>JAPVLV010000009.1:44800000-46000000 GCA_029168935.1 Oxyria digyna
TCCTATGGAAGAATATCATCTGCAGATACGGCCTCCCTCACGAGGTCGTAACCGATAGAGGACCGCAATTCAATTCGCCACAATTGCTCACGTGGTGTAATGACATAGGGATCGCCTTAAGAATCGCATCGGTCGCTCACCCGCATTGCAATGGCCAAGTAGAAGCTGTGAACAAAAGTATTGTCGTGGATCTGAAAAAGCGGTTAGAAGGCTCCAAAGGAAAGTGGGCCGAAGTTTTACCTCTAGTACTTTGGGCAAACAGAACCACGGTAAAAAAGGCAACTGGGGAAACACCTTTTGCTCTTGCCTATGGGATAGAAGCCACAGTGCCAGTCGAGTTCATTGTACCCACGGATTGCGTGATTCAGTATAGCCCGATCGACAATGACGAAAAAATGCAGCTAGAGCTGCAGATGCGGGAAGAAATTCGCGACTTAGCAACTATCAGAGCGGCCAATCATAAAGCCAGCGTCGCGAAGTATTACAACAAGCACGTAAAGTTGAGGGGATTCGGCAGAGGGGACCTAGTGCTCCGTAGAACAGAAGGAGGAAAGCTCGACCCCAACTGGGAAGGGCCTTACATTATAGATCGCGAAGTCGCTCCTGGGGCATATCGTCTCAAGGATCACTCTGGGAATCACATTGCAAACTCTTGGAACGTGATGCGACTTCGTTGCTTCTATGCTTAAACATCCCACGACCCAGGTACGTTTAACAAAGCTTGACAGAGCAAAAATGTTTTCCCATTAATGATCAATGCTTATCGCATTGAGACACTAAAACGTTCGATCACTATGACATGATAAGTACAGGTTGTGGAACCAGCAATTCGTTATCACGCGAGTTTGAATTATCAAGAAATGGCTCAGCCTGGTCGACCAATGCTCGTCCACCTAAAGAGGTAGCGCTTCAATTGAGACAAAAGTCTTCAAGTCCGCTTCACTGGGCTGGGCTAAAAAACCCCCCCAAGTCGCGTGTCCAGCTTCCATGGTTGAGCTAAAAAACTCTCCTTGGTCGCGAAAGCATAGACGGGTTTACGCCAATGAGCTCACCCGCCATGATTCCGCTTCACTGGGCTGGGCTAAAAAAAACCCCCAGGTCGCATGTCCAGCTTCCATGGTTGAGCTAAAAAACTCTCCTTGGTCGCGAAAGCATGGATGGGTTTACGCCAATGAGCTCACCCGCCATGATTCCGCTTCACTGGGCTGGGCTAAAAAATCCCCCCAGGTCGCGTGTCCAGCTTCCATGGTTGAGCTAAAAAACTCTCCTTGGTCGCGAAAGCATGGACGGGTTTACGCCAATGAGCTCACCCGCCATGATTCCGCTTCACTGGGCTGGGCTAAAAAACCCCCCCAGGTCGCGTGTCCAGCTTTCAGGGTTGAGCTAAAAAACTCTCCTTGGTCGCGAAAGAATGAACGGGTTCACATCGTGACTCACGTTTTTCAAACGTTCTTAACCACATAAAAACCAAGTACTGAATGCCTCTCTACATGTGCAGTGCATAATATTCTCTGCAGCAACCATACCGAAGAAAAACTGTCCTGACGCTTCGCGACTACAAGTGCCCAGGACATGCCCCGCGAGCATCAACAGCCACTAAGAGCTAAAGCGCGAAGCCCTGTCACCAGCTAGAGCGGACGTACTGACCAGGACCCGCGCGTAATGATCATGCAAAAGCTAACAGAAGAATGGTTTGCAATGCTTTATGATTCTCACATAAATTATGTAACACCGTCAGTTTTACCTTTTACTTAACAAGAGGGGTCGTAGTTATGAAACACTCATCTCTTTACGTTTTATTTTTTTCGCAAAAGTACTTTTTCCGAAACACAAAACGGGGGGAGCGAAGCGAGATAAGTGTATACGAAACAAGCAGACGGATAAGTAAAACCAAGAACATAGCAAAACAGCATATAGCTCGCGACAACCGTGGCCGCATTAATAATAATTACATTAAAGCCCGATTCTCGCGACAGGAACATCAAAAAAAAAAAAAAATATTGTTCGAAAGACCACTAGGCCGTGTCAGAAGGTTATTAAATATTGCTTAAACGACAGACTCAGGAGACTTCCCCGCATCCTCTACACTATCCGCCTCTAAATCCACGACGTCTTGAGCATCAACTACCCGCGACCCTGACCCCCCCGCTTGATCTAAGCAAGAACGCTTCGAGGAAGGCTGAATGGTGTCGAGAAGAGCGTCGGGTGCGAATACATTTCTCTTACGAGGAGAGAGGGCCGGGGAAGGAGGGATTGGAAGAACGCGAGGAACAGGTTCCAACCTTGCGGACGGAGGCGGAGTGACCATCTTCGGCAGAGGAGGCTTAGGCACTTGATTCTCTTTACCTTGAACGATGCCTTTCTTGGACGCGAGACGAGTTACACCCCAAGCCTCAAGTGGAGTATCCCCATCATCAATGAAAGTTCCCGGCACCGGGGGCTCATACTCGGGAAGATCGGTGGAGAAACCACATAAGTCTTGAGCGTTGAAGGGGAAATCTTTGACTTTGTGTTTTCGCATCTGAACCTTCACCATACAAAGGAGAAGCGTGTTGACAGCATTTTTGTAAAAATCCACGCGAGCACGTTGACGATAACCCCCGCAATACTCTTCCACCGCCATGTTCCTCTCGTAGGCAATCCTCTCGGACATCGTCGCGTGGAGTTTCTCATTTTCTTGTCTAAGGTCGTTCACCTGCGTGTTATACTCAGTGACGATGTTGACATGGGTGGACCTCTCATACGCGAGTTGCGCTTCCAGCTCCTTTATTTTCGCGTCTTTAGATTCCGCTAACGCGTTGGCTTTCGAAAGCTCCACCTCTAAAGTCTTCTTCTCCCCCATGAGCCGAGACTTAGCCGCTCTATTGGCATCACAAATTGACTGGTCCTCGTCCATCAATTCCTTAAGTTTGTCCTCCGCCGCGAGCACCCTCCTGCTTGCGCTCGCGATGATATTCATCCCCTGCAAAGCGACCAACTCCAGGGTTAAAAACACCCCAAGAGACAAGAAATAGATGAGACCGCGAAACTTACCGCAAAAAGTAGTTTAGAAAGGCCGTCAGGTCTATCCGAGATTTCCTCGTAAAGGCTGGGTTCGGGGGGGAAAACAGTCGGGATCGAGTCAAAGAATGCACGCGTCGCCGATAAACCGTGAATGAAGGTGGGGTTCGCGACCAGAGAATCGGAAGGCTCTGGAGAGGAGACGAACTCTACCTCTGTCGTCCTCTTGCGACTTTTCTCGGATAATTTTTGCTTCCCCTTATCGCGAGACCTCTTGGTCTGAGGAACCTCTTCAGAAACTGTGGTCGCGAGCTCAGCTGGCGACTCCGATACAGCAGGGGGAGGAGCAAGAGCCACACCGGGGACAGACGAAGTATTGTGAGCTGGAGCCTTGAGGGTGAGAGAACCAGCCTCGTCAAAGACCAACCCCTCCAAGTCCGGAAGGTCGGAGAACATATCAGCATCTGCAAAGACCACAAGTGAGTATATAAAAAAAAAGGGGTATAAAAAAAAAATAGCAATAGACGCGAGCGCTAAAGACAAACACGAACAAAGACCTCGGGCATGATCTTTGAGGCTAAGTCCCCTGACAACCAGTAAAGCATCCGAGATTGTCAACTCAAAACGTTTTTGGACAGCTTTGTCAGGGTAATCCTTATAGTCGCGAACGAATTTATCGCGAGTCTCCTTTGGGAAAAAGCACGGAGCCTTTCTCGCATGAGGCTCGTGTACTTGAACAGAAATTTCAGAACCGAGAGGGGGACGGACTAAAAACCAACACGTTTTCCACCCCTCAATCTTCGAGCGCAATCGGAAGGCACTAGGAGTCTTGGCTTGAGCAGTATAAAACCCATCCTCGCGGGAGTTCTTCTTGTACGAATTAATAAGAGCGTAGTGAGGCGTATTGGGAACTATCCCAATATCCTGACATCGCATGGTGTAAACGATCAGCGAACTCCAGAAGTTTGGATGCATCTGAGAAGGGCTGAAGCCTAAGTCCGCCATCACTTCAGTCTGAAAGGACGTCCACGGGAGACGGAAGCCAGCTTCTAAAGACTGCTTACTCAAAGCAAATAAGGGCCCATATTGGTCGAGAGAAGTGCCCTCATAGTCGGGGAGGGCAAAGATGGTCCCTTCAGGAAAAGGGTATCGCGTAGCGAGACGGTGAAGATCGTCAAAATTGAGACTGCTGCGATGGGCCGTATTAGTAATTGAGGTACGAGTATGTTTTATTCTCTTTGTAAGGATGCTTATCCGACCAGGATCCGCGAGAAAAGGTTTCTCTATTACTATGAGGGGTAAGGACCCCTTATGGGAGAAGAAGCTGGCAAATTGACTGTAATTGGTCTCGGCTCGCTCCTGAATAACGCGAGACGGGAGCCTTGCTTTAGACTTTTTGGACGTCTTCGCTTTGCTCCATTTGGATTTCCTAGTAACGCGAGATCGTCTACGAGAGCTGGGCTCGCGATCATCAGAGCCCCCCTCGGATCCGGACGTAGTGCGCCCCGAATACTCAGCCCGAGTTGAGCGTTCATAGAAATCATCACTACCTGAAAGCATAAGCAAAGAAAGTTTCAGTTTTCCAGGGATGGAAAGAGGAAAAAGAGAACGTCAAAGGTGGAAACAACGCGAGTCAGAAGAAAATGACGCGAGGCAGAAAGAAGTGAACAAACAAGAAATCCCTGGAAAAACTGAAACACGAGAGATCAAAGGGGAATTTAAAATGACATCAAGAAGGACCAGGCCCAAGAACATGAAGAACACTGTGAAGGTCCAAAAATGGCGGAATTGGCTGAAACACGTTTTTTCTTAAACAACATGTTGAAAAACGAGAGCTGGAAGGAAAATCCGACACGAGAAACACCCAATGGACAAACGATCACTGACGAAAGCCTATCAAGTCGAAGAGCCCGGGCGAAAATTCTGACAACAGTTACAAACGAGAAAAGATCGAGCAACGAATCTGCGGGGAATCCTAAAATCAAGCCGAAACGAGGTAGAAAAGAGAAGGAAGAACGAAAGACTAACCTGCCATTGAAGTTCTGGTGGGAGCGGAAGCGAAGACGAAGGTAGAGAAGGAGAGAACGCCGGCGAAGAGGGCGATTGTGCAGTTTGAAGAGAACAGCGAAGGAGTGTGGTGGAATGAAAAGAAAAGGAAGACGAATGTGGGTTTTTATAAGGAAGAACCGGGGGAAAGAAGGTGCAATGAGAATATGACACGTGAACGACATGCGCCAAGCGCGGGAATTCAAAAAGTTTTTGAATTCAAAAGGTCGCCCCGAGAAGTTTAATCGAAATACACGCGACCATCACACGCGATGCGATCATACTAAGTCATGGAGCCACTCTCATGTCGAGAACGCGACTTCAATAAGACAAACCCAAGCCTTAAGCTATTCAGCATAAAAGCTTGGGGGGCTGGATGTTGGAGCCGGTTCTCGATGGGCTCGCGAAGCCCAAAAGAAATTGGGTTAGGCCCATAGGACGCGAGCCGGATCGATCCATGCAGTCAGCCCAGAAGGACGAAAGCGGCCCATAAGCAGACGAAGCCCAGAAGGAGGATCCGACGAGATTAAGTATCAAGGGGCAAATTAGTAATTGACTCGCGTGGGCCCCTGACAAGAGTATAAGAACGCAACTCAATGGATAGAGGAGAGGAGGACGACTGGAAGAAAAACGCTTCGTCTCCCTCTCTCGAGTAAGAAAAACACAAGAGTAAACCAAAACCTCAATCTTCCAAAATCTCTTTCTCCTAGAGGTGTTAGGAAGAACATCACTTAGTTTGTAACTCCCGGAGTTGCTATTAAGCTTTAAATGCTACGATGGGTGTTTTCTAGGGTTGTTCGGTTTGTTGGTAACGAAGAACTTGAAACGTTTTAAATAACATTTTAAGTTCCCTTTATCATTACTTTACATCTTTCTATCTACTCTAGCTGATCTTGCGGCAAATTGTGTAGTTCTTAGTTGCATTTTTACACGTTTGCTAATTTGAACGCCGGAGAGTCAAATCCGGAGATACCCTCTCATAGTTTGGTTGCGTTGGAATAGTAGGTGCCAAGAACTAGTTTGAACGGCGGGGAGAAGACGAGGTGAAGTGCTGTATACAAGTTGGTTGGCCAGACTCGCGAGGTGTTGTGTCGCGAGCTGCGTTTTCTGAGTTCCAACATAGGGTTTACAATAATGTTGAAATGATTTTTGAGTTTTTTTAGTGGATCTGGGTGTTGATTTTGGTTGAATGATGATGTTAAGCTCACATGTAGAGTCAACTTCATCACTTATATGCCTTTTGATCGATTCGTGAGTTGATTTATATTGATTTTGCTAAATTTTAGTGGATTTTCTGATCTACATCATTAGTTCTATTTGAAATCCAAATTTTTAGTTAAGAAAAGAAACGCATATCTAAAGTTCACAAGTAATGTCATGATGTTCATGTTTAAGTCCTATATGTTATCTGTTTTAGAATTCCGTTGAAGGTGATGCTTGATGTTTATGTTAAGATAAATGTTTACAAATAAAGAAGATGTAGGTTCTAATGATGATAACGAAGGCACACACATGATTAAACAATCCGTTTTTTATTAGGTTTTTTAAGATTCTACTTGATTTTTATGAGTATTTTGGATGATATAACATTTGGAGTTCATTAAGAAAAGGTTTTTTGAGGTTGATTGAACTTCGAGATTTAGGGTTCATGACAAAATTGTCGAACATTTTTATAGTTTTTTATTCACATGTTGAATGATGATGTTAGGCTCATATCTAGAGTAGATTTCATGTGTTTGAGTATTTTGGCAACTTCTAGTGTTAATTTGTTTTTATTTCGTTAGTTTTCGGTTGTTTGTTTTATGATCACACATTCAACTGAAGTTCATACTTGGTTGTCCAGATGATCAAAAGTAATATCATTAGGTTCACACATAAGACCATGAATTCCAATTGTATTTTTTTTTATCTCAATGATGCAGGTTTTGATGTGATAAGCAGAGAGACAATTAAGATATAACAAACAATAAAAGTAAAATTGAAGAAGATAAGAACGAAAGCATTCAAGATTGAGACATTCAAGGAAAATGAAGAGTTGAAACATAAATGGATCATACGAATCTGCTTGAATGCGTATGTCTTCGGTATGTCTTCGGGGATGATCGTGGTAGAAAGGGACGTCGTCTCTAGAACTCTTCGTTGATGGGATAAGTATTGAACCTTTCGATTCAATAAGAACTCGAGGTACTGAGAGTCCAGTCAAGGGATGGACGAATTCGATAGGTATGCTTGGTGATTAGTTCGCTAACAAGAACAACTTCGGATCCAATCAGTGGGATGACGCTGAAGCAAAGGAAGGAGATTATCTCAAACTTAAGCTCTGCTATTAAATTCAACGTAAAAACTTACAATGACCATTGATCTCCTTATAAAGGAGGCTGCTAAACCCAATCTCTTAGACGAAACTAAAGAAAGTTCTCAAAAACCCGAAACAATAATTAAAACGTCATTAAAACAAATTACGAAAAGGTTCAACAAACAGCGCGACGCGATCGTGTCCTAGGGACTCGTGCGTCTCGACTCGGGGCCTCTTAGTGAGCCTCTATTATTGGGACACGGTCGCGTCCGACCACGACGGGATCACGTATCGACTCGATCACTTCAGTTGCTCTCTGTTCTTGGGATGCGGTTGCGTTTTTTCACACGCGATCACGTCGCGTTTGGTCGCGGGAGCTACTGCAAGATTATGTAACTTCATTCTCCATGAGGGACGTCAAGACCTAAGACTCAGTGATGATGTCGTTGCTAGATCGTCATCTTGATATCGCTTCAATGGAGGCTTTTCAAGAAGAAGAAAAAGCTAAAATTTTGAAGAAGAGCTTGGAGCATATGAAGATTAGTGGTTGTTTTAAAATATAAATAGTAGTTTTGTAAGACTTTTGGTAGTTAGGAAAAACAAGAGAATTTGTTAGGTGTTGGTTGTTTCTATGGGAAGGGTGAATTTTAGTGATTGATATGTTCTGAAATGTCTGGTTTTATACTAAACATATTGTTTTTTACTAGCTATGAATACATGTGGTAATATGACAAGTTGTTGTTAAATAGTTCTTATGTTCATATTTAATCATATTAAGTTTGCATCTAAGTTGATCATGTTCACATTTAAGTTGAGGATGTTCATGCACAAAACCAAAAACAAACATGTTGCCTCATATTTTTGTGGTTCATGTATTTACTATTTAGTCATGTTCAAACTCTTATGGATGATAAGGTTTAACATTTCTTACAAGTACATTTGTACTGTGTAAATTCAACTTTACAAATTCATCGAGATCACGTCTTCAATTATAGTCTCGTCGATACTTGAAATACTATTACCATAAGAGAGGTCACAACTACTAACATCTGAGTTTATTTAACTGGCATACAATCAAGAATTGAGACCAAAATATATGAACACCTCTATTGTCATAAATTCCTTCCATTTATACTAGCGACATGATCACTTTGAATATTATTTTCACGAGACAAAACTCAAATACAAACAACTGAAGTTGTTTTAGATGATTAAATAAAATACATTAAAGGTTCATGTTTTAGGTTATAATGTTCACTTTTAATATCCCAATATTCATGAACATAATGCTATTAATAGTGAACATTATAACCTAAAATGTGAACATTGTATCCTAAAACGTGAACCTTTCAATAACTCTAAAAGTTGTTACAATTCAACTGAAATATGGAAAAAAAAATTGTGCAGCGGTCAAGCAACATCCTGATTTCAGTGGCTCAATAACGACCTAATTGAAAACCAAATAGATTGGTGTTGGTGTCAACTGACTCAAGAGATTGATGAGGTTCTTTGTAGGTGGTCAAAGGCGTTTAGTGATAGTGTCAGTGTGGTGACATCCAAAAGTGGTTCAAAATTGATGGTTGTACTTGCACCTCTTTCAAACATTACATCGAACCCCTTGTGTGCACCATTCAACTCATCCTCCATTATTAAAATTTGGATGAACAAAGCACATATTAGCACATGAAACCATTCAATATAGAACCTAATGATAAAATGAAAGTTTTTAATGGAAAAACAGAAGCAAATCAGTACATGTAAATTAGACTTTGAACTTATCCACCATTATCAAACCTCCAAGCTTTCCAATTGAATAAACCCTAAAACCTGAAAATAAAATCAAAATTCGGATGAACAAAACACAAACCGACACATGAAATCATCCAATTTAAAGGAAAACATTATTGGAGGCCATGAGAGAGCGAAGACACCATAAACAAGTAGAAATAGTGAATCTGAAGCTAGTTGAACAAACAAATAGTTTATATTGAAGGATTGAGGTCCAATTTGAAGCTTTTAGTAAACAAAACAAAGGAATTGAAGCGTGGAGTGGCTGGCCATGAATAGAAATTTGAAGTCCAAAAGGGGGAAGGAGAAGAACGATTTGGACAAGTAAATTGACAATATTGACCTCTATCTCTTACAAGTTCACTATACACACTTATTATTTTTCAGCCATTGATTGACTTCATCTGACGGTGTGAAATCAATTCGCATTTCACATAGCAATATCAATTCAGACGTGATCGCCTCCCTTGTAATATAACTAGGAGACTCTTGGAGCCCAAAAATTGCGATCACGCGACACAACACTTCGCGTGACACAGGGCGTCTGGACAATCAACTTATGTAATACACTCCGTCGTCTTCTTCCTCGAGACCAACCTTACTCTCGACACCTCTGACACTTGCGTAACTTAACCGAGAAGGAGTCAGGCTCCGGCTCTTTTAAGCTCCGATAAGAAGGATTAACGTAAAACCGGGTACACCGAAACAACGCAAGCGTACACAAAGGTAAGGAAAAACAACGTGAAGGAAGAAGATTGTGTTGTAAACCAAAACGCTTCACGTTCAAAGCTTGTAAAAAACCAAACAGCTCAGAAAACGTACACAACAACACTAAAAGCTTAACAGCAAAACTATGAGTGGTAAAACAAGAGTTAAACGTCTAAACTCTTCTAGGAAGTGAGCGTTTTGAAAGAATGAAGCTTGGGCTTGCTCCTGTGTTTTTCTTACTGCCAAGAGGGAGGTGAAGCGTTTTTTTCTTCTGACTGGATCCCTTCCCTTATCCATTGGGTTGCGTTTTTATACTATCAACTGGGACCCACGCGAGTCTATTACCGATTTGCCCCTCGATACTTAGTCTCGTTGTATCCTCTTATTGGGCTTCACCTGTTTATGGGCCGCTTTATTCTTCTGGGCTGACTTCTTGGACCGACCCGGCACGCGTTCCATGGGCCTGACCCAATTCCCTATGGGCCTCGCGAACCCATCGAGAACCGGCTCCAACATCCAGCCCCCCAAGCTTTCATGCTGAATAGCTGAAGGCTTGGGCCTGTCTTCTTGAAGTCACGTTCTCGATATGTGGGTGGCTCTTAGACCTTGCACGATCCCATCGCGTGACAGGGTCGCGTGTATTTCTGCTTCGTTTTCTCTGGGCGACGTTTCGAATTCAAAAAACTTTACGAATTCCCGCGCTGAGCGCATGTCGTCCACGTGTTGACTCATTATTGCACCCTCTTTCCCCCGATTTTTCCTTATATATATTCGTCTTCGTCTTCCTCTTTCCTCTTCCGCCGTAACCTCCATTTTCTCTGCAACACTCTCAAACCCGCTCTCTTCGCCGGTGCTTTCCTTCCTTCTCCATCGCCATCTTCGCCGTCGTTCTCAGTCGATTATTCATGGCAGGTTAGTCTTCCGCTCTCCTTTCCCTTTTCTACTTCGTTTTCTTGATTTTCAGAGCTTCCATTGTCGCTCAATTTCTTCCCGCTCGCAGAAATTTCGCTCGGTCCTTTTGAATTGAGAGGCTTCTGAAGGTCACTTTTTGTTCATTGGGTGTTTTTGCGTCGAATTCCCCCTTCGACTCTTATTTCTCAATGCGTTTGTTTGGGAAAAAAACGTGTTTTGGTCAATTTCTGCCATTTTCGACCTTCGTAATGTTCTTCGTGTTCTTGGGCTTGGTCCATTCTGATGTCGTTTTGGCTTCCCTTTTGATTCTTGTGTTTCAGCTTTTCCAGGGATTTCTTGTTTGTTTACTTCCTACAGCCTCGCGTTAGTTTCCTCAGACACGCGTTGCTCCTTACTTTGATGTTCTTTTTTCCCTCTTTCCATCCCTGGAAAACTGAAACTTGCTTTGCCTATGTTTTCAGGTAGTGATGATTTTTATGAACGCTCAGCTCGGGCTGAGTATTCGGGGCGCACCACGTCCGGATCTGAGGGAGGTTCTGGCGATCGCGAGCCAGACTCTCGTAGGCGATCTCGCGTTTCTAGGAAACCTAAGAGGAGCAAAGCGAAGACGCCCAAAAGATCTAAAACCAGACTCCCGTCTCGCGTTATTCAAGAGCGAGCCGAGACCAATTATGGTCAATTCGCCAGCTTTTTCTCCCATAAGGGGTCTTTACCCCACATAGTTATAGAGAAACCATTTCTCGCGGACCCCGGCCGCATAAGTATCCTTACAAAGAGAATTACACATTCTCGCACCTTAATTCCCAACACTGCTCAACGTAGCAGTCTTAATATTGACGATCTTCGTCGTCTCGCTACGCGATATCCCTTTCCTGAAGGGACCGTCTTTGCCCTCCCCGATCTTGAAGGCACTTCTCTCGACCAGTATGGGTCTTTCTTCGCCTTGAGTAGGCAGTCTTTAGAAGCCGGCTTCCGCCTTCCTTGGACGTCCTTCCAGACTGAAGTAATGGCAGATTTAGGCTTCAGCCCTTCCCAGATGCATCCAAACTTCTGGAGCTCTTTGATCGTTTACATCATGCGATGTCAGAACATTGGGATAGTTCCTAATACTCCTCACTACGCTCTCATCAATTCGTATAAGAAGAACTCCCGCGAGGATGGGTTTTACACTGCTCAAGCCAAGACTCCTAGCGCCTTCCGATTGCCTTCGAAGATCGAGGGGTGGAAAACTTGTTGGTTTTTAGTCTGTCCCCCTCCTGGTTCTGAAATTTCCGTCCAGGTACGCGAGCCTAATGCGAGAAGGGCCCCATGCTTTTTCCCCAAGGAGACTCGCGATAAATTCATTCGTGATTACAAGGATTATCCCGACAAAGCAGTTCAAAAACGTTTTGAGCTGACTATCTCGGACTCTTTACTGGTCGCCAGGGGACTTAGTCTCAAGGCTCATGCCCTAGGTTTTTGTTCGTTTTTGTTTCAGCGCTCGCGTTTATTATTATTATTTACACTATGCTCACTTGTGGTGGCTTTTGTAGATGCTGATATGTTCGCCGATCTTCCGGACCTGAGGGGGTTGGTTCTCGACGAGTCGGGCACGCTAACCATTGAGGCTCCTACTCGCATTGTTTCATCCGTTCCTGGCTCGACTCCTACTCCCCCAGCTGCTGTTTCGGAAACACCAGCGGAGCTTGCGACGACCGTTTCTGAGGATGCTCCTCTGGTCCAGAGGTCTCGCGTACTTTCGGCTCGTGATAAGGGGAAACAGAAATTTTCCGAGAGAAAACGCAAGAGGACGACGGAAGTGGAGTTTGTATCCTCTCCAGATCCTACTGATACTTCGGTCGCAAACCCCACCTTTATTCATAGTTTATCCGCGACGCGTGCATTCATTGAGACGATACCGACTGTTTTTCCTCCCGAACCTAGCCTCTACGAGGAAGTTTCGGATAGGCCTGGTGGCTTGTCTAAACTTCTCTTTGCCGTAAGTCTCCTGTTTTTACCTATTTCTTGTTTCCTTGGGGTATTTCTAACTCTTTATTTTGCAGGGGATGAACATCATCGCGAGCGCAACTCGGAAGGTGCTTGCTGCCGAAGACAAACTCAAGGAGCTGAGGGAAGAGGATCAGTCCACCCGCGATGCCCACAGAGCGGCCAAGTCTAAGCTTATGGGAGAAAAGAAAGCTTTGGAGGAGGAGCTTTCGAGAGCTATGGCGACGATGAAGGAGATGGAGGGAGAGCTCGCGTGCCTGTCAGTCAAAGATGCGAGGATAAAGGAGCTGGAAGCCCAGCTTGCGTATGAGAGGTCCACCCACGTCAACATCGTTACTGAATACAATACGCAAGTGAGCGACCTCAGACAGGAAAATGAGAAGCTTCATGCGATGATGTCTGAGAGAATCGCCTATGAGAGGAACATGGCGGTGGAGGAGTATTGCGGGGGTTATCGCCAGCGTGCTCGCGTCGATTTTTACAAAAATGCTGCCAACACGCTTCTCCTTTGCATGGTAAAGATGCAGATGTTAAAGTTCAAAGTTAAAGACTTCCCCTTCAACGCTCAGGACCTATGCGGCCTTTCCACTGACCTTCCCGAGTACCAGCCCCCGTTGCCCGGAACTTTCATTGACGACGGGGAGACTCCACTCGAGGCTTGGGGGGTTACGCGTCTCGCGCCTGAGAGAGGTATTGTTAAGGGCAAAGAGAATCAGGTTCTCAGGCCCCCTCTCCCGAAGTTGGTCGCTCCTCCTCCGCTTGAGAGGTCAGAGCCTGTTCCTCGCATGCTTCCGAGCCCTCCTTCTCCGGCCCTCTCGCCTCGCAAGAGAAAGGTGTTCGCGTCTGATGCCCTTCTCGACACCGTTCAGCCCTCGAAGCGTTCTTGTTTAGATCAAGCGGGGGGCTCAGGATCGCGAGTGTCTGGTGTTCGAGACGTCGTGGATCTGGAGGCGGATAGTGTAGAGGACGCGGGGACTGCTGCTGAGTCTGTTTCTAAGTAACGTCTTTGTGTTCTTTGAACAATGTTTTCGGTATCCGGAATTGTGACTTTTTGTAATCAACTTTTGTACATTTAATGTGGGTTTGGTTGTCGCGAGCTTTATACTGTTTTTATATTATTGTTTTTGCTTTTGTTTGCTTGTTTCGTACATACTTATCTCGCCTTGTTCCCCCCGTTTTGTGTTTTCGGAAAAATGAAAAGTTTGCGAAAAAAAGGAAAACGTAAAGAGAGAAGTGATTCATAGTTACGATCCCTCCTGTGTAGTAAAAGGCAAAACTGACCTGTTACACAAATTTGCGAGAGTAAGCATTGCGAACTATTTTTCTGCTACCTATTGCATGATCTTTACACGCGAGTTCTTAGTGATGGTTGATTCTCGCGGGGTTCGTCTTGAGCTCTTGTTAGTCGAGGAGCAGTAGGATAGTTTTTCTTTGGTGTGGTTGTTGCGGAGAATTTCTGGCCTGTGTAGAGCATTTAGTCATGATGTTGCTCTCGCGTGGGATACCAAGCACTGCACATGTAGAGAAGCATTCAGTTTTTGGTTTTTATCCTTAGGTAGTAAGAACTTTTGAAAGGCGGGGGTCATGATGCAAACCCGTCAATACTTTCGCGACCAAGGGGAGTTTTCTAGCTCAGCCCTGGAAGCTGGAAGCAGGACACGCGACCGGGGGGGTTTTTTAGCCCAGCCCAGCCGTCTACCCTTTCGCGACCAGGGGGAGTTTTCTAGCTCAGCCCTGGAAGCTGGAAGCTAGAAGCACGAGCCGTCCACGCTTTCGCGACCAAGGGGAGTTTTCTAGCTCAGCCCTGGAAGCTGGAAGCAGGACACGCGACCGGGGGGGTTTTTTAGCCCAGCCCAGCCGTCTACGCTTTCGCGACCAGGGGGAGTTTTCTAGCTCAGCCCTGGAAGCTGGAAGCACGAGCCGTCCACGCTTTCGCGACCAAGGGGAGTTTTCTAGCTCAGCCTTGGAAGCTGGAAGCAGGACACGCGACCGGGGGGGTTTTTTAGCCCAGCCCAGCCGTCTACGCTTTCGCGACCAGGGGGAGTTTTTCTAGCTCAGCCCTGGAAGCTGGAAGCACGAGCCGTCCACGCTTTCGCGACCAAGGGGAGTTTTCTAGCTCAGCCTTGGAAGCTGGAAGCAGGACACGCGACCGGGGGGGTTTTTTAGCCCAGCCCAGCCGTCTACGCTTTCGCGACCAGGGGGAGTTTTCTAGCTCAGCCCTGGAAGCTGGAAGCACGAGCCGTCCACGCTTTCGCGACCAAGGGGAGTTTTCTAGCTCAGCCTTGGAAGCTGGAAGCAGGACACGCGACCGGGTTTTAGCCCAGCCTAGCCGTCTACGCTTTCGCGACCAGGGGGAGTTTTCTAGCTCAGTCCTGGAAGCTGGAAGCACGAGCCGTCCACGCTTTCGCGACCAAGGGGAGTTTTCTAGCTCAGCCTTGGAAGCTGGAAGCAGGACACGCGATCTGACAGCGCTACCTGTGCTTATCATGTTATAATAATCATGCTTTTTGTGTTTTAACGTAATAAGTATTGTGACCAAGGATGAGGGAAAGTTTTGTTGAACGTACCTGAGTTTTACGGGAGGATTAGGCATAGAAACGACAAAGTCGCATCACGTTCCAGGAGTTGGCAATGTGATTTCCAGAGTGGTCCTTGAGGCGATATGCCCCGGGCGCGACTTCGCGATCTATAATGTAAGGTCCTTCCCAATTGGGGTCGAGCTTTCCCCCTTCTGTTCTACGGAGCACGAGGTCTCCTCTGGCAAATCCCCTCAACTTTACGTGCTTGTTATAATACTTTGCGACGCCGGCTTTATGATTGGCTGCTCTGATGGTGGCCAAGTCGCGAGTCTCTTCCCGTATCTACAACTCTAGCTGCATTTTTTCGTCATTGTCGTCCGGACTATACTGAATCACGCGGTCCGTGGGCACAATGAACTCGACTGGTACCGTGGCCTCTATTCCATAAGCGAGAGCAAAAGGTGTTTCCCCAGTTGCCTTCTTTATCGTGGTCCTGTTTGCCCAGAGTACTAGGGGTAATACTTCGGCCCACATGCCTTTGGAGCCCTCTAGCCGTCTTTTCAAGTCCATGACAAAACTCTTGTTCACTGCCTCTACCTGGCCATTGCAATGCGGGTGAGCGACTGAAGCAATCCTCAAAGTGATCCCTATGTCTCTGCACCATGTAAACAATTGCGGCGAATTGAATTGTGGTCCCCTGTCGGTTACGATCTCGTGAGGGAGGCCATACCTGCAAATGATGTTTCTCCAAAGGAACTTCTTAACTGTCGGGACGGTAGTGCTCGCGAGGGCTTCGGCTTCGATCCATTTGGTGAAATAATCAACTGCTACAATGGTGTATTCTAGTTGACCAGGCGCTTTTGGTTTGAAAGGTCCTAATAGATCTAGTCCCCACATCGCGAAGGGACAAGGTCTTGACATTATCTGCAACTCCACGCCTGGTTGATGAGATGCTGGGGCAAAGTACTGGCACGGCTTACAGTTCTGAGACTCGCGTTGTGCGTCTTGCTTCATGGTGGGCCAGAAACTTCCCTGCCTTAATGCTTTATAGACCATAGGTCTCCAACCCGCGTGGGTTCCGCATAGTCCTGCGTGAAGCTCCCTTATCAGTACGTCACTTTCTATCTTAGTCAAACACTTGAGCTCGCGTGGTCCGTACCCCCTTTTGTAAAGTTCTCCACGACACATGTAGAAGCGTGCAGCCATGGAGACAAGTTTTCTCATTTCTTTCGGATCCGAAGGCCCTGTTCCTCTAGCAAGATATTGAATTATAGGGGTGCGCCAGTCGCTGACTGCTCGTCTATCTCCATCAGTTCCACCTGATTGCTTATGGCGCTCTCAGACTTCACGAACCAGAAGTATGGGGCCTTTCCATCCTTGATAATGACAGTGGGACCCTCGCCGGGACGTTCCATATTCGCATGCTGAGTTTGGGAACCTCGCTTCGCGAGTTCATCAGCTCGCGTGTTGTCCTCTCTTGATACCGCTTCAATTTCAAAATGTCCGAACAACGAAATCAGGGCTGTGGCCCTCGCATGATATCTAGGGAGATTGCCTGTCCTGGCTTCGTAGGTCCCATTGATCTGATTCACGACGATCTGAGAATCGCTCATGCACTTTACCACTTGAACACCTGCGTGAATGGCAATTTCCAGCCCTGCGATGAGTGCTTCGTACTCTGCTTCATTGCTTGTGGCTTTGAACCTCAGTGAAATCACGTGATCTATCTTATCCCCAGCCGGGGAAGTCAGGATGACTCCCGCCCCGCAACCATCTACGTTTGCTGATCCATCAATGTGCATTACCCACGCGGGGTGTTCAGGAGCTATAACATCTTTCTCTAGCTCTCTGAAACTCGTTTCAACTATGAAATCTGCTAAAGCCTGTGCTTTGATAGCGGGTCGTGGTCTATAGACCACGTCAAACTCCGTCATTTCAATGACCCATTTAGCGAGCCTTCCAGAGGTTGTTGGTTTACTCATAAAAGATGGTAGTGGTAAATCTGTCAATACTTCGACGGGATGAGCATGGAAATAAGGTCGGAGTTTACGAGCGGCTGTTATCAACGCGAGCACTGCTTTCTCAATGGGCGAATATCTGGTCTCGGCCGACAGAAGTGCTTTACTGACGAAATAGATGGGGACTCGTTGTTCCTTTACTAACACTGCGCTAACTGCACGCGTGCCGGCCGCGAGGTACAGCTGCAAGCCTTCACCAGGTATTGGGGACGCAAGGGTTGGGAGTTTAGCCAGATGCTCTTTAAGACTCATAAATGCCCTTTCACACTCTTCAGTCCATTCGAAGCTTTTTGGTTTCCTTAGTATGTCAAAGAAAGGGAGGTTTCGCTCCGCGAGCTGTGCGCAAAACCTTCCTAAATAGTTGACCTTTCCCACGAACCTTTGGACGTCGTGAATGGACCTTGGCGGTTGCAGATATATTACGGCCTGGACCTTGTCTGGATTGACTTCGATACCGCGTGCACTGATCTGAAAACCTAGGAATTTGCCCTCGGTGACTCCGAAGACACATTTCTCTGGATTGAGGCTCATACCGTACTTTCTCAGGGTTTCAAAGACTTCTGCCAGGTCGCGAGTATGATCCGCTTGCTTTTTGCTCTTAACCACTATATCGTCAACATAGGCTTCTACAGTGTCACCTCTTTGGTCGCTAAAGATCATGTCCACCAGTCTCTGGAATGTAGCCCCTGCGTTTTTCAAACCGAACGGCATTACTTTATAGCAGAAGGTTCCTTTGTCTGTAATAAAAGCAGTGTGCCCCGAGTCGGCTGGGTTCATCATAACCTGATTATATCCAGAGTACGCGTCCAGGAAGCTCAGAGCTTCATGACCCGCGGTGGAGTCTACCAACTGGTCGATCGAAGGTGAGACCAGTGAAATCTACGCACATGCGCCACTTCCCCGTCCCTTTGGGATTTTTTTCTACCATTACAACGTTTGACAGCCATGTTGGGTATTGCACTGGTCTTACAAACCCTGCTTTAATCAGCTTCGCGAGCTCTACCGCAGCTGCCGCGTTCTTTGGCCCTGCTTGTTTTCGTTTTTTCTGTCTACGCGGCTTGGCCTCTGGACTAATGTTCAGGGAGTGGGTCATGACACTCGCTGGGATCCCTCTCAAATCCTTTGGTGTCCACGCGAACACATCCCGGGAGCGGGTGAGTAAGGTCTCGATCTCTTGTACGACTTTTTGATTCAGTCTCCCCCCTACGTAAAGTTTCTCCTCTTTGTTGGGGAAAGGAGTGATTACCTGCTTCTCAAACCCATCAAAATGCGGTTTGTGTCCTTCTGCCTTTCCCTCAGTATCTCGCGGTCTGGGTGAGGCACGAACTTCTAACTCAGCTTCTTCTAGTACGCGTGGCAACCCTGGAATAAATAACTGGTTGGCAAGCAAGGTCTTGGTACTGCCCTTTTCAGACGAGACGTAGCAGATACGGCTCTCCTCTTGGTTTCCTCTCGCGACCCCTACTCCTGTCAATGTTGGGAATTTTAAACAAAAATGACAGATGGATACGACCGCTTCAAACCTGCACAGTGTCTCGCGTCCCAGTATCGCATTGTAGGAGGATGTTATTGGGATTACTACAAAATCGATCTTTTCTGACCTTCTTGACCCGGTTTCTTCGCCCAGGATGAGATCTAGGGTGACGACGCCCAGGGCCCTTACTCTGTCACCCGCGAATCCTACCAGCGTGGTTTTAGTTGGCCTGAGCGTTGACTGATCAATCCCCATTTTCTCAAACGCGTCCCAGTACAGTATGTCGGCTGAGCTCCCTGTGTCCACAAGGACCCTTTTTACGAGTTTGGTTCCTACCTGAGCATGAATGACCAGTGGATCAGCGGCTTCGACTGCCCAGGTATCTACCTCCTTGTCACTGAAGACAAGCGTGTATGGTTCAGACTTCGACCTCGCGACACTATAGATTGGCTTTCCTCGAGGCTTGGGTGCGTTGTTAATAAGCCTTTGCTCTCGCTTGCCCAGGGGGATGGGTTCATGGCGGCCTGCGATTGTGCCTATATGGCCGTCCATGCGAGGGAAGTTCTGGTGTGGGTGGCGATTAGGCCCTTGATTCTGGTCATTTTTTGCGGGGGTTTGCTGCCTTGTTTCATTCTGTGTTCTGCCGCCTCTTCCTCCTCTACTCCATGCTCCTCTGTGTGTGATGCCGTGACCTCCATCAACGTTTCCCCTTCGAGCAGTTAGGACTTCCTGTTCTCTTGGGTGATGCTGTCGCGACCAACACTCCTCTGTAGAGTGAGTATTCACTCCGTGGTATTCGCACCAGGTGGTTGGCGCATGGCGGTTATGACCGCGATCCCCTCTCCTCTCAACATCGCGTCGGTTATCTTGCTCGGCTACAAAATTCTGCGATTGAAATTGTTTCTGATCGTGATTTTGGCCCCTGAACTGTCTTTGACCCTGATTTTGATCTTGAATCTGTAAACCGGGTGCTCGCAAATCAATCTGTTCCTTCCCCTGACTACCCTGATGGCGCTTACTCCCCCAGTTCGGGTTTTCTCTCTTATGACCCTGAGCGGGCTTGCTCTAATTACTCCCTTTCAAAGCGATACCTGAGTATTAATCTCTGTGTATGCTCTCTCGAGCATGCCTTGGTAGTCTAAATCTTTCTTGCGGTATAGGTATTGCTTGAAGGAGCTTCCATCAGTGAGTCTGTCTAGGAACGCGACCCGAGCGGTCTTATCATGAAAATCTTCGGCTTCCAAGATCTTTTCCGCGAACCTCTTAACGTAATCCTCTAGTGATTCATGTGGCCCTTGTTTGACTCCTACTACTTCTTGCATTGTCACTTTTCTTTTCCTCGAGGATCTGAAATGCAACAAGAAACTCTTCTCTAGATCGGCGAAACAATGGATGCTTCCTGACGGCTGGTTAAGCATCCAGGTCATGGCGGGTCCCGCGAGCGTGCCTGGGAAACCTTTGCACATCGTGGCTTCATCAGGGCACCTCGCGAGCATAGCATACTTGTAGCGTGCTAGGTGTTCGTTGGGATCTTCTTTACCATTGTACTCTTTTATAATAGGGAATCTGAAATTAGGCAGAGGGACTGACCTGACTATATGCCCCGCGAAAGCAGTCGGGCCGAACAAGATTGACGGGTTGACGGACGGGTAGGCCTCAGAGGCCTGCCGCGGGTGGGTGGCCTGGTTGCAAAAAGGTTCCCCCTCGTACTGGCGGCGGGAAGGTCTTTGCTCGGCGCGAATCCCCTGTCTTCTTCCTTCGGTTCTTCCCCTGCAAGATTGATCTTCCGCATAGCTCACAGGGGGTTGATTCAAATCGAATCTACCAGGGTGACAAGGCCTTTCGCGTCCCTCGACCCTTGTTCCATGTGACACCGAGACTCTGTCGTCAGGTACGTGTTCAGCACTCCCTTCCGCGACCGATTGTTCTCGTCCGCTCTGATTCTGTTCGTGCTCGCGTGATCGAGTCCTTGGTTGCCGCTGGTTACGGCTTCCGCACGCACTTTGTCCCATCGCCTGCAGGAAAGCACGATACTGAACCAGCGCGGGTCCTACCAGAACAATTTCCTCCTCGTGTACGTGTGAAAGACGTGCTCGCGTGCTATTTATGTCTTGAGTTCTCGTCTGGGGAGGGGTGTTGTCGCTCCTTTCGCCACTAGTATTCATCTTCTCAGGTAGTTGTATTAGAAATATGCGAGTATATATAGTAAGCCTTACTTGTGCGAGGAGGTCCCCACGGTCGGCGCCAGTGTTGGAGCCCAGAAATTGCGATCACGCGACACAACACTTCGCGTGACACGGGGCGTCTGGACAATCAACTTATGTAATACACTCCGTCGTCTTCTTCCTCGAGACCAACCTTACTCTCGACACCTCTGACATTTGCGTAACTTAACCGAGAAGGAGTCAGGCTCCGGCTCTTTTAAGCTCCGATAAGAAGGATTAACGTAAAACCGGGTACACCAAAACAACGCAAGCGTACACAAAGGTAAGGAAAAACAACGTGAAGGAAGAAGATTGTGTTGTAAACCAAAACGCTTCACGTTCAAAGCTTGTAAAAAACCAAACAGCTCAGAAAACGTACACAACAACACTAAAAGCTTAACAGCAAAACTATGAGTGGTAAAACAAGAGTTAAACGTCTAAACTCTTCTAGGAAGTGAGCGTTTTGAAAGAATGAAGCTTGGGCTTGCTCCTGTGTTTTTCTTACTGCCAAGAGGGAGGTGAAGCGTTTTTTTCTTCTGACTGGATCCCTTCCCTTATCCATTGGGTTGCGTTTTTATACTATCAACTGGGACCCACGCGAGTCTATTACCGATTTGCCCCTCGATACTTAGTCTCGTTGTATCCTCTTATTGGGCTTCACCTGTTTATGGGCCGCTTTATTCTTCTGGGCTGACTTCTTGGACCGACCCGGCACGCGTTTCATGGGCCTGACCCAATTCCCTATGGGCCTCGCGAACCCATCGAGAACCGGCTCCAACAGAGGGAATTGACAATTTGTAGTCACATACAAGGAAACAAACACAGCGGAAGAGTCGTACACGAAACTAATTGATATTGAACCTCTTTGAAGTATATATTAGCATAACATAAGGAAAATACTATTTCCTATACTTGATGCATTACCAGACGAAGAAGAATTATGAAGTTTTTTTGTCGAAAAGGAGACGGTGCTCCCTGATTTATATTGATTAATTGAAAAGAGTTACAACCCTAGGAATTCCGTCCCCCCTAACGTCTTCCACAATAAGGTTGGAGAGATCCATAGGAGGAAGCCTAAATTCATGGAGTCCTAACGACAAGGAAAGAGAAAAAGAAGCAAGCCAATCCGCAACGCGGTTAGCTTCTCTGAACGAGTGAGCAACTCGGACTACCCAGGTCCGAGAGAGAAGGCCATGGCAGCGTGCTACCAGGGGAGCGAGAAGATGGGTGCAAGGGATCCCATTCAATAAAGAGTTAACCACCACTTCCGAGTCCAAGTTTAGTTCAACCTGCCGGAAGCCCAATCTCCACGCGATGTCCAGGCCATGGACCGCGCCCCAAAGTTCCGCTTCCAGAGCTTTGCAGCTTCCTAGATTGACCGCGAAACCATGAAGCCACGTGCCCCATGTGTCCCTGAAGACGCCCCCGGCACCTGCTTTCAATTGGCCTTCCTTAACGGACCCGTCAACATCAATCCTAATCCAACCCGGCTTCGGTTTAGTCCAACTAATAACCGAAGACATAACCTGTGGAGTCCTAACCATCCCCTGCAGCCGTCTTCGTGCATTCCTGAAGTCCCTTTGTTGCTCTAGAATTGTTGCACTTCGGTGAGGTCGGGCTTGTGGCTCCCTGAAAACGACATGGTTCCTCCACTTCCATGCCCACCAACATGTAATCGCGAAGGTTGATCTCCACTCCAGTCCGTCTTGGTGCACAGTCCTGTCTTCCATGTTCTTGAGCAGCCATTCCTGCAACGACATATCAAAGAAAAGGGGCAGCAATGAGGGAGGGAGGAGTAAATACCATACCTGTCTCATATGATGGCAGTCACGGAGTAAGTGGAGGGCAGACTCCGGGAGGTTACAGCCCAGTGGGCAGAGTTGGTCATCACTAAGGTGGCGGCGATGTCTCTCCCCATTCGTCAGAATCTTCTCCTTGCAGCACATCCAGATGAAGAGCTTGATTTTTTCCGGAACATCCTGCTTCCAAACATTCTTATACAAGCGCTTATCGGTATCATTGATGTCAGCCCGAGGATTGAGGAAGAGAAAACCACCACTGGAAGTGTACAACCCCGCATTCGAGCCATCCCACCTGAGTACGTCCTCCCCAGACTCGCACAAGGTCTTCCCGGCAATCCTCTGAACCACCTCATTAGGGAGTAGGTTACTGAATTTCTCAAAGTTCCAACCCTGTTCATGGCTCCAGAAATCCGCCACCAAGAGGTTTTCCTCTCCAGGCGTCGGGGGGAATAGCGCCAACTCCTTAAGGGGCTTGCTATCAATCCACTGGTCTTCCCAAAAGTGAACCTTCCTGCCGTCGAACACATTCCATCTGGAGTTTGGAATAATAAGCCGATTCGCACCCTTGAGGACACTGCCCCAGATGGGAGAACCCGGACGTTTCGAACTCCCAGTGAAACCGGTGCCCTGGAATTGACCAATATACTTAGACCGAAGGACGTTCACCCACAGAGCCTCATGGTCATTGAGGATTCTCCAACCGAGTTTCCCGACCATCGCCAAATTGGAGTCTTTCGCTTTCCGGATGCCAAGGCCTCCATCCCTCTTCCTCTTGCAGATAGTGTTCCAATCCACCATATGGATTTTCCTTCTACCATCTTCCTCTCCCCAAATAAAGTCCCGGCAAATTCTATCAATAGAGGCGCAAACACTTGCAGGTAGGATAATAGTGGCCATAGTGTGGATCGGAATCGAGTTGATGACAGATTTCGCCAAGGTGACCCGTCCCGCAATAGTGAGAGTTCGGCTTTTCCAACCATTAAGGAGACCTCTGATTTGATCCACCACGTTCTTGAAGGTATTTTTGTTGACACGCGAGTGGAGAATGGGAATGCCGAGATACTTGCCTAAGTCCTCGGTGATGTCAATCCCACTCTCATAGCTGAGCGCCTCAGCCGTACCCATATCAACATTAGCAGACACGAAGAGTTTTGATTTCTCGAGGCTGACCCTCTGACCCGAAGCCCCACAAAACTCTTCCAAGCAATCTCTAATAACCCGCACTTGATCAATAGTAGCCTCCGCCATCAGAATAATATCATCCGCGAAAAATAGGTGAGAGAGTTTAGGCCCTCCTCTACAAATCCGGATTGGTTTCCAGCTCCCATCTTTCACCCTTGCTTCGATCATGTGGTTCAATCTTTCCATACACAAAACGAAGAGGAAAGGAGAGATGGGATCCCCTTGACGAAGGCCCCGGGAGGGTCTGAACTTATCGGTCATCTCGCCATTCCAAAGCACTCTCATGGTCGTGGAGGTGGTGCACGCCATGATCCACTCATTCCATATGGGAGGGAAGTCCGCTGCCTCAAGCGTGTCTCTCAAAAAGTCCCACTTGATCCTATCGTAGGCCTTCTCAAGGTCGAGCTTAAAGAGCATCCAACCCTTCTTCCCCGTCTTCTTTCTCATACTATGCACCACTTCCTGGACAACAATAACATTATCCGCGCTCTGGCGACCTTTGATAAAGCTGCCTTGGGTAGGCCCAACTATCTTAGGGATGACAGTCTTGAGTCTAGTGGCGAGCATCTTCGTAATAATCTTGAGGATGACATTACAAAGGCTAATTGGTCGGAATTGGGTGATGCTCTCCGGGTTTTGAACCTTGCCAATGAGTACAAGAAGCGTATCGTTCACATGTTCTGGGAGGGTATTTGTGGCCAGGAAATCAGTCACCATCTTAGCAACAGAGTCACCCACCACCTCCCAAAAGTTCTGGAAGAAAACTGCTTGAAAACCATCAACACCCGGAGCTTTGTGCGCCCCCATACCAAACACCGCTCTCCTTATCTCCTCCTTGCAAGCAGGTTGGGTCAGCGAAGCCTTCTCCTCGGAGGTCAACTGAGGGAATCCCTCATGAGGGAGGTGGACATGAAGGCCGTGGTTCGGTTGATCCCTGTAGAGCTCAGCATAAAACGACGTCGCCATAGTCTCCAGGTCAGTGGGCTCCGAAATCAGATCCCCATCCCCATTTCTGAGAGCCACAATATTATTTCTGCGTCTTCGAATGATGGTCGACGTGTGGAAGAATTTAGTGTTGCGGTCCCCGAATTTCACCCATTTATCCCGGGCTTTTTGAAACCATAAGAGCTCTTCCTCCTGAAGCACCTTCTCCAACTCCAAGTGGAGTTCTTGTTGCAAGTTCAGCAGAAAGTCGTTTGGGTTTCT
This sequence comes from Oxyria digyna, assembly GCA_029168935.1. Classification (NCBI taxonomy): domain Eukaryota; kingdom Viridiplantae; phylum Streptophyta; class Magnoliopsida; order Caryophyllales; family Polygonaceae; genus Oxyria; species Oxyria digyna. Next base: position 44,825,142 of record JAPVLV010000009.1, read on the forward strand.
GGATAAAGCCCGCGAGATACCTTTCAAACGATTGAGCAAAGCATCCTTTCTGAGGTTGATGTTACCAAAAACTCGGACATTCCAAACCTTCAGCTTTTCTCTAAGATCAGTCAGAGCCTCAGCCACACAAGCACCCTGATTCCACTGATTACGGATGAAATCTGCGAAGTCATTGTGCAGGCACCACGAGGCAAGGAAGCGGAAGGGTCTTCGGCTAGCATCCTGGTGGATTCTGGGGTTCATCTGCAGCATGATAGGGAGGTGGTCCGAAGCTATGGCTTCCAAGTGAGTCACCCGGGCTTCAGGCCAAAGGAGTCTGCCCACTGGGCAAATGAAGAACCTGTCCAGACGTTTCGCAATTCTAGTATCCATAGTCTTACCTCTCGACCAAGTAAAAGGATGCCCACTAAAACCCATATCAATCAAGTTAAGTTTGTTAGTCCAAGATATAAAATCAAGAGAATCAAGAGAGAGCAAACCTGAGCCGCCACTACGGTCGGCTAAGCGCGTAATACAATTGAAGTCCCCTCCGACAATCGTGGGCTCGTTGAGGTTGCGAATCTCTTCAAGCAAGGAGGGCCAAAGGGTTCTTCTACGCCGAGCCGTCGGGCAAGCATAAACCGCAAAAATATTGAAGCTGTTGGCGCCATTGGTAACTTTGGCAAAAATGAATTGATTGTCGTCTTTAACGACCTCCAGGTTCACCTGACTGCTCTTCCAAAATAACCAGATGCCGCCACTATGCCCATTGGCCTCCACAATGTGAGACTTATCAAAGCCCATATTATCACAAATCCGAGACGCATTAAACCCCGCAGTGTGAGTCTCGAAAAGGGCCAGAACGTTAGGCTTATATTTCTTATGGTAAAGTCTTATAGCTTGTCTGCAAATTGCTTTTTTGGCACCCCTACAGTTCCAAAAGATGCAATCCATGGGAAACAAAGAGAGGGGGGAGGGCAAGGACTACAAGATCAGGCTTGATCCCCGGGTCGGGGGATCTCGGCCATAGTACCGATCTCGTAATCTTCTCTTAGGTCCTGTTCCAGGTGATTGCAGTCCATATGCTCATCGTTTGGTATGGCAAGACTCACCTCGCTTGAGTTTCCAGAACAGGCTTCGATTTGGGCTGCCTCATCCATGTTTTCTTCAGGAACCTCAGATTGGGCTGGCTCTTCCATGTTCTCCTCATGAGTGTTCTCATTAGGCCCATCAACGTTCGGCCCATTTTGTTCTCCTTCCTCTGGTCGTTCGAGCTCTGAAATAGCAGCTTCAGTCACAGGGATTATAGCAAGAGGTTGTGGGAGTTGGGCCACCAAAGGGATTGCATGGCTTGGCCCAATATCTTGTTGGGCCCTGGAAAAAGCCGATCCATTTCGTCTTCTTTTAACGGGCCCCTCTCTATTTTCCTTCTTTTCCTCTTGCAGTGCAGCCTCTGTTACCTTTTTCTTCTGTTTCCATATCTTCTTGATCTTCTTCGTATCGATTCTTTTGTCTTCATTGCCTAAAAGGTCTGCAGAGTAGTACGGAGCGACAGGCTGGATAGTAGATACATTCTTTTGGCTATCACTCTTCTGACTCCCTACTTTCTCAACGGCTGCCTGTTTACCCTTTTCGGCTCCTGATTTGACCTTCGTATTTTGGCTTCCCGAGGCTTTGTTGGCCTGAGTTTTTGAATTCTCCGGTTGGGATGTGGTCGCCGGCGTCGACCTCCCTAGAGCTCTTTCCGCTGCCCTTCTCTTGGCTCTCGCCGCTTTCTTCCTGGCAGAGGCGTTCATCCAGAGCTTCAGGGGGGCTTCATCCGTTTCCGGCGACTGACCTGGTACTCCAGCCCATCCTGGGATCTCTTTGGTGTTCTCCTCTTTCCCTTTACCTTTGTTCTCCTTCGGCGGGCTCTTGTTCTTGGTGACCTGGTGGTGAATCAAAGGACACGTTTCCACAAGATGGCCATACCTACCACACTTATGACAAATTAACTCCAGCCCTTCATAATCAAGAAGATAGATTCCTTCATTTACTCCTGCCTTAACTCCAATCTTCCCCTTTAACGGTTTGGTCAGGTCCACCATAACACATACACGTGCATACCTTCCCCTATCAGAGTACAAGGTTCTGGTATCCACTTTTATTACCTCCCCTATGCCTTTAGCAATGCTCTTGAGAACACCTTCCTCGTACAGATAGAAAGGTAGGTTAGAGATTCTTACCCAGGCTGGAGTCGATGAGATCTTGTCTTTTTCCGGGTCAAACGCCGGGCTCCAACTCTTCAGGACCAAGTAGTGTCCAAACACCATCCAGGGGCCTCCAGTAATCACACTATCATGATCATGTGGGCTGTCGAATTTGACCACGTAATATCCATTATGCAAGTCGAGCAAGGTCATCTTCCCTGATGGTTTCCATAAGTCTTTCAGCTTGCTTTCCATGACCACGTACGGGATAAATTTCCCCAGGGGTTTCACAATCACTGAGGATTTCCACACCTCGGCTAGGACGTCAATGATTTCAGGGGCAATCGAGATGTGGGGGTCTCCATCCTCTCCATCCGGGAATTCCACCGTGATTTTTCCCCGGATAAACTCTTCCGATAGCACCGGTCTCGTTCCTCCCGTCTGGCCGGTAACAATCTGCTTCCAAGTGATGGTTTTATCTGGTGGTTTAGCTGGCGGCACCTTGGTATGGTTAGTAACCATCGCCGTCGGGATTGGCCCAACTTGGGTCTCCGGAACAATGTCGGGGTGGGCGAGTAACTCGTTGACATCGTCCTCTCTAGTTGCATTGGCAAAGCTAATCTGCAAGCATTTTTTCAAAACACAATTCTCACCGGGAAGCACGTGGATTATGAATGGTGAGATGGTATTCGAAGAATTATGAAGTAGCACAAACATATATCTCTTTAGTAGTAGTAGTAGTTTTAGTAATACAACTTTACATTTCTGATTTTATAAAAAAGAATAGTACCACATCATTATAAGTTTATAATCATTGCATTTATTAAGCTTGAAGGATGAAAAATTGAACAAAGTATTAAATCTACAAAAAGGTCGGCTAATTTAAGTTGTGCATCGATCTTCTCCTTATCTACTTATCTAATATACCTGATTCCTTACTTAATCTTTCCAACCACAATACATAAGGTCCATAACATCATATATACTACACCAAAAAAGAAGTTGCATTCAATGGAAGTAAGAAAAACAAAGAGTAAAAGCAAGATTAATGCCACAAGGATCTACATAGAATCTATAATCTTGTCTGCATTTCAGCAAATATACATGGAGTGCTCCATATATCAATATGAGGTATATACTACAAACCAAATTAACGAAAACACTAAGGAATCATGTAATCAACAGTAAAGAAACTTGTCGCTGCAGTAAATTACTTGCCTGATTAACTTAACATCTTAAGTATAGTTTTTCATCTTCTTTTTTACAGAGTTTTCATCTCTAGCAGTTGCAGCCTTGCTCTTGCTCTGGTCATGGTGATTTCCATTTTCAGATGAAGTTGATTTTAGCAGGATTAAGAAACTTGTAAGACGAGAGGCATCCCATAACCATTGTATTGCTTCCAAGGTGCAATATCTTTCTCATCATTTTTGTTCTTACTCTTCAACACGCTTAAAATTCTTCAAAGGTAAAGAATAAATTCAATGACCCAACTTATGTATGAAGAGTCACGAAATTGAAATCAAGAAAATTAAATTGTTATGCAAGCAGTAATAACAACTCCAATCCAAAGAGGCAAAACCCCATGGCTCAAGATCTTGATTGCAATGACACTCTCAATCACCTCCTGCATATCAACACAACTAAGGGTGACCTTCGCCATGATCGACACAAAAACCCTAAAAAGAAGTTGGCAGAGCTTCGCCCTGATCGACAACCAGAAATTGCGTTTGCAATTGCCTTCGCAAATCCTAGTTCCCTTCCTTTTTTACAGCATATCTCTCTTCCCTTCCGGGCGATTTCTAGGAATTGTAATCTCAAGATCCGGATCCACCGTCGAGCGAGGACATGAATCTCTCTGGTTTGGTGGAGGGTTTGGAGATAGGAGCGGAGAGTGAGGAGATTAGAGTGGGTGTGAATCAGAGAAGTGTCTGGTGGTGACGAGTTTGGCATGGCAGCAGAGCGGACGGCGGAGTCCGAGAAGAGGATGATCCGTATGTGTTATAAAGTATATTCGTACGTGACACTTTTCATAAATAAAACTCATTTCAATATTTTCTAATATAATAAGGTTTGGTCTAAATGCACACGTTTTTTCAGTTAATGTACACTATTTTGTGCGGTAAAGTTTGCGGTTCAAAACGGTGCGGTAAGGTCTAACACACGTGGCATTTCATGGGCAAATGCGTTTTTTTTTGAAAAGCATACAAAGCATTAGCTTTAGTTAAGATTTAACGCACGAGCTTCATTAAAATTTTGTACGGTAAAGCTTACCGCGCAGGTTTACCGCACATGGTTTTACCTTTTTTTAATAAAAATTTGGTGCGGTAATAACTACCTCACAACTATCTCTTTCCACGACCCATCTTCTGCTTCCCCAATTCTCGCCACCCTTAATCCTAATTTCCCGCCATTAAAACCAGCAAATTCCGGCCGATTAAACCACCCAAACCCCAATTTCACCATGGATTTTTCAAGCCCGACCATAGCACTTCTTTTGGGCCCGAAACAGTGGCTGGAGATGGAGATTCGACGCCGAATATGGAGGGAGTTTCATCGGCGGCGGTGGCTCAGCTCCGTCGGGATATGGAGGAAGAAGATGAAGAGGAGGAGGTGTCGTTGACGTATAGAGGTTCGACGGAGATTGAATGCACCCCCAGAATTCTGATCTTGAGATTGATAGGCCTCTTTACTGTAGAATTTGGTCCCTTCAAGTGCAGGAACGGGTTAGAATGTTTGCTTGGCTCTTTTTTAGGGGTGGAGTTTTTGAGCGCCATCGTCGTCATAAGTGTGCTGGTGCTCGATGCCCTTGTTGCGAGAGAGAGAGATTCTAAAGACCACCTTCATTTGTTTAGAGATTGTGCTAAGGTGTGTGAGCTATATGGGCCAATCTGGAGCCTTCGCTTCCCTGGATGACCTTTTTTTAGCACTGGGCTTGCGGAGTGGATCAGATTTAATCTCAAGAGTGTGTTCGCTGACTACCAGAAGTCCATGACTAAACCTCAGATCATCGAACAGATTCCGAGAGAGACGATCTTGGTTAAATGGGACCCGCCTCCGGTTGATTGGGTTAAGCTGAACACCGGTGGCTCAGTGGTGGAGGGCTTGACTGGAGCTTGGGTGTCCTTCGCCATTCTAAGGGTGTGTGGATTGGCGGTTTTGTGCACTACATCGGCCTTTGCTCGTTCCTATGGCGGAGATTTGGGGCATTGTGTCAGGTCTTAAGCTTGCTTGGGACATGAGATTCAAGAGGGTTTGGCTTGAAAAAGACTCGCATGTTGCGTTTCTGTTGCTAACCAAACCCGTGGAGCGATGTCACTCCTTTCTTAGCCTGGCTTCCTTGGCGCAAGGCTTCTTTCGTAAGAACTGAGATGTTCAGTTTCGTTTTGTTTTCTAGGAAGCAAATGTGGTTGTCGATCGTCTTGCTTCTTTTGCTTTTAATTTTCCCTTAGGATCTCATGTTTTAAGACTTTCCGCCCGATTGGTTGTCTCCCTTTTTGTTGGACGATGTTCGAGGCCTCGCTACGCCTCGCCTCGTGACATAGTAGAATAAATGAGAGGACGAGTTATCGGTCCTACAATGTAGATTACACACAATATTTTGAGAGGACCCATATACCCTTTAACATTGGCAAGGTTTATTATTAACTTTTTAAATTATTCTGTCGAGGATTTTTTAAATAATTTAAGAATAAAGATTTTAGACGATGATATCCTTGTTTAATTAAGAAATACAACTTTTAAATCAATTTTTTATATCTATTCTTTCTTTTTTTAAGAAAAAGATCTTAAAATATGTGTACTTGTACGTTTAAGCTACTACCCTTCAAATTAGCATAAGCTGGTCATAATTTTCAGCTAGCTTATGAAATTTATAAATCCAAAGTTGTGTTCGTGAGTAGCTTATTAAGCTAAAAATCACGATAAGCTAGCTTATCTTTCCCCCATTTTGAAAATGTTAACAAGCAACATTCTGGTTTTTTATAAGCTCGCGTAAGCAATCAATAAATTATTCTTCCCACTTTATCTCGATTATCATTTAAATGCATTAACTTTTTAATTTCCATACGCTTTTCGGTAATTTCATCTTTCACTTTTGTAACATTTCAGATACTTTTCGCGAACATTTGTATTTTATCAAATTCGGCTATCTAAATCAGTTTCAATTACTAAATTTAGCTACGAAATCAGCTTCAAGTTCAGCTAATACTACATAAGTTATCAATAACCTCGCATTTGCCGAATAGAGCCTAAAACGTCTTTTTAACCTAGAACCGTTGAAGACTAGGCCTAAGGGATCTTCAATTACATTGTGGTAAATAACAAATTGGCACACCCATTTTCTTTATTTAGCACACCCGGAGATTCGTCACGAAGGTATTACAGCTGATCTTCGTCACGAAGGTATTACATAATAGATTCGTCACGAAGGTAAACGGCAGTTCCGTCACGAAGGTAAACAAGAGATTCGTCACGAAGGTAAACAAGATATTCGTGACGAAGGTAAAAAAAATTTAAATTTTTTTTAGATTCTTGTAAAGAATTTCAATACGAGTCTGTGCATATAAAATACGTTCAAAACGGACATCGTTTGCCCTTCCAAAAGCCTCCAAAACAAAATAGTCGCATGCGTTAAGTTCGTAAAACAAAAACTTATATAAATTTATTAATTGTATAATATAATTATTTATTATAGTTAAAAATCATGCAATTAAAATTATATACTATAATTATATATTATCATTTAATATCACTAATTTATTAATTACAAAGTATAATTATGCATTATGTTTAAATATTACGAACTTAACGGAAACGACTGTTTTGTTTTTAGAGCTTTTGGAAGGGCAAACGATGTCCGTTTTGAACATATTTTATATGCACGGACTCGTATTGAAATTCTCTACAAGAATCTAAAAAAATTAAATTTTTTTTTACCTTCGTGACGAATCTCTTGTTTACCTTCGTCACAAATCTCTTGTTTACCTTCGTGACGGAACTCCCGTTTACCTTCGTGACGAATCTATTATGCAATACCTTCGTGACGAAGATCAGCTGTAATACCTTCGTGACGAATCTCCGGATGTGCTAAATAAAGAAAATGGGTGTGCCAAATAAACACTTTGTATATATATCACCCAACAATATTGAAGATATAATTGTTTGGATTTTGGATAAATCAGGTACTTTTTCAGCTAGGAAATTCATTACAAAACAAAGTCATCTAGGCCAGAATGAAATGTATAAATGGATCTGGTCTTTAAAGATTCCCCCAAGATATCAAAATTTCATGTGGAAAATTGTGTCAGATAATCGGCCAACGGCTCAAAGACTAAACAAATACTATAATAGAGTCCCATCATATTGTTCTAGATGTGATGGGTTAATGGAATCCACAGATCACTTGCTATTCCATTGTCCTCACACAAAGTCACAATTACATAAATTTGAAGAATTAATTAATTTCAAATTTGATACTCCACCGGATGTCCCCATCTTACATAAATTACAACATATGATTAATAGTCTTAAGAGTAATAGGAATATGGTTGAAGCATTAATTCATTTATGGTATTCAATATGGATTTACAGAAACTCTATAATTTTCCGAAAAGATAATAATAATAATAATAAAGATCCGTACAGAATGGCCTTTGAACACACTTCAAATTTTGGGAAAATAATAATAACGGAAGCATTAAAGGACCTAAACAAAATAATATTTGCAATAGGAATAAGATCAAAAACCGCAAATGGAAAAGTCCAAATGATGATTGGTTGAAAATCAACTTCGATGGTGCTTTTATATCAATACAAGATTCATGGGTTCGATGTATAGTACGTAATAAAGATGGAAAAGTAATAGATTTATTCAACAAAAAGGTAAATTCAAATTCAGCCTTACAAACGGAGGCTCTAAGTGTATTATATGCAGTTAAAATTGCTAAAAAATTGAATTGTGAAAAGCTTATATTAGAAGGTGATAATCTAACGGTTATTAATAGTATTAAAAAGGTGTGGAAAGTACCTTGGGAAATTCGTAATATTATAGCAGATATTCATAATATAATTAGTACTATCCCAGACTTTAAAATATTCCATTGTTTTAGAGATGCAAATAAAGCGGCTGACTCTTTAGCGAAGCAGCAAGCAAATATGCACTTTATCAAAGTTATCCTTAGATGCTCTGGAGATAATTTAATATCTGATGACTATATCATAACTTTGAGACCAATGTTCCTGCAGTCGAGTATGATAGTTTCCAATACCGACTTCTTTAGGGCCGTTCGTTTGGATGGTGAGGAGATGATATATTGAGCCATTTCAAACTTATCATGAGATTTTGAAAACCTATACGCACCATCCATCATCCTTCCTCTCTCTCTCTCTCTCAACGCACAATCAATGGCGAGTGAACTCAGAAAGCCTCGAAAGCCCAATCAGAAGCCATCGCCACCAGTGGTCAGCCTCGACCGAACCCGGTTATCCCTCCGAAACCCGACGGCGTCGGAAGTTAAAGCAGCCGGCGGAGGAGGAGATGGAGAGGTGCGTATACGTGGTAGGCCGGACTCGACCGAGGCCTTCCAGTTTGCCGGCGCCGAGTCAAAGGAGGGACTGTCGTTGGTTAATGGAACTGTTGTTGGTTCAGGAATGGCGTCTATTGTTCTGTTTGAAGCCAATATTCTGGCTCTGACTGCGGAAATTATCTCTGCGCTTGTACAAATTTGACTGCTGTTGGTTCAGGAAGAGCTCGGTACAAGCTTGTTGACTGGGGAGAAAGTCAGGTCACCTGGGGAGGACTTTGACAAGGTGTTCAGTGCAATCTGCCAGGGGAAGATGATTGATTCGTTGTTCGAGTGTTTGAAGGACTGGAATGGTGCTCCTCTTCCCATTTCCTAGGTTGTTTTCATCTTCATCTTTTTCTTATTTGTTTATGTTTCTGTTGGTTTCTTTTATGGTTAATGGGCTTAATTTATTTTTTTGTTGCTATGTGACTTGTTTGTGCTGGTTAGATTTTCTGTTAATTTAAATTCTTCATAGTGTATGTAAGGGGAAAAAAAGAATTGATTTGTTTGAAACTGGATTATGGAAGAATGAACCAGCTATATTTGATTATGTACTAATGTGGATAAAGGTGATGGTCATTCTTCATAGTGTATGGTGCGTATACGTTGTCAAAATCTCAAAATATCGTTTTCAAAATATCGCGAGAAATGAGTCAATATATCATCAACCTCAAAATTCCATTTTTGCCCTCAATTTTTTGAAATAAGTGGGGGTAAAATTGACATTTCACAACATTAAATGGAGCAACTAACGGACTTCAGTGAAGGGTGGTTCGATGTTAACAGAATGACACAAAAAGGTGGTTTCTTGCAAAAAGTTAAATAAGGGGTGGTTTGGTGCAAATTGGCCCAAATAAGGGGTGGTTTGGCGCAAAAACCTCTATCTTTTATCTTACTTATGGGTCAAGGCCTTGTATGTACCAGTTTTTGGGTAAGTACCCCAAAACACACATGATTTTTTAGTTTCTGCATCACATTATTAAGTCTTTAGGAAATACCCTACTATATAAGCAATTAAGAAAAAATTAAATCAACACAATCTCATAACTCACCTCTCCCGAAACTTTTTTCTCTCCTGTCGACATTCTTCCTCCGCCGGCCGACTGCCTTCTTCCTCCATCGGCGCCGCCTAGAGTACTCGCCGACTACCTCCAAGCTGCTCACCGACGCTGATCGCGGCTGGATCGCAAGAATTTTGGGGATAAAGCTCTCGCCTGCAACATTCAGAATCTTCTTCTACATCGAATTGTCAAACAAAACGGAGAACAATGAAAGTGTACAACAAAAACGAGCGAGGAGAAGATTGAAGATAGATTAAAAACAGAATAAGAGATCAAAAAAAGAGGAAGCGCAAAACGATACCAGCGAATCAACTGCAAATACAATGATAAGCACAGAATCTGAAAACGACACCAGCAAATCCATCGAACAAGAGGTAAAATCATGATAAATTATGATATTGAACTTATTTGATTGATAGATTATGAAAAACAACTTTTGTTGACAAGTTTAGACAATGTAGAATGTTGACAAGATATTACTGTGAATCTGTGAACGACACCACCATTTTATTGGTTGTTGACAAGATATTATTTATGTTGTTGAAATATTCAGTTTGTTGACATATATAAGTTGTTGACATGAATATGTTTATTGATTAGACTTTGACAAGTTTTGACAATGTAGAATGTTGACAAGATATTACTGTGAATCTATAAACGATACAAGCATTTTATTGGTTGTTGACAAGATATTATTTATATTGTTGAAATATTCAGGATGTTGACATTATATAAGTTGTTGACAGGAATATGTTTATTGATTAGATTTTATTAACACGTAAGTGAACGAAGCGCGCTACGCGTGTCTCGTAAGAATAATAAACTTACGAAGCACGTTGAGAGCGCTTCGTTATAAAATACAAATATAAATTTGTACCTAATAGAATATTGTTGACAGGTAAAACAGAAATGTTTATGTTCATTAGGGAAAATGTTGACAGATAGATTAGAAATACTTATCTAACAAAATTTATTGAATATATATGCAGATAAAAAAGCACATTCTGACAGTCTCCTATGGCGAAGAAATAAAAATAAGAGATGGTGTTATGGTGTCTGATGGGGAAATCATATCAAAAGCATTTTTAGTTGATATGAACATAACTCTGCAAGCAATGAAATCGTTGATTACACAACGGTTCAAACTCGAAACGGAGGGAATGCATCTCCAACTATGCCATCTTAATCCATTCCAGAAGATCAAAGTCAAGTATTCTGTGGAGACAGATGATGATCTTGCATCATTCATGGAAATCAATGGCACAGCAGAGGTGGAATGGACTTGTCCACTATATGTATCAAGGGAATACATGAATTATGAACCAAAGATAGCAAGAGAGAATAGATGCAGTAGTATAGTTGTTGTCAACATGAATGAAGACATGTTTCTACCTATGGAATATGAAGTGCCAACACAAGGGAATAGTGAAATTATGGATTGTGAATCTGCAAGCAAGATAATGACAGAAAAAAACAAGGGAGGATGAAATGAGTCACAGTGGAACAGATGCAGACTTTGTCCATGTGGGGAAGCTATTTGACACAAAAAAGAAGTTGATCGAAGCTTTGAAAAAATTGGCAATGACTGAGAACTTTGCTTACAAAGTTAAGAAATCAGATCCAAAGCTTCTAACAGTAATGTGCACAGACACAAGTTGCAAATGGAGATTGAGGGCTATTGCATTACAAAACACTACATTCTTTGAGGTGAGAAAGTTTCAAAGAGAACATACATGTTCCTTTGACTTTAGATGTCAACATGAGTGCAAACCAACATACAGAATGATTGGGGAGCAAATAAAAACCAGGTATTGTGTTTACAGGTTTCTGAATCATAAATATCATAAAAATATTAATTGCTTAAGATAACCAGAGAACTAATAGTAATGTGATATACATGCAGGTTTGAAGATGTTAAAAATGGACCAATACCAAAGAGCATTTGCAATGATATGAGAAAGGAACACTACATGGATGTTAGCTATTGGAAGGCATGGAAAGCAAGGGAACATGCACAAGATTTAATACGAGGCACACCAGAAGAAAACTATGCACTCTTGCCCATGTAGTGCCATATGCTAAAAGAAGTAAATGAAGGATCTTACACATGCCTAGAAGTTGGTGAGCATGACAACTTCAGATTCGTGTTTGTATCTATTGGAGCATGCACAAGAGGATTCCAAGTAATGAGAAAGGTATGGCAGTGAGTAAAATAGGAATTAAATGATATATTGTTTAATAGAATGATTTATTGTTGACAAATAAATTTAAACATATGATAACAGTATAGAAAATGTAAAACATAATGTCTGATTTTGACATTTTGATTGTTGTTAACAACTTACATTATACAGTGTTGACATGAGTAATAATACATTCGTTTTGTGTTGACAGGTGATAATGGTAGATGGGACTCACTTGCATATAAAGCACAAAGGGCATATGCTCATTGCTACAACTCAGGATGCAAACCAGCAGATCTATCCACTTGCATATGCAGTAGTGGATAGTGAAAACGACATATCGTGGATATTCTTTTTTACACAGCTTCTGAAAGTCATACCATGTACAAACGATTTGGTAATAGTGTCAGATAGACATCTCAGCATTGCCAACGCCATTCAAAGAGTGTACACAACAGCAAACCATGTTGTGTGTAGGAGACATTTGAAGCAAAATCTGAAGACAAGTGACGAGGCGAATTTGTCGTGTGCCAAGTCAAGTAATCCTAACATGCAAACTAAGTAATATAGTGCGCAAGTAAGGGTCGAATCCCAAGAGAATCAGTTTATCAAATTCTTAAGTTATCACAATGACTAACCAATAAACGTAACCAAAGGGGGGGTTTTTGTGGTTTTGATACGAAGTATCGAATGTCAACTTGGTTATAACAAGATTAAGCGAAGTGTTCCACTTAGCGATTATCCACAATTAGATTAACAAGTTGATCTTAAAATCCTTTTTATCCCTATGTCAAGTTCTCAAGTGATCGTTCTAATTCCTGTTCTTGAATAGTTATTAGTCCAACTAGTCCTAATAACCCTTACTCGATTATAACCTCGAAACTATCAAAGTTCAATAACAAAGTAGCAATGCATTCAGGAATAGATAGATACATGCAATATCATGGACAACTAGTCGGATACTCGACATGTACTCAACTCTCTTCTCTAATAACAATCACAACTAGTTCATGCAAATAGATTGTGCTACACAACAAGTATGATAATTCAACTAGAAGTATCAAACTCTAGCAATATGAACAAGACACAACTAACTTAGGTGATCAATCTAAAGTAGTAAATCTAGTTCATCGACAATACAAACAAGAGAGTTGAGACAATCAAAGAGTAGACAAAAGGAAAGGATAAACTCACAACTTGTTGAATCCAAAAGCTTCAAACGCCAAGTGAAACAAAGAACCTTAGCAACTCATAAGTTTGTGAAATACTCTCCAAAAACTTAAGCAAAACAAAGACTAGATGATCAAGGATGATCATCCACTACCTATATAGTATCAACTAATGTAACAGCCGAATTAAGGTACTAAAAAACGTATAGAAAGTTACAGAATTAAACACAAATTACTTCAAATGGCAAAGACATCAATTTGATTCTTCTGTCGAGGAACCGCACCCGCGGGTTGAGAGCCGCGGGCGCGGTTTTGGGTTTCTTCAGATTCTCAGGATGGCAGAGGGCCGCGGGCGCGGTTTGGGACCCGCGGGCGCGGCTTGAGCTTTCTCGAAAGCCTTGGCTGAAGGTGAAACCCGCGGGTGCGGCTTGAGCTTTCTCGAATCCTTGTCTGAGGGTGAAACCCGCGGGTGCGGCTTGAGACCCGCGGGTGCGGCTTTGTTGTCTGAGGCAGAACCTGCTGATTTCTTCAAGTCTTCGTCTTCGTCTTCGTCTTCAGCAGCTTCTTCCTTATGCTTCAATGCTTCCAATGCTTGTATCATCTCTTGGAATCTCGTATGTAAATCTTCTCTCGAACAGCTCCATGATACAGATTACATAGAAACAAATAACATAATCCTATACAAAACTAGCTAATAATCCATAGTTGCGGTATGTAAAACACCGCTTATCAAACTCCCCCATACTTAGACCTTGCTCGTCCCCGAGTAAGCTAAAAGAAACTTACTCTTTTACAATAATCACTAAAAGATCTCAGGAAGTATGAAAAAGAAAGAAACTACAAATCACTAACACATTTAGTATACAAACAATATGATGAGAAAGAAATCTATCAATTTTGGTCTTCCATAGTGGTTAACATGCAAAAAAATTTGTACTAAGACACTCATTTCACTCATTTTGCCTAGGCGCCTCGACAGGTTTTCACCTAGCCACTCATTTCATTTCAATCTCACCATTCCTTACCGCCCTCAAGTCCTTTTTTGCCAAGCCTAATGCAAGCCGAACTACCCGCTTATTGCATGGATTTTTCCATCCCAGGATTTTCATTTGCCTTTTTTCGTATTTTTGTGGCTTTTTCTGTTTTTAATTCCATGCAAAGTACAACAAAATAAAAACCGAAGGGAAATAACAAGGAAATGAAACTACTCTAGGATAAGCAATGAACTACTTTCCCTCCCCCATACTTGTAGTGCACAATGCCCTCAGTGTGTAAGACATAGAAAAATAATGAGGAAGAGAGAAAGAAGCTCACTGATCGAGGTCATCCCGGTTTGGATATTCGGGCCAACGAGCATGCATGTCGAGCCGTAAGTCATCCACCGACTGCTGCAGCCTCTCAACATTTTGGTTCACCGTCTGAACCGACTGGTAGACATACTCAATCCGCTCGAAAAGACGTTGCTCCCAAGGTATGTCAGCAGGAGCTGCAGATGATGAGCCTTCGCCCCATTGCCCCTGAGGCTGAAAACGAGGGGCAGGCTCCTGGAAGTCATCATCATCCTCATCCTCAAGGTCAACTGGCTGCGGAACCGGCTCCTGGATGCTGATCCCACCGCGAGCTCGTCGTCGAGCAGCTGCACGAGGGGGAGCGGGTGTTGGATTGATCCTAAAAGTATGGGCTGGCCCATAAGCAAAATCCTCGGTGAGAGCAATCTCGGGAGGACCGAGCCAAACCCACATCCGCTCGTCCTCATTTACTGTAACCAACTTGAGCCACCTAAGTCGGGTTTGCAGAAATGTGGCATCCAGCAGATAGGGACCTATTGAGGGGTCCGGACTACCTACGCAGTCAAGCGTCTCCCAGTCGGGGACGACAGCCTCTAAAATGAGGGTGATCATGCCACCCAAAGCAATCTGTCCCCTTGGTTTTGAGCGGGCTGTCTTACAGGAGTGAACAAAAAGTGAGAGCCAATCCGGAATTACCTGACATTCCGGCATAAGAGCATATAGATACTTCAGCTGGTAGGCAGGCACCTTGTTCACCTCAGAAAGCCCAAAGAAGTCCATAGATAGGGCCCGCTGTGTCAGGCGGAGACATGGATGGGACATTTTAGCATTATAGTCATTACCATGGGTGTCCCGAACTTGTCCCGTCCATGTGTACCAGACCTGTGTAGGGCTGTCACCAACTGTAGTGTCATAATCTGCAGAGGGAACCTGAGAGATTCCCAAGATGTGGCGCAGCTGTTCGGCCTGAACTGTAAAGGACCGTCCATTGTAAATGAACTGGATGGCCGAGATGAAGGTGGTCTCCGAGACGGTCTTGGACTTGAGGCTCGCCAGAAACTGATAGGTAGCCTCGGCATGAGTGGGAGCTGACCTGAACAAGAAACCATGCAGCCCTGCGTGCTCAAGCATGGCCTCAGTGCATGCAGTCATACCCAAATCATCGAGCGTACGTCGATGAAGAAATCTCGTGGCTACACACTGCTTAGCCCTTAAATAAGCTAAGTTGGCCTGAACCTGTTGTTGCCACAAATCATTTTTGTGGCCTCGAGATGTTCCTGCTGCAGCCATCACAGTATATACACAACGCAAATACTACCACAAATCCGCACACAACAGAGATACCAAGCAGCAGCAACAGCACAATAGCAAAAAGCCCTCCCCGAGGCGTAAGAAAATCAACAATGATGAGGGCGGTTGTCAAAAAAAACTTACTGAAATCAGCAAACAATGGACGACAGAGGCGAAAGCCGCGGGCGCGGGTTGGGAGCCGCGGGTGCGGTTTTTGCTTTTGTCTGATTTCTGGCGAGGAGGGAGTCGCGGGTGCGGTTTTGGAGCCGCGGGTGCGGTTTCGGCGCGCTGGAGAATTCTTGGCAGGGCGAGGCCGCGGGTGCGGGTTTGTAGCCGCGGGTGCGGTTTCGTCGAGACAGAACTTCTGGGCACGGTGAGGTATGCGGGCGCGGGTTTTTGAGCCGCGGTTGCGGTTGGATTCCGGCGCGGGTGCGGGTGCGGGTGCGGATGAGGAGAGTTGGTGGGAGGGTGTTGGTGTTGAGAGAGAGAAGGGTTTGGTGGGAGGTTTTTGATGTTTGAGAAAGAGAAGTGGAAGGTAGGGTATGAGGGAAGTGGAAGGGTAGTTTGATGTGGTGGGGGGTAGAGAATGAAATTTGATATGGAGAAGGGTAGAAGATGAAACTCGATATGAAGAAGGGTAGAAAATGAAATTCGATATGGAGAAGGGTAGAAGATGAACCGTCAATTCCTTTTTTTTTCTTTTTTTTTTCTTTTTCATAAACGAAAAGAAGAACCGTCAATTCCTTTAGTAGCAAACGACCATCGTCTTCTCGTCTTGACTTCCTAGAAAATAGAAAACAAAACAATTAAAAAGAAAATGAAATTCAAGGGAAAAAGAAGAATACCCTGGGTTGCCTCCCAAGCAGCGCCTTGGTTAGAGTCGTGGCTCGACTTGGTTTCCCGTCTTCAATTTTCAAAAGTTGGCTCTTCTAGAGCCATTTCATCGAAAGACACTTTGGTGAATCCCTCATGGTAAGGTTTTAACCTTTGACCATTCACCTTGAAGACGTTGTGGTTGTCTTTGTCAAACAACTCCACGACGTCATGAGGAAAGACGCGAGCAACAACATACGGGCCATTCCACCGCGATCGCAACTTACCTGGAAAAAGTTGAAGACGAGATTGGTAGAGCAAGACCTTGTCTCCCACCTTGAAATCTTTCCTCAAGATGTTCTTGTCATGCCAAGCCTTCGTCTTTTCCTTGTAGATCACCGCATTCTCATACGCATCCCGGCGTATCTCTTCAAGCTCTTGGATTTGCAACTTCCTAAAGTCGCCTACCTCATCCAACTCCATGTTGCATTTTTGCACCGCCCACCACGCCTTGTGTTCTAACTCCACCGGAAGGTGACAAGCCTTCCCAAACACAAGTCGATATGGGGACATTCCTATTGGAGTTTTGTAGGCGGTCCTATACGCCCAAAGTGCATCATCCAACCTTAGACTCCAATCCTTCCGATTAGGAGCCACCGTCTTTTCCAGAATCCCCTTTATTTGCCTATTGGACACCTCAGCTTGTCCATTGGATTGGGGGTGATAAGCAGTTGAGACTCGTTGAGTGACATGGTACTTCTTTAAAAGTGCACTCACCGTCTTGTTGCAAAAGTGAGTACCTTGGTCACTTATAAGAGCCTTTGGAATCCCAAAACGAGAAAAGATATTCTCCTTCAAGAAACCTGCTACCACTCGGGAATCATCAGTTCTGGTGGCCTTCGCTTCCACCCATTTGGAAACGTAGTCCACCGCAAGTAAAATGTAAAATTCCCAAACGAACTAGGAAAGGGTCCCATGAAATCAATACCCCAAACATCAAAAATCTCACAAAAGACTAATGGTGTTTGTGGCATCTCATTTCGTTTAGAAATTTTCCCGACCCTTTGGCATCGGTCGCAAGCTTTGCAAAAGGCAAACGCATCCCGAAAGATGTGTGGCCAATAGAAGTCGGCGTCCAATACCTTCCTAGCCGTTTTATTAGCCCCAAAATGCCCCCCACATGCACGAGAATGACAAAAAGTAAGGACAGATTGTACCTCGTTATCCGGGAGGCATCGTCGGATTACCTTGTCAACACAATGTCTCCAAAGGTAGGGGTCATCCCAAACGTAGAAACGTGATTCCCGCTTGATCCTATCTTTTTGAGCTTTGGTGTAGTTCGGCGGAAATTCTTCGCGAACCAGGTAGTTCACGATATCGGCAAACCACGGTTTGAAAGACCGGAGGGCGAAAAGCTTGTATTCGGGGTCAATTTTTGCATACTCGGCTGTCAGAAAACCGCGATCGCGGTTATTGAGACGCGGTCGCGGCTCTCCTTGCAGTGAGATTTCTGGCAAACACAAACCGCGGGTGCGGTTTACTAGCCGCGGGCGCGGCTCTCTCTTTTCCGGAAATTCTTGAGAGCATAAACCGCGGGTGCGGCTTGTACTCCGCAGAAGCAGAAATTGTAGAATGAATTTGATACAAGTTTTCGTCCGGGAATGTACCTTGAATTTGAACCTGTAATTTACCGTCCTCTGGCACAATCCGGCTCAAATGATCAGCTACGGAGTTTTCGACTCCCTTCTTGTCCCGGATTTCCACATTGAACTCGCTTAAGAGCAAAACCCATCGAATGAGTCTTGGCTTTGATTCCTTCTTCGTCATGAGATAACGAAGAGCAGCGTGGTCCGTGTGGATAATCACCTTAGTGCCCAAAAGATATTGCCGAAATTTTTCAAGGGCAAACACCACGGCTAACAACTCCTTTTCCGTGGTGGAGTAATTCCTCTGAGCTCCGTTCAAAGTCGTGGAAGCATAGTAGATGACGTGCATTGCTCTTCCGACTTTTTGACCAAGAACGGGTCCCACCGCATGATCACTAGCATCACACATGATCTCAAAGGGTAGAGACCAATCGGGTACTTGGATGATTGGTGCTTCGGTGAGGTGGGCTTTCAGAGTGTCGAATGCCTTCTTGCACACATTCGACATGTCAAAAGTAGCTTCCTTTTTCAAAAGCTCACATAGGGGTGTGGAGATCTTAGAGAAGTCCTTGATAAACCTGCGATAAAAACCTGCATGGCCTAGGAAGTAACGCACTTCACGCACATTAGTAGGATAAGGCAACGATTGAATGACGTCAATCTTTGCCTTATCGACCTCAATACCCCTAGCTGAAATTATGTGCCCCAATACTATCCCTTGTTCAACCATAAAATGACACTTTTCAGAATTCAATACTAGATTAGTATCTACACATCTTTTAAGCACGAGTGACAAATGATTTAAACATGCATCAAAGCTATCCCCATGTACCGTAAAATCATCCATAAAAACTTCTATGAAATGTTCAATGTATTCCGAGAAGATACTTACCATACATCGTTGAAAGGTCCCGGGCGCGTTACATAATCCAAAAGGCATCCTACGATATGCAAAAGTGCCAAAGGGACATGTAAACGTCGTCTTCTCTTGATCTTCGGGTGCAATAGCCACCTGAAAATACCCTGAATACCCATCTAGGAAGCAATAATACGGATGACCGGCAAGTCGTTCAAGCATTTGATCAATAAAAGGGAGGGGGAAATGATCTTTTCGGGTTACCGCGTTCAGCTTGCGGTAATCAATGCATACTCTCCAACCCGTTTGAGTTCGGGTAGGAACCATCTCACCTTGTTGATTCTCTACCAATGTTATGCCCCCCTTCAGAGGGACACATTGAGTTGGACTTACCCATTGACTATCCGAAATGGGGTAGATCATGTCAGCTTGAAGAAGTTTCAGCACCTCCTTCTTGACCACCTCCATCATAGGTGGGTTTAACCTTCTTTGGGGTTGCCTAGAGGGTTTAGCACCTTCCTCAAGAAGGATCCTGTGCATACAGGTGGAAGGGCTAATTCCCTTGATGTCAGCAATGGTCCACCCAAGAGCGGTAATGTGTTCTTTCAGCACCATCACCAACCTTCTCTCTTGTTCACCTGTCAACTTGCTTGAAATGATTACCGGGAGGGTATCATTTTCCCCAAGAAAAGCATACTTCAAGTGCTCGGGTAATTGCTTAAGCTCTACAACCGGTGCCTGCACAATAGAAGAAAGAAGCTTTTCGCTCTCCAAAGTTAGTAGCATGGGCCGACCGGCCAAAATTCTACCCGAAGCGTCTAGACGAGCTAGAACATTTTGAATCTCAGGTGGAAGAGACAAATCAAGTGTTGGTGAGTGAACGATGTTGTGTTCCAATACACTTTGTAATTCATCTAAGCCAAAGATATTGAAAACATTTTGGCCTATAGGATCAATTACATCAATTGAACAAATAGACGCAGCATCTTCGACGGGGTGTTTCATAGCATCAAAAATGTTAAATTGAACTATTTCCCCATCGAACTCTAAAGTGAGAGACCCACTAGCCAAATCAATCTTTGTGTTAGCGGTGCGCATGAAGGGTCTCCCAAGC
The DNA here is from genome assembly GCA_029168935.1 of Oxyria digyna. Classification (NCBI taxonomy): domain Eukaryota; kingdom Viridiplantae; phylum Streptophyta; class Magnoliopsida; order Caryophyllales; family Polygonaceae; genus Oxyria; species Oxyria digyna. Next base: position 44,845,294 of record JAPVLV010000009.1, read on the forward strand.
AAAATAGGAGCAGCTTGCCCATCATGTTCCATGTCTAACACAAAGAAATCAGCGGGAAAGAACAAATTATCCATCATAACCAGAACGTTTTCAACTACACCTTTAGGATACACGGTGGACCTATCGGCTAGTTGAATAACAATTCCGGTTTCATGAAGTGGACCTAACCCGAGAATCTTATAGAGAGAGTAAGGCAACACATTTATCGATGCACCCAAATCGAGCATGGCTCGTTCAAAATGTGTGTCGCCTATACGGCAAGGTATGCTGACCATGCCCGGATCGCTGCACTTCTTAGGCATTCGCCTTTGAAATACAGCGGAGACACGCTCGCTTACCGTCACCTTTTGTTGACCTTTCAACTTTTGATTCCTCTTGATTGTGCAAAGTTCTTTTAAAAACTTTGCATATCGAGGAATGCTTTTAATTAACTTGAGCAAGGGGATGTTTACCTCACATTTGCTAAACGTCTCAAACAACTCCTTGTCGTTTTCCGGCCTTTTGGTGTTCCTAAGGGCATCGGGAAACGGGGCGGGAGGCTTGGTGGAGTCGAGAGGTGGAAAGTTGGGGCGAACGTAGTTGTCCTGTCTCAACTGGAAATCCCCCCGATCCTCCACTTCGAATTCAGCATTTTGTGAAGGAACGTCTGGAACATTTACCTCGGTGGATGAGCCGCGGGTGCGGTTTTCTACCCGCGGGCGCGGCTCGTCAGTGCAATTGTTTTCTGGCGCAGTGGAGGAGTCGCGGGCGCGGTTCTCGGCTGTCCTCAGAATCCAATTTTTCTGCCGAAGCCTCGACAAGGTTTTTGGTTTCCCCCAAAATCTTACCACTTCTTGTTGTCACTGCACTTACATTTCTGGTTGGATTCACCACCGTTTGGGACGGTAGAGAATTGGAATTTTGTTGTGCAATGGTGGTAACAGCTTCAGCCAACTGCCCAATTTGCTTCTCCATGTTCTTGATGCTCGACTCGGTCGTTTGAACATGAGTTGTGAAGTGTTGAGTCAAGGATCTCAGCAGCTCCGCAGTAGATGGTCCAGCATTGGGTCGAGGGCCTTGAGCTTGTTGTTGGGGCTCATTTGGATCACGCCACCAAAAATTGGGATGATCTCTATACCTCGGGTTGTAGTTATTTTGTTGATCACCACGAGGTCGTGGGGGTCCATACCCACCAGCAGCAGCATTGACTTCAGCAACATCTTCACCTTCAAGCTCATGGCATTTATCTGTAAAATGAGAAGGGTCAGAACAAATACCACATACATTTACTTGTTGTTGTTGTCCTTTTTGCAACTGAGAGACCATCTTCTTCAACTCTACAAGCTCAGCTACAAGAGCGGGATCCCCTGAACTTGTTGCGTGCACTCCCTTTTTGGTGTATATCCTACCAAAACTCCTTGTGCTCTCTGCCATATCTTGCCATTTCTCCATGGCATCCTCCGGCGTCATGTTGAGAATATTCCCACCACACGCAGCATCAACCATCCTCCTTTCTTGGTTAAGGAGACCATTGCAAATGTAAAGCACAAGATCCTCGGTATCATACCCATGAAAAGGGCACGAAGCACACAACCCCTTGAAGCGTTCAAGGTAGTCATAGAGCGTTTCGTCTTCACTTTGCTCGACATGGGCTATCTCCTTCTTGAGAGCATTTGCCTTCTTCACCGGAAAATACTTGCTCAAGAACACCTTGTGCAACTTTTCCCAATTATCAACCGAACCGGTTGGCAAATGGTAATACCAAGAACGAGCACCATCCTTCAAAGTGAACCTGAAGGCTCTCATCTTGATCTGCTCTTCCGTGACATTTGGCGGTTTGGTTGTCATGCAAATGTCATGAAACTGGTTCAAATGCATGATTGGATCCTCACCAGCCAAACCATGGAAGCTTGGGAGCAAATTAATCACCCCTGACTTGAGCTCGAAAGTCACCCCATGAGCAAGGGTTGGAATAACCACAGCTTGAGGTTGTTGTGTCAGGTTCGGTGTTTGCCGCTCTCTCAAAGTGCGAGTAACACCACCTCCTGGTAGCCTTGTCTCAATTAGCTCTCGTTGAGCATTAACGACCAACTGCATGTCAGCCAATTGACGTTGCACTTCAGCAAGAGCTTCTCGATCGACCATTTCTACTATCTCAGTCCCGACTCTGTTCTCTCTTTGATTCCGATGAAAAGTTCTCTCGATCTCTGAATCAAGAATAGAAAGAGGCTGATTAGTAGAACGGGTGTTGACCATTCACTAGTCAACACTAAAGTTAGTCAAAATAAGAACTTAAAAATAAGAAAATTTGACTCCCCGGCAACGGCGCCAAATTTGACGAGGCAAATTTGTCGTGTGCCAAGTCAAGTAATCCTAACATGCAAACTAAGTAATATAGTGCACAAGTAAGGGTCGAATCCCAAGAGAATCAGTTTATCAAATTCTTAAGTTATCACAATGACTAACCAATAAACGTAACCAAAGGGTTTTTTTGTGTGGTTTTGATACGAAGTATCGAATGTCAACTTGGTTATAACAAGATTAAGCGAAGTGTTCCACTTAGCGATTATCCACAATTAGATTAACAAGTTGATCTTAAAATCCTTTTTATCCCTATGTCAAGTTCTCGAGTGATCGTTCTAATTCCTGTTCTTGAATAGTTATTAGTCCAACTAGTCCTAATAACCCTTACTCGATTATAACCTCGAAACTATCAAAGTTCAATTACAAAGTAGCAATGCATTCAGGAATAGATAGATACATGCAATATCATGGACAACTAGTCGGATACTCGACATGTACTCAACTCTCTTCTCTAATAACAATCACAACTAGTTCATGCAAATAGATTGTGCTACACAACAAGTATGATAATTCAACTAGAAGTATCAAACTCTAGCAATATGAACAAGACACAACTAACTTAGGTGATCAATCTAAAGTAGTAAATCTAGTTCATCGACAATACAAACAAGAGAGTTGAGACAATCAAAGAGTAGACAAAAGGAAAGGATAAACTCACAACTTGTTGAATCCAAAAGCTTCAAACGCCAAGTGAAACAAAAAACCTTAGTAACTCATAAGTTTGTGAAATACTCTCCAAAAACTTAAGCAAAACAAAGACTAGATGATCAAGGATGATCATCCACTACCTATATAGTATCAACTAATGTAACAGCCGAATTAAGGTACTAAAAAACGTATAGAAAGTTACAGAATTAAACACAAATTACTTCAAATGGCAAAGACATCAATTTGATTCTTCTGTCGAGGAACCGCACCCGCGGGTTGAGAGCCGCGGGCGCGGTTTTGGGTTTCTTCAGATTCTCAGGATGGCAGAGGGCCGCGGGCGCGGTTTGGGACCCGCGGGCGCGGCTTGAGCTTTCTCGAAAGCCTTGGCTGAAGGTGAAACCCGCGGGTGCGGCTTGAGACCCGCGGGTGCGGCTTGAGCTTTCTCGAATCCTTGTCTGAGGGTGAAACCCGCGGGTGCGGCTTGAGACCCGCGGGTGCGGCTTTGTTGTCTGAGGCAAAACCTGCTGATTTCTTCAAGTCTTCGTCTTCGTCTTCAGCAGCTTCTTCCTTATGCTTCAATGCTTCCAATGCTTGTATCATCTCTTGGAATCTCGTATGTAAATCTTCTCTCGAACAGCTCCATGATACAGATTACATAGAAACAAATAACATAATCATATACAAAACTAGCTAATAATCCATAGTTGCGGTATGTAAAACACCGCTTATCAACAAGATACAAAGATAAAGGGGTGCACAAATTATTCTCTCTGGCTGCTGATGCATACACGCTAAAGGAATTCCAAGAGAATTATGGGAAAATTTATGAGATAAATAAGGAGATGGGAGAATACTTGGAAGCAGTAGGATTTAAAAAATGGGCAAGAGCACATTCCAAAGGCAATAGATACAACATAATGACAACAAACAACTCAGAGACAATAAATTCAGTAATACTGGAAGCAAGGTATGAGAAATATTATAGATTTGGCACTGTTGAAAATTGATGTTGACATTGTTGAAAATTCAGTAATGCTGGAACCACTTATACCGTCTATGAATTGTCAAAGATATATTAAAGTTGTTGACACAGTTGAAAATTTGATGTTGACAGGTCTTTCCAAGTTGTCGCTCTACTAGAGTTTCTGAGAGATGTGCTGTCAAGGTGGTTTAATGATAGGCGCTTAGAGGCTGAAAAAAATAATAGTAAGGTGACACCAAATATAGGGAAAATACTGGAGTCTAGGTACCAAATGTCAAAGGCGTATGAGGTGAGAAAGCTAAATCAAGCAGAATATCATATTCTTGGTGGAGATTTCTATGGGGTGGTCAATTTGTTAGAAAGGAAATGCACTTGCAAAGTATTTGATGTGGACCACATCCCGTGTGTGCATGCTATAGCTGCAATACAGAAAGCAAAAGCAACAGTGACAGATTTTGTGAGCGACTACTACAAAACTGAAGCTTGGACAGCTGCATATAGAGAAACGACCTACCCGGTGCCAAGAGAAACGGAGAAGAGTGTACCGAAAGATGTAACAGATACAATCTACATGCCACCAATTGTGCAGACAAATAAAGGGAGGAGAAAGAAGAAAAGATACCCATTTGAAGGTGAGTTCCCAAACAGAAGCAAGAAGAGAAAAGGAACAAGAAAGCCAGGAAGATGCAGCCTCTGTGGTAATATGGGACACAACAAGACTTCTTGCCAAAAAAACTTTGCTGACAAGATCGGGACAGAGTTATCAGTGTGGACAACATTTTAGGATTTTAATTTTCAATTTTTTTCTTTAATTGAAAAAGGGATAATAGTTTTATATCCTGCCAACATTGATATTCATACTGTAAAATAAGTTTGCAGATTTGATGACAGCTTGCCATTATGTTTTGTAGATTTTGAGATAAATGTCAAAAATACTTATTCTGAGACTGTTGAGATGTTGACAAGATTGTGTTTGCAGATTTGATGACAGCTTGCCATATTGTGTTTGCAGATTTGATGACAGCTTGCCATATTGTGTTTATAGATATTCTGCTACTGTGATAAATAAATGTTGACAACATTGAGATATTCTGATAAATAGTGTTGACAACATTGTGTTTCCAGATTTGATGACAACTTGCCATATTGTAAAGATACGAAATGTGTTGACATGCACACACAAAATGGTAACAGGTGAAAAATATTAACAGATTCGATTGTGACAATGAAAAGTTTATTACAGAGGTGAAAAATGTTGACATAATGTGACGACAAAAAAAGTTGACAGGTTATATATCAAAGATTTAGAATGCTGACAAGTTATTTAACAGTAAGGTGTGTTAACGAAGCGCGCTACGTGCGCCTCGTAAGAATAATAAACTTACACGCGCTGAGTGCTTTGTTGCACCTGAGTAAAATTGTTGACATATAAAAAAAATAAAAATAACCATAAGCAATAACTGACTTAAGCACAAACTGTTGGGGTAAACAAAACCTGTCTTACTAAAAAGTGGAATATAAATTGTCTTACAAAGCTGAAAATCGAAAAGGTACAAAGGTTGACAACAAAAGCCATTAAAGTCTGAACTAAAAACACTGTCAAACAGACATAGCAACAATCCAAACCACACACATTACATCAGAACATTAACATTGAAATTCAAGCTTTAGGTCTGTCCTTCTCACGTGGCAATGCCTTGAACTCCCATTTCTCGTTAAACAGGTCAATAATCATCTTCTCCCGATGAGCCCTCATGTGTTCGTCATCCAGATCATCCCAGCTGGTGCCAATGGCCAAATGCTCAATGAACTTAATGCAGTATAAACCACAATTGCCACTGAAAATCACCCCAGAACAAAAAGAGAGAAATCAGGAAAACAGAGGAATATAAAGAAAGAAAAATCTAATGTTGACAAGATACTTACATCATCCCATCGTGAGGAACATCTTTGCGCCTTGACCATGAGAAATCCTTGTCCAAAGAATTAATATGGCCAAACAAGTTGGACTTCTTCATAACAACAGGAAGCATACGGCATAAACTACTAATTTTACTCCAACAATAAGCATCGTTGCTGATTTGAATGCTGGAATCATACACAGTGACATGCCAGTTTGCTAAGTCAATTTCCAGGGCAACCCAATGCTCATTTTGAAAGTTGAAAGGAACATACACCCTAGTCATAGATTCGGACCAGCACCTGCCCTCATGTTTTGGATACATTCCTATAAAGTACTTCTGGAAAAACAGAAGCTCTGTTTCATCATCTTTCGCAATAAGAGCTTCCTTATCCGCATTGAAATGACAATACTAGATCCAATCCATGATTGCAACATCCTTGAATTTCTCACTGTTTTCATTAACATGCTTCCGGAAGAAAAATAAAGCCTCAGAGATATGCTACAAAACAAGAGAAAAAAGAGTAAGGTTAAAAGAGAAATAAAAAATAAAATAAAACTGAACAATAACAACACAATATAAATAAAAAAATTCAAACTGACAGTAGAAGAAATAATAAAAGCCTCACTGACAACACAAATATGAAGCATGCGTTGACAAGACAGCAAAATATCAAAAACTTTTAAAAATGTTGACAGGACATGTAAAAAGTAATTAACTTACACAATCATTTAACCACTTGGCTTGTCTAATAGATTTTGTGCTTTTCAACAATAAATTGTTAAAAAAGTCCTTGGTGAAATTAAAATCATGTTCCTTGCGCTTAATAACCTATTTCTTACCACTGCGACAAAAACACAAAATTAGTAAACACATATATTCAGAAATAAAAGAAAATAATTTAAATTATAAATATAAAACATACGTCCAATAAAACCATTCGAAGAACTTTCTGCGATCATCATCTCCATAGAATGAGTAAGGTGGACAACTAGGCATTGAAATCTTCTTCTTCTTCTCCTCAGTGAAAGGGCTTTGAACAAGAGCACTTGGGGTTGCGAGCCTGGAAGACTTCCTCACTTGTATTCCAACATCAAGAGCTTTCTTAGGATACTTATTCACTTGCTCCTCTGAGTCAATGAGGTTTTGTGAAGTAGGAAGAGTATCCAAGCTATCTTGAGTGAGACTGATTCCAGAAGATATGAGAACACAGTCCTTCTCTAAAAAATCTGGGTTGCTGCAAAGATATTGATCAATACACCCGCTGTCATCGAGAAATTGACTGGAAAACATCAGCATTGTCAATACCTTGTGGATCTTGGAAGCTGTCAACTTCTGGCACAAGTGTAATGTTGTCAGCATCTTGAACAACTTTCAGGCTGTCATCATCTTTACCCACTGTCAAGCTGTCAACATCTGGACCCAAGACTTCGCTGTCAACACCTGAAGCAAATGCTTTGTTGTCAACATGTTGACCCAATGCTCTGCTGTCAACATCCTTGCCTTTTGGAGGAGTGTCAACAATGTCTTCTTGGATGTTGTCAACTTTGATGTTGTCAACTTTGATGTTGTCAACTTGAATGTTGTCAACATCCTTGGCATTTGGAGGAGTGTCAGCAATGTCTTCTTTGCCCTCTACACCACTTCCACCAGCATCAGCCATTGATGGAATTTCATCACCTCCAGCTTCACCCAGGTCCCCTTCCCTTTCTGGAGTTTTTTCTTCCTTCTCAGAACATTTAGTTCCATCAATTTCTGAAGAAGTCACAAAGCTGTCAACATTTGCATGTGTGCTGACATCTACAAAATCTTCAGATTCATATTGTGTGCTCTTATCTTGGAACGAGGCCTTGACGTTGCTCTGCATCAAACTAGATAGATCGTGCAGCTTCTTTGCGACATCAACTAACGACAGACCATGTTCTTTGGTGGAAGATTGAACTTCAGACATGGCATCGCAAAAAAATTCAATTTTTCGGCTCAACACATCAAACTGTCCACCCCAAGCTGCAGCAACATTTCCTACTATGTCAACTGAGGGACGAATAGACGTTGTCCTCTCACTGTCATCAGAATGAAATGCAGGGCCAGTTGCATTTGTTTCCATGGGAACATGAATGGAAGAAGATTGTTGCTTAACTGAAGATTGTTTACCACTCTCAGATGAGGAGGGGAACTGAACAATAGGTGCAGCATCTTGGGCGGCTAGCTCTGGGATGTCAGACCATAGCTTTCTGAGAATGTTGTCAACATGAACTTGGACAGATTCGTACACAACAACGTCCCGCACAGAGTCCTGCTTTGCCTTCTTAAGTTCTGGCTCAGAACCACTAAGTTTAAATATCACTTTGGGGCAAGGAGAAGGAGGAGACTTCCTCTTCTTATTTACAACGTCGAGATTAGCAGAATGTTGATCATCTTCAACCTTACCAGCTGATCTTGTTGCTCTACTGGGATATTTTTTTGAAGCGACAACAGAAACACCAGCATAATCTTTTACATCTCCTACCTTCTCTGGAGACTTTGATGGTCTTTTACGAGAATTATATGCAGGGGCAGACGAAGCACCAACAGAAACCTTGTGCTTGCCGGGCTGATTGCTCTCTGATTTGCTTAGTCTTGGTGATTTCCTTGGAGTTTGTTCAAAAACTAAGACTTTCCGATCTTGTAAGGTGAGCCTACGTTTATAAGTTCTGACAACTAGAGGGGAATCTGAAAACAAAGTATAGAGAACTGTCAAAAACAGAAAAAACAAATGTCAACAAAACAAAACATGGCGAAATAGGAAAAAAGAAGAAGTTGTCAACAATGTATAAAAATGCAAAACATATCATACCTGGAGTGCTGACAGGTTGATTTCTCTTAGAAACAGCTTTTGCAACCTTTGACACATTAGAAATTAGATTGTTGACAGCTTGCTTGTCTTTACAATCACCTTTGCCCATCTCTGCAGCATTTTGAACTGAAGTGCTGACAACTTCCTTCTCTTGGTTAACAGGTTCCTTATCCTTGTTGCAATCTTCCTTTTCTTTGTTGAAAACCTTGACAACCTTAGCAACTTTCTGAACTGGTTCCTTTTCTTTGGTGACAACCTTCGCCACTTTCTGAACAGGTTCCTTTACTTTGTTGACAACAATTGAAACTTTCTGAACTGGCTTCCTGGCATTCCTTTTGGGAGCAGGTTTCACTGGCTTCGTGGCAACCTTCTTGGCAGTCTTAGCCGGTCGCTCGGATATAACAGTGTTAGAAACAGCTTGCTCTGAATTCTGACGAGCAGTGACAAGAACTTGTTCAGCGAATGCATCAAACAAGGATCTTCAACCTCGTCGAGAAAATTAAGGTGATGAAATGTAGAGTGTTCCTCATATGGAGACGGTCTGCACAACTAAAATAATGAAAAAACAGCAAAAGAGTTATAACAATGTGCTGTCAACAAAAAGAGTTAAATACAAAAATAAAACAGACAAGAAAAATATAAATGTATAATAAGATAAAGAATAATACCAAAGGATGAGCATCGAAATGATCTAACACATAATGATACCAAGCGAGCTTGTTATTATCCAATGAGAACCAGCGTTCGCCATATGGAATGGTCTTAAGACAGGCAGTAGCAGCTCCAACAAACTCGCGAAACTGATGAAAATGTTCAAGCACCCAAACCTACAAAAAAAAAATTAAGGATTAAAAAGGAGAATATGAAAATGTATTTGAGCAACTAACTGAAAAAGAGAAATGAAAAACTAAATACCTGAAAAGCAAGAGGATAGCCATGGAGAGTATACCAAACTCTATCATTAGAAGAACCACCTCCTGTGCGTTTTGCATGGGCTAGAGCATCTTGAAAAGCCCGTAGAGTCTCTAAGTATACTTCCCTACCCTAGGGATAGTTCAAAAAAGCTTGATAATTGCTAGCGAGCTTTAGAAATTTTAATCTAACAGCAGAGCCTTTCCTCTGAGGCATCAACACACCTTCAACAATAATAAGGTGTGCTAGAACCATCTTCCGCTCCCCTGACGAGATAGAAAACTCTGCAATTATGTCATCAAGAGTGATCTTGTTTTTGGTTCCCAGAGTACACTCAAAGACTTGATCTGGGATGACATGACCTTCGAAATCAGTGCACTTTAAACCCGTGATCGCAACAAAGTCTTGAAGTGAAAAGGACAACACATTGTCTTGCATGTTAAACCACATCTCGTACTTTTTCTGTGTCTTAACTGCACGCATTAAAGCATAATGAACTATGACGTGCGAGTAGTTGAGCTGCGATGTCATGCTTAAAATAGCTTTGAATACACCAGTAGCAAACAACAAATTACTGACTTCGTCTAACTGACCCTCGATCTGATCAATCACAACAAATCTGTGGTATGTTGTAACCTTAGGAGCTACAAATAAATATTGGGAAGCCAAAAACTGAAGCTTAGAAACATCCATGACACCTGTCAACAAAAACCAAATACAGAGTGTTAAAAAATTATCACAAAAAGATATAAAAGCAGAGCAAGGTGTCACCCATAAAAAAAATGTTGGAAATCTAAACAAGTTGTCAACATGAATAAGATGTCAACAAAAAATAAGATGTCAACATGAATAAGATGTCAACATAAATAAGATGTCAACAAAGAATAAGATGTCAACATGAATAAGATGTCAAACACAAAAAGCTGTCAGCATCCATATTCAAAAATGTAATATATGAAAAAGTTGTCATGAACAAGATGACAACAAGAATAAGATGTCAACATCAATAAGATGTCAAAGACCAAAACCTGTCAGCATTCATATTCAAAAGATGTAAATATGAAGAAGTTGTCAACAATAAGCTCCAGAGACACATAAAGTTGTCAGCACGCCATATTGAAGATGTCAACATTAACAAGCTGACAACAAATACGATCTCAAGACAAAATCAGCTGTCAACATGACATATTACACAACATAAACATGGAAAATGCCAAACAAATAGAATCTCCAACCACAAAAACCTGTCAGCATCCCATATTCAAAAACATAGACATAAACAAGCACTCAACAATTAAATATACAGACACAACAAGCTGTCAACCATGAAAAATTCAACAACAGAAGCTAAAATACAGTGAAGAATCAACAAATAAAGTGAAAAATTCAAAATAAAACACAACATGACATGTTCAACACACATTTGAACAGTCCAGATGCTCTGAATCTGTCAGAAAACTTAAAAACCTAAAAATCAAACAGATAAAGACGCATGCAAATAAAAACAACCTTCAAAATCTAGGTTTCGAACAAACACGAACTCGATTTTGACTTGAAACAGAGGAACAAAGACGCAATCACAGAAATCTTCCAAAATAAACAACCGAAACAACAAATAGGAAAACAAGAGGGCTAAATACCTGATTTTATATGAGAAAGAGCCGCAAAATCTGGAAAATGAAAATGTACTGATCACAACTTGAGCAGGCGAAATCTGAGCGAAGACGAAAACGAAGACGGAATCGACTGTGGAATCGAACGAGGCAGCAGAAGAGGAAGGAGGAGGAAGTTGAACGGTTTTAGTTTTTGATTTTGGGAGTGAAAATGAGGGGGAGAGGAAGGAGAGAATGAAAGTGCGCGTGATTTGAAAAATGATCGGGAAAGTGGAGCGCGTGAAATTGGGGTGGTGGGGGTAGGGGTAGAAATTAAAGACTTAGTTTAGTGGTGCATTTGTTGAGAATATAGTGCCCAATAGGGCATTGGGCACAAATCTTTCCTTGTATGTATATATACCTTTTGGGTTCTAATGGAAAGGCAACCAATTTTTTCCTCTCTCAATGTTTCACATGGTATCAGAGCCAGACTCTATCCTGGACCCTTGAGTTGTGGGGTTTGGCTATAAAGAGACTGAGAAGGCTCACTCACAACCGTGTGTTCAAGTGTCAACTGGGCTTCCGCCCGTTGCACTTGCGGGGGTGTGTTGAGAATAGTATCTCACATCGGAAGTTGGGAGTAAAGAAACCTAGTATATAAGCTTATGAACTATTCCCCCTATTGCCAATTGGTTTTAGGGTGGAACCTCATGGGCTTATCTGATGGGCCTAATGCGCATATGCGTTCGTGTGTATACGTCCCCCGGTCTATCTAACCGGTTCACGCTGCCCTCTTGCCCGTGGACCCCCAGATTGTCACAATTATCGATCTCTCTTCAAAAATAAGTTGTATTGGTTGGACCATTACAAAATTTATAGTCATAGTATTATAATCATTGCACTAAACCTAATGTTTTAGAATGTTAATCTTGTCAAATGTACTCAAGAAATTGGTAACTGCAATCGATAAAACCTTCCATAAACGGTCAAAGAGAGCCTTCATAGTTTATAGAATTACACACAAAACACACCCAAAAATAAGGAGTAAACTGTCCACTCCTAAACACAAGGCAAAATAGATTAACTGTCTTACTGAACCACATACTGAGGGGTGGACCTATATACAGACCAGTGAGGCTTGATGTAAAATTCATCAAAATCGGACATCGTTTGATCCATAAAAATTCCAAAATAACAAACTCTTGCAGGTAGCAAACCACATCACCGCAATACAAGACTAGACGATCAAGAGGACGTATTTCGAAGTATTCGAGATCAGGGACGCAACACAAGGTTTTTTTTTTAGTTCGTTACACGTTTTTTAATGTATTGTTTAATTTTTAAGAGTCACAAGATAGAAGAATATGCGTGATTCTTGATGCTACTAGTATCGAGACGATTACTAGTTTTGATTGTGTATACGTTTGATTAGAATTATGTTAAATTCGTATGCAATCAATTTTCTTTTTAACCAAACAGACCCTCACTGAAATGAATTTGTGGTCCGCCACTGTACATACGACGAGACCGTCACTCTACTCTACTTTTAGATCGATAGGCGTAACGTTAACATTTTTTTACATACTCGAAACTACACATCTAAGTAGAACGATTACAGAATAACAAGTCTAGTAGCAACTATTTCAGCCAACATTAAGGTAGAGATGTATTTTCGTTTGAAAGACGTTATTGTCATGGTCTCATAACCTAGACGCAAGACGTGAGGGAGACCTCTGCTGATTCATATTTGGGCCTCGAGTAACTAGCCCACTGTAAATGGGCTCGAATAAAGGCCATTATAAATTGCTTGAGTGTCTGGGCCTGTAGGTCATCAGTAGGTGTAGTCCGACACAAACGAGAGAAGCAGCAAACGAGTTATCCTGTGTCCTACAAAGTACATTACAAACAGAATATTTTAATAATATTTATTAGAAGAAGTCAAAAAATAAATAATTAGCTTTCGGAAATCCAGATATATACCTCCCATTCTGCAGCACTTCCCACATCTCTACGCTCCTCAATCCTCACTTTCTCTTCTTCGTCGTCTTCTTCCTCCTGACTCCAACTCCACTTCGCGGTACCAATGAAGTCCAATTGGCTCCTCGCCGCCATCACCGACGACAATCTCGTGGCGGAGCTTCTCCTCCGCTTGAATCTGCCTGATTCGCCTCCTCGCCGCACCAAACTCCCTCCGCCGCTCGATTGGGGGATCCGGCAACCTAGATCCAAAGCCGCAGCGTCGTTGAAGAAGGAAGAAGAATCCAGGCGACGTAGTCCGACTACGCCGCTCTCATGGACCACTAGCGGATGCGATAGCTGTGAAGAATCGAGCCTACTGCTGGTTTCAGCCGCTAGATTCCAGGTTTGTGCTCTCAATCTAGATCGCCTTGAATCTATGGTTTCTGGTGCCGATTTGCGATTTTCAGGTTTTAAGCATGTTTTCTGCCTTCTGGTTACCGATTTTTACTCGTTTTGCTTGGATGTGTGGCTGGCGGCGTGTATGCCTTCTCCGGCCACCATTTGGCGAATACGACGGAAATTACTTTCGCTTTCTGGATTTGGCTAAACTTGCCACGGAAGTCTGATTTTATCAAGAGCGGAATAAAATTGTTTCGAATCTGAGGTCAGTTTTGTCAGATGTGGCCAAAAGTGTGGGGCTACTCGCTCGCCTTTCTCCGCCTTCTCCTTCTTACCAAAACGCCCATGGAAAGTGTCTTAAAGTACTAATTTGCCCTTTGGTGCGTGTTTTCTTCGATGAATGGAAGAATTGGTAACAGATCTGCCTTGGATGCATGTAATTTTGTGATTGAGATTTCATGCTTGTTTTCTTTGAGCAAGGCGTGAAAAAAGGTCAAAAGAGATAGTCATGCCAGTCTCTTTCTCATTTCTTTTCTTTTCTTTTCATCTACTCCTCTTTTAGATTAGAGAATAATCCTTTCTATCTAGGTCACGTGACATGTCACGTGAGAGAAGCCGCTCTTTGAAAAGCGTTATAATTGGTGTTTTCATGGTGGTTGGGAAAGGATGTTGTGCGGTGGAGGGCGGTGGCCTAATTCAGTGTAATTGAATTCATGGGGTCCCACGTTCACCAGTTTGTTTTTGGTGAAGTTCTGAGTTGTCTTAGTTCCTTTTCAGAAATGAATCTTGTGAGTTTGGAACTAAAAGCCCAAAATGGCTTCTATGGAATTTTCAGTTCAGTATCCAGTTATTGATTCTCAGCAACATGCATGTGTATCTACAAAGATACAATCTTCTACTTCTTTTGATCAGCTGTTGTTTTTTGTTCATAAATATTGCAAATTGTTGAGTAGCTTGGGTTATGTGACTAATATTGATAACGTTGTGGCTAATCGTTTCAGGGCTCTGCTGCAAATGATATAAGCAACTCGGTCAGTCCTAGCAAGACGTCGAGGAAAAAGAGGGTAAACTCCGAGCCTTTGTGCATCGTTTCCTTCTGGCATTTGATAATTGATATTCCTTCATGATCCGTGTTAATTTCAGAAATGATGATCATAGTTATTCCTTCATGATCCACATTTGATAATTGCTCAAGAAGGTCTTATCAATGTGTTTTTAATATGTTTTGGTAGACATATGCTGAACTTAAAGAAGAAGAAAGCTGCCTTTTAAAGGAGAAGAAACATCTGAATCAGGTTGGTCTCATTCTTACATACGATTTCTCTATAGATGGACTCAATCTGAATAGTTTGTTATTATCCAACAGCAAATGGAGTCGCTACACGTGAAATTGGAAGAACAGAGATCAGCCAATGAAAACTTGAAGAGAATTAAGGTGCTAAAATTAAGAATCATTAGATATTTCCATCCTCCCTATTTGGCTCTGTTAAATTAGCTCAGTTGTCAATTCTTATCATCTAATGGATGACTAATTTCTTGTTTTCTCCTTTGCAGCTTGATCTACATGCAAATTCAGCAAGACAAGATTTTGCAAATGAGCAACCACCCATTTTTGTGCTACCTGATCTAAACATGATGCCAGGAGAAGATTGCTCACCTGAATTGTACTTTGGCAACTCATGAGTTGGCTATCTTATCTTGTCTTTGTAAATAGTAAAATACACTAGACATGTAGATTTTATGATAAGAGTTGGCCTACAACTGCATCTCCTCGGAAATTTTTTGGGGGTAAGCTCTCATTACTTCTGAAATTTTGGGAGCAATGTTATTTTTAAAAGTAAAATACTGTATTCTCAAATTTTCCATGGAAACAAATGATTTGATTTTATTCATGATATGTAGTTTAAGCATCATTCACTTCGAAACTTTACGTACCCTACTTGAAAAATCAATAAATCCGTCGCAGAAATTTGTGTTAATAAAATCAACCGTTCTTTCTATAACTGACAATAGGTTATAAAAATTACGGTTTTTTCGCCTGGTACCCTTGAGGTATGGTAAAATTCGCGAGGTGGACCAAATTTCAAACAATTTCGCTTGGTACCCTCTACATTTAATTTATTTTCGGGTCGTGTCCTTCTGTTAACAAGTTAACGGAGGCTGTTTATTTTAATTGAAAAAATTAAACTAAATTAAAACAAAACCCACAAATTCATTCCAAAGGCAGGCCCCAGGCCGCACACTCTCACTTCGTCTCTTCCGTCACTTCGCCGGCGTCTCTTCCATCACTTCGCCGGCGTCTCTTCCATCACTTCGTCGGCAGCGTCCCTGTTGATGTTGATTTCCTGTCTCCTCCTCCCCTAGACTGGTATTTATACAACTTTAGTAAACATTTTAATGGAGTTTCAGAAATTAGGGTTTTAGAGAAATTTAGTATTTTGATGATAAAATTAGGGATTTTGAAATAGAATAATTTAGTTAGCCCATGTTTTGATGTGTGTCGTGCTGTGCATTGATAAAGAAGTTTTATACTCTTGCTTTGAAAATGAAGTTTTGTACTATTGCTTTACTGATGCCCTATATGTGAATTATCTTATGCACGATATGAAAGGTTGGTTTTTTATTAATTATTTGGACTCATCATGTATAGGATTTCTTATTTCATTAGGTCATAATTATTCTTTATAGAACTATATAGCAACATCTAGACAAATCTAATGATGATACTTACTTATTGTTTATGTGTTGTCTATATTAATGATATTTGTTTCTTGTGTGTAGCACAATGGAAGATAAGATTATACTGAGGTTGCAATATATTCATCGGGAATATTTAGACATTGTGGTGGATGAACCCTAACGTCCTATCTTCAAACTTTCATTTTGCTGCAAACAGTTTGTGTGCTACCTATATACACTACTTCAACAGAGTGATTGAACATTTATCACACTAATGAAGCAATCCCAAACTAAAGCTTCAAACCATTATCAAATCATGGTCTGTCTTCCAACTATATATACACTATTCCATGGCTGGAATATAGTGTATCATATACTATAATTTTAGGTACACCGACAACATCAACTTTATCACACTTTTTAAAAATCTTTATTATAAATTCAGTTGAGCACCAGTGAAGGATTAACAAATTAATAGCAATATAGATGATGGAGCAAGACAAAGAGATGCTAATAAAAGAACTGGTTGATAAGAAACAATCAAATCAGTCCATGAGTTCTAAATTACTTGAACTACTACAACAATTACATTAACTGAAAAAAAAAACGAAGTAAAGAATCTGAACAAGAAGAGGGAAAAAATGGATTGGCTTGTTTCACAAATTATACTTGCCCCCTCTACATTCCCAAAACTCATCTCCAAGAACCAAGATGAAAAGCATTCAATTACACTAACACCAGTGAAAACACAAATTCATAAGGGGCAACCAACATGTATCTCAAATAAATAAATAAAACAATCATAAATCATCAACAAACCATCATAAGAATCAACAACAAACCAACATTTATCACACTAATACAAGATAAAAAAAATACACTAGTTTATGGTCTGTGTTCCAAAGAGTAACCAAAACACATCATTATACTCATACACAAGTGGAAGGAATCAAACGAATGAAACCATACTCATCAATTCATGAGACTATAACCAAAACACATTATTATCCAGAAATTCATATATCTCAGTCTTAAATCTAGAGAAAACCCTAAATCCCCAAACAAACAAATTGGTTTCCACACACAATGATCAAGATACAAAGGACCAAGATACATACCTGAGACGTGAGGTGCACCAATTTCGAACTATTTAAACGCCCAATTTCGACCAAAAAGTTGACTCAAAGAAGGAGATCGAAGGAACAGATGCAACCCGTTCGATAAAGAGAGTTAACTCTTGACATCCACTCGAACCACCAGCTTGATAGGGTCGGCGAAGTCACTCGAACAGACGAAGAGACGTCGGCGAAGTGACGGAAGAGACGTCGGCGAAGTGACGGAAGAGACGCCGGCGAAGTGACGGAAGAGACGCCGACGAAGTGACGGAATAGACGAAGTGAGAGTGTGCGGCCTGGGGCCTGCCTTTGGAATGAATTTGTGGGTTTTGTTTTAATTTAGCTTAATTTTTTCAATTAAAATAAACAGCCTCCGTTAACTTGTTAACAGAAGGACACGACGCGGAAATAAATTAAATGTAGAGGGTACCAAGCGAAATTATCTGAAATTTGGTCCACCTCGCGAATTTTGCCATACCTCAGGGTTACCAGGCGAAAAAACCGTAAAAATTACAGTAAGTTGTCCTAACACTATTATTCTGGTCAAACTTACTATAATTGACCTAGCCCTTGTTTGATTCAATGTTGGAATTTAAGTTTCCAAAAAACTTCAAAAACTTCCTTATTACAGGAATTAGATACGGGCCTCAGCGCTGCGCGCGGGAAAATTATTGTTTTTCGTATATGGTTTAATATAGTTTCACATTATTTGATAATATTTTTGTTATTTTTATTAAATTTGTTAATATTTGTAATTATAAGTATTTCGATTGCCTCATTAATATGTTTGAAGTTGTTTTGAAACATAACATTGGTTCATATATAATTTTAAGTTCAATCATCTATTTATCTACTATGATGGGCAGTAAGCCTGTAACATAACTCACTGTGCTTAAAATTACTATAATATTCCATATGATGTTAATCAGTACTATCATTTAACTGAGAAATAACAACTGTAAGATATCCAGTAATAATTTTGCTTAAATCTCCAATAAAGCTAATTTTGATCGAATTAACAATGATACATATAATCTTAGCATGATCAGTAAACAGAAAAAGTTTTTCTATTGTTCTTGATGGAGAAAGATGAAGATAACAAAATTAGCTTACGAAACTGAGTTTCCCTGAGTTCTTGTTCTTCCCATTTTGTGTGTAAAACAAAATGCCCAAAAACATGAAATGAATAAATTGGTGGTCACTTACAGTTTTTGAGTCAATACCATTTCACATAAATTTACGACACAGACTTTCTCTCTCTTTGTACCAATGTTGTCACAATTGTTTTTGCTAATTCAAAAAAAGTTGTTCAGGAGACGATTTCAAATGCCTAAAACTGAGGGAACGGCCTAAATTCAAAACGCAAACTCGATTGGAATTCGATTTAAACAAGAAATCTCACCAGAAACTTGCGAACGAAGGCAGAATCTCCCAGCTGAACAACAAGGAACAAAGTTGTAACATCAGCCTTGAAGCTCTCATACTCGAAGCGAACTTCAATCTGTGGGCCTTCACGCGAAATTAACTCCGATTTCTGGAGCTTCAAAGGCACAACTCCGACGAAATTGACGTCAATCAACTGATCGTCTACGCCGATCTCAGATCACCATAGCTCAACGCGTCCATAAGCTTCTGAGAAGCCTTTGCTTCGTAGTCCACCAGAAACACCTGCTTACCGGCGAGAAATCCGCCGCCGACCGTCATTCTCATAGAGATTTAGGCACAGAGAAGATTTAGAGAGAATGAAATTTCCATGGAAATGTTTGTTCTGAGAGTTGAAAAGGAAGGAGTTAGTGCCAATAGAAGAGTGATTTATTTAACCAGGTTGAAATGTGCCTTATGCTGGTTAACTTTCCTCGTTGTGATTGGCTGATATATCTACCATTCTGCTATGTATGGGTATTAGTATATAAATTGGAGATCAAGAAATACCTGAAATCTAGATTCATGGTCTGGTTCGAAGCTTCTCAGCTGCTGGGACTTTTTCTGATGTGTCTTTTACTGACTTCATGAACCATTATGAGGCTAAACTGCATTTTTAGATTATTTTGTTTGTGGTTTGCTTCTAATGGTATGCATAATTTTCTTTGAGAGATCAGTGGACAAATCAAAGTTCCTTTCAACTATCTTATACTTTGACAAATCAAAGTTTTCCTATCTTTTCCTGTATATGTTAGGAAATCTTGGGTTCCCCATTCACAAAAAATAATGTTTGCATTTGCAAATACATTTTTCTAATAAACTGCATTACAACAAGTAAAATGCAGTCAATCAAGAATAGCAATGTGAAGAATATACGAGAACAAACATCAAAAAGGAAACCCTTTGTTCAAAGCATTTTTGGAGCTTACGACCAATCTTTTAACACCTTGAGCACTCCTGTAGAACTACTGGCTAATCTCTGGAGGATGGCATGAGATATACACCATCATAATGAGATGGTTCAATGAAAAAATTAATAGCACACTGCAAATAATTCAAACGGTTATGCCAATTGAGTCAAAAGGAATAAAAAACATTGAAGATGGTTCAATGAAAAAATTAATGGCACACTGCAAAGAATCCAAACGGTTATGCCAATTGAGTTAAAAGGAATAAAAAACATTAAAGATGGTTCGATGAAAAAATTAATGGCACTCTGCAAAAACCCAAACGGTTATGCCAATTGAGTCAAAAGGAATAAAAAACATTGAAGATGGTTCAATGAAAAAATTAATGGCACATAATTGTGCTGGGGTGAATTTCACATTAAAAATTTCTCTTATCTTCATAGAAATCAAAGCCTGGTCCAAGAAGGAATTGACAGAATCGGAATTCGATTACCTTGACGGACGTGCTTTCTTGAGTAGATTCGGATCCCTCTTCGCTTCCAGGAACTCTACATGGAGAATTCAAATTCTTCTCCCGAATAGGCAAGATCGGATTCTCATGCAACAATACTTCCCCTCTTGCAAAATTCAGACAATAATAACATTAAAAAACCAAGTTGATTATAGCATTGACAAATGAAAACATTGCATAGTTGACAATGATACCAAGGAACCAATTTTAACCATCAAAGGTTTTTATAACAGGGTAAAATGCTTGGTCCTAACTTGTTTCGGTTCATGAATTTCTACACGTTTTCAAGAGATTCTTCTGTTTCTGACGAAAAGACAGAAATTTACCATGTTCAAGAATGATTAGTTGATTATAGCATTGACAAATCATACTACAAGAACTAAATCAACTCAAGTAACAAATTTCAGAAGTTGGAAAGGAAAAAGTACCCAATCTGTTCAGTAAAACCACAACCAGAAAACAGGTCTGAATATATAGAACATAAACACTTATATTGGGCCGGGATAAAAATATCATTATAATTGTTCCAAAAAAATATATCATTTTACACTTAAAACATTCATGGATATTAAATCATTCTGAACTTCATGAATATACAACTTTGCTGACCTTAACAGAGATTAAATCTTCCCCACAGACAGCTTCACCGGGTACTAAATTTTTAGTACAAATGACATCCTCGTTCTCATACTTCGCGATGAAAACACCCTCAATTCTATGTGGTACAACCACAACATCATCATTAAAAGAAGAAGATGATGATGAGACAGCTTCACCGGGTACTAAATTTTTAGTACAAATGACATCCTCGTTCTCATACTTCGCGATGAAAACACCCTCAATTCTATGTGGTACAACCACAACATCATCATTAAAGGAAGAAGATGATGATGAAGCCGCCATGGAATTTCCTTTGGATACAATCGACTTCCTAGCAGAAAATTCCAAGATGATGTTATTTTTGTTGTCTTTTAGAGATTCAGAGCCTTTATTTGCAGCTCTGAACCTCCTCCTGGAAAAAAAAATGAAGAAGATTAATTTGAATGAAAAATCAGCCAAGAAAAGTTCAGAATATAGATTGCTCACTTAAGAACAACATATGCTTGCCCAAAACTTTGATGTAAAATATCACGGTCATGCATATAGCCTAGTTTTTGTCAATCATATTCAAAAGGATTCCATAATTGTGTTCCATCCTTAATCGCTGTCCTTTTCTCACCGGAAACTCTAGAGTAATCTGTTTAGCTAGATTTACCAGCATAGCGAAAAGCACGGCATTTCAAGACACAAACATATATATCATCATTTTCTTGAAGCCTAAGTGAACCAAAAGACAATTGTAATTGTGATTTTAAACCATACTTGCTCTCCTGTTTTTGTCTCTAAGCCACCTAGAAGCATATCCAAAGCATTTCCTTATTCAACATATCCAAAACATTTCCTTATTCAACATATCCAAAGCATTAAAAGTCCAATTGATAACTAAAAAAATAGAAGCATGCCTTGCATAGACTTATTGGCTACAAAAATAGAACATTGCAATAGACTCATTCATATGTCAACTGCCATAAATATCAGACAACTCACTGTATATGAGGAGGAAGACCATGAGAAAAGTTCCATCTTGCACATACAATTAGAGGACACGATTATCTATACAGAACCTTACTTCATGATGTAAAGGCAACTATGCAAAGAATGTTTTGGGATAAATCAAGGCAATCCTCATTGGTATCTTAAAATGCAGTACATATATGCTACAACGACCACATTTCCCATTAAGACTAATCTATGAAGAAAGATATACAGTAAAAAACAACAATGTACCACTATCATGCTATAAGTATGTTATACTAAAAATCTCAACCAAAAAAATTTAATTCCAAACAATCATCGCATGGCAAAAAATCCAAATAGCCTTCAGAGATACAAGATAATTCAGCATTTTTCCTTCTACTATGGGAATATATTTTAAGAAAAGATCCTCATTTATCTACATGTAATCATGAGATCAAAT
Source organism: Oxyria digyna (assembly GCA_029168935.1). Classification (NCBI taxonomy): domain Eukaryota; kingdom Viridiplantae; phylum Streptophyta; class Magnoliopsida; order Caryophyllales; family Polygonaceae; genus Oxyria; species Oxyria digyna. The sequence continues at coordinate 44,867,518 of JAPVLV010000009.1, forward strand.
CTCATTGTGCCACAAATTCAAGATCAAGATAAACAATGGTCATCATATAGCACCAGTTCAATAAAAGCAAGAAAAGGATTCAATCAATATTAAGCTTTCCAGTTTGCTTTCAGCGGAAGCAAACTTTTTTTCATCTCCAGTGACCTTTGAGAATGTAAACAGACAAAAAAAAACATGAGGTGGAACATACCTCTAACTGCTTGAGAGTGTCCATTAGTTCTATATGTTTATGATGAAGGTCCTTAAACTGATTTTGAAGTTCTGAGACTTGTTGACCAAAAGCATTCTCCTTACTGTAATTGAACTAACACATGAAAATTCAGTGTAGAGAAACCAGCTAAGCAACTGGATGGTATAAGGATTTATATACAGAAGTATAATTGCAGAATATAGTATAATGTAATCATATAATCGCGAACACGGGGAACATGCATGACAAACTTACAAGAGCAAGGGCCTCAAATTGCACAGCATGTGAAGCATTATTCTTGTTTGCATTTTTCACCACATCTGTTCCCATCAGTATCCGTTGCAAAACCTAAATACAAACTGTAAAGTTAGGGAAAACAAAAATTATCAATAAAAAGCACATAAGAAAGATGTCGAATATATAAACCTCAAATAATGATCTTCTCGCGCGGGTTCCCAAGTCTAGTTTCTTTAATACAACAATTGCTTCTTTATCTTCTTTCCTAAACTACAATCACAATGGGGTTCCAATCAGGACCCTAAGATCAAAGCGTGAATTTCAGCCCAGCTCGAGGCGACATAAACAACGCCAGATAGTCCCTTTCAGTTCAACGGACTTCCTTCCACATACTCTTTTTGTTTCTTAACCAATCCTTCATATAACAGGACAAAAGAGACACCAATATGAGTCCTACCTTTCTCAGGCTCGAGCTTGACCCCAGAACATGTCTGCTTTAAGTAGACATAGTAAGTCGCCCACTGAATCACCAGTGTACATGGTTAATTTCTTCCTCTCGTCAACACAGCTTTGTAGAATGTTGGTGAAAGCTTGGACTTTGTCGAGTGGAGACTCTACTTTCTTCACAATTTCACCGGTGGAAATAGATTCATTGTATGTGAACTCGTTTGCGTGTATATTGGCAGCATCTAATCCGCCTGCTCCAATCCAATGGAACATAAAGCATTAGAATAACAAATTAAGTATATTAAGGAATTATGGAGTGTTGTTACGATAATTATAGTATTACCTGATGAAAAAGAAGATCTAATCAGATCAGCACACCAGCAGTATGACAGAGCATGTAGTTTGACATCCAGATCTTCCTTCTGTAAAACTTTTTGCAAGAAACCACTACAACCATCTTGAAGAATAAGACGCTCACCAGCCTTCTTAACATCTTCAATGTTTACACCACCAGACTCGATCACTCTATCATTCTCCATTTTCTCAAAATCTGACAGTAACTCTAGTCATTTGCACAATCCCTCATAGTCGAATTTCTCAGCAGCAAAAATAATCATTTTCAAGAATGTAAATAACTAAATATAGAGCACAAAATTTGACTATGTGTAAGAAAGGCAACTTAATGTACTAAAACAATTTACAAATTACCGAAACTTTAGAGAAAAGAACAAATTCACCAATTCCCGCCAACTGCAACAGGGGTTGCAGCTGAAAACATCCATCACTACTGGAAAAAGTTATTCATCCAGTGATTTGTAGCTCTGAAAAACCAGTGTGAGAATCTGTTCATTTTTCTCTTCCACCCCATGCTCATGGCTCTGAAATTCAGTTTCAAAGTGAAACACGTAAGCCAAAGGAAAATAGCAATTTACGTGCCTACACCTAAATGAATTACTGGAAATAGAAAGCCACAACACTGCTAACCATTTGTACATATATTAAAATGTAATTCAAACAATGGCCGATCTAGCAGTGAAAGAAATTGAAACGGCCATGAATAATACATGGAGGTAAATTAAATCCATAAATGACATTAAAAGCCATATGAAACCGCTGACATTAAAATGAATAAACATAAAGTTTGACGTACAATTTCAAACGGCTGAAGAATAATAAAAAGATAGGAAATCCAACATAAATGCAGAAAGTAACAACATAGGAGGATTTCTGCAAAAAAAAAAACCCTACCAAAACAGAACATTTCATAGGAACATTTAACAGGAAAACAAAGCAAGACCAAAAATATAATCAGGCAAAGGATTAGGAAATTGCACGCATAAAATTGCTATCAAGTGGTGCAAATAATACAGATTAGTTAGTATTTGTGATGTTGAACCATTAAAAAACCTTATATATTGAATTAGTTTTTCAATGATATATATATAACAAAGATATAAAAAAACGACTATGACGGGTGATGTGGAAGATAAGGCAGCATAGTTTAGAGACCATCGAAAAAATTTCGATGGTCTTAACTATGTAAACTTATCATGGTTATTTAAAAGAAAAGACATTAAAAATAGTATACAAAGGAAAGTAAGATTCGATGACATTGAAGATTGAAGGATTTGTTTCAAAAAGAGAAATAATTAAGAATCTATATAGATGAATGTGGGAATGATATGGATTGAAAATTCTAAATCAAATTGAGGATTGAAAGTTTTTGTTGGAAATAGAGTTGTCTTTTCGGCCCTCAATATATACATCTTATCTAATCATATATTAAACTTTGTCTCCAAGTTAGGCTTTCCCAAGATTACAACTGAGTTTGCAAGATGGTGTTCTTCTTATTCACGCGTAGAAAAGAATTAAACGCAGGATGAGTATTGTAGCTATGTTTGCAAGATGAGTATCGAAAAACAGAAACAATTTAGTTCCATCAGATTATAGAAACCAGTTAGACGCAGTTCAATTCATATTATCAATTCAACATATCAATTCAGAAACCAGTTCAGTTTATTAATATCTAAACATCATATTATTCAAACACAATTCAGTTCAGATTATAGAACCAGTTACAGATGCAGCCAGTTATAGTGACAATATCCATCCAGTTCAGCGTGTATATAGTGTATTACAGTATCACAAATTCAGGATTCACAAGAACAAATTAAAGAAGAGCAGAAGGGAGACTTTACCTGGGAGATTAGAGGCGAGAAACGATTTGTGACATGAGGAGCAGGACTACCGGAGAATGCTTGGAGTTATATTGTGAGTGCGAGCTAGGAGAGACTGAGCCACGTGCGAGTGAAGGGAAGTCACTTTTGAGGTTCAGTAAGAGCTTCTTGCAACAACAAATTTTAGCAAGATTCAGTCCAAACTTGAAAATAGAATTCCTTCTTGGAGCAAAAATATCATGCATAATGTACATTACGGGACAACATATAACTGGCCCTATAGAATACTATACTAAATAATTTAAGAAATAGGAGTCCACTCACTCTTCGTTGTGTTGATGTGTAAAAACAACTAAAGACGATTTATCTGTATCTTTTGGCAAGCGGAATGCAACCAAACGATCATAATCTCTAATTAAGGACATTGAATCAACATGATATTCAAGAAACTGTATGATGTTATGGTTGTATATCTGCAGAGAAACCATTGTTTGAGAAATTTAACCAAAAAGAGTGATACAAACATCTGATGTGTAACAAAAGCTGTTATTTGTACAATAAATACTTACCTCAACCACCCAAAAAATCTCATCATCAGATAAAGAGCAAGCAACACGCAAGGCCTCAATAAGGTCTTCCAATCTTCCACTATTGGGCACAGTAACAGTGACAGGAACTGGCAAACAAATTGCGATGATGTACTAAGGATGACTGATCATCAATCTAACATAGAATTTTGTAATCCAAATGTGATCAGTGAAAAACCCATCAATTTCACAGCAATCAACTCAAATCAGCCAGCAGAAGCTGATTATCAAACACCCACAAAAAACAAAAACAAATCAGAGGCAAAAATCAGATAGAGAGCGAGAAAAGAAAGACCCACCAACAGAAAGATGCAGCTTCTAATTGATCAGATGATCAGAAATTTATAAATAACCCCTGCTTGAATCTCCAGCTAGATTAAAAGTCATCTCTCCCCTTCTTTTATCTTTCCTTAAAAGAGAAAAAGAGAGAGGTGGCATATACTACTACAAACGGTGAAACGGCTAAGCAACCATTATAGATTACTCAATTAACAGTGAAAGTTGTCTGAAGAGTGAAGGATAAATGGGTATTAACCCTAAGCAACCATTCAACAAAAATCAATTGAAGACGGAGGTTGAAACTACATGGAGGTAAATGGAGGTTGGTCGATCACATCAGCCGTCTCAATCACAGTAAATAGAGGTAAATGTCGAAAGTGGCTCATACCCAAATCTCCTGCCCGTGCTCTAACCGCAAGAATAGCCTTCCATATTGGATCATTCCCTTTGAGTGCACGTGCAGTGATCACTGAATATTGGGGATGAGAGAAGAGATGATTTAGGGCAAGAGGAAGCAGAGATGATTGGGGATGAGAGCACAGAACGGCGTGAGGAAAGAAGAGATGTTGCGCTGGAGCTTCTTGATACCGAGAGGATTTAAGGCACGACGAAGCATAGAATATTGGAGAGAACGGCGCAAGGAAGACAAAGGGATGAAGAAAATGGTTGAGAACGGCAGAATGAGATTAAAAATATAGGTTTAAAGAATTGAAAGCAATATAGGTTCGTGATGAGCAGCCCATAAGCCCGATTTTAATGACCGACCTGTATCAAATCCGGTACCGATTTCATTCAATTTTGGCATTGGACACTCAATCTTTATATAGATAAGATTGTAAATTAATTATGAGAAATCATGTTTACTTTATAGGAATTGTAAATTACCATAATATGAGAATTCATGTATGTTTATCTACCTGCATAAAGTAAGAGCAATTTCCATGATTTAGAGAATTACGAAGTCCTCGAAGTAAATTAACTTTCTAAGTAAGTTCTACTCTTGAGGAGTAGACTCTGAACCAAACGAGAGTCACTATTTTTGTGGAACCTTTTTGTATTGTTAGTACTTTTTTCGCGGTAATATAGAGAGAGTGTCTTTATCCGGATGATCAAATCTTAACATTTTTTATAGGCGCTTACTATTTGGCACACCCTAAAATTCTATTTAGCACACCCAAACATTCGTCACGTAACTATTGTATACATTCGTCACGAAGGTTTTGAAAACATTCGTCACGAAGGTATGTAAAACATTCGTGACGAAGGTTTTCAAAACCTTCGTGACGAAGGTTGCTCAGAAATTCGTGACGAATGTATCAATTTTGCAGATATAAAAGAGATTTTTTACCCAACCCTAATGTAACTTCTTCTTCTCCATTATACTCTTTTTCGGCGCAGCTCAAACAAATCACAACACCATTCTCTACATTTCTTCATCTCTTTCACTACAATAATCAACAAATCAAGCAATAAGGTAATTTCTAACTCTCTTTTGCATTAATTTTCCATGTTTGATGAATATATGTCAAAACCATTGAAATGGGGTGATTAAACTAGATTGATATGTGTATTAAGCATGTTTTTTTAGTTCAATTGGTGTTTGTTTATGTCTAATTGAGAGTTGTTTCAAATTTTAGATATAATCCCCAAAATTGATATTTGTTCATGAATTAGGGTAAATTTGATTTGATTAAGAAACTTATGGAATGAAATGACTTAGGGGCTAATGTGTTTGGATACCTTCATAAACTGTTTTTCTGCTTCAAATTGTGCAAATTTTGTGCAAATTCATTCGTCAGCGGATATGTTGGCACTTCTGCGTTTTTGCAATTTTGCAAAAACCTTCGTCACGAAGGTTTGGTGAAGATACGTCACGAAGGTCCCATAAACATTCGTGACGAATGTTTACTGGTTATTCGTGACGGATGTTATACTCAGATCCGTCACGAAGGTTTAGTAAACATCCGTGACGAATGTATACTGGACCTTCGTGACGGATGTTTTTGCATATTTGTGATGTTTTTTTGTTTTGTTTTGTTGGTTTGGTATGCGTAAATTTTGAAATATTATGTTACTGTAGATGCATCCGTCTTCTAGAAGTGCCCGGAAGAATGCCCGTAATCAAACTCGTGAAGAAATCGTGGCTGGAGGAAGGCCCGCTTATCAGCCCAAGCCGAGGAAGAGGCGTGGAAGAGCTGACGAGGGTACAAGTGCAAGTGAAGAGGTCCCAGAACCTTCTTGGCATGAACAACAACAGCTAGCTGACCCTAGTGCATATTCGAACCTTTACGAGAACATGGTTAGTTAATCTGAAATTCACATTATATTACTGTTTTTTGTTTTTATTAAATTAATAATTTATGAAATTTATTTTATTACAACAGCAAATCCCGATGACTCCAACCTATGAGGCACATTATCCAACTTGGAGTCCGCAGAGTGCTGTAAGTATTAGTTTAAAATTTAATATATAGTCGATTATGAGTGAAAGTTGTACATTTTACTAATAACCAATTTTTTTTGTAATAGATCCCTACATGGGTTCCCCCCTCTTCTCCACAAGTCGCATGGGATGAAGCAGTAGGACGTCAACAGGCCTTTCAGCCAGAAACACCAGAATGGCAATCTGGTCCAACTGCTTCCTGGGCTGAAGGACAGTTTGAGGGCCATTACGGGGGGGTCGATCTTAATGAACATGGCGATGAGAAAGACGAAATTTACCCGAAGTTACAGTGGGCTGTGCCTGGAGGTCCTAAGGAGATAGACTTGCTGCATAGCTTCAGCGGGCACACTGCTTATATGGTTTGGCAAGGACATGTAAGTAAATCTATCACCTTTGGTTGAATTGTTAATTGCGTAATTTCCATGCTTCGTTAATTTAGACATGATTTGTTAATTGATTTAAATGTACTTAAAAAAAATTGAAATATGATAAATAGGAGAGACCGCAATTGAGAAATACGGTCAGAAAAGAAGGTTTGAAAAAATGGAAGTTACAGGGCGACTATCCTTGGGTTTCGTTGGCTAGGGCTTCTGGTTTGTCACATTTGCAGACCCTCATGTATCCCAACCACGACCAAGGGTTGATCAATGCATTTGTTGAGCGGTGGCAGCCAGAAACAAATTCTTTTCACTTGCCATTTGGTGAAATGACAATCACCCTATTAGATGTGCACAAGATTTTGGGTATCCCTATAAACGGAAAGGGCATGGGATTTCGCACATCTGCTGATGGAGTTGGCAAAGCTGACACGAAGGCTGTAATGGTCAACAGAGCAAAGAAGGCTTTTGGTATAGATTTACTTGACAGAAGAGTCAAAGCTGGTAATGAAGTTTCACCGGAGCTTTTGAGGGAACAATGCATGGCAGTGGATAATGAGGGGAACTTTGAAATGGATCAAGTCTCAATCGCTAAGGGTTGGTTGACATACTTGTTGGGAATGACATTGTTTCCTGACAAGACGTCGTACATGATCAAGTTGATTCACCATGAATGGCTTAATGATATGGCAAATATCCATGGTGTGTCTTGGGGTTCGGGTGCGTTGTGTGCTTTGTATGGACAACTGGGTAAATACTCCCGCAGAGATTGTGCAACGATGTCTTTCTGTTACACCTTGTTGATGGTATGTTTGTCTTTAATTATATGCACTGATTTGAATACTGTTTCTTTTGTTTTCCTTAGTTTTGTTTGATGATGTAGGGTTGGATCTATTTGTACTTTCCTGCTTTTGCCCCTCCACAAAACTATGAGTGGGATGAGACAATGCCATATGCAGCCAAATTTGATTTGTCTGAAAGACCGGACAATCGTCGCAACTACAGAGAGGAGCTAGACAATATGAGCATAGAAGGGGTATGATTATTGCAAACTGGCTGTTAATTTGTTATTGTACTTTTGAACTGGTTTTAATGATTTATGTACAACAGGTTGAGTGGCAACCATATGGACGCCTAGATTTTCGTAGAGAAGAACTTCGGCCGGCTTTCTTTCATGGGATCCTGCATGTTTTGGAGAAGACCGAGCCTCACATGCCACTTCGAGTTTGCAGACAATTTGGTCGAGTTCAAGGTGTGCCAATCCCTCCCATTCAACCAATTAAAGCTAGAAGGTGTGGAAACAATCGTAAGTACGTAGTGGAGTATGATCCCACCAACTGGAGTTGGGAGCAAAGGGAGAACAACTCTAAGCTTATGGGAAATGGGTGTAGAAGCAGATCCTCCATCTCTCTGCACTGATGATTACTTGGAGTGGTACTTGGCTCATACTCATCCAATAATCTCTCCTTATACTAAGGAGCAACTCATGCAGGTTTGTAATTAATCTTCAAATTCTATAAATCTATAACATAATCAATGTCTGACTTAATTTATTTTGCACTTCACTGTAGGCAATTCGGACTTCTGTGTACAATCTGGAGCCGTATCGAGATGCAGATAATGAGGAGGAGTATTCCCGTATGAAAGACGTTGTTTGTCACACTTTGGATGGGTTCTATCCTTTCCTTGACTAGGTTGGATTGATGTTGGTGTTGGATTTAGTTTGTGCTTGAGTTTTAAGAACATGCTTTGTAGTGTTTGAACGAATTACTTGTTATTTTGTTTGTTTGCAATTGTCTGATCCAAATCGATGTCCGGCCTAAAACGCCATTTCACACTTATCCAAATCAATATCCAGCCCATCAAATGTAGATCAGAAGATGGTGCGTTACAGCTGTTGCTAGCTGTAACTCACTTACTTGTTGTAAGTGAGTTACAGCTGTTGCTAGCTGTAACTCACTTAAATTGAGTAAGTGAGTTACAGTTGTTGCAAGCTGTAACCCATTTACCTTCAACTCTATATAAAGGACATTTCAGCATGGAATAAGCAACACATTTCAACTTAATACAGAAAAAAAATTATGGATCCAGGAGGGAAGCTCTGTTGGTGCAACAAAGTGCCAACTGAACAGACTTGTACTGAGCAATTCAATCATGATAAGGTGAACTACGGGAGAAGATATTGGGGATGCCCTGATAGGACGTGGAACTCGATTGATGAAGATGGTGGGTGCAAATACAAGCATTGGATCGACCGTCCATACTCAGGTCGAGCAAGGGTGGTTATAGAACAGCTGAATGAGGATAATTTGTTTCACTCTACAGAGGCCGCTGGACTGCAAGAGCTAACTGAAATGTTGAGGGCAATGTCAAAAAGCCTAAACGACGACGTAACTGAACTTCAGGAGAAAAATGCTGAGCTCATGGATGAAAATGTTGCACTTGCCGCGGAGAAGCAGGCCTTAGTTGATGAGAAGTTTGGAGCAAGTTGCAGTGGGACTAAGTAGTTTAATGTTTGTTTAAGTTTCTGTTTGTTTACGTTCTTGTTCGCTTCAGTTGTTGTCTGTTTAAGTTGTTGTTTGTGTAAGTTCGATCACTTTCCAGTTTCTTGTATCCAACTACTTCTCTAAGTGAGTCCAAATACATGCAAACATTAAAAATCTTAGTCATTACAATTCCTAAACAATCCATTTCGACTGAATCTTAACCGCTAAGATTAATTACGTTGTTGCCTTTCTTGTTTCTTGTTGGGGCTCTAGGCCTTCTGTACGCCGCTAGTTGCTCAGTAAAAGGGTCTATCAAGGAGCGAGCTGCCGGTGAACAGTGACGATGCCACATATGATAAACTTCAGGTAATGGAGAGTCATCGGCAATTGGCATCTACAATAAGGCAAATGAATGATTTACAAGACAAATGTACGAGGTATTGATTTCAAAATATAAACACCAAATTGATAGAGTGAGTTAGAAATTACCGAAATGAAGTGTCTTTCATCTTCAACAAGGGCAATGCAACATATGGGCAATTTCTCTCCTGGAGCGATGTTGTCGTCCAATACTATAGGCAAATATGTTTGCCAAATTGATTTCGCAAGCACAACCAATGCACAATTGAAAGTCGTAGCTACTACACACCCCATCGCCGGGACTTGTAACCATGTCTCTTCGGGTGCCATCTCTCCTGGTCCAGTCCAAGCTAGATTTGTAACTGCTCTCAAAACATCAGGCGTTTCAACTGGCAATACCCAACAAGCTTGCAACCCATTATTCCAATGTGCAAATGTCGTTTGAGCCATTTCAGATCTAACTCTCCTCCAATTATCTTGGTCCCACCCTAATTGTTGTGCTATAGCTCTGTATCCACAATTTCCATCAGCGACAATGGGATACCAACCTTGCACGTAGGGACGCATGCATGGAGGTACGAGAGCATTATACTTTGTAAGCTTCTGCAAAGCCCACTGACCACTCTTACCCTTCCCGTATGAAGTCGGTTTTTGCTTCTTTGGAGGCGTTTCTTCAAGTGTTGCATCAGTGTGCTCCCAATGTGAAGGTTGTCTTTTCATTGGATTGTACTCTTTGTTTGGAGCTCCTGGAGGTCGTCCCTTCCCCCTTTTCACACGAGCTGGCTCCTGTAGGTTGGTCATTTGGGGGTTACCTATTGCCAAACACTTCATTGCACACTCGTGTTGGTCATAAGGTGACATTCCCTCCCATTGCTCAGCCATAAACTCATCCATCAAGTTTCTGGCTACTACCCTCCGCACTTGTAATTCGTCTTCAGTCTCTACTTCTTTCAAAGTCAATGTCCTCCAAAAGGCATGAACCGCTTCAACTGGAATTGGTTCTTGACGCCTCACATATTCATAAATGTCATGCACACATAGCAATCCATCTCTCTTCCTTATTACGCATTCACAATGATCAAGATGCATGCCGTATTCCCCTTTCTTGTATTCAGTTAGCAAGCGACTCAAACAAGTATAAGACACTCTGTATTTAAGAAGCTTGAAGAGATCAACGTCTGTAATGTTACTTACAGTCTTTTGCTGACTTTCATTGAAAGTACCCAAGATCTCCTTGAACTGATTGCGCATCTTCGCATTGTATCTTTGAAACACAGTGTCTATCTTCTGGCTTGGCAGTGACAAATAATTTTTGAAGCTAGAATGTTCACTTTCAACCCTGCATAATAAAAACAATTTTTTATAACAACAAATATAAAGCTAACATAATTTGCAAAACAATCTCAAACGTAATCACATTACTAACCTGTTTGTGGTGTTGGAGCCTAATGTAAAGATTTTATCCACATAGATCGAAAGAAATCTATTGCCGTAGGGGTTTAGCCAATTCTTCTTCAGGTACCTAATCTCAGATGGATATGCAGCCCAATCTTGTTCAATACGCCCCAGCTGAATGTTGTATGTCAAATCTGTCGACTGTTTGAATAAGTTAAGACAGTCACTTGCAAAATGGGTCCCCCTTGCTTGTGACCGCATTGCTAGCTTAGCATGGTCCTCAATGTTCTTTTGGATGTGCCGCCTACAGAGGAGGAAAGTAGAATCTGGAAAGATCCTATCCAAAGCGTTCATCAAAGCTTTCTCTCGATCAGTGACTAAGCAAGTTGGCGTCATCTTAACAACCCTAAACAACTCAGCCAATTGATACATGCACCACGCGTAGTTTTCTTCTTTCTCTTCTGACACGAAAGCCCCAGCAACGACATAGTTCTTCCACGTTGATGTTATTCCAACAATCTCTATGAAGGGCATGTTGTACCTTTGCAAGATAATACATTACTATAAGAATTTATAGAGTAAAAACAAACATCAGACTTTTTAACTTAATTATACTTACTGAATTGTGCTGTATGTTGCGTCAATCAACATTACGTATGGAAACGCCTTAAGCAGTTTCATCGACTCTGGGCTTGCGAAGAACACATCTGTGATCTTATTTGTCACTTCATCGCTCTTGTGTCTTACGAAGTAGTTCAACTCCTTCGAACGATAGAAGAATTCTTGGATCACAGTTCTTCCCTCCATCCTCTCTGTTCTGAACTTGTTACAAAAGTTGTACACTTGTGACTTCTTAGTCATGTTGTCAGGAGATTCATTGAGCCTTGTGTACATCTGTATTGGTCTAGCATTTCCCTTCCTCATGTCTAGTAACACCTTTTCCTCCTCAGGTGTAAGTCTTCCAGCAAATGCGTTACCGTGTAAGGATTCACCAATAATATGGTTGTGAGTTCCATGATCAGCCCTTATGATCCATTCCCCATTTTCAGTCTCTCTACATGCAATCTGAAATTTGCAACCACATTTCTTTGTGTGGGTGAATTTCCTAGTTCTCCCAATTGAATCAGGAATGTAATGTCCACTGCGCTCGCATTTAAGCCAAGACCTTCCTAACTTCCCTTTGAAGTCAGTTCTACCAACCTTCAACATGAAGTTATGAGTTTTACCAATATCTCTTGCCCACTGTTCTGCTTCTGCTCTTGAGCTGAAGATCTTATCAGTGACGAAAACTTCTGAATAATCTAATGATATATGTGGGTCCTCATAAGGCACAACACTGTCAAACTGTGGTACTGTCTTCAATTTCGGGAAATACTCAATGTCTTGATATGGTTGCGATAAAGATTGGTATTCAGGAACATTAGACCAATCAGTTTGATGAGAATGATATGGAGGAGGTTCAAGCTGAGAGACTATTGGCGGAATATCAAAATCCAAACCAAGATCAAACGAAGGCACTCCATGAGGTCCCAAAGGAATATCGGCATTGATCGATAAGTTTCTTAAACGATTGAACGCTGGACTATTATTCTGTAAAAACAACAAAATTCGAATCAAACCCTAAATTCCAACACAAACACAACAAAATTCAGAAACCAGATTTTTCCACCTTCGTCACGAATAAATCATGGACCTTCGTCACGGATAAAAGCACTAGTTACGTGACGAAGAAATTTGCACATTTCTTGTGCAAATACCTTCGTCACGAATGTCTACCAAACTTCCGTCACGAATGTCTTACTTAGTTTCGTGACGAATGTCATATTTACCTCATTTCAAATTGTTTTTTTACACTTTTTTACCCCTAAATTCGAATCAAACCCTAAATTCCAACACAAACACAAATTTTCACACAAACCCTAACTTCAACATCATATTCAAATTTCCACACAAACACAAATCATGCTCCTAGTATGTAACAACTAAAATAAACATATTACAACTTGATTTTCACACATTCAACACAAACAACTAACTTCAAACTATTTAATTTCATAAAAAAACATATATTTTACCTACAAACCCTAACATTAACATTATTAAAAACAACTATAACATACCTCATTGTAGTTCCCCCACGATGGACCATCTTCATCAACATTTTGGTGTATGTAATCATCCCAATTTGACATTTTCAATTGAACAATGTGTTTGAATGAAAGTGTTTAGGGTGAAATGAAGTGAAAAATTTAGAGAAGTGAAATATATGAAGTGAAGAGGTAGAAGAAGAAGGTGGTTCGGTTAACTTATGGTAATTAAATGCAGTTGGTGTGGATTAGACATAATAGCTTTACTTTTGCAGATATAGCTACCTTCGTCACGTATCTTTTATGGTTCTTCGTCACGAATGTTTATAAGACCTTCGTCACGAAGGTTCACAATACATTCGTGACGAAGGTATGGTCAAATACATTCGTGACGAAGGTCTTATAAACATTCGTGACGAAGGTATGGTGAAATACATTCGTGACGAAGGTATGGGTGTGCTAAATAAAATTTGAAGGTGTGCTAAATAAATGGTTTGTTTTTATATTTATACGGTGTTTGTGTCTCCTTCACCGGGAAAAAAACTTATTATAATTGAGCTATTTGCGGCCACCTAAAAAGGAAAAGAAAAGGTTGATTTGCGGAGAGAATGCAACTGGGCCTTGTGAATTGTGATCATATAGTTCGCGGCCCAACTATTTGAAGTAAGTGGGCTCGTGGCAAAAGGGAAAAAAAAAGTACTTTCCTAATTAAAAAAGCTTCTGCAACCTAGACACACAGAATTTTTAATCAGTCAATTAATTACCATCTTATGACCAAAAGAAGAAGAAGAGTTAGTTAAATAAATAAAAAAAGTCAAAAATAATAAAAGGAAAAACTCGAGAATTTAAAGGCTCCCTCCCCACAAAACCGAAAACCAGGCTATTCAATAGATATATACCTACACACTTCCCACATCTCTACGCTCCCCACTTTCTCACAATCTTCTTCTCTCTTCCGCCACACCTCTCTGGTTTTTTCTTCCCACGGTTCCAATGAAGGCGAATTGGCTACGCGCCGCCATGGCCGACGACAATTTGGTCGCAGAGTTTCTCCTCCTCATGAATCGGACGGATTCACTTCATCAGGGAAGGTTCAAGGCTTCGCCGCTTCTTCCGCCGCTCCGTTGGGGGTTCAGGCAACCTCGATCTAAAGGCTCTGTGTCTCTGAAGAAGGAGCAAGATGTCAGAAGGCGTAGTCCGACTACTCCGCTTTCTTGGACCACGAGCGGATTCGCTAGCGGCGCGGCTTCTCCTAGCGATAGATGTGAGGAATCGAGCCGTCCGGTTGTTGTTGCTGCCAGATTCAAGGTTTGTGGCTTCTCTTTTCTCTTCTAGTTCGATCGGACGTTCCGTGGAGTGTTTTCTTCTCGTTTTAGGTTCTGGTTCTGTTTCTGTCAAATCCAATGCTTCTCGGTTCTGACACCGCGAATGCATTTTTGAAATCGAATTTAGATGAGATTTTCAGTTTTAGGTTTTCTACTCCGTCGTCAATTTCTCAACTCTGTAGTCTGTTTCTGGTAAATCCAATGCTTTTCAGTTCTGACACCGAAAATGCTTCTTGGAAATCTTTAGTTACAGTAGGAATTTAGATGAGATTTTCCGTTTCGTTCCTTCGGTTGGATCCAGCTCTCTTCTCTTCGGCCACCGATTGGGAAAGACGACGGAAATTTACTTCCGCCTTCTGGATTTGACCAAACTTCTCACAGAAGTCAGATTTATGGAAAAGAAAGAAAGTGGTTTAAATTCCGAGGTCAGTTTTGTCAGATGTCGCGAAAAGCGTGGGTTCTACTCGCTATCCTCCCTGTATTTCTGCAAAATAAAACCTTCTACTCTAGCGCTTTTCTCTCCACGATACCTAACTTTACCAAAATACCCCTGTAAAGAGTCATCAACTACTGGCTTGCCATTATTGCTATGTTGTTGCGGTTTGGTTTAGATGCACTTATCAGTGGGGCCATATGCTTCCCAAGTTCCGGAAGTGGGATGAGGATGATGAAATGGATTAGTTGGCCCTAGCGTTAGGTCTGCGTTTGGTTTTGTGATTTTCTTCCTTCTTTGTTTTTTTGTGTTGTTGTTGGATGCGTGATTTGTGCTTTCCATAGCCAGATCAACTCTCTTTCTTTATTCTCTATTCCCTATAGTATACTGTATTTCAATAACAATTCCGCAGGAAAAAGGTCAAAAAAGAGATTTCTTTTCTTCTACTCTTTGCGGATTTGAAATCAGAATTCTGGATCACGTGAAAGTCACGTGACTAATGGTTGGAAATTGGCATGGGCTTTTTATGCTGCTGATGGGAGGGGATGTTGTGCGATGGCGTGATCCAGTGGATTAAATTAATAGGGTCCACTAAAAAACCAGTAGTTGTCTGCCACGTTTTCCCAACCTTTCTACTTACCCTCATTTTTTTCATACTTCAGCATTTAATTCAATGGGATTGAAAAGTTGTTGTTTCACCTATGGTCTTTTCTTCTCCTGAAGTGTGTGACTGATCAAATGATCAGGGCCGTCTATTATGCAGAGTTGTTTGGTTTGAGTTTTGAACTGGGTTTTTTACTTGCAAATTGGGATCTTATGTGGGTTATGTGACTAATGTTGCAAACTTTGATGATAATCTTTTCAGGGCTCTCCTACAAATGATAGTCCTAACTCAGTCAGTGCTAGTAAGAGATCAAGAAAAAAGAGGGTAAGCCTCTCATTTCTGTTGTGTTAGGTCAACAACTTTATTTCACATTATTATGGATTTGTTCAACTAACTTATCAATGTGATTTATGTTTGTTTTTTTGTAGACATTTACTGAACTTAAAGATGAGGAAAGCTCTCTTTTAAAGGAAAGAGAACATCTGAATAAGGTTGGTCTCAAGTTTAAATGGTTGTGAATTTGCTTATATTTGATTTCTCTAATCATCAAAATCTTACAGCAAATGGAGTCACTACACATGAAACTGAAAGAACAGAGATCATTTAATAGTAGCTTGAAGAGAATTAAGGTAATAAATACTTGACTCTTAGTAGTTTTCTATGTTATGAGAATAACCAATAATATGGCTAATTCTTTGCTTTCTGTTACAGCTTAATCTGCATTCACATTCAGTAACGGTAAACGAACACAAACCCGAGAGAGAAGCATCCACATCTGAAGCCGCTTCAAATAACGATTTCTGCACGGTTCTAAACGGATCCTCCAATGAGGAACAACCCATTTTTGTGCTACCTGATCTAAACATGATGCCTGGAGAGTGTAGTTGAAATAAGCTAACAGATGATGCCTGATTTCAACAGGGATTGCTCTAGAGATCTTATCTTGTTGTGGTTGTAGATACTAGATATATATAGATTATTATTCATATCAGGAATTTAATCAGTGACTGACTGCATCATCTCTTCCAGAATTCTTTGAGGTAAAAGTCCTCATTACTTCTCAATTTTTGGGAGTAATATTTACATGTCAGCAGTTGTTGTATTCTTCTTCTTTTTTTAATCCTAGGTGAATTTTCAACAATTATGAGATGAATTCTAATTTTTACAGGGAAATATTTGATTTTGCTTTGTCATTTTATTTCTTTTTAATGCTTACTTTCGTAGGTGGGCGTTATATTCGTGGTATAACTACTTTTTTTGGCATTTTCTACCTAAAATAATGTCTTCATGTGTTTGTGGTGGCTCATGCATTCCGCACGTCATAACTTAAAAGAGGCTTCAAAATATAAAACAACGTTTAAATTTCGAATAGTTGGGGTAGACTCAAACGTGCATCTCAAACCATGTTCACTTGCTTATGCTCTTCTAGTTCAATCATGACTCTAAGAAATGGACACAATCATGGTTACCATGACATATAAGTAGGTATGAGTGTATTGACATAGATAGATAATCTAACCAAAGTGCACTTTAAATTTTATAATATATAATTGACAACTTCTAACGAAAGGAACTTGCTCACTTTTTACTTATAAAACAGAGAGCAATAGAATCCTTACGAATTAATAATGTGTGAATTTTTTTACACCCGTGTGTTAGATAAGAGAAGTATGAAATGATATGGCGGTGTTAATTGTCACTTATTTTTCTTCTTAAGAAGAGGCGGCATTCTTCGAGAATATAATAAGGTAAAAAGGGCTACTTAGAAATAAAACGAGGTGTACCTCTACCCCCTTACATTTCTCAAAAGTGTGAAAACCTAACAAAAAGGAAAATGCAAAAGAGGCAAGGGAGTTGGCGACAAAGTTCGCTTTCCTAAAGATATGTCGAAATCGGATAGACCAACAGTGGCAAGATTCGAGCCGAAAACAACCCCGTTAGAGTTAACTTTGACCCAACCCTCTTCAGGATGGTCCCAACCGATATAGACTTCCTGACGATTACAGATTTTTTCATCAAGGCCATTGAGAGCCCTAGCATACTCCTGAGTTCGCGTCCGGATATGTGTCACTCTTGAGATACAAATAAAAAGCAGTGATATCAAGTACCAGTCTATTTTTATTCAAACACAACAGAGGCCGAATGAACTCCACTTGAGTGTAAAAAATTCCCCATAATTATTCAGAAATCTTTTAAATGAAATTCATGTATAGAATTTTTAATATAAAGTTCATTTTTCAGGTTTTTCAGAATTGAGTATAAGTATAAAACAGGTGGACATTTTCTTTGTATGGACTTTTCGTATGCAACTATCTTTCGAGGTTGTTAAAATAGACTCTAATTTACGAAAAAGTGAACTTAACAACTTTAGACCTTGTTGTCAGGGTGTCACCTATAGTCCATATTTGACAAGGAGCAGCAGTGGATTTTAGCATTGTGCGGCTAAGTTCAAATGAGATCCTAGTGACAATAATATCGAGAAAGAAAGTGTTCTAAGAACCTTGATTATCCATCACTTTGAGTGTCAATGATATCTCGGTCTAGATGTAGAGTGACTCTGACCGATCGAACCAGACAATGTAATTTAAGTATCTTAACATTGCTTTTATTTTCTCTCAATTGATGGTTAAACAAATATAACATGGATTTTGTTTGATAAGATCAATAAAAAGTTCTCTCAATTGATGGTTAAACAAATATAACATGGATTTTGTTTGATAAGATCAATAAAAAGTACCGAGTTGTATAAATTTATACTATGAAGTTGAAAATTCATTAAGAAATCACCAATAAATAAGTGCAAGTGAATAAGATGAAAAATTGGAAATTTGGGAGATGAAGTCATAACACAACAATTCTCCGATCTCACTCTCTCCACTGTTTCACCTTCCTCTCCCTCGGCATCAATGGAGCCAGATGTGAGCATCGAATCTATGTCCACAATCAGAGTCGCCGTCGTCCCCATCGGCGGCATCCCTCGCCCACTTTTCCGTGAATACACCTCCCTCCTCTCTTCCCACTCCAAAATCGATCTCTCCTCCATCAGCTCCTTCTACACCGAGCATCAAAAATCCCCCTTCGCTCAGCAGCCATGGGACTCCTCCGGCTCCCTCCGCTTCCGATTCATTCCCGGCGGCTCCCCTCCCTCCCCCTGGGAGGATTTCCAGTCCAATCGCAAGATCCTCGCTGTCGTTGGCATCTTCCATTGCCCTAGCTCGCCTGATCTTGATTTCGTTGCTGATCACTTCGCTGGGGTTTGTAAGGGATATAGCTCCGCTCTCGTTCTTCGTTGCTTCGGATTTTGTCCCGGTGATGTCCAGGTTAGATTTCATTGTCTTCTCTAGTTTTATACATTGTGTTGGTAAACTTGCTTGCTAGTTTCCGCTGCAATTGAAGATTTTACAAATTGCAATTGAAGGTTAGATTCTAGAAATGCATAAATTGATTTTGTCTTTCGTGATCCAGTTGGAATGGAATTAGGAAGGGAGGAAACTTCGGTCTAGTGTTTCCACCTTGCTTGTAGTTTCCGCTTCTCGTAGGAACTGAACACATCTGTGTCCTAGTTTCCTTCGTACTAACAAACAGATTGCAATTGAAGGTTAGATTCTAGAAATCATAAATTGAATTTGTGTTTCGTGATACAGTTGGAACATGGAAATAGGAAGGGAGGAAACTTGATCTAGTGTTTCCACCTTAAATAATTGTGTTGATAAACTTGCTTGCTAGTTTCCGCTGCCTTAGAAACTGAACAAATTCGTGTCCTAGTTACCTCCGTACTAACAAACAGATTGTAATTGAAGGTTAGATTCTTGGAATGCATAAATTGATTTTGTATTTCATGATCCAGTTGGAAGATGGGAATAAGAAGGGAGGAAACTTGGTCTTGTTCCCTCCAGCAGATAGGCCGACGTTGGAGATGCATATGTCCACAATGATGCAAGATATTGCAGCTTCACTGCTCATGGAATTTGAGAAGTGGGCGCTTAGGGCTGAATCTGCCGGAACGATTGTGAAAACGCCTCTTGATTCGCAAGCCAGTCTCAGCTCAGAGGAGGTTTATTGTTTAGGTGTCATATGGATTAGTTTGCCGTCTTTATGCTAGCCGATTGATTTGTTTTGTTCATCCTAGTTCTGAAGTTTGTTTGGTTTGTTGGAACTGGAATAGGTCATCAAGGCTAAGAAACGGAGACTTGGCCGTGCTCAGAAAACGATTGGCGATTATTGTTTATTGGCTGGGTCACCTCTTGATGCCAATGCTCATTATAACACTGCTCTGGAACTCGCTAGGTTGACGGGGGACTTTTTCTGGTATGCAGGAGCCCTAGAAGGCAGTGTCTGTGCCTTACTGGTATGTATGATCAAACTGGTTAAATGGATAATATGTTCTTGGTTGAAAGATATTTCCTCATATATGGTGGTGATAAATCAAGCTGTTATTCTTACATTGACGTTTAGTTTCCTGAAGTCATACTGTTTAGTGAGATATATACTGCAAGAACTGAAAATTGTGTTGCGTGTCTGATGCTAAAAAATTGTTTTTAAGTGTATACCCCAGTTCCCAAAAATATAGAAAATGTGAAAAGCAGAAGGAATACATTTCTAATACTGTGAATCTGATCGTTGAACTGTCAGATGGATCGGATTGATCAAAGAAATTCCGCATTGGAGGATGAGGTGAAGTATCGGTATAACAGCGTTATAATGCATTACAGGAAATCTTTTATTCAAGATAATGCTCAGAGGTACTTATTCTTCTCTTCTTCTTTTTCCCCTGATTGGCTATTAAACTGATTTTGGCTTTAATGTTGAAGTTCATGTATGGATGAATTGAAAAGAATGTTACAGGAGCTATTTAGAGATTTATCATTGTCAAGTAACGGAAATAATAAAACTCAACAAAAGATCCATTTTAGTGATTTGAAAGAATTTCGTTAAGCATAACATATCATTCTTAATTTGAGTTAGACATGGGTTAATGCTATTAGCTCTCTGTTATTGGGTGTTGTATAAACTACAGAGTAATATTTTTTGTGCAACTTTTTTTTTGTAGGGTTTCACCACTAAGCTTTGAACTTGAGGCTACACTGAAATTGGCTCGGTTCCTCTGCAGGTACTGGTTCCTTCCTGTTGATACATTTTATCTCACCTTAAATTCTTGCAAAGCTATTGTCACAAGAATCTGGGTTCATTTGTTCCATGTTTCCTTAAGTTCATTGACTAGGTCTTTGGGTATTTCACTTAAAAAATTCAATCTGGTCAGTGAAATTATAAAACATGAAAACTTGGATTATAATGCTACGTAATTTTCTTCCCCCCTGTTTTCCTCCTTATTTATGGTGTTGATGATATTTCTCTTTTGGATATCATTATTGTGGAGCCATGTTAATGACTCTCTTTACCAAAACTTTTTTGGTATCATCAGGAGAGAGCTTGCAAAAGAAGTGGTGGAGTTGCTGACAAATGCTGCAGATGGTTCTAAATCTTTGATCGATGCAAGTGACCGTTTGGTGTTGTTTGTAGAGATAGCACGTTTATATGCTAGCCTTGGCTATGAGAGGAAAGCTGCTTTTTTCTCAAGACAGGTGGCTCAACTTTATCTGCAACAAGAGAATAAGTTGGCTGCTATGAGTGCAATGCAGGTGTTAGCCTTATCAACAAGGGCTTATCGTGTTCAAAGCAAAGCATCTATATCAACATCCAGTGTAAGTTTCTGGTGTTGAAGGTGAAATTTTGTTGCCTTTTGTATGATCATTAGTAGACATATTTTCTATCCCATTGTATTGTCCTGCATTAATGATGAATACTTATGTTCAGCAGCCAGAATAATTTGGTGTCAAAATGTATCAATTTCTCGATTTACTGACACCATACTTCACTGTGATAAAATTCTTCTGAAATTGATCCTTCCTGTCTGTAAGAGCTTATTCATAGCTGTGAAATGTGGTTGTGTATGCTTCTCTATCTTTCACGTATAAGAGCCATAGGTGGGGTATGAGTTTTTATGCTTTCTTGGATACATCATAACATGTAAGTATTTTTTTCTGCTGTTTGTTATGTTAGGATAATGGGCCAAGTCATGCTGATGGTGGAAAGATGAACCATCATTCAGTTGTTTCATTATTTGAATCACAATGGAGTACACTGCAGATGGTTGTATTGAGAGAAATTCTTCTCTCTGCTGTTAGGGCTGGAGATCCTCTGGCTGCTTGGAGTGCTGCTGCTCGTCTGCTAAGAAATTACTATCCTCTGATCACTCCAACTGGACAAAATGGGCTAGCAAATGCTCTTTCGAATTCAGCAGACAGACTTCCTCAAGGAATACGATGTGCTGACCCTGCTTTACCTTTTATAAGGTGCGCCAGTGTTCAATCTTTTCTCAGTGCTTCTATACATCTAAATCAATGTGGGCAATGATTTGCGGTTGCATTTATCTAATATGATTATTATGGAAGAGAAGAAAGAACTTATAATATTGATGGGATCCTTGATAACTTGTGCAGTATGTAAACATATAAGTCTACATATGGGATAATCGATTTCTATCTTGAGTTCATTGCATTGTAATTGTTAAAGATTGTCAAGGTCTTGGGGTTATTTGTTCTTTTGCATGTATGATTTTTAATTGTTCTCAAAGTTTTTGAATATGCTAGAGCAAGAACATACTTTGAAGAGGTGATGATAAATGGTTTGTATAATTTAGTTAATTTTCTCTCATCTTTTCTTCACTTAACGTGGAACATCACATTTTAAGAGATAGGAAGCCCTGCCAACCTGAAAAAATAACAGTAATTATTTTTTCCAGGCTGCACTGCTTTCCTGTCAATCCCTCACAAGTAGACATTGTAAAGAGAAACTCCGGGAGAGCTGATTGGTGGGCCGGCTCTGCTCCATCTGGGCCATTTATTTATACTCCATTTAGCAAAGGAGAAACTCAAAATAGCGGTAAGCAGGAATTGACTTGGGTTGTTGGGGAGCCAATCCAAGTTCTAGTTGAACTGGCAAACCCTTGCGGCTTTGATTTGAAAGTCGATAGTATATATCTCTGGGTGCCTACTGGGAATTTTGATGCTTTTCCAACCAGCGTGACTCTGTCGTCTAATTCATCAAAGGTGATCACTCTCTCTGGGATACCCACTTCTGTGGGTTCTATTACAGTTCCTGGATGCATAGTGCATTGCTTTGGTGTTATTACCGAACATTTGTTTAAGGATGTTGATAACCTGTTGCTCGGAGCTGCTCAAGGATTAGTGCTGTCTGATCCATTCCGTTCTTGTGGCTCTCCAACTTTAAGAAATGTGTTGGTTCCAAGTATATCCGTGGTGCCTCCACTACCTTTGTTGGTGTCACATGTTGTGGGCGGAGGTGGTGCGGTCATACTTTACGAGGGTGAAATTAGGGATTTAAGGATAACTTTGGCTAATGCTGGTACAGTTCCAGTAGAACAAGCTCATATATCAATGTCAGGAAAGAACCAAGATTCGATAATTTCAATAGCATCTGAAACCCTAAAATCTGCCTTACCGTTAAAGCCTGGTGCAGAGGTGACACTACCGATAACCATAAGGGCCTGGCAGCTCGGTGCACAAGACTTAGAAGGCAGATTTAATTCTGGAAATACAGGAAGGTTAGCAAAGGATGAGCGTAGCCCGATGCTCCTGGTCCATTATGCAGGTAACTACCATCTTTGTACGTGTGACCTTGTTATATCTTATAATATACTCCCTCCGTCTAGTTTTATAATTCCTTGGAGGAGCTTAATAGAAATTAACAATTTTTGTTAAATGACAAAACTATCCTTGCTTTCTTTACCTATTTTAGTAACACCCGATATATACTTGCCTAACTAGAATTTGTCCCAAAAAAATTAAGGATAAAATAGGAAAAAGTTGTCCAAATTGCTAAAAGGACTTATTTTGTTACAAAAAAATGAGGCTTAAAAGACCTATATTTTTAGACGGAGGGAGTATGAAGTATTTTCGAATGATAAAATAATGGATTTCAATAGTGTCCTTAAGAGGAAAAGGAGAATCGTCAAGTTGTCAAGGAAGAAGAAACTTAAGGATATAAAACTCAGTACTCCAAAAAATTATCCTTGCAGAACAAATAACATTTCATAATACAGAGATGGTTATAGAGATTAGAGACTACTCATGAAGGCTATCCTTAAAATATTGCGATATCATATTGTTATATTGGTCTTGTACTGTCAACGAAAAATAATTTCCCCTTGATCCAGAATCTTTAGGATAACCTGGAGTTCTCATATTCATTGCCTTGGATGTATTATGGTAAATTTGACATTTGTAGTTTTATTGCCTCGGTATGAACTACGTACTCATTGTTTAAAAACTTCCATTTTCAGGTCCCCTTGAAGTACCTGGAGCTGATGAATCTACTACCCCACCCGGTAGACGCTTGCTTCTTCCCCTGAATGTCTGTGTTGTGCAAGGCTTGTCCTTTGTCAAAGCACGTATGCTGTCAATGGAAATTCCTGCCCACGTTGGGGAAAAGCTCCCCGACGGTTCAGATGATAAATTTGAAAGATTGGTGAAAATCGACCCTTACCGAGGCAGTTGGGGATTGCGTTTTCTTGAGCTTGAGTTGTCTAATCCAACTGATGCTGCCTTTAAGATTTCTGTCTCTGTCCAGATGGAGAATTCAACAGAAAAGGGCGATTCTTCTTCTGACCAAGATTCCTCCGAGTACGGGTATCCAAAAACCAAAATTGATAGAGATTCCTCTGCACGGGTGTTGATCCCACTCGAACATTTCAAATTACCCGTTCTTGATGGCTCCTTCCTCGTCAAATCTAGCTTCTCTGAGAAGAGTGTGAAAGCTGAATTAAACACTTCTATAAAAAACATGATTTCTAGGATAAAAGTCAGGTGGGAATCTGGAAGGAACAATTCTGGGGAACTTAATATCAAAGACGCGTTGCAGTCGGCTCTTCAGACAACAATAATGGATGTCTTGTTGCCTGATCCTCTGACTCTCGGCTTTAGGCTATCACCAAGGAATCCTGAAACTATTCAAGAGTCAGTGCTGGCACATGACATGACATGTATGGAAGTTTTTGTTCGCAATAATACTAAAGAGATGATTAAGATGAATTTAAGTGTTACATGCAGAGATGTGGCTGGAGAGAACTGTGTTGAGGGACCCAAGGCCACTGTGCTATGGACTGGTAAGGCTTTTTTAATAATTACTTGAGCATGTAATTCTTCTGCTTATTTGAAATGCATTTTCTTAACAATCTTTTTGACACCTGATAGATACTGAAACTTCCATACAATTGCTTAGCAAAATACAAGTAACATCGACTTTATTTTTGAATAGGTGTTCTTGGCGGGATTGCTATGGAGGTTCCTCCATTGCAGGAAATCAAGCATTCTTTCTCCTTGTATTTCCTTGTTCCTGGTGAGTACACTCTCGTTGCTGCAGCCATGATTAATGATGCCAATGACATTCTTAGAGCTCGTGCTAAAAGCGACTCTCTAGAAGAGCCCATAATTTGCCGTGGCCCTCCTTTCCGGGTCCTTGTTCGTGGAAGCACATGAGCATTACACAATTCTTTTGCATCCCAAGTAGCTCTCTTTTTTTGGTCTGAACTTGAGTATTCTATCTTGATTTATTGTTCTTGATATTCTTGTTAGTGTATTTTTTTCTAAATTTACTTTTGGGTTAGAAGTACAATTGTTTGGCTATTGCAACTTCATGGTTAGTTTACCATGGTGGGTTTTCATTGTTCTGTATATTGGACCTCTAGTTGTACTTGATTCGTGTTGTCTACATCTTAAAAAGGTACTGTAGTAAGTATAATTTTACCCAACTGTTTTCACTGTGCTGTAATAAATTAAAGACTGCAGCAGAGTTGGGGTTAGTTTTGTACTAGTATTCAGCTTGTGATTTGTGTTCATGGCAAAGTATTGAAATGAGAGTAAATTAGTTTTTGCTATTTTTGGGTATTTGATCAGGATTTCAGCTAAGATAGGTTTTTTGAGCTGGGCAAGTCTGATTTTCAGTTCACTTCATTTTATATAGGTTTATTACTTTATTGTCATTTTTAAAAGAGTGTTTATAAAGGCAATTGCCAAAGGAACAACAACAGTTCTCATCAACAACACAGATCAACTGATAATGCAGGTTTTGTTAACAACTAAAATAGTTCTTCATCAACATCGATCTTTTTGTTACAATTTTATGGTTGAAACAGGCCGGCCAGGTTTCCCATACTTGACAAAGTTGCAGAAAGTTGAAAATAATACCATGTGACAAGTTATCTTTTGCTCGTTTATTCTCTGCCTTGTTTACAAGAAAGCTGGGAATGACATCTTTACATATTAAGTCGTCCCTATGCAATCATGCAGGTGGGGGCTAAGGGTCAAAAGTGAGTATGTTGCATTATACAGTAATTGTGTACCATCAAATCATACAGAGGAAAGATTCATCTCCTCATATGTTCATCTACACTTCTATACTTGCTATTATCGTGTCACATTGTTTTCTAACAACTCTTTCTGACTTATTGTTTAAGAAGATAATTAAAACTATATAAAAGAGACTGCTACTTTAAATATAACAACATCAATCAACTCAATATAATTTTATCCAAGTAGGGTGTGAGGGGTCATTATTCAAACAAATCAAGAGTATGTGTCTCGAGAGACTCACTGAAACGAAGAACGTTCATAGAAAATATAAAAACCACAATCCAAAGTACTAGGCCGACAATACAATACTATACGTCTTCGATTGTACACATCTAATGATCCATCTTCTTCCTCATTGCTAATCTACATTTGATCTTTTTCCTCCATAGATTTGTGTTCTGAGTCATGTCTTATGTCAATCCTAATTGGATCAACCCTTCATCTCTAACTCTTGTTTGCACCTAAGGACCGGTGCTTCAGGTTTTCTCCTCTACACATCTCCAAGCCAACGGATCCTGTTTCATGAAACTTGTCTATGATGACGACAACGTCAATCCTTTCTCTAATAACTTCATCTCGATCTTGTCTAATTTGACGTGACCGTACATCCACCTTAACATCCTCGTCTCCGCTAACATGTCGAAGTAACTTCTCCCAAGTTGCAATACCATGCACTATGCTCATAAAATCTCACATCCAAATGATTGTTAACTTAATTAAATTGCAGTTTTTTTTCTATAAAAAATAATAATATATAGTTCCGTCCTCGTTTAAAACATATATATGAGTTGGATATAGATATAATTGATACCCCTTCAACCATCAATTCAAATCGATGAGCTTGTACAGTTTGAAGTGTGTTATGTGGGGCAGATGCACTCCGGCCACCACTCTCACTTGTAAATTCAAAGCAGAGAACTTTCCTCAAAGTGTGAACTTCTTTTGATATCTGTCAATTTAAAGTTGATCAACATCTTGGAATTATTGGGTCATATGGGGGAAAAGTGGATTCTCACCTTGTACGTACTACTCTTACTACTTCTCAGAATATATAATAAAAATGGTAATGACACATCATACCATATATATATATAAAAGTAATTTTCATAGCATATGTCCTTGAAACATAAGTGATAAATCCTTATTCACCAAAAAAAAAAGATACTCACTGTGAAGATGTTAATGTTACAAGAGGAGTAGCTCATCTTATGTCGCTTTCGTTACTCCGGTCTAGACATAAAACGATTTTATGTCATTATATGATATTCCGATAACGGGATATAATGAGACTTGTTGTTAAAGGAGGATGTAGGGGACCTCTCTTTTTGGCTTTTAATTAGTGTATGCAGGAAACTGTGCACATAGTAATACTGATTTTAATCAAAATGCCATAACATACAGCACTGATTTAAGGTACGTTTGATGTTTTGAGAAGGATCTCATATCAACCATTTATTTGAAGGCAATTAGCAACCAATATCCACGGTCCAGATTAGAAAAACGAGTACGCGAGATTAGACTTTCGTTAAACAAGTGAAAAATTTGCATACGATTCCGTTGTTCCGATTTTTTTGCAGAATTATTCGCTTTTTGTATGGGCTTTTGAAATTTTTCGCTAGTAAGGGTGTTTTTTATGTTCACGGCGTTTGCTTTTGAAGTCCCATGGTGTTTTATAAACTTTTCGTCTATTTGTGTCAAAATGTTCATTACTTTTTTAAACAGGTAAACATTTGCTTTCAGATGCATGAACATTAATTTGTAAGGTCTGGAACTTCAATTTTTATGTCATGAACGTTGTTGTTGATCATTCATTACATTTATTTGTTGAGGAATGGAAGACTTTGTGATATTGACAAGATTTAATCTAGGTGAAAATTTTGGTGTAGTGGACACAAGGAAACACAAAGGAAGGAAGGAATTATACAAAGGACTTACGTAGCTTTAATTCTTGTGGAGTGTAATTACAATGGAACTATGACTACATATATATACTTGAGCAATGTCGGTTAAACAAGCCATGTATTTAACTACCGACTTTGACAAGTTTCTTGCATAATCTAGATTATTCTATGCTAATAGAAAAATCAAGTAAGCTCAAGAGAGTTCGTAAGCTCAAGAGAGTTCTCGAACTCTTACTGTGTTGCTTGGGTTTTATTTGGGCCATTATGTAATGGACTTGAACTTATCAAACTTTGGTGTTGGAACGAGTTTCCATGTCTCGTTCTTCTTTAATGCATCTATTTCCTCCTTCATTGCTTTCTCCCACTTAGTAACTCCTTTTGCTTCATTGTATGAAGCTGACTCTTCATCCCTGTTTGGAGAAATACAACACTTCTTAAGGGACATGGCTTCAGCAAATCCTGCATCAATGTACCTTGGATTTGGTTTTCTTATCCTTGTAGATCTTCGAACTCCAGATTCATCATCGATTACTCTATCAAGTTCTGGTGTTCTTGATGGTGCTTCATCATCTCTACTCGAGCTACTTCCTCCACTAGACATAGTCTCCTTTTCAGGTGATTTCCTTAAACCTGACTTCCAAGGGCTTGAAGTGCTCTGAGCCCTTGAACTCTGAATGTCTGGTCCTGAATCAATGATCACTGATGGTTCAACCTGCGGCTCCACTTGTTCTTCCTCTGTTATATTTCCTGAATATGGTAGAACCACATTATCATGACCCCACCAAGATGAGCCTTCATCAAAGACTACGTGACATGAGACGTAGGCTTTGTTGGTTGTTGGATCAATGCACCTCCAACCTTTCCTTTGTTGGTCATATCCCACAAATATGCACCTGATGGCCTTCTTTTCCATCTTGAATCTCATCTGCTCTGGGACGAACACGTAACACACACATCCGAATACTCTAAAGTGTGTTACCGTGGGCTTTTTCTTGTACAAAACTTGGTAATGTGACCGAAACCCAAGTTTTTCTTGAGGCATCTTGTTAATGACGTGTGTTGCAGTAGTCATACACTCTGCCCAAAAGCGAGGTTGCACATTCTTGGCGTGCATCATGCTTCTGCAAGTTTCTCCAAGATGTCTGTTCTTCCTTTCAGCAACTCCATTTTGTTGAGGTGTGTATGGACACGTGAGCTGTCGACGTATCCCGTGCTTCTTCAAATACTCTTCGAACTCTTTTGAGGTGTATTCTCCGCCATTATCAGTTCTGAGACACCTTATTTTCTCACCGAGTTCATTCTCCACCAGATTTTTAAACTCGATGAACTTCTTAAATACTTCACTTTTCAGCTCTAAGAAATATACCCACACATATCTTGAAAAATCATCAATAAATGTGAGCATGTATTGCTTACCTGAGCAAGATGGCGTTTTCACTTTGCCAAACACATTTGAGTGTATAAGCTCCAACGGTCTTGATGCTCGTACCTTTGATTCACTGAAAGGCAGCCTGTGTGCTTTCCCAAACTAGCACCCCGCACATACAACTCCTTCACGTACTTCTAGAGAAGGAAGCCCCTTCACCATGTCCTTCTTCATCATCACCTTTAGCCGATTGAAGTTAACATGTGCTAACCGAGCATGCCACAGATTAGTCGTCTCATGTTGACGAGCCTTATCTACATATGCCTCTCCAGCTGATAGCACATACAACTTCCGTACCTTCTTCCCTTCCATGAGAACTTCACCACGTATGCTTGCATTTGCCAGCACCTTGACATCGTCTGGGCCAAACACAACATAGTTTCCTGGAGCTGTAATCTGAGGAACCGACAAGAGATTCTTCTTCATTCCTGGAACATGGTATACATCTTCCAGAACCTTAGGTCCTCCCTTGTATGGTGAAACTCTCAAGTCTCCTACATGCTGTACTGGATACATAGTATTATCTGTTGTGATGACTGCTTCTCTGCCTTCATACTTCTGCAGCTTCGTGAACTTACTCATATCACCAGTCATGTGATGTGAGCAACCCGAATCAACTATCCAGTCTTTCTCATAGTTGATTCGTTCCATCTTAACACTATTAGCTATGCAAGCTTCTGAAGAAGGAATATCTACTACCGTAGTAGTCAGAGCCCAGTCTTGCTCCTCTTCTTCTATTGTTGCATATGAAGCAGTAACGTCCCACTCGTCTTCACTATCCTCTTCACAAGTCCTTCTTGATTTTTCCTCCACCGAGTTTCCTTCGACAATCTTCACTCTGCAATCCCGAGCAAAGTGACCCAACTTGCCACACCTGAAACATTTTCCAAAGTTTTTCTTTGGACCTACCTTCTCCTGCTTAGGCCCCATGCTTCCTTGCCTCTTCTGCTTATCACTGCTAGCCCCCCCCCCCCCCCCCCCTTAAACTCATCTGGCTTCTTCTAATAATGTGGCCTTTGATTCTTCCCTTTATTCGAATAAAGGGCTTCCTCATGGTCTTTGACAGAAAGACCGACCATCTGCTTTGTCTGTGTCTCTTGATTTACCAAGAGATTCTCCAACTCCAACAACGATGGCTGTGTGGGCCATCCCGTATCGCCGTGATAAAGGCATTATACTCCGGCCTTAACCCACGTATAATAATACGCCTCATACGTGCCTCACTAATAGCTGACTCCTTATCTAGCTGGGATATTTCATGACATATATTTTTCGCTCGCATAAAGTATTGAGATATGGACATCTGACCTTGTGCAATGGTCCCTATCTCGTTTTCTAGCATTTGCAATCGTGCGTCATTCGCACGTGAAAATAGAGATGCAAAAGTGTCACATGCTTCTTTCGGGGTCTTTGCATCTCTAATATGCTCAATTAAATGTGTCTCAATAGTAACCTTAATAACATATAAGGCTTTAGCGGCACGTACCTTCCATTTCCATAAGGCCTCTGCATTTGCTGGAGTACTCTCTGGAGGAGTTGTGCTTGCACCCGCTACCGTCTCCCATAAATCTTGCCCTTGGAGATATGACTCTATGCACGATCTCCAGTATGTATAATTGTTGTTGTTTAGCTTCTCAATCCCACTTGTTGTACTCGATATATCTGTCATTGCTCCGAGCAATCAATCCGGCAGCACAACGACGCAATTTGAGATTTCTAAACACCGACGAAAACCTCGTTACTCCCCGAGCAATAACCA
This sequence comes from Oxyria digyna, assembly GCA_029168935.1. Classification (NCBI taxonomy): domain Eukaryota; kingdom Viridiplantae; phylum Streptophyta; class Magnoliopsida; order Caryophyllales; family Polygonaceae; genus Oxyria; species Oxyria digyna. The sequence goes on from JAPVLV010000009.1 coordinate 44,898,461, forward strand.
CGATCCCAGACCGTAAAATTTCGCTGAACCCCGACTAACCGCAAAGCCCGCAACACGACCCGACTCTGATACTAAATGTTGAGGAATGGAAGGCTTTGTGGTATTGGCAAGATTTAATCTAGGCGAAAATTTTGGTGTAGTGGACACAAGGAAACACAAAGGAAGGAAGGAATTATACAAAGGACTTACGTAGCTTTTATTCTTGTGGAGTGTAATTACAATGGAACTATGACTATATGTATATATTTGAGCACAATCGGTTAAACAAGCCATGTACTAAACTACCGACTTCGACAAGTTTCTTGCATAATCTAGATTATTCTATGCTAATAGAAAAATCAAGTAAGCTCAATAGAGTTCTCGAACTCTTACTGTGTTGCTTGGGTTTTATTTGGGCCATTATGTAAATGGGCCTTCATTTATCGGTAATGAATTCAACATTATTTCACTATAATGAACATTGTTGTTCAGAACAATATATAGGCCTAAAGATTGGTGTTCGCGGGCATAAACACTAATATTCATGGAGTTAGCTACTATCGAAACCATACCCTGTATATACGTAGGCATGATATATATGTAGATGATCGAACCATGTTCAATCAATTAAATCATTCATTTGCAGATGGATCGATGGAGAGGAGATGAGATTGTGTTTTTGTGGTCCTATATATGGATGGAAGAACTATTCAAAATGCTTGCTTTGAAAGTGGTAAAGTGGTCCAAATTCTTACCAACATATATGAGGTGCTAATTTAATGGAGCTTCCCATAATTAAATTGCCCTCATTATTTGATATTATTTATCGATCTAACTTTATCTCCATACCATCAAATGCACGTCCAAGAGTGTCAGATGTACCAGACGCACCATGACTTGAATCCTCCAGACACAGATGTACCAGACGCACCATAAGAGTGCCAGATGTACCAGACGCACCATAAGAGTGCCAGATAAACAAACTTGGATTCTCCAGACTCAGATGTAACAGATGCACAATAATAGTGCCAGATGAGCAGACTTCCCTCTACTCCAGATTTGTCATAAGCAAACTTCTCTTTTGCTCCAGATTTTCCAGATGCACCAGTGCGGTGCCAGATGAGCAGAATTCTCTCTGCTCCAGATTTGCCATAGACTGAAACAGTTTCTCTCCGTGAACTTGTCGATCTTCACGTTGAAAGCAGACATCTTTCTTCACTAGATTACAAACCCAACTAACCTGAAGCTTTGATACCAGTTTGTTATGAAGGATGTGAGGAAGACGAAACAGAAAACAGATATAAGCGAGAAGATAAGAAAGCACACACAGATTTACGTGGTTCACCAACGTTTTGTTGGCTACATCCACGGGAAAAACAGATCAGATTGTATTTCAGAGGAGGAAACAGATTACAAGACTCACAAGAAACGCTCTAGATCTAAGAGCACTCTCTCTCTCTCTTGCTACTTGTGACGGTTACCAAAAACTCTAATTTTCCTCTCTACTAGGTTATGAGATAATAGAGTATGTATATTACTCTCCTAAAACACAAAACCTAAACAAGATCCAATTGGGTCCAACAATCAAGGAACAAATCTAACAGGATGCTTATTCAACTCCATTGTTTCTTACCTCTGAATAAGTCTTGTGACTGTTTGGGCTGATTAAAATGCGATTCTAGGTCTATCTAAGATTGTTGATATTCTTAAATTGTTGATATTCTTGTAAATTGGTGTTGTGGTGTAATGAATTTGTATCTTCTATCATGTCAAAATAAATTAAAGTCTATTAACTTGGAAGAGCAATGTGAGGTGGGTTTGAATGTCACGTAGACTTATTTCATTTGACGTTTTTAACTTGTTGGTGAAGGCTCGTTTGTCGTTGGCTAGGGATGGACTTATTTCATTTGCAACTGAAAAGAAATTAATAGATTAATGAAAGTGGAGAATACTGATCAGTGATTAAAGTTAGATATTTTGCCCTCATACTCTATCCCATATGATATTCCATGAATTGTTTGACGATAATATAATAATCAGATTTCAACAACATAAGATGCAAAAAAAAAATCGTTGTGTTTTATGATTAAGATATTTTTGTGTTATTGTCACTAACTTTTAGATCACGCGAGATAAAAATTTGGATAATCAAAGACTGATGATGCACGTACATAGACATTTTGATTCATATTCACACTATATAATTGATGTTGTTGGAACCCAGAAATTACGATCACGCGACACAACACTTCGCGTGACACAGGGCGTCTGGACAATCAACTTGCGTAATACTATTCGTCTTCTTCCTCGAGATTAACCTCACTCTCGACACCTGACACTTGCGTAACTTAATCGAGAAGGAAACCGACTCCGGCTCTTTTAAGCTCCGATAAGAAAGATACGTAAAACCGAACTCAAAGAAACAACGCAAGTTTACACAAAAGTAAAGAAAAGCAACGTGAAAGGAGAGTATATTATTAAAGACTTTTCACGTCTCAAGCTTTACAACAAACGAGAAACTCAGATACCGCTCACAAAGACACTAAGGATTTACCACCAAACTATAAGTGATACAACAAGTGTTTTACGCCTAAATTCTTCTAGGAGATGAGTATTTCGGAAGTTTGTGGTTAGGGTTTGCTCTTGTGTTCTTCTTTTTCTTTCGAGAGAAGTCTAGCCTTTTTCTCTTATGATCCGGATCCCTTTCCTTATCCATAGGGTTGCGTTTTTATACTATCACCTGGGACCCACGCGAGTCTATTACCGTTTTGCCCCTCGATACTTAGTCCCGTTGTATTCTCTTATTGGGCTTCACCTGTTTATGGGCCGCTTTATTCTTCTGGGCTAACTTCTTGGTCCGACCCGGCACGCGATTCATGGGCCTGACCCAACTCTTTATGGACCTCGCGAGCTCATCGAGAACCGGCTCCAACATCCAGCCCCCCAAGCTTTCATGCTGAATAGCTGATGGCTTGGGCCTGTCCTCTTGAAGTCGCGTTCTCGATGTAAGCTTGGCTTTTAAACTTTGCACGTTCCCATCGCGTGATTGGGTCGCGTGTATTTCTGTTTCGTTTTCTCTGGGCGACGTTTTGAATTCGAAAACTTTACGAATTCCCGCGCTAAGCGCATGTCTTCCACGTGTTGACTTATTATTGCACCCCTCTTTCCCTCGATTTTTTCTTATATATACCCATTCTCGTCTTCCTCTTTCTCTCTTCCGCCACAACTTCCTCTTTCTCTGCAACTTCTCAAATCCGCCGTAACTTCCATTTTCTCTGCAACATTCTTCGCCGGTGCTTTCCTTCCTTCTCCCTCGTCATCTTCGCCGTCGTTCGCAGTCGATTTTCCATGGCAGGTTAGTCTTTCGCTCTCCTTTCTCTTTTCTACTTTGTTTCTTCGATTTTTTTAGGGCCCCCATCGTCGCTCCATTTCTTCTGGCCCGCAGAAATTTCATTCGGTTCTTCAGAATTGCGAGGCTTTTGAAGGTCATTCTTTGTTCATTGGGTGTTTTTGCGTTGTTTCCCACTTTGACTCTTGTTCTTTGGTGCGTTTGTTTGGGAAAAAAAATGTGTTTTGGTCAATTTCTGCCATCTTCGACCTTCGTGGTGTTCTTCGTGTTCTTGGGCTTGGTCCATTCTGACGTCGTTTTGGCTTCCCTTTTGATTCTTGAGTTTCAGCTTTTCCAGGGATTTCTTGTTTGTTAAAGCCTCGCGTTAGTTACTTTTAGACACGCGTTGCTCCTTATTTTGATGTTCTTTTTTCCTTCTTTCCATCCCTGGAAAACTGAAACTTACTTTGCCTATGCTTTCAGGTAGCGATGATTTTTATGAACGCTCAGCTCGGGCTGAGTATTCGGGGCGTACCACATCTGGATCTGAAGGGGGTTCTGATGATCGCGAGCCAAACTCTCGTAGACGATCTCGCATTTCTAGAAAATCTAAGAAGAGCAAAGCGAAGACGCCCAAAAGACCCAAAACCAGACTCCCGTCTCGCGTCATTCAAGAGCGAGCCGAGACCGATTACGGTCAATTCGCCAGCTTTTTCTCTTACAAGGGGTCTTTGCCCTACGTAGTTATAGAGAAACCCTTTCTCGCGGGTCCCGGACGCGTGAGTATTCTTACAAAGAGAATTTCTCATTCTCGCACCTTAGTTCCCAACACCGCCCAACGTAGCAGTCTTACCCTTGATGATCTTCGTCGCCTTGCCACGCGATATCCCTTCCCTGAGGGGACCGTCTTTGCCCTCCCCGATTTCGAAGGCACTTCTCTCGACCAGTATGGGTCTTTTTTTGCTTTAAGTAGGCAGTCTTTAGAAGCCGGCTTCCGCCTCCCTTGGACGTCCTTCCAAACTGAAGTGATGGCAGATCTAGGCTTCAGCCCTTCTCAGATGCATCCAAATTTTTGGAGCTCTCTGATTGTCTACATCATGCGTTGTCAGGACATGGGGATAGTTCCTAATACTCCTCACTACGCACTCATTAATTCGTACAAGAAGAACTCTCGCGAGGATGGGTTTTATACCGCCCTAGCCAAGACTCCCTGCGCCTTCCGATTGCCTTCGAAGATCGAGGGGTGGAAAACTTGTTGGTTTTTGGTCTGTCCCCCTCCTGGCTCTGAAATTTCCGTCCAGGTACGCGAGCCTACTGCGAGAAAGGCTCCATGCTTTTTTCCCAAAGAGACTCGCGACAGATTCGTTCGCGATTACAAGGATTACCCCGACAAAGCAGTCCAAAAACGTTTTGAGCTGGCCATTTCGGACTCTTTACTGGTCGCAAGGGGACTTAGTCTCAAGCCTCATGCCTTAGGTTTTTGTTTGTTTTTGCTTCGACGCTCGCGTTTATCATGATTATTTACATTATACTCACTTGTGGTGGTTTTTGCAGATGCTGATTTTTTCGCCGATCTTCCGGATCTGGGGGGGTTGGCCCTTGATGATTCGGGCGCGCTAACAACCATCGAGGCGCCTACCCGCATGGTCTCATCCGTTCCTGATCCGACTCCTACTCCTCCAGCCGTTGCTTCGGAAACACCAACGGAGCTTGCGACGACAGTTTCTGAGGACGCTCCTCCGGTCCAGACGTCTCGCGTATTTTCGGTTCGCGATAAGGGGAAGCAGAAAATCGTCGAGAGAAAACGCAAGAGGACGACGGAAGTGGAGATTGTCTCCTCCCCGGAGCCTACTGATACCCCTGTCACGAACCCGACTTTCATCCATAGCTTATCCGCGACGCGTGCGTTCATTGAGACGATACCGACCGTTTTCCCTCCCGCACCTAGCCTCTACGAGGAAATTTCGGAAAGGCCTGGCGGCTTGTCCAAACTTCTTTTCGCCGTAAGTCCCCTGTTTCTGCCTATTTCTTGCTTTCTTGGGATGTTTTTAACTTCATTTTTGCAGGGGATGAATCTCATCGCGAGCGCGACTCAAAAGGTGCTTGCCGCTGAGGATGAACTTAAGGAGCTGAGGGCGGAGGATCAGTCGACCCGCGATGCTCATAGAGCGGCCAAGTCTAAGCTTATGGGAGAAAAGAAAGCCTTGGAGGAGGAGCTTTCGAGAGCTAAGGGCGAACTCGCGTGCATTCCTATTAAAGATGCGAGGATAAAGGAGCTGGAAGCCCAGCTTGAGTATGAGAGGTCCACCCATGTCAACATCGTTACCGAGTACAGTGCGCAGGTGAGCGACCTTAGGCAGGAAAACGAGAAGCTGCACGCGAGGATGGCTGAGAGAATCGCTTATGAGAGGAATATGGCGGTGGAGGAGTATTGTGGGGGTTATCGCCAGCGTGCTCGCGTTGATTTTTACAAGAATGCTGCCAGCACGCTTCTCCTCTGCATGGTAAAGATGCAGATGCTGAAGTTCAACGTCAAGGACTTCCCTTTTAATGCTCAGGACCTGTGCGGGCTTTCTACTGATCTTCCTGAGTACCAGCCCCCACTGCCCGGAACCTTCATTGATGACGGGGAGACTCCACTCGAGGCATGGGGAATTACGCGTCTTGCGCCTGAGAGGGGTATAGTCAAGGGTAAAGAGAGTCAGGTTCTCAGGCCCCCTCTCCCGAAGGTGGTCGCTCCCCCTCCGGTTGAGAAGCCAGCACCGAGCCCTCCTTCTCCTTCCCTCTCGTCTCGCAAGAGGAAGGTGTTCGCGTCTGATGCCCTCCTCGACACCATTCAGCCTCTAACGCGTTCTAGTGTAGATCATGCGGGTGGTTCAGGTTCGCGAGCGTCTGGTGTTCGAGATGTGGTGGATCTGGAGGCGGATAGTGTCGAGGACGCGGAGACTGCTGCCAAGACTGTTTCTAAGTAATCAACTTTTGTAATCACCTTTTTGAACAATGTTTTTTGCATCCGGAATTGGGGTCCTTTGTAATCAACTTCTGTTTAACGTGGGTATGATGGTTACGAACTTTATGCTTTCCTTGTAATTAACTTTTGTTATAGGTATGATGGCCGCGAGCTTTACATTGTTTCTATATTTTGGTTTTGCTTCTGTCTTCTTGTTTCGTGTATATTTATCTCGTCTCATTCCCCCCCGTTTTGCGTTTCGGAAACATGAGTAAGTTTGCGAAAAAGGAAAATGCAAAGAGATAAGTGTCGTAACTACGATCCATCCTGTACATTTAGGCAAAACTGTCTTGTTACATAACGTCGCGAGAATAAGCATTGCAAACTATTCTCCTGCTAACTATTGCATGATCGTTACACGCGAGGTTCATCTTTAGTCTTTAGCCGCGGCGCAGTAGGATAGCATTTCCTTGGTGTGGTTGTCATGGAGTGTTCTTGGTCTTTGTCAAGCATTTAGTCATGGTGCTGCTCTCGCGTGGGATACCTAGCACTGCACATGTAGAGGAGCATTTAGCTTTTGGTTTTTATCCTTGGGTAGTAGTACTGCACATGACGCTAACCCGCCCATACTTTCGCGACCAAGGGGAGTTTTTTAGCTCAGCCCTGGAAGCTGGAAGCACGAGCCACGCGACTGGGGGGGTTTTTTAGCCCAGCCCAGCCGTCTACGCTTTCGCGACCAGGGGGAGTTTTTTAGCTCAGCCCTGGAAGCTGGAAGCACGAGCAGTCCCCACTTTCGCGACCAGGGGGAGTTTTTTTAGCTCAGCCCTGGAAGCTGGAAGGAGGACACGCGACTGGGGGAGTTATTAGCCAAACCCGGCCCAGCCGTCTACGCTTTCGCGACCAGGGGGAGTTTTTTTTTTTTTTTTTTTTTTTTTTTTTTTTTTTTTTTTAGCTCAGCCCTGGAAGCTGGAAGCACGAGCAGTCCCCACTTTCGCGACCAGGGGGAGTTTTTTAGCTCAGCCCTGGAAGCTGGAAGGAGGACACGCGACTGGGGGGGTTATTAGCCAAACCCGGCCCAGCCGTCTACGCTTTCGCGACCAGGGGGAGTTTTTTAGCTCAGCCCTGGAAGCTGGAAGCACGAGCAGTCCCCACTTTCGCGACCAGGGGGAGTTTTTTAGCTCAGCCCTGGAAGCTGGAAGGAGGACACGCGACTGGGGGGGTTATTAGCCAAACCCGGCCCAGCCGTCTACGCTTTCGCGACCAGGGGGAGTTTTTTAGCTCAGCCCTGGAAGCTGGAAGCACGAGCAGTCCCCACTTTCGCGACCAGGGGGAGTTTTTTAGCTCAGCCCTGGAAGCTGGAAGGAGGACACGCGACTGGGGGGGTTATTAGCCAAACCCGGCCCAGCCGTCTACGCTTTCGCGACCAGGGGGAGTTTTTTAGCTCAGCCCTGGAAGCTGGAAGGAGTACACGCGATCCGACTACATTCCCTGTGCTTTTCATGTTATAATAACCATAAGTATTGTGAACGTACCTGAGTTTTACGGGAGGATTAGGCGTAGAAACGACGAAGTCGCATCACGTTCCAGGAGTTGGCAATGTGATTTCCAGAGTGGTCCTTGAGGCGATAAGCCCCGGGCGCGACTTCGCGATCTATGATGTAAGGTCCTTCCCAGTTGGGGTCGAGCTTTCCCCCCTCTGTTCTACGTAGCACAAGGTCTCCTCTGGCAAATCCCCTCAGTTTTACGTTTTTGTTATAATATTTCGCAACGCCCGCTTTATGATTGGCTGCCCTGATGGTGGCCAGGTCGCGAGTCTCTTCTCGCATTTGCAATTCTAGCTGCATTTTTTCGTCATTGTCGTCCGGACTATACTGAATCACGCGGTCCGTAGGCACAATGAACTCGACCGGTACTGTGGCCTCTATTCCATAAGCGAGAGCAAATGGCGTTTCTCCAGTTGCTTTCTTTACTGTGGTCCTGTTTGCCCAGAGTACTAGGGGTAATACTTCGGCCCACATGCCTTTGGAGCCTTCTAGCCGTCTTTTCAAGTCCATGACAATGCTTTTGTTCACTGCTTCTACCTGGCCATTGCAATGCGGGTGAGCGACTGAAGCAATCCTTAAAGTGATCCCTATGTCTCTGCACCATGTAAACAATTGCGGCGAATTGAATTGTGGTCCCCTGTCGGTTACGATCTCGTGAGGGAGGCCATACCTGCAGATGATGTTTCTCCAAAGGAACTTTTTAACTGCCGGGACAGTGGTGCTCGCGAGGGCTTCGGCTTCGATCCATTTGGTGAAATAATCAACTGCTACAATAATGTACTCTAGTTGACCAGGCGCTTTTGGTTTGAAAGGTCCCAATAGATCTAGTCCCCACATCGCGAAGGGGCAAGGGCTCGACATTATCTGCAACTCAACACCTGGTTGATGACATGCCGGGGCAAAATACTGGCATGGCTTGCAACTCTGAGACTCGCGTTGTGCATCTTGTTTCATGGTGGGCCAGAAACTTCCCTGTCTTAATGCTTTATAGACCATTGGTCTCCAACCCGCGTGAGTTCCGCATAATCCCGCGTGAAGTTCCCTTATCAGTACGTCACTTTCTATCTTAGTCAAGCACTTAAGCTCGCGTGGTCCGTATCCCCTTTTGTAAAGTTCTCCACGACATATGTAAAAACGTGCAGCCATGGAGACAAGCTTTCTCATTTCCTTCGGATCTGCTGGACCTGTTCCGTTAGCAAGATACTGAATTATAGGGGTGCGCCAGTCGCTGACTGGCTCGCGTATCTCCATCAGTTCCGCCTGATTGCTTATGGCGCTTTCAGACTTCACGAACCAAAAGTATGGGGCCTGTCCTTCTTTGATAATGGCAGTGGGTCCTTCGCTAGTGCATTCTATATCTGCATACTGAGTTTGAGAACCTCGCTTCGCGAGTTCATCAGCTCGCGTGTTTTCCTCTCTGGATACCGTTTCAATTTCAAAATGCCCGAACAATGAAATCAGGGCTAAGGCCCTCGCGTGATATTTTGGGAGATTGCCTGTCCTGGCTTCGTAGGTCCCATTGATCTGATTTACGACGATCTGGGAATCGCTCACGCACTTTACCACATGTACCCCCGCGTGAACGGCTATTTCCAGCCCTGCGATGAGTGCTTCATATTCAGCTTCATTGTTCGTGGCTTTGAACCTCAGTGCAATCGCATGATCTATCTCATCCCCAGCCGGGGAAGTCAGGACGACTCCAGCCCCGCAACCATTTACGTTTGCCGACCCATCAATGTGCATCATCCACGCGGGGTGTTCAGGAGCTATAATATCTTTTTCTAGTTCTCTGAAACTTGTTTCAACTATGAAATCTGCCAAAGCTTGTGCCTTGATGGCGGGTCGCGGTCTATAGACTACGTCAAACTCCGTCATTTCAATGACCCATTTAGCGAGCCTTCCAGAGGTTGTTGGTTTATTCATAAAAGACGGTAGGGGTAAATCCGTCAGTACCTCGATGGGATGAGCATGGAAATAAGGGCGGAGTTTACGAGCAGCTGTTATTAACGCGAGCACTGCCTTCTCAACGGGTGAATATCTGGTCTCGGCCGACAAAAGTGCTTTACTGACGAAATAGACGGGGATTCGTTGCTCTTTTACTAAAACAGCGCTTACTGCACGCGTGCGGGCCGCGAGGTACAGCTGCAAGCCTTCACCAGGTATTGGGGACGCGAGTATTGGGAGTTTAGCCAGATGTTCTTTAAGACTCGTAAATGCCCTTTCACATTCTTCAGACCATTCGAAGTTTTTAGGCTTTCTCAGTATGTCGAAGAAGGGAAGGTTTCGCTCCGCGAGTTTTGCGCAAAACCTTCCTAAATAGTTGACCTTTCCCACGAATCTTTGGACGTCGTGAATGGACCTTGGTGGTTGTAGATCTATCACGGCCTGGACTTTGTCTGGATTGACTTCGATACCGCGTGCACTGATCTGAAAGCCTAGGAACTTGCCTTCGGTGACTCCGAAGACGCATTTCTCTGGATTGAGGCTCATACCGTACTTTCTCAGGGTTTCAAAGACCTCTGCCAGGTCGCGAGTATGATCCGCTTGCTTTTTGCTTTTAACTACTATATCGTCAACATAGGCCTCTACAGTGTCACCTCTTTGGTCGCTAAAGATCATGTCCACCAATCTCTGGAATGTAGCCCCCGCGTTTTTCAAACCGAACGGCATTACTTTATAGCAGAAGGTTCCTTTGTCTGTGATAAAAGCAGTGTGCCCTGAGTCGGCCGGGTTCATCATTACTTGATTATATCCAGAATACGCGTCCAGAAAACTTAGAGCTTCGTGACCCGCGGTGGAGTCTACCAACTGGTCGATCGAGGGTAATGGATAACTGTCTTTGGGACATGCTTTATTGAGACCAGTGAAATCTACGCACATGCGCCACTTCCCCGTCCCTTTGGGATTTTTCTCCACCATTACAACGTTTGACAGCCACGTTGGGTATTGCACTGGTTTTACGAACCCTGCTTTAATCAGCTTCGCGAGTTCTACCGCAGCTGCCGCGTTCTTTGGTCCCGCTTGTTTTCTTTTTTTCTGCCTACGCGGCTTAACCTCTGGACTAATGTTCAGGGAGTGGGTCATGACATTTGCCGGGATCCCTCTTAAATCCTTTGGTGTCCACGCGAACACATCCCGGGAGCGGGTAAGTAAGGTCTCGATCTCTTGTACGACTCTTTGATTCAGTCTCCCCCCTACGTAAAGTTTCTCCTCTTTGTTGGGGAAAGGAGTGATTACCTGCTTTTCAAACCCACCAAAATGCAGCTTATGCCCTTCCCCGTCTCTCTCAGTATCTCGCGGTCTAGGTGAGGCGCGAACTTCTAACTCAGCTTCTCCCAGAACGCGTGGCAATCCAGGAATAAATAACTGGTTGGCAAGGAAGGTCTTGGTGTTGCCCTTTTCGGACGAGACGTAGCAGATACGGCTCTCCTCTTGATTTCCTCTCGCGACCCCTACTCCTGTCAATGTTGGAAATTTTAAACAAAAATGGCAGATCGATACGACCGCCTCAAACCTGCACAGTGTCTCGCGTCCCAGTATCGCGTTGTAGGAGGATGTTATTGGGATCACCACAAAATCTATCTTTTCTGACCTTCTTGACCCTTTTTCTTCACCTAAGATGAGATTTAAGGTGACGACGCCCAAGGCCCTTACGCTGTCACCCGCGAAACCTACTAGCGTGGTTTTAGTGGGCCTGAGTGTAGACTGATCAATTCCCATTTTCTCGAACGCGTCCCAGTATAGTATATCGGCCGAACTCCCAGTGTCGACGAGGATTCTTTTTACCAGCTTGGTTCCTATCTGAGCATGGATGACCAGTGGATCAGCGGCCTCGACAGCCCAGGTATCTACCTCTTTGTCACTGAAAGCAAGCGTGTAAGGTTCAGACTTCGATTTCGCGACACTATAGATCGGTTTTCCCTGAGGCTTGGGTGCGTTGTTAACGAGTCTTCGCTCTCGTTTGCTCAGGGACATGGGTTCATGGCGGCCCGCGATCGTTCCTACATGGCCGTCCATGCGAGGAAAGTTCTGGGACGGTTGGCGATTAGGTCCCTGATTCTGGTTATTTCTCGCGGGGGTTTGCTGTCTCGTCTCATTTTTCGTTCTACTGCCTCCCCCTTTACTCCACGCTCCTCTGTACGTGACGCCGCGACCTGCATCAACGCTTTCCCTCTGAGCAGTCAGGACCTCCTGTTCACTTGGGTGATGTCGTCGCGACCGACACTCCAATGTAGAGTGAGTATTTACTCTGTGGTATTCGCACCAGGTGGTGAGCCCCTGGCGGTCATGACTGTGATCCCCACTGCCCTCAACATCGCGTCGGTTGTCCTGTTGGGCTACAAAATTTTGCGATTGGAATTGATTCTGATCGTGATTTTGGCCCCTGAACTGTCTTTGACCCTGATTCTGATCTTGAATCTGTAACCCGGGTGCTCGCGAATCGAACTGTTCTTTCCCTTGATAACCCTGATGGCGCTTATTCCCCCAGTTCGGGTTTTCTTTCTTATGACCCTGAGCGGGTTTGCTCTGATTATTTCTCTTCAAAGCGACTCCTGAGTGTGCTTCCACATTAATTTCTGTGTACGCTCTCTCGAGCATGCCTTGGTAGTCTAAATCTCTCTTGCGGTACAGGTATTGTTTGAAGGTGCTTCCATCATTGAGCCCGTCAAGGAACGCGACCCGAGCGGTTTTATCATGGAAATCTTCAGCTTCCAAGATCTTTTCCGCGAACCTCTTAACGTAGTCCTCTAGTGATTCATGCGGCCCTTGTTTGACCCCTACTACCTCTTGCATTGTCACTTTTCTCTTCCTCGAGGAGCCGAAATGCAACAAGAAACTTTTCTCTAGATCGGCGAAACAATGGATGCTTTCTGACGGTTGGTTGAGCATCCAGGTCATGGCGGGTCCCGCGAGCGTGCCTGGGAAACCTTTGCACATTGTGGCCTCATCAGGGCACCTCGCGAGCATAGCATACTTGTAGCGTGCTAGGTGTTCGCTGGGATCCTCTTTACCATTGTACTCTTTTATGATAGGAAATCTGAAATTAGGCAGAGGGACTGACCTGACTATATGCCCCGCGAAAGCAGTCGGGCCGAACAAGAGTGCCGGGATGACGGACGGATAGGTCTCAAAGGCTTGCCGCGGGTGGGTGGCCTGGTTGTAACAAGGCTCTCCCTCGTACTCGCGGCGAGAAGGTCTTTGCTCGGCGTGAATCCCCTGTCCTCTTCCTTCGGTTCTCCCCCTGTAAGATTGATCTCCCGCGTGGCTTGCAGGGGGTTGATTCAAATCGAATCTACCAGGGTGACAAGGCCTTTCGCGTCCTTCGACCCTTGTTCCATGCGACACTGAAATTCCGTCGTCAGGTACGTGTTCAGCACTTTCTTCCGCGATCGATTGCTCCTGTCCGCTCTGACTCTGTTCGTGCTCGCGTGATCGAGTACTTGGCCTTCGCTGGTTTCGGCTTCCACCCGCACTTTGTCCCATCGTCTGCAGGTAAGCACGATATTGTACCAGTGCGGGTCCTGCCAGAACAATTTCCTCCTCATGTACATGTGGAAAACGTGGTCGCGTGCTACTTACGTCTTGAGTTCTCATCTGGCGAGGGGTGTTGTCGCTTCTTTCGCCGCTATTATTCATCTTCTCAGGCAGTCGTATTAGGAAACACTTCGCGAGTATAGATTGTAAGCCTTACTTGTGCGAGGAGGTTCCCACAGACGGCGCCAGTGTTGGAACCCAGAAATTGCGATCACGCGACACAACACTTCGCGTGACACAGGGCGTCTGGACAATCAACTTGCGTAATACTATTCGTCTTCTTCCTCGAGATTAACCTCACTCTCGACACCTGACACTTGCGTAACTTAATCGAGAAGGAAACCGACTCCGGCTCTTTTAAGCTCCGATAAGAAAGATACGTAAAACCGAACTCAAAGAAACAACGCAAGTTTACACAAAAGTAAAGAAAAGCAACGTGAAAGGAGAGTATATTATTAAAGACTTTTCACGTCTCAAGCTTTACAACAAACGAGAAACTCAGATACCGCTCACAAAGACACTAAGGATTTACCACCAAACTATAAGTGATACAACAAGTGTTTTACGCCTAAATTCTTCTAGGAGATGAGTATTTCGGAAGTTTGTGGTTAGGGTTTGCTCTTGTGTTCTTCTTTTTCTTTCGAGAGAAGTCTAGCCTTTTTCTCTTATGATCCGGATCCCTTTCCTTATCCATAGGGTTGCGTTTTTATACTATCACCTGGGACCCACGCGAGTCTATTACCGTTTTGCCCCTCGATACTTAGTCCCGTTGTATTCTCTTATTGGGCTTCACCTGTTTATGGGCCGCTTTATTCTTCTGGGCTAACTTCTTGGTCCGACCCGGCACGCGATTCATGGGCCTGACCCAACTCTTTATGGACCTCGCGAGCTCATCGAGAACCGGCTCCAACAGATGTATAATATAATGTGATTATTTTTGTCGAGCTTCGAGGATGATGCATACAAATGTTATAACTCATGCACACACATATCATAACTTATACATATATTATGTGTTTGTGTCACAGATAGTGTGCATTACCAAAATTGTGTGCATGATCGAGTTATAATGTGCGCATTAATTATAACGCTTGTGTGCATCATCCTCAGTCCTCGTCTAAAAATTCATCTTCACGAGATATTTCCCTAAACTTTTGAATTTTAAGTAATATTGATTTCAATTAAAATTAAGTAACTTCATTTCTAAAATCTATCTAACTACTAATATAAGGGAGAAGACAAGTTTTTCCAAAAGATTGCGCCAATGGCTTAAATATTGATTTCAATTAAAATTAAGTAACTGCATGTCGCTAGCTTAAATGTACATGTCATTGCTGAAGAAAGTGCATGTCAATGGCTTAAATATGCATTCATTCGCATATTCGCACGTTAATATATAGGCTCAAATACCGAAAATCACCCTTAAAATGGGTCGATTTGCTCAAAAACCACCCATTAAAAAATATTTTGTAGAAAACCACCCTTAAACGCACCCTGTTATCCAAAAACCACTCTTGTGTTATAATTCCGTTAGTTTAATTAAAATAAATAATAATGTATTTTTAAATAGAGATTATTTACAGATTTAACCCGAAATTTTTATTTTCTCTAAAACTTAAAAAATGGGGGGTAAAAATTATAATTAATTAAGCTAAAGTTTGGGTAAAAATTCCGTTAGTTTGGGACGGCTAGGAGAGTGAGGGAGATGCGGGAGGAGTTCAGGATGGAGGTGGGTTGAAGAAGATGATGCTTCTTGTCCAAACTTTAGCTTAATTATAATTTTTACCCACATTTTAAGTTGTAGAGAAAATAAAAAATCAGGGTTAAATCTGTAAATAATTTTATTTAGAAAATTAATTACTAATATTATTTTAATCAAACTAACGGAATTATAACGGAATGTGGTTTTTGGCTAACGGAGTGCGTTTAGGGTGGTTTTCTGTAAAATAATTTTTAAGGGGTAGTTTTGTGCAAATCGACCCTTTTTAAGGGTGGTTTTCGGTATTTGAGCCTAATATATATTCGCACCTGAATCTTTTTCTATTTTAAAATCATTATTCAACATAATAACATGCTGAAGGAGAATCTCAAAAGATAACTAACATATGAAGTATATTTTACAATGAAAACATGTATTAACATTATTATTATTATAACTATAATTTATTTATTTTTAATTGAGAGTTATAATCCCGCGATATTCACAAGACGTACACTAGTAATAGGTGACTTTTATTCAAGAAATGAGAAAATTTATGATTATCACTAAAAAATTGAGTTATTAAGAGCTCTCTTCTTAACCTTAGGCTCATCAATTCTATGTGTCATTTACTATTAATTCTCAAAATTTAAATTATTCAAAATCTTAGTAATTAATAATATTTTATTAACGGAGAGTTATTTGAAGCAAGATTTTTTTTACTTTTATACCGAATTTGAAAAAAATATTATGTGACATTTAACTTTTGATTATTTAAATCAAAAATTTATACCACGGTTATGAAAATTCCGAGGTATATAGAGTTAAAACGCAACAACGTACGTGACGTTAAAAATTCAACTTTATAACACGGATATCCAAAGACTTAATAATAACCCGAAGTTTTCATAAAGTATACATTATAAGTTATAACACAGATTTCATATATAACCATGATATAAAATTCATTCACCCCATAGCGTTTTAAATCGTTGAAAAAATTAATTTTTTCGGCTCAAAATTTTATTAAGTTTTTTTTGGTGAAAAAAATAAATAATCATGATTATGAATATGACTAGCAAATTAGTGTTTTTAAGAGTTTTTCTAACTTATACACTGATGATATACATGTTAAATGTCCTTACATGTTTTGGCAAATAAAATAGAAAACTATCATACCAAGTAGAAAGTCCTATTTTCACCAAAAAAAGTAGAAAGCCGTATTATATGTCAGATTGTCAGCTAATTAAATTTGCATGTTTAATTATCTTTCAAAATTTGAAGGAGGAGTGAAGATAATGAACAAGACAAAGTGACACTATCCATGTCCAGTGACTAGTGATCGAAACTGTACATAGGCATGTATATGCACTATACACCCATCACATAATAACGACTTGTAACTTCACAATCTATGTACCCTCGACAATAAATGAACGGAGAAAAAACTCGCACCCACTTTTTTATAACCGGCACCCGTTTTGGACGCATCCCGGATGACTCCAAAACATTTAAAAAAAAATCCGGTTCAGTTTTGGGTGCACCCAGGATGCGCCTAATTTAAACCGAATTTTTTAAACTTTTGACGGCGAAAAAACAAAAAAACAAAAAAAAATCTTAGGCGCACCGTTCAAAAAAATAAAATTGGACGCATTTGCCCAAGACGGGTGCGAGTTATAAAAAAATGGGTGCGGGGTTAAACGGCCTAAATGAATTGGATTTTTAAAAATAAAAATTAAGACTTCCTGATAATTAAGATTTTGTGTGTTTTTTCCCTAAAATTAAAGAAATGAAGAAAATGTACTTTTTGAAACAGGGCAAATTCACTAGCCATGTCAAAATCATTAAAAGTGTTAGAAATCCAAAAATGTGTAATCTATCCCTAATCAAGTGTACAAAAAAACTGATATAAGTCATTATCGTGACTAAATGGGAGTAGTAAAGGAATGATATTGATATTGGCCGTAATTTGATGTGCGGAAAAACCTAATTTATGCAATCGAGTGTGAGCGAGTCAAAGTGGTTCGGTGGTCCTGAACACGTGTATGGATCTGATTCGATGGGAAAACGCATGGTGAGGTGGGGCCACAGAAAGTGGTCCAAACGCGCTGAAATCGCCACGTGTCCAGGTCCCCGTGTAATCCTTGCTGTCGCCCGAGTGGACGAGAGGGTACCGACGCAGTGGGCTCCACTTCCTCCTTTTTTTTAGTATTTTTTTTGAACGACTTCACTTCCACAACTTCTCTTACTACTATTCACCAATTTTCATATTCACACCTTATCACGTTCAAAAATAAAAGGAATTGAATCAATTAAATCAAAAAATTAAATCAATTAAATGTATTTTTGTATGTATAATGCTTTATATGTTTATAAATTATTTTATTAATAATTATTCCGTGACTAACTAGTTGCATTTAGTGTTTGTAGAGTTGTATTTAGTGTTTTTTTTTAAATCTCTATCTTGCGTTAGAAGATGGAGCCGCCTAACATTAAAATTAGAGAGAAATAGCTTTATTTCCGCGTCATGCGCGAAACTATATATGTAATTTATAAATATATAGAAATAACAATTATATAAATAAAAATAAGCATTATATAATTATATTTATTTTACATGATTTTTAAATCAATATTATATAAATAAACAAAAATTCAATTGATTTATAATCTATTATATTTATATGCATTTACATAAGAAAATGATATTTAGGGTAGTGACCATGCACAAGTTCTTCTCCTAACATTTTTCCATATTTAACTCTACAACTTAATGCAGTTATATACACTTACAAAATACTTCCAACATGAAATAACAACGGCAATGAAACTATACTGTTGTAATTAGACGAGACAGCTAAAGCTTAGAATTTAAGTGAAAAGCAGGAGTCGTGCATCGCACGGGTTTTGTAAAACTAGTTCTATCTTTATTTATAAATTACTTCATAACCGTTCCACAATCAATTTTATTTATATCTAATGATTGAGAATGTATTGTTAATAATTGATTTAAATAACATCAATTTATTGTAGTAGACATCTTTGTTTATATTAATAATCTGAGTTAGCTTAATTAATATGCGGCTCGATGTGGTGGATATATCACATGCAGGTAAAAATAAAACTTTGTGGCTCTCGCAATGTCACGTCAACTGGTCATGCGTGATTCACGTGCACATTTACGCTAGTGCACAAGCACAGCCTACTGAGTATTTATTTATTCTTCGACGAAATTATTGTTCACATCGTACTGTATTATACAAATCTATAAGCTAAACTAATGTAACTTTATTTATTATTCAGCCAAGAACATAGCTTCCAACCAACTTCCTACAACATCATCAGGCAACATTCACCAGTTAGCAGAGAATGCTGATTTTGAATGCTCTTCTTAATAGAACTTTAGATGGAAAACTTTCCTATTGTGCCATCAAAGAAACTCACAATAATTCAATATTTCAGCCAGAACCATAACAAGATATGGTAGACAACTATGCAAAAAGAAGATGCACTGCAATGCTATGATGTAATACAAAATTTCATAATTGTGAAAGGAAGAGGATTCAAATAGAACAAGATGAAACTAGGCATTTTAAAGTCTACATGTCATCGAATGCTGAAACTGGGATTGCGAAGCTTCATTCAAATACACTTCATCCATGACTTAGTGAATGACACAAGAAGACTAGAACGCGGGGGATACTGAAACTACTAATAGGGGACACAACAAAGGAAAATACAACTTATTATTATGTGTATGATTTTGTCCACATAAATGAGAAGTGGTTCTTTCAAGTAAGGAAGACACAAAAGACACTATCTAGCACAAAATGAAAAAGGCAAATACAGAGTTCCTAGCTCAAGAAAATGTATCCCTAAGGTTATGTTTAGCAAGACCAAGATTCAACAAACGTGGAAAATGTATTTTGATGGAAAGATTGACATTTATCCATTCGCATACCAGGAACCAGCAAAGAGACATATACTAAAATTATAAAATATTTTAAAATATATTTTATGTTGAAAATTATAATTCCATCACAATAAAGAAATTAAATCTTAAAATTTAATTATAAAATATAATGACATATACTAAAACCTATAATATAATTGGCAGTTTGATCTGGTGTGTAACGGCTTAGCTCTTATGAACAAAAGATGCAATTTATGATAGTAGAATAGAATGGACCTCTCTCTAACTTTGTTTCCGCAACACAACAACAACCTACGCAATCTTTGCTCTTGTGGCACTGATGGCGATCGTGATCCCATGATCACCAAATTGAAAAACTACTTATTAGTATTATTTTACCCTTTTATTCACATATCAACATTACGTACTATATTATGAAAAATAGAATATGAGAATGAGATTATAGTTTAAACTATCATTTCATGTTCTACTACAAAATATTAACAATATCTGAACAAGATAAAGACACTCTAATCTATATATATATATTAAAACAGAGCTATTTGAAGCTCTCTCATTCACTCTGGCCACACCTATCCTATGTGTCATTTTATCATTAAATCTCACTAATTATAATTTTTTATTTTTTAATTTGTTTTTTTAATGTCATCCTACAAAAGTTAATGTAACAACAATTTAGTAAAATTCTAACTAACATATCCTAATAATATCAATTTGAGTTTGAATTTTAAAAATTTGACTATTCACTCGGAAAAAAACGTAACCCAATTCTTTTAAACAAACTTTAAGTCAACATTCATTTTCAATACAATACAATGTAATATACATTTATTCATGATCCATATATTAGTAGAAAATTTAAATTCACATACAAAAAATGTAAAAAAATATTTCTTAAACTTTTAAAAATCTAAATGTATTATTCATGAACAATATAATAGAGCATTATTACTAAGCAAATCATAAACTCTTTATTAATGTTGGTTAATCATGTTGATATAATTTCAAAGTTAGTTAATTCTATTTGATAATACAACATCATTGTGATGTAAAGTGGAGTATTTTTTTTCTATTTTAATATTATTTATCATTAACATTACTTATTTATAAAATCTAATATTTCTATGTGTGTTTCGTGGTTTGTTATCTGACTTTTAGAAGTTTTTTTTTATTGTTGATCTATAAGAGATATTTTTATAATTCATCAATAACACATTTATTTATTTAAAGAGAACATAATTATTATAATTTTCTTGCGGAATTGTAGCCTTCAACTCTAAAATCTCATATTTATATTGCTGATTTTTATGAAAAAAATTCTTTTTTCTTGTGACTAATTAATAAGAAATATAAAATACGTAAAATTTATCAATGAGACCACGATCCATTTAGATAAAACTTTATCAATATTTAAAACTTTTCAATTAAAATTCTAAGAACAAACTAAGTCATCGCCCTAAAACTATTAATGCAATTCAAAAATGAATTTTTAAATCACTTTTCTATTTAAAAGTTGATCCTTTTTACACATTCAATATAAAAGTATTTATTACTTTAGGTTGTTTGGGTCATTATGATTTGTCTCAAATCAAAATTATGTGGGTCAACGAAACAAGTTCATGATATTTGTTTCTTATGATTATCGTAGAAATTTAATACTTAATTAGCAATTTAATAATAAAATACTATTATTCAATACAATGCATTAAAATATTAAATATAAATGAGATAAAATATGTGAAATGATTAATATTTAGATTGGTTGTTTATGGTTTAGATTCTGGTCATTCGAGTGTTGTAGTCTTAACACAATAATTTGTGCTTGTGAACTTTGCAAGATTTCTTTTTTGCCTACCTGCCTTGTTGACACTTTATTGTAAAAATTGCGGTTTGTTAAATATATAAATATTTACTTGACCTCGTCGGACTACCTTGTCCATTCTTTCATACATGCTCAAACAATAATTTCAATCCATTTAAATCGGACGTGCTTAGCCTTATCCAATCATACAGATAAAATATTCATTTACCTTGTCCTGACTTGCTCATACATTTATTTCTACTCCCTCCGTCCATAATATTAGAGATATTTTCTTTAACACATTTGTCAAGACACGCTTTTTAATGTTTAATATCGATAAAATAAATTATAATTTTTTAATATTGTCGAAGTACTCGTGAAGACGAATCAAACAAGATCTTACATGTTTATATTTATATATATATATATATATATATTAGACAAAAACGAGAAAATTCTCCAAAGTTGTGAAAATGTAGCTTATATTCGGAGACTAAGAAGAGTTGTGTCGGCCTAATCACGAAATTATACCATAACAAACACTTTAAAAAATAAATACGAGTAAAAAGTAATGAAAGACATGGAAACGACAAAGTATCCACGTTGACAAATCTAGGCCCTCCGATGAACCACCCAATCCAACGACCCCCTATTATACAACTAAATAAATAAATAAATAATCTCCGGATTCTGTTGAAAAGTTGAACCCGAAATTTAATTTAATCCAATTTCGGCGGCTCCCTTAAAATATTATTATTAATTTATTTAACAATCCCCAATAACCAAACCTTCCTCTTCCCTTCTTCCCCAAAAAACAAAATCCCAATTCCCCATTTCTCCTCTCCTCCCATTTTCTTATTTTCTCCGATTGCCACTCTCACTGATCACAATTCACAACCCAACAAAACCAAAGAAGCTTCCTTTCTCCCAAATCCATGGCAAAACATTTCTACACCTAGTTAGAAGAAAAAGTCCCAGAGTATTTAATGGCGTACCACAACCAGCAACACCACCATCTTTCACCTGACCAAATGGCTCTTCAGCAACACTTCACGACCCTTTTGCCGCCTGACTCCGGCGAGCCTAAGCCGGAGCACAATTGGCTCAGCAACGCCATCCTTCGCTCTCAGGGAACCAACTTTCTAAACCTAGACGACAACGGAAACCAGAACGAAGGGGGTGGTAATAATAATAATAATAATAACAACGAGAACGAGAGCAAGACGGAGATGAGCGAAGGAGTTAATTGGCAGAATGCAAAGTATAAGGCTGCGATTTTGTCGCACCCTTTGTATGAGCAGCTTCTGTCGGCACATGTTGCTTGCTTGAAAATTGCTACTCCGGTGGATCAGTTGCCTAGGATTGATGCTCAGCTTGCTCAGTCGCAGAATGTTGTTGCTAAGTACTCTGCTATGGCTTCTACTGGAGGCTCCATTGGCGGAGATGATAAGGAGCTTGACCAATTCATGGTAAAGTTTTAATCTATTATTTGTGTGTTTGATATGAATTGATTATATTATATGTTTGGTTCAATGATTAACATTTGAGGAATTTTAATTTCCTTGTTTTGGGGAGGATGTATGGTTGATTCTGTTTGTGCTCTGGCGTGTTTGGTAGAACAATTTTTTGTGATAAGGTTGCTATGGTTGGTGTTCTAAGCAGACAAAAAAATTATGTGTCTGTTTGTAGATTCTTGTGAAGACTGAGTTTGTATGTAGTGGGTGAGGCTTCTAATACCTTGCTTCTTCTCCATTGGCAGTCTGTGATTTGAACCAAAACTAGTGGTTATAAAACCAGATTTTATCCTTTCCTTTTGTCTTGATGCATAGGGCTTTCATCTTATATAATTTACCTTTCTGTTTTGCAGTTCTTTGATTGTAATAGTAGATGTTAACTTCTCAGTTTGATGACCATGGCTTTAATGGCAACTGAAAGTAGTTATGAGTCAATATTATATGCCTTTGAGTTAACAGTCATGTTATTGTTGCAAGTACAAGGATTAAACTCCAAATTACCAATTTGGTTGGTGCTTTTTATGTTAATTTTGTTCATACATGATCACAAACGAAAATTATCTACTTCATAAATATAATCTGTTCAATTGTTTACATCTCAGACGCATTACGTACTATTGCTATGCTCGTTCAAGGAACAACTGCAACAGCATGTTCGAGTCCATGCAATGGAAGCTGTGATGGCTTGCTGGGAAATTGAACAATCTCTTCAAAGCTTAACAGGTAAAGACAAGTGTGAAATTAGTCATATAATATGATTGGCTCATAAATAAACAATTTTGATGACTCTATGCTGCCATTTTAGGAGTTTCTCCTGGAGAAGGAACTGGAGCAACAATGTCAGACGACGAAGATGATCCATTAGACAGCGATTCAAATTTGTTTGATGGAGGTATGGACGGTGCAGACAACATGGGTTTTGGTCTCCCAACTGAGAGCGAAAGGACTTTGATGGAGCGAGTGAGACAAGAGTTAAAGCATGAACTAAAACAGGTAAGATACAATATACTCCGACCTCCTAGCTTCTTTCAGAGATAGCAAGAATTACTTTTTTCCCCAAATTACCCTTATGGCTAATGACTAATTACATTATAGAAAACAAGAATTAATGAAATTCTTAAAGAATGAATCCATAATCATTAGGGGTAAATCTGGAAAAATAGTTAAAACGCCAAATATAACTTAACAAGAAGCACACCTTAGGAAGTCATTTATTCTTTAACAAGAGGGAGTACATTATGATATCTTGCAAAACACAAACAATTTTGTCATGTTATTAGCTGACGTTTTTCCCGATTCCTTTTTTTTCTGCTGAAAAGGGTTACAAGGAGAAAATTGTTGACATAAGGGAGGAGATTTTACGCAAGAGAAGGGCCGGAAAACTCCCAGGAGACACAACTTCTGTTTTAAAAGCTTGGTGGCAATCACACTCCAAATGGCCTTACCCTACGGTAAGCTCTAAAGCTAATTATGAGCAAATATCTAGAATGAGTTGAGATTTATGACGATGTGATTAGAATTTCTATAAAAATAGTAAGATAAACTGATGATCGTAAATAGAAGAGCGGCATATAAGGATATTACTGCAAGAAAAGTTGCTTTCTAGAGCCAGGTATTAGGATCCGTTTTCAGTCATTCAAACCAATTCCTGCGTTGGTTAGAATATTTTAACAGAATGAATTATACATTGAATCACTCAAACCCATTCCTGTCATGTTTGGCAGTTGGTTGGCACTATCATACCAAATGCGCTAAATGCACGTTCTTTCTATCAGTAATGGTACTCATTTTTATGGCTTGATGTTCTTTAGGAAGAAAAATCTGATTTCTAAATCCTCTTAGACCCCGATTGGTACTATAACATGGGTATGAGGATTCATTTTCAGAATCACTCAAACCCATTCCTGCGTTTGGTTAAAATATTTTAACAGAATGAGTTATGCATGGAATCATTCATTGCAACATTTTACATCTTAAAAGTACCTTCTTTCTATAGATAATGGTACTTATATATCCATGGTATAACGTTATTTAGGAAGAAGACAAGGCAAGACTAGTTCAAGAGACGGGATTGCAGCTGAAGCAAATAAACAACTGGTTCATCAACCAAAGGAAGAGGAATTGGCACAGCAATCCTTCAAGCTCTACAGTCATGAAGAGCAAACGCAAAAGGTCTAAAGAACAAACAAAGTAACATTTCTTAAATTCACTCCAAATCTGAGCTCGGAATGCTGACAAGTAAGCAAAACTTGCAGGTGAAAAGATAGAGAACACCATGTCATGTAGAATGTAAGAAAGTGCCAAAAAAAACTATGTATACGTATAGGACTCGCAATGGATCGATCCACGATGAAAAGGCGCTAATTTTAAGCACGTTGAACTCTTTGGAGCAAACTTTACAGCAGATTTGATATTGGTTTTTAGCTGAAGAAAATTATGGGATGAAATGGAATTGATAGAGGATTGTTGTGTTCTTGGGAGAGTGACTTGTAATGGGTATGGGTGGCTCTATAATTTTGGTTACTTTTTTTTTTAATCTATAGTCCTGAATGCAAAACTTTTTACAGGGTGTTGGGTATGTAATGTTTAAAAAGAATGGTGTATTTTTTTTTGCAAATATATGTAGTTGTGATAAATTATGACGATCCTTTGTTGATCTCATTACTGTTGGTATATAAGGGTCATATTCATGCATACTTATTTTAGGCATAAAATAAGATGAAAGAACCTTTTTTCTTTTATGGGCCGCAATCTGCTGATGAAAACCCAAGCTCAAAACTCTAATTGGGCCAAACCAGTCTGCTTCAACAAATTCCTTCTCCTCCTTGGCCTATCACATTTGGGCTGCAAGGAACGCTATTATTTACAACTGGACTTGTGCTCAAGAAATCATTCAAGCCATCAAGCTTCATATTTCTGCGAATTGGAAACAGAACAATCATACATTCATGCCCCAACCTTTTGGCGTTTCCATTTTGTTTAGTTAGATGGCTTCTTCTTTGCTTACATTCTCTCTGTCTTTGGCTAGATTTTTGCACAGAACAAAAATTTACATACAAAAAGAAAATCATACATACAATACGGGATAAAACTTTTTGTAGAGGGAGCTATCGCCCCTCCTCGCAGTCACGGACCTGAGAATTTAAGGGCTTATTTGACAAAAAAAAAAAAATTAATTATATAAGAATTTAACGTAATTTTAATAAAATGTATATACAAGCAAAACTAATAATTATTTCAATACTATTCACATCAAGGATTAAGCAAACATAAATACAAAATTTACATCAGTTCAACAATATACACAACACTGTTCAACATAATTTTTTCTGGTAGAATCTTTTACAAAAATCAATTCAATAAAAATATTATTCTATCTTGTGACTCTTTAAAATTAAAAACACATGGAAAAAGAAGTAGTTTGTGACGTTTCAAAATGAAACAACACATGAAAAAATGTATAAGGAACTAAAAAGAAGAGCTCGTGTTGCGTCCCTGAGCTCGAAAAGTTCGAAACACGCATAATCTTGTATTGTGGCGGAGTGGTTTGCAACCTGCGAGGATTTTGTATTTTGGGTTTTCAGGGATCAAACGATGTCCGATTTTGATGAATTTTATATGCATGGACTCGTCTTGAAAAGATCTAGAATTTCTTTCATTTTTTCATGTGAGGGCCTGTGCCACCACTCCTGTCTATGTAGGTCCGTCACTGCCTCGTCGTCCTGTAATAGCTCATTCATTGATAAGGAAAAATACTCCTAATAGAATATAGTTGTATGCATAGAGAAAAGGTATATACTCAATAGGTCTAGTAGGATGCTTAGTTCGGCTGGTTGGTCATTTTTGCAATCATTTTTAGGATATCCAAACAATTAATATTCATCGAAAAGATCCCTTGTTGTTGTTAGGATCCAGCTACTCATTAGTTTAGTAACGTTAATTAGACATCATGTACAAGGTCGCATGTAATAAATATTTTAATATTATATTTATATTTTATATTATTAATTAGTTTATAGATTGTACTCCCTCCGTCCCATAATGTTAGTCCCATTTCTTTTTGTGACATTATTCACAAACCGAGAGAATCTTGTAGATTTCTCCTAATATATAAGAAGAAACATAGTCATGTGGGGTCTTGTTTGATTCGTCTTAATGAGTACTTTAACAATATTAAAAAATTATAATTTTTATTAACATATAACTAGAGATATCAACGATGCAAAACATGTATCGGCATATGTGTCTGATTGAAATGAGACTAACAAAATGAGACAGAGGGAGTAGTTTATACTTTATGATTTATAGTTTATAGATTATAGTTTATAGGTTACGATTTATGTTTTATAGTTTAAGTTTATTAATAACTCAACTTAATTAGATTGATAACATAATAATAGATAAAGATATATATATATATATATATATAAGATAAAGATATGATAAAAGATAAAAATTGATATTTTTTTTGTTATATAACTTATTAGATATCTTTTCGATTTTTTTACTTATTTAATTCAAAGATATATATTAAAATATAAAGTTGGATGATGTGGAGGATGACATGGTGGATGATGTAGCATAACTTAGAGATCGACAAATAAACGAATTGAATATAAGAGCGACATGTGGCAAAACAACGTTCTGTTTTAGTATATGTATATATATAGATTTGTTCACATAATCATTGAAGGGATTTGAAGCCGTCCAACTGATCGATTCTGCTTTGTTAACAGCCAATCTTCGTTAATCTATCTACTTTATAATTATTGATAGTGTCATATACTAATGGCAAGAACATGCCTTATAATATACCAAGTATATTTCTCAACTTATTTCAACAATAAAACAAACTTATATCCTCAATGATGTCAAAACATATAAATACAAAGTCTTTATTTGGCACACCCTAAAATTCTATTTGGCACATCCTTACTTTCGTCACGAAGGTATTTGGTCAGACTTTCGTCACGAATGTATTTCAAAAGAGATTCGTCACGGAGAAACGAAGGACTTTCGTCACGAAGGTTTTCAGGAGTTCCGTCACGAAGGTATTGTGGAGTTCCGTCACGAATATTTTTTTGAAAAAAAATAAAAAATTCAGAATGTTGTAGAGAATTTCAATACGAGTCCGTGCATATAAAATACGTCCAAAACGGACATCGTTTGCCCTTCCAAAAGCCCTAAAAACAAAACAGTCGTTTTCGTTAAGTTCGTAATATTTAAACATAATGCATAATTGTACTTTATAAGTAATAAACTAGTGATATTAAATGATAATATATAATTATAGTATATAAATTTAATTGCATGATTTTTAACTATAATTAATAATTATATAAGTTTTTGTTTTTACGAACTTAACGCATGCGACTGTTTTGTTTTTAGGGCTTTTGGAAGGGCAAACGATGTCCGTTTTGGACGTATTTTATATGCACGGACTCGTATTGAAATTCTCTACAACATTCTGAATTTTTTATTTTTTTTCAAAAAACGTTTCGTGACGGAACTCCCCAATACCTTCGTGACGGAACTCCTGAAAACCTTCGTGACGGAAGTCCTCCTTTTCTCCGTGACGAATCTCTTGTGAAATACCTTCATGACGAAAGTCTGACCAAATACATTCGTGACGAAAGTAAAGGTGTGCCAAATAGAATTTTAGGGTGTGCCAAATAGTAAGCCCTGTAAATATTGTGGAAGATTTATTTTGTTTCATAAGAAGGTAAATGAAATCTTGTATTATCTGTCATGGGGGAATCTACAAAATAAATACTACCTGTCATAGAAAACGACGTGTCACCCCATGTTATTTGTTTGTTTTATTTTTCTCCAAGTCATTTTGTTTGCTTGAGAGATAACATTATGCTAAAAAATAACATAAAATTACAACGACGATATAATATAATGGACATGGTTTCACCAAAAAAATAATATAATGGACATGGATACAAAATAAAAATGTATGCATAAGATGGGCCCAAATTGGTGGTGTATTTATATTTAATAAACAATTATTACTAACCGCACTTAAAATTCTTTTTTTTTTTTGAGGGGAAATGGCGCCAACAGACACCTTAATTGATATCATTAGAAAGCTCGGTCAAAGCCAAGTCCCAGAGATTACATAGGGGAGATTAAAGTCCCAATATCTTAATTCAACCAATAAACCAAGGATCTAACCTAGCCAATTCATAAGCAATTCTATTACCATCTCTCTTAACGTGCATCCACATAATGTTTCTAAAGTTTGAGGAGATATCCATGATGTCTTGGATCACAGTTGCAAGGTCTAACGGGCATTTGTTCTTCTTCTTAAGAATCCCAACAATGGCTAGGTTATCAGTTTCTGCTTCAATATTCGAGCAGCTATGGGCGAGAGCAATGTGTAAATTTGTATTGACATGACTTATATCGCAATGACTTTTAACATTGGCCAATAATTTTGCGTTGACCACTATTGACCAATTGATTGGTCATTGACGAGAATTGACCAGTCACTTGTACATTTTAGCTGAAATATGTGTTGATTGTTGAAGCACAAATGCACAATTTGAACATACTAAGTACTCCACACTACGTGAATATGCACTAAAGACACGAAATGTACATTACCCACACAATCGACACTACATAACCTCACGAGAATAATACTTGTAAACCTCGGTCCGTCGGGAGGTGGAGGCGTTATCCGAGATACGCAAGGGAATTTCATTAAGGCTTATGCCTTTAAAAATGGCTCATGTGGTGCACTAACTGCTGAACTGTGGGCAGTTCTACACGGTTTAAAGATGGCTATGGCCATGGGTCTACCACAGGTACATCTACAAACTGACTCACAACAAGCTTTTACCATTTTGGTGTCCCCGACACTCGTCATATCCCCAGACTTTCATCTTGCAGAGCGGTGTCGCCGATTAATCGCCTCTCCTAGCTGGAAAGTGCGCACCACCCACTTCCTACGGACTGCTAATAGTGTAGCTGTTTCTTTAGCAAATTTATCTCTTTCTTTGAATGTTTGTTACCAGGAATTTACTTTCCCTCCTGATTGTATTTTGGGTCTTCTTGCTCATGACTCTAGCTTCAACTAAAAAAAGAATAATACTTCATCTGTTTCAAAATAGATGTCATTCTAGAGTTTTTCACACATATTAAGGAAATGATTAATTATGTTTTAAAAAGTTACATTTTTCTCAAAATAAACATTCACCTCCTTTTACAACCAATGCATGAGTGGAGAAAATCAACAATTTCAAATTCCAATACACAAATTTATGATTTTCATGGTATTAATTGTCTTGAAATCTTATAATGACAAATATTTTGAAACAAAATTGAGAGTCTAAAATGACATCTATTTTGAAACGGAGAGTACTTGTACAACTAACTGCTTAATTAAAGAGAGATAAACCGTCCTTACACAAAACGCTCCCCAACTAATACACTATCCGTATTAAAACAATTATATTGCATTAAATATATATTTTGTCAGAATTAGATGCAACCTCCACCTTCATTTTGTCAGCAAATAAATTTTTAATTACAGTACTTAATACAGTAGTACGGCGTATATCTACCAAATACAATACGCCTGATTCACTCGCACAGTAACCATCAATTTCCGAATCAGAACTTCAATTTCATAAAACTCCGAATAGATTGAAATCATATGTCTCTGTACAGCGTACAATTCATGAGAAAACACATAGGCAAGATTCTCAATTAGAAGTTGTTGAGAATCAGTACCTGACAAACTAATCTAAACAATCACCAAATCCAGATTCATAATTAGCTTCATCAGCTAGCTGCAAGCAGCGATCTGCCTCGAAACAGCATCCTGAAACCTCTTCTTGGGCGATGGAGAAGACGGAAGCCTCTCGGAGAAGTTCTTGAGCGCAAACTCATCGATCCTCGACGCCTCGTCGTCGAAATTGAGCGCGTAGCTCATCGGATCGTAGCGAAACTCGGAGGTGTTGTTCGGTCTTCGGCTCGCTTTACCGCCGATCTTGGAGAAGAAGCTAGCGCACCTCTCCTTGATCTCTTCCGGAAGATCGTGAGCCTTCGATCTGATCCAAGAAGAAGGAGATCTGGTTGTTGTTGGACGGTGGAAGATCTCGTCGTCGGAGCAAGTGGAGGAGGAGGCGGCTTCGGTTTCGGAGTGGTAGGTGAAGCAGGAGGAGACGCAGATGGATGATTTGAGCTTGAGGCGGAAGGAAGGAGAGGTTTGCTCGAGTTCGTACTCCATTGATGAGAAGCTTGAGAAAACCAGATCTGGAGAGGAAATGAGAGAATGTTGGTGAAGAGATGAGGAGGAGCGTCCGATTTCACGGGCTTATATAGGATTGACGATGGACATTGAGACTTTTTTTCTTTTTTCTTTTTTCTTTTTTTGTTTAATAAAGTCTTGACGATATGGAAAAAGAAGTGGGCCCCGTTTGGTTGCTCACAGCTGATGAGATAAGGCTGTTTTTGGGCCCACTTTGTATTTAAAAATTGATTTAATATTTGTTAATTGACGTGAGCGGGTAACAGAAAAACCGTGGGCAGTGCGCGGGACTTTTTTTTTCTTTATTCATGGGTTTCCCGTGTTGGAGTAACGTTAGAATAAATTTTTATTTTTATTTTTACCCGTTACATTTAAAAAAAATGAATATAGTGTTGTAGTTAGGCCAGTGTAGTTGCGTGTTGGTTCACGACGAAGAGTATAAGATGATGTTAATAAAAATGAGTATGTTGCGTTTAATATGAGGTAATATCAAAACAAAAAGAATTAAGATGAAGCTATTAGAGAAGATCAATGTAGCTGAAATCAATGATATGTCGCGATAAATTATACTTCATTGGACGCGTCAGCCTGTAGGTGCGAGAGAATACAATTTGACGTATTATGGTCTAGGTTGCACATAGAAGTGTTGAAGATATGTGATAAAGAAGGACCTGACGCATTTAAGCATTTAACAATGACAGACGATGCACGAGAAGAAATAAGATCAAAGTGAATAGTGTTTTATAGAGAGCTCAATTCATAGAGTGTTTTAAGACCCAGATTCCGTTTTTCAAGTTTTTTTTCTCTGTCTTGAATTTTTTGGTCTACATCTTTTTGACAAGTTTTAAGGAATGAATTATATACATCTAAATCCTTGATCAAAAATTTGTTATTATAAACTTGTAAAGATAGAAACAAGATTTATATTATGACTTGTTGATGTAAGGTTAAAGATTGTAGGGACATAAAGAATCCTATGTGACTGAGTGGTATGTCACATGGGAATGTGTTGTTGGTTGGAATTATTTTAGATTAAGGATGATGCATTTGGCTTGTAGTTGCATGGAATTAAATTATACAGTACCATATAAATTACCCTAAATTCGGCTTTTGAGAAGCTAGTGCACCTCACCGTCCTTGTATTTTTCCGATGAAATTTGTAACATTTTTTGTACACTAAGAAAATGTTACAACCAACAAGAGATGCGTTACGTAACTAAGAAATTAAGTCGTGTCAATCAACTAAGTTAATTTTGTTTTGATTCAAGTGACCGATTTACAACTTAATTAGAATGAACAACTTGATTGAATCAAAATTCAAAAAGATTCCCTACCATATTATACTACTCCCTACTCCCTATGTCCCACTATATAAGCCTCGTTTGACCTCGGTGCGGATGTCGATGCACGTTTTATTTTGTTAATATCTCTAAATGTTTATTAGAAAAAATATAAAAATTTGATATTGTTAAAGTAATCACTGAGACGAATCAAACAAGACCTCATATAATCATATTTTTTGTTATATATTGGAAGAAATCGAGAAAATTCTCTCGAATTATGAATAGTGCTGAAAAAACAAACGGAAATTATAAAAGGGATAGAGGGAGTACTACAATGCTTATAAGATCTAGGATCAGTCAACTATTCAACTTGACATATCTTGCATGTGATGAGAGCATATAGTAGGAGCTAGCTAGCCAGTTGGTGCCGCTCGATTAACTTGATGCTTTTCAATTGATTGATTTGTTTATTTGAGGGACCTCACAAGAAATCAGAGGGATCCTATTTGCAT
Organism: Oxyria digyna; assembly: GCA_029168935.1. Taxonomy (NCBI): domain Eukaryota; kingdom Viridiplantae; phylum Streptophyta; class Magnoliopsida; order Caryophyllales; family Polygonaceae; genus Oxyria; species Oxyria digyna. Next base: position 44,930,803 of record JAPVLV010000009.1, read on the forward strand.
GAGATGAGACGGAAAATCAGGTCGAATGACCGTTTTGATTTTCCGACGAATCTGAACTTCGCGCAGGGCTGAGGTCCGACCGACCCGGCGGATTTACAATCCGCCAGCTTTATCCGCTCGCTTTGAATTCAAAGGTTAAAAGCGGGCGGATTTAGGATTCGCCATCTTTTTCAAAGTGAAAAAGCGGGCGGATTTAGGATTTTCCAGCTTTTCAGCCTAATTTTTTTACAAAATTTTCAAGTATTCTGGCGGGTTATAAATCCGTCAATTCCGTAACTCCGCTCGAAGTCAAACTCCGCGCGAATTTAGGTCTGCAACGAAAAGCAGTGCAAATAGACACTGCGCATATAATGGATTAAGGTCCACAATTAAAGTTAACTCTGAATTTTATATATTAAAATTATATGTTCACATATAATAATTATTTTTATCTGATCCTTCCTCTATTAAGGTTTAAGTTTTTAGCTTTAATTTCTTATAATATGTTTTCGAGTCTAATTATTTCCATAACAAGTTTATAATTTTAATATTCGAATTTTAGTTCAGAGAAAGAGTCGGTGTGATTGACATCACGAATAGTTGTGGGAAACTAGATTTCGTTGGTATGAACATATGCAGAGGAGGCAAACAGACGCGTCAGTCCTAGAGTAGATTTCGGTGTGCTACAAAGAAGTCGAGGTCGTCCTAAGAAAAGATGGATAGAGATAATGTAGAAAGACAGAGCGTGCTTAGAATTGACAAGCAACATGACTAAGGACAAGAACACTTGGAGGGAAAAAATCAAGATGGCGGAGCTAGAGAGGTTTAGATAGAATGATTAACAGAGACCTAGTGTTTTACGTCTTGTAAATTCGTTCGGTTTATTTTCGTTTAAATTTATGTTGTATCTTAGGCATGTCGATTCAAATCCTCACGGTAAGTGTCAGGATATGGATTACCCTCATCTAGTCTCACAGACCCTGGTTGGATGAGAAAACACTAGGCTGATTATTGTTGTTGTATTCGAGTTTTAGTTTTCAAATTTATACATCATCCCAGTGTAACAACTGGAAAAATTCAAAACTTAGCTATCTCTTGGTTTAATTATCCCTTGGTGACCAACATATGGTTTTCTTTAACCTTTTATTATTCTAAATCAAATAACTTTAGGAGTTGTATTTCATATATAAAAGGGGTGGATGTTGGATTAGGTCTGCACGTAGCATGCACTAACTAATATAATTACCAACAAAATTAAAAACATAATTAAATAAATTATCATACATTAAATCTTGTTTAAGTTATTAGTTTATATATAGTTAGGAGTTAGGAGAGCTAGGCTATATATATCAATATGTAACTAACCTATTTGTTGTTTCATTTTTTTTATTCGTTATTCGTTATGATGATCGATGAATAGGTAGGTCAATCGCACTACTTTACACGTACATTTGAAAGCAACGGCTACTCAGTCTACATGCATTTTTACAAGTTTGCATATTGCGCAATCATAAAGATATTGTATGAGATAGAAAACAGCAATATACCATTAATGTATAAACAAACCCATGTGGAAATCATATATGCAAATTACGTAACGCCCTCTTTATTTTGAGCTTGTCATAATCGGGAGAATGGCATGTCGACTACCCAAATACAATTGATTTGATTTGCCCAAAATTCAATAAAGAAAAAGTAATTAGGGGTTTCGATCGGTAATCCAAGTTGTATTGAGCCCCAAAAATAGTGGACTGACGATACGCCTATTGTACACAAAACTAACTGAAATTGAATCACACTAATCGATTTTAGTATATAGACTTGTAAATTAGTTTGTTTATTGTCATATTTTCTAATGTAACTTCAAAGTATTGACATTGGTTTTTTAAATAACAAAATGGTAATCCGTGAGTTTTTATAGTGTTCGTTAGAAAAACACAAAAAAAAGAAATATTATAATATCGTATACTTATGACATTGAGGATCATGTGGTGCAGTGTGACAATAACATTGACCTTAAATTTCGTCCTTATTTGGTTCGGGATATGTTGGCGATATCTGCAATCTAGATTGAGAGGTTGGAGATGTCGTGAAAAAAGAGGTGCTCCTTGAGTTTTTATCAGAGGAAAGGAATGACCTTCGTCCCTCATACCTCCTTGTCTATTGTTGGGGCAGAGGGAAAATTGTTTGTTTGCATGTTACAGTTGTTTCTCCTTTCACAGGTGTTGGGGTCAGTGTTTTTATCTCTTTTATCTCTGGAGATGTTGTTGCAAGGAAGCGAAAAAAGTACGAATCCAAGCAGGGTACAATTTTGTCGCTTTTGCTTTTTCCACTTTTAGAGGGTGATGCTCTTGATTATTTTGTATAGGGTCACAACTTACAATGCTGCTCTGAGTCACGCAATCAATGGTAATATTCGGTTTTTTATTTTTATCCCAATTAGTTGCTATCTAACTTTTTTTACAATTTTTAATAGATTAATACGATAAGGATACTTATGATGATAAAATAAATTAGTTAGAAGCTCGATGCTTAAGTGGATTTTGACTGGATAAGATGTGTGCATATAGCTTTTTCATGACGTTTATCACTCTGTTGACTCAGATACTGTGTGGAAAATACTACAGAATATATTTTGTAGGGCAAAGATAAGTGTTTGTGTGTTGTACGTGACACATATGATGATGCAGCTGATGTGTTGAAAGTGAAAAGCCATATTCCTAGTCTTCTTGTTACGTCTTCACACTATGTATGAATATTTGATTATTGTCAAAAGATAATATAATGAATTGCAGCCGTAAAAGAAAAGCATATCTTGATCGAAAATGAGAAAAGATGGGGTTGCAGATTATAAAGGAAGGATTTGTGTCCCATACCTCTCTTGCAATTAAATTATAAGTTTCTACACTCTCCTACTTCCTCTGTCCCTGTTTGTTTGTCCACTTTTCTTTTCGGGTGTCCCCTTTTATTTGTCCACTATTTCATTTATGTCACTTTATTCTACTCATTTTATCCTTACTATCAACTTATAATTACCACATTTTCACTTTTTTTCTCTCCTAAATTTCAATCTTATCTACTATTTCTCTCTATCTCTCTCCTATAACCATTCACTTTATATTTTTCTCTCTCCTATAATCATTATATTTCTACAATTCCTTAATTCCCGTGAAAATCGTACTTGTGGACAAACAAAAAGGGACAAAGAGAGTAATTAAATTCTAATAATATACCCCTGTCCACTTTCGCCTTATCTGCTCCCTTCCATTATCGATCCCCTTCTCTGCTCCCTAACCCTAGGTCTCGACACCGGGAAATCCAAGGTCATAATCAAGGTTCAAATCTGAGTCCCTCCTTCGATCCCTCGTCTTTGCCACATTAGATCCCCTCGGCGAGGTCAATCGCTGCCTAATTCAAGGTATGTTTGTAACATCTCCGATCGCTTCCTCCTCCGGAACAGTTTCTGTTCCTGCGGCGGCTCCGCCGAATTCGCGGGGAGAAAACTTAGCGTTTCAAGCATGTCGACTAGCGCAAGGAAGGGGAGTGGAGCTGGAAACCTCCTGACCTAGATCTCGTTGTCAGCTTTGAGTTCCCTCAAGATCCAAGTGGGGGATATCACTTAGTGGAAACGATGATTCAAGCAGTTCACTATTTATTTTCAATTCATTCAAGCAGGTCACTATTTCTTTTCAATTCATTCAAGCAAGTCCTTATTTTGTCTTTACATTGTATGATTCAAGCAGGACTTTATTTTGTCTTTACATTATATGATTCAAGCAGGACTTGATGGTAATGCTGGAGGAGACTCTAGTGGAGGAGATGGAGGAGGCTGTGGTGGAGCTGTGGAGCATAAGATATAATCTTACTGTTCCATTTCGAATTTGATATCATGTTAAGATATAATCTTGTCTCACTTCATTGAAGAAAACTAGAGCTGATCAGAAATATGAGCTCTACTGATTCTGAATGATTGTTTCATCACTTCTTTGTAGATGAATGTTTTCCTCCCTATTTTTCGCAAAAAATTGTCTGAATCATCTTTGATCTTTTGCAGACATAAGACCTGTAAAAAAGCTAATGAAGTGTTTTAAATCCATCTCTTATACAGAGTAATAAAGTACTTGTTAGTTAATAGTGGACATCCAAAAATGCATTTTTTGTCCCCGCATTATAATGTAAGAAATGTAGAACACTATGTAAGTATTTTACAAATTCTGCTTTCTCGAATCTTATTTAGTTGTGTTGACAACTTATTTGTAGTGTTGACACTCATTTGTTGTTTTGTTGACAAGTTATTAGTGGTGTTTGACGGATTATTTTTTGTGTTGACAATATATTATTTATGTTGACAACTTAATTACTCGTGTTGACAAATTATTATTATTCGTGCTGACAGATTAATTACTTGTGATGACAATTTTGTTATGTTGTTGACAAGTTATTAGTGGTGTTGACAAATTATTATTCGTGTTGACAACTTAGTTTAATTTTGTTGACAATATTAATAACTCTTGTTCGTTTCATTACTCTTGTTGTCAGTTTAATCGTGTTGACAGTTTTGTTATGTTGTTGACAAGTTATTATTCTGGTTTTAAATTTTTTGTTGACAGTTCTGTTAAAAAAAAAATTGACAGTTAGAAAAATTTTGTTGACAGTTGTCACGTCAGCAAATGGGTATTTTCTTATAACTTAAAAAAATGATGCAAAAACTTAAAAAATATTATACCCAAAAACTGGGATTATAAAGTGGGGATTTGGGGCCCATATAGAAAGTAAAAATGGCTCAAAGAAGCTTTCATAATGTTTTGTATCAAAGATTGATACATGGGCTTCTACAAACGAGGCCCAATCTATAAACGAGGCCCAAGTAATAACCCTCTATGGTTTCAGTGTAATTCTCATCCTTAAGATCCCGACATCCCAAAAAAATCTACGAAGTATATCTTTGCCTAAGTAAAGTAAATCAACAAAGCAAATGTGAGGTTGATGTAAATTAAGATAATGTTGTAGTTTGTTGTCCTTGTTCTACAAAAAAATGAACTGTAAAAAACTCCGAGACTTTGTATTATTATCTCTATTAATTATACTTGAACCAGACAAACATATGTTATCCCTCTTATTCGTGTTGAGTAAGGATGGTTGACTCTGACTTTAAAGATGACTCGTAGCAATATTTAACTCTTGCTCCAGTGGTTATAACTTCTTTTGATTTAGGACGAGACGTTCTTGAAGCTAGTTTTGATACTCTTGACAATAACTCAGATGCTCTCGTATCGTATTCATTCTAACGTGTACACATAATATTTATCTATCTATATATATAAAAAAATCATGGATTTGAGAAAGTAATGGTAATTGGGACTCATTAATGTTTAAACTTTTTTTTTCTCTTTTTTTCTATTTCTCATTATCCAATGATAATTGAGACTTATTAAATGTCTAATAAAACCATAATTATGTGCTTAATTGGTTAGCATTTCCACTATTTTAATCTTTTTTTCTTCGCTCTTCACCTTCAATCGGTATGACGATGAAGAGCAATCCGAGCAATGTAAACGACTATGTGATTTTGGTACATATATAAGAGATATTCAATTCATTTTATTATAATTTACTAAAAAATACATATATGAAAAAATATATTAAGTATATGAATATAGACAAAAATAAAAAGTGTTTGGCTAGCGCAAAGCGCGGGTAATGACCTAGAAAGTTGTCATTTAGTCGCTATTGCTATGTGGCCTCTTGAATTCCTTTTCTAATTTCAACTTTTGATTTTTCGACTTTTCCGAATGGGATTTCGTATTGAATTCTCCCATCAAGTCGTCGTTACTCTTCTGCATATTGAATTTCGTCGTTACTCATGGTTATTGTCCATTTGTAATTGAACCAATCAATTTGCTATTTTTATCACTTCTATTGTTCATTTATTTTTGTGTTAATGTCTTGATGTGCATTTTAGATTTGTTTTGACCTGAATTAGATAAAATATGCCCTGAACAAAATTGTAAATATATAATTAGCTCAATCCAGTTTTGAGACGAAAACCCGTAATTACCCGCGCGTTCTAGTTTCAATTATTTAATATCGATGATGAGTCCTAAATTCCTTACTTTTGGAATGAAAGCTTTAAGACAAAGGCAAAAAAAAACTATTTTAAATCCATATTTACAATCCTCTGCTTTTATTTTTGGCACATTTCCAATTTACTTATTTTAAACTTCTTCGCGAGCACCCAAAAACGACACAACAACTATATGGAGTATACACTATACAAATGCACATTGATTATCAACAACACCACATACACAAACATACCAAACTTGAATTTAATTTGTCCAAACCAATATCAATCAAACACTTTCCCGCCATCTCGACCCACCACGTTCTTAAACCGACCCATCCAAGCCGGTGGCTCCAGCCCGGTCTGCTCTCGAACCGTATCGAACACTGGAGGCAACGTCTTATACACGTTAGCTATCTCCGCCATGGCTCCACCGGAGCCACTTCCTTCTCCTCCTCCTCCTCCTGTCGTCGACCAAACACTAATCTTCGGTTGAAGTCCTTTAACGGCGTCAGCATTGATCTTGGCCATCTCTTGGAAAACGCCACCATTAATGATCAAGAAGTCTCTAAGAGCCGAGTAATCGCCTCCTAGGGAACCTAGAAGGGAGCGAAGATAGAGGCTTTGTGCCTCGGCTAGTGTAGCTATCCCTTCCGCCTCCTTGCGCTTGGCATAGAGGTCAGCATCGGCTGATTGTTGTCGAGCATAGAAGGCAGCTTCCGCGAGTTTGCGTTGGGCCTCGGCTTCTTTCTCCTTTTGGTAAAGCACCGCTTCTGCTTCCTTTTGCTTTTTGTATAGGTCCCAATTCGCCTCTTGTACCTATTCATAAAAAAAAAATTACAACCAATACTCAGTTGTTCTAGTGATTTGACACTAGATTTTCTTTAACTGACCTTGGTCTCATACTCAACACTAGCTTTGCTCAAGAACTGAGCCTTAAGCTTATTCGTCTGAGTAAGAGCATTCATCCTCTCCACCTCGCCTTGAAGCTCAGCCTCTCGAAGAGCAACTGCCTTATTAGCCTGAACCTCTGCCACCTGTGCCTCTTGGGCCCACCCGGCCTTCTTTTTAGCCAACTCAGCATTGGCCCACGCCACCTCAGCCTCCCTCTCATTCTCAAAAACCCTAATCTCGGCCTTGACCTTGATCTCCTCTTTCTTGCCGTCTCCTTGGCGTTGCACGGTTACGACACGTGTCTCCGCATCGATGCGTGCAGCGTTTTGTAAGGTCTCGCCTTCTCGAAGCTTGGACCCGATCTCGCCCTTCTTTCGAGCCTCTGCCACATCGATCTTGGCTTGGTTTGCGGCTTCCATTTGGGTCTTTTGGCCCAAGTAGGAGAAATATTCATGGCCGACTATGTCTACGAGTTGTTTTATGTTGGCGTTGTATATCACTAGCCCGAATTGGTCGAGCTCCAATTGCACCTATTACATAGTTCACGAAAAATCAATCTCAACTACGTACAAACTATTTGGAGATCAATCACTAAGTGCGTATATTCTATAATAATCATCTCTTTTTGTACGTGAACATGACGAATACTTTAACTATAGTGTTGCTAAATTTCTTAGTTTCACTTTTATTATAAAAAATGTTTTGTTATATTTTTTATAATTCGTGACAGAATTTTACTAAAGCTAATAGTAATCCACCAATTAAACCCGATTACCTGTGCCAATATAATATTCAAAGTATATATGAGAGATTAACAAGGATCATCTTGATAATGAGGGTTGTCACAATCTATTACTCGATCATTTTTTCTTTTCGTGGTTAGGATCGGCGAACAAGTAAGCCAATTCTTTCTAGACTTTTTCTCATAAACTTAGAAAACAACAAAGACAATAACAAAGAGGCTTGATTTGATTTATGTCCACTAGTGAATGTTCTTAATGTCAAACCAGATATATATTCAAGTTAATATATATTGCTCTTTCTTAAGCTAGTTTTAGACTACGACAAAACTAGAGGTTGGTTGAATAGTAATCTTTTAAATAAGCTCTATCTAAAAAGACCTTATACGAACGTTATCCGCATGCACAAACTAAATCAACATTTATAGAAAATTAGCCATCAATAACTCAATTTGTAGCTTGATGAACCAAATACCTTATCAAAAACTTCTTGCTTGAAATCCTTAGTCCCTCGAAAGATCTCTTCCATAGTCATAGAAGCGGCAAGAACCCTAGTCTCACCTTCAATAATACCTTGAACAAGCTCATTAACATGATTAGAAAGCTTGTCATGAGGAGAGATGAGCCTAGCATATTTCTCAAGGGACCCGTTGTCGTCGGTACGCGGGCCCACGGTGAAAACCGCGGGTAGAATAAAGGGCAACTTCTCGGCGCTCATGGCTTGCACCTCGAAGCTGTAGTTGACGGGGGAGATGTCGAATCGACCGCACTTTTGTCCCGGAAATATCCATGCTTTCTTGCCTAGTTTTATGTCCTTTATTCCGGCGCCCGTTACTACTAGGTACTCTGAGGCTGCAGCTACCATGAACCTCATCGTGGTTCGTGTGGGACGACGTCGTTGACGAGATGAGTGTGTAGTTTGATAGTGGATGTATAGGTTGGTTTTAATTTGGATAGTTGATTAAGGGCAAATGAAAGTGTGTTATTGTGTGTGTATTTATACACTATTTGTGCAATTGTTAAGGGAAGGTAGTTGATACTTTCTAAGATACTAATTACTTAGATAAGTTCCAATTCAATATTTACTTGAAAATTAGTTTATAGTATCTCTTACGTAAAGTGTTGGGTATATAGTAATAATTTTAGTCTTAGGGTCTGTTCGTTAAAGCTTAAAATAAGCTAGCTTAGTTTTCCAAAAAGCTTGAAATCCTAGCTTACAATAAACTAGCTTATTTTCTTAAAAAATGAAGGCAAAATTACATTTGCCGAACAGACCCTTACACAGAAGAATATTTAAATCAAGCTCCTTTGGCCTAGTGGTGGAGGTTCTATAGGCTATAATGCTATATAGCCTCTTGTCCACAGGCCAAGGGTTTCAACTCGTTATAAGAGAATTCGGTTTTTTACTTATAAAAAAATATTAAGTTATAATTTAGAGAACATTTACTTAGAAATAAAAAAACAAAAAGTATTAGGAAACTTGAAAAATTCACGCTGAAGTTTATGTTTTAATTTATTTAGTGACTATGAATTAAAATTTAATAAATATTTAAATATATTTTGGTAAACATTAAATAATTGTTTATTTGTCCAATAATACTCATTCATATCCGAGTCAAATATATTCTCGAAGTTAAATTTTCATATTAGTTGCTATGCGGAGGGCTTGAATGGGTCGCCCAATTTTACGACGGGCAAAGTTTACATGACGTGTTTTTTGTGTATTTTTTAAAACGCAATAATGTGGAGATTTAAATTTTAAGCTCAAAAACTAAAAAATTGGTCCAAAATTAATACTCCCTCCCTCCCTTAATGTTTTCAACATTTCATTTTCGGGCGTCTCAAAATGTTTGCAACATTCTTTTTCTATCCATTAATTTTTCCCTATAATACCCTTAATTTATTTATTTTATTCATATCCTAACAACACTTTATCAATCAAATCAACCATCTATATCATCTTTTCTATCTAATTTTCACCATTAATACCTTTATTCAATATTTTATTCTTCTTTTTTATTTAAAAACAATTTATCAATCAAATCAACCATTTACTCAACTTTATTTTTTTTCTTCTCTCCACTCATCTCACTTTTCATTAAATATTGTGTCATTTCCTTAATGTTTATCGTATGATTACAATGAGTTGGCCTTCCTTTTGACCGTTGAGAAGTCGGATATTATGTCCATTGACTTGGTAAGTTTGTTGAACGTTTACTTTAATTTGTAATGTATTCTGATTCTATATATAATAATTTGTTGATGAATATAAAATAGTGCATAGGTTAATGTTTTAAAATTGGCTATTATATACATCGAGCGAGTTAGGAATACGTAAATGATTATATTCATTAGGGTTTACTTTTCTAAAGTATATTACTCCCTCCCTCTGTCCCATTTTGTTAGTCTCATTTCAATCAGGCACATATGTCGAGACATGTTTTGCATCGTTAATATCTCTAGTTATATGTTAATAAAAATTATAATTTTTTAATATTGTTAAAGTACTCATTAAGACGAATCAAAGAAGACCCACATGACTATGTTTTTTCTTATATATTAGGAGAAATCTACAAAATTCTCTCAGTTTGTGAATAGTGTCACGAAAAGAAATGGGACTAACATTATGGGACGGAGGGAGTATATCTTATACATAGTCTAACACTATAGATCAATGAACTAGTAGTATTAAACTTTCAAGGAAATTTCATTGGCTGTGAGGCTGAGGAAAGTGATGGAGAAATTTAATTAAAATTAGGGTTGACTCACATAAAATTCCGAAGTCAATCCCCGCTATTATCACATCATTCACATGCATGATGCAACCGAAGAAATGCCACTCAAGAAGATTACCTGCATAACATCCGCAGTTTCGTGTCAAAAAAAACGTCACATAATTCTGAAACCGGTTTGTGGATATCCGATAAAGATATGTAAAGTTTGGTAATATCCGATGAATAAAGATGTAAGAAGTCAAGGTTACTCAAAATGTCATGTACGACGACTTATATCATAAACAAACTCAGATCTACGGAGTAGTACGATCGATAAAACTTATGTTGATAAAACTTATGTTGACCGCAATTTTGGAGTAAATTAATACGTGTTACTTGCGTTGCATATCTACCAAGTAAACCTCAAGAAAACAGTTGGGAAATTTCTATTTAGCTACATTTTCTTCTTTTCATTTTTGGATATTGTCATTTGATCTATTTACTATTTTAATGACTAAGTATTAACATAGTAAAAACATCTAGCCTATAAATAAGTAGTCTAGTAAGTCATGATTAACATGTACAAATTTAAACAAGTCATTAAATTGTAATTAGTATGCTATAGGAATATCACTAAGTAAGATGATATTATATAAAGCATGAACGTAAGTAAACGCAATAAGAAATATGGATACGCCTCCGGGGTTTCTCGTATACCAGGTTATACTTTCCCCTTTTTTATACCTCTTATCCAGTTACTTTTACCATTCATCCACATTTCCCACATCCTTATCCACATTTCTCTCATCTTCTCGTTCCAACGCCCAATTTTCTGGTCACACCTTTGGCTCCTCCTTCGACATCGGTTCCCCATTCGTTTCCAGATTATCAAAATCAGAAACTGATTTGGTTTTGCTAAAGATGGCCTTTTGCATAATCATGGTTATTATTATAGCTTATGTCATGTGGGTCTCAAAACATTGTCATTGCGATTAGGGGATGAAGCAAGATGGTCCGAGTACAACTCCAACATAGTAAGATGTTATATCGTTTTCATTCTTAAATCAGTTTGTAAATAAGTAGATTTCTTAATACATATTGTGTGGTGTGTATGAACATTATCATTATGGAAGTTTCATGTTTTGGTTCATATATCTTGTTTGTATGCAAAATTATCAAATATCTAAAATTTATGTTGATATATATATGATCTAAGTCGAAACAAAAACGAAATAATATTAGAGTTTCTGATGTAGAAGATCCCACAGATTTTGGGGAACTACAGAACATACCTATAAAAAAACTGAATAAATTGTTTATGATATAATATTATAATTAGATAATAGGATGATCATATCTTTAGTATGTTTGAGAACTCAACTGGATTTAGAGCCCGTGCTGATAACATGTTATAATAAAACCAAAAGACAAGTAGAAAGCTAAAACTAGAACTTCTTTGTATGAAATTTAGTAAGTGCTTAAGTGTTTCTTGTTTGTGTATATTAGCCATGAAATGCCCTCTATTTATAGGAGATAGTGTGTTTATAAGTCAAGTACAATGACCCGCTACTAGTAAAGATATGCTTACAGGTTAAGGATAATATCTCACTAATAATAAATGTTAGTTAAATGGTGACACTAATAAAGGTTAATCATTTATATGTAATATATATAGTTTAGGTTAGCAAATCATAAAATTTGTCTTTTTTTGGTGAAATATCATAAAATTTGTCTTGAAGACTTGAACCCACTTTAGAGATCAAGCACAGAACCCAAAAGGAACTCAAGGAAGTATTTATCTAAGCGGCCCAAGCCCAAAAGGCCCAAAAAATGGACGAAGCCCATATAGAATTTTGGTTCTCATAAACAATCATCTGGTATTGCTTGTGGTATTAAACAAGTTTTTCTTATTCATCTTCGACTAATGTCGGCGAAACCGCCAACTATATATGATTTGCTTCTACATTAACAATCGTTGGGTGGATAATATTTTTATTCATGCATAACACTATCTATTGGTCCACGTAAATGGATAAAATAGAAGCATCTAATTAATCATAGTCACCGGATTCTACATTTAAATTTTAAAACAAGGAATGATTCATTCTTGGCCTCTTGTATACTGAGGGGCCAGATTTCTTATATACTTACTCACCTATTCTTGTTTCATTAAAAACTGAAAATAAGGAATTCGCCTTCTGATCATAAACTTTCCTATATAAAATTTTCATGAGTCAGCAACTCATCATCACTCAAATCCATACAAAAGAAAATATCAACCCATTCTATTTTTATAACTCGATCAAAATACTGTTTTCTTGGTGAAAAGATATACTTGTATCTTTAGTTTACGGGGTAACCTGTATAACTTACACTCATTTGTTGGGCCCAATAATATATGATGCGTTCGAAATTTTTTTCAAGGGAGAAAAAAGATTGGATGTAGTCACGGTGCGCCCTAACTTGACCTGATTCATTTGGACGCGTTTGAAGATGCGCCCGTTCGTGTGAGACATAAAAAAAATAGTGTTTATCATATCCACAACTAGCTGGTCACTCGGCCAATGAAAATGAAAAGCTATATAATACTATAGGGTGCGGTTCCGATGAGAACAATTTTTAAAATGAGAACGTGAGAATGACTTATGTGCACACATACTTTGAAAAAGAGATGCACATATACAGTTTTACCTGAAAGTTCTTCATTTTCTCAATAAATGTTCTTTAAAAATGAAAGTTCTTCAAATTTTAGATGTTTTTATGTTTGTCAACAAATGTGCATCAAATTAGTACTAAATGTTCACCAATTTACTACTAATGTGCATCATTCTCACGTTCGTATTTTAAAAGTGATTCTCACCTGACACTTTTCTTATATAAATCTATATAATCATATTAATAAATGAAGATATCGTTGGAGCGCCTCCATGTATTAAACTAATGTTCAAAAGTCATGGCTAGCTATGTACTTACAACACAAAAGTCTAAAATCTTAGTAGTAGCTACGACTATTATACTCTCTCTGTCTCTCTGTCCCCTAGTGTTCTTCTTATCTCCAATTTTTACACTATTCACAATTTAATATAATTCGCTATATTAATCTTAATCTATAAGAACAAACATGGTCATGCAGGATCTTATTTTGTTCGTCTCATTTAGTACTTTATTAATATCAAATTTTTATAATTTTTAGAAAGATATGATAAGAGATATTAACGACACAAAACATATCTCGACAAATGTGTCAAAATTAAATGGAAAGAACATTAAAGGACGGAGGGAGTAAGAAGATCAGAAGTCAGAACAAATGCACATAACACAACCAATGAAATGTGTAAATATTTGGGAGTATTACGAGAGTCAAAGCATTGGGTGATGCAAATTTCAGACGAAGCCTGTATAATTCGAGAAATGACAAAGTTAGGGTTAGGGATGTGGCGTATCGATTTATGCATAAGTGCATACAATACAATATGTTATATGTGGATAACGTTATGGAGCTTTAAGTCAATGGTTCAAAGAATCCTTCCATGTTATCGTCAAACAAATCATACAATAGAAGTATAGGGTATAATATCACGGTTCTTATATACAGCTCGGTGCTTTATTCAAACATCACCGGGTCACTCGCGTTCTGCGAGATACGTGGCACTCGCGTTACGCGAGATTAACAGAAAATTAAGTTAATTTCATGCATGCTAATCTCGCGTTCCGCGAGTGTACGTGTCCTCGCAGAACGCGAGTGTCACGTCCCTCGCAGAACGCGAGATTAGCATGTCAGATGGACGTTGCTGTGCGCCATTACTACATGTCTTGTCCCCACCTAACTGTAATAACTACCCCTTTATTTTAAATAATCCGTAACACCTATTAACCCTACCCTAACACATTTTTTATCATCTTTCACCTCTTTCACCCTCCATTAAAACTCATTTTCAAAACCTTAAAACTTCAAAACACTCTAAAAACACCTAAAATAATGGAAGATGAAGAGGAATTCAAGAAAGGAGGGAATGAAGATGATGGTTCATCAAGTTACCATTCAAATGAGATAATGTTCTTACTTAATTTTTGAATTTTAATTTGTTTTGCACCATTAAGAGCTAAAATGAACTTATTATGTTGTATTTCATGTTAAATCTAGTAGTAGTAAGTGTTGAAGAGATGACTTTTGCATATAATGTCAAAAACTTAGATGTGATCATGTTATTAGGGTTTTTAATGTAGAAACTCATGTTATGTTAAATTATCCCGTTGAATGACTAGTTTCAGGAAATAGCAACTTTTCGCGTTCTGCGAGAGGAAGCCACTCGCGTCACGCGAGATGTGCCCCCCTCGCAGAACGCGAGAAGTTGCACATTACAGAGTATTAATAGAAGCATTGTGTATAGGTGAATTTTTCTTTGTTCACTGGATTGAATGCAATCCAGTTGAATGACTACAACTACCCCTCCCGGGATACAAGGCCATGTTCGCCACCGTCATTTGATTTAGGGATTGACCACTTTGGATATTATCATCAACCATCTTCATATGAACAACATGTGCCATCTACATATGAATTGTCTGTGCCATCTACTTATGAGTTGCCCGTGCCATCTACTTATGAATTGCCATGTACATATGAGGTGTCATCAAGCTATGATGCGTTTGATTCACAATTTGCTAACCCACCTACAAACGTAGGAGAGGAGATGTGTTTTCTTCCCTCTTTACGCACTGCACCAAAGTTTGATAGTCCCGTATGTGAGGAAGAAGTTGTTTGTAGGGATTATTCGGAATATTTCACTACGGAGCAAGTGTTTGCCTCTAAGGAGATTGGTCATTTGTGGGCTTTGAATGTTGCAAAGCAACACAAGTTTATGATCTCTATTGGAAGGAGTGTACCATCTAAACCGGGGCAAAGTGGTAAGGTTCAAATCATTTGTGAGAAAGGGGGAAGCCATAGGCCTAAAGGTGTCGGTGTTAGATCAAACACAAAGAGCAAGAAAACGGGGTGTAAATTTCAGTTGAAGCTCATGGAGAACCGGGTTGAAGAGAATTGGAGATTAGTGGTTGTTTGTGGTTTGCACAACCATCCTATTGGAGATAGTTTGGTCGGGAATGCATTTGCCGGGAGGCCAACCCCGGATCAAAAGAAAAAGGTTCGTGAGATGGTACTTTCACATTGTTCTCCAAATCAGATTTACACTGAGATAAACAAGGATCCCGGAAGTTGCACAAAGAAGAACCAAGTGTACAATTTGGTAAGACATATAAGGGAAGAGGAAATGGAAGGTAGAACCGTGGTTCAAGAATTCTTTCACCAATGCAAAGAGAGCAACTACTTCATGGAGTATAGGCCAAGTGCAAAGAATTCTTCGATAATAGGCGACTTGTTCTTTGCTAGCCCTGAATCAATGAAACTCTTAAAGGCGTTTCCATATGTCCTTTTGATGGACTCGACTTATAGCACGAACAAGTAAGTATTTATCATTCTGTGGCAAATGTTGTATTTTAAAATTCATGAACAATTGAAGAGCTTCTACATATGATAAAAAGGTATGTTATGTAATTTATGTCTACCTTCTACATATGATAAAAAGAGCTTCTGTAATGCACACCTCGCAGAACGCGAGGACGTACCACCTCGCGTTCTGCGAGGTGGTAACTCCTCGCAGAACGCGAGAATTTGCACATTACAGAAGGATCCACAGGTTCTGATTTGTATTTGCATATTATTGTTTTTCGAACATTTTAGAGTTGAAGGAGCACATTCATGTCTTAAGTCATACTTGTCAAGTGGAAATGCTAGGCTAGACACAATGTTCAAAGAATACAAAACAATGGCGGAGAACCAACTTAAGGAGATTACTGTGTCTTTCACCGAGAGTTTGAATAAGAGCTTCACAGTTGTTGAAGGGGCCGACTTGTTTAAAGTCTTGAAGTTCAAAGTCTCGTACAAATGCATAGAATTTTTGCTTAAGGAATACACGAAGGGGGAGAGATTAGGTGCGCACTTTAATATGTTTTGTAGCTGCGGGATCAAGATTAAAGATGGGTTGATGTGTGCTCATCAGATTGTAAGACATTGGAAGGAGCAAAGACCACTAAGAGTATCAGAGTTGCACTCTTTCTGGAGTACTTTGAGTTTGGAAGAAGTTGATGTTCCCGGCATACTGGAAGTTAAGAGTAAGGTGGCAAGGCGTCTTTTTCAGACTTTCTATGAGGAAACGTTTCCGAATTTGTGCCCCCATGATCAAGAAAAGTGTGCACAAACTGTTTTAGACATTGGGAAAGTAAATACTCCTCTAAAAGAGCCGGCTAATTCAAAGCACACCGGAGGTCGTCCAGTCGGAGCTCCTAACAAACAACCTAGGTCAACGCAAAGAAGACC
Source organism: Oxyria digyna (assembly GCA_029168935.1). NCBI lineage: Eukaryota > Viridiplantae > Streptophyta > Magnoliopsida > Caryophyllales > Polygonaceae > Oxyria > Oxyria digyna. The sequence goes on from JAPVLV010000009.1 coordinate 44,947,570, forward strand.
GTCTGCATGGGAGCACACTAATGTTGAGATGGATGCTAGAGATTTGGAAGAAACACCCCTAAAGAAGCAAAGAAATGCTTCTAATTCTGAAACATTCAAGAAACCAAAGATTAAGGTGATTGGCAAGTACAAGTCTCACATACCCGCGTCAATGCGCACCCATGTGCATGGTTGGTTTGAGGTAAATGGAGATGGAAATTGTGGATTTAGAGCAATAGCTCATGAATTGCATGACAACCAACACTTATGGAGGGAAGTAAGAGATTTGATGATAGGTAAGGTCAAAGAGATTTGGCACCTAGTTCAAGGAACTTGGATTGGACCTCCACAACAAGCAACTTTGGAGAGCGCTTTACACCAACTTACATGGGAAGAAATAGGAAGGGCTCCAGAAGATCACTGGCTAGCTACCCCGGAAATGGGATTCCTTCTGGCATCCACATTCAACATAGTGATCGTAACGGTGGGAAAAAATGCTAACTACACTTACCTTCCTCTACAACGTCCTACTTGGTTAGAAGATGGTGACACACTTCCGACGTTCTGCTTATTCTATATTGAGAGTGAGAGACATTTTGTTCCGGTAAGTTTTTGGATCTACTTATGAATTACTATCTAATATGCAACTTCCTAACGTTGTTGTTTTCTTGTAGTTGCGTCTTGAAGAAAACTGCCCATTACCTCATGTGTTTACTCCTTGGTGGCGAAACGCTGAAAGAGATGCTTTTTCTTTGCACGATCTTGTGTCACATCGATGTGCCGCCTTTGAAATGTAATGTTGAAGTTATGTTTTATTCGCTGAATTTGTAATGTAATGTTGAACTGGAGATGGTTTTTTAAATTCTTAAACAGGAACTCATGGCATGGACATTTTTCAGAAAATGTAATTCCTCGCGTTCTGCGAGGAATTACATACGGGTTCCAACATACCTAGAAAATATATATAAGTATGTAAATTAAACGGTTAGAAAGTATAATACCTGCAACAAGGTGTAACAGAAAGACATCTGGGCACAACCCTGTCGTGTGCATATCCCCAGCTGCCTATACAGACGGGCCAAAGCAGTTGAACCCCACGATATGCCCGTAGCATGGGCATAGGTTTCCAAAAAAGGTCCATATCTAAGCCGAATCAAGTTCCGTGACTTGTCCGGAAATAAGATCGAGGAAGCAGTATACAACACCCAACCTAAACCCTTTCGCTCTGGACCTAGGTTTTCACAATGCCTTTTAAATCATTCAGCTTTCACCCTCCCAGAATCTAAAGTGTGAGGATCTATTCCAAAAATTTCCGCCCCCTTCCTACCATAGTATTTTAGAATCTCATCATGACTAAACTTGGCACCCAGTTTCTTACATGTCGTCATTGCTTTCCCTTCTATAGGTAGTCCTAAAATCATATGTACATCAAGAAGGCCAATAGTGATCTCACCACAAGGGAGGTGGAATGAATTTGTCTCCGGTTGCCATCGTTCGATGAACGCTTCAATCAAAGGAAATTCGATTTCTTCGTACATCATGTCAGGTAGATCTGACAGTCCAACTGCACCGGAAATCTCTGACCAGTCATTGTTGTCCAATGGCCAATCACTGCTCTGCTTTGTCCGTTGTTGTGGCTTCATCGGACCTTTGAACTGCAGAAAAATACAAAAATTACACACTGCAGACCAAATTTTCAAAAAATACAGTTTCGGCAGAATTGTGCATTTTCTCGCGTTCTGCGATGAGTGACACCCTCGCGTTCTGCGAGAAGTCACTCCTCGCGTTCTGCGAGAAAATGCACATATTTTGCATTTTCTGATAATTCTGCAGAATATGTGCAATGGATTGAAAATACGGAAAATAAATAAATAATTAAATTACCTCCCCTTTCTGGATGTGAAATGCAACATGTGCTTCAAATTCCTTAAGCAACTCGGGATCTTCTGGACCTCCAGGTGTGTCATGAGTGAGCTCAGGATCATACTTTGGCTCATTCAACACCTCGCGAGGTCAGGCCAACTACAAAATTCCCTTGTGATTGACAGAGACCTTCTCGACCACAACTGGACTAACAGCTTGAGACTCCACTCTTTCTCGGATCAAACTCCATCTCCTACCACTGTTCTTCGTGTTCTGGAGCTCCTTAGTCATGCACAACCAAACCAGAAGCTTACCCTCGGATTTGGCTCTCGACGCCCAAGTTAGTAATCTATCACGAACAAATGAGCATAAGATACATAATGACACCAAATAGAGATTTAAAAAAGGTAAGGAGAGGAGAATAACACAATTCGTAACCGCACCACTTACGAACCACACAATATCGACTATAACACTCACGAATCACCTCTAAATGAGACAATTCTCATATCAAAAGCACGATCTCGATACCGAGATTGTAAATTCAAGTGTCGATCATCTAATTCTCCACTAAAAGAGATGAATTGGGAGAGAGGAAGATGAACTCGAGATGAGACATCGCTTCTATGTTTTGCTCTCATTGCAAGAATGGAGAAAAGAGGGCCTCACTCTATCCATTCTCCAACCTATCGGTCTCTTTTCCGAATTGAGTCTTATTTCTCTTAATTCTATGATGATGCTCGTAAAATGGGCCGGTTTTGCTCAACATGGTCGCAAGCCCGACAACTCATTGACTCGAGAAGTGTGTCCAACAATGGCTATTTGCGAATTTCGGTGGTAAGTTGCAACTGACAAGTGGCATTCTCTGACCTGTTTTGAGATTTACGCCATATTTGGCGTCAACCACAGAACGTGGCACCCAAATGCATTTCAAACCTCTTCATTCACCACCGTCATCTAAACGGCGTCAAATCACGTCGTTCTGGAAACCCATAGAATTTATCATGAATTTATGACCCTTCAAATCCAGCCGTTGGATCATCCCCCCTAACTCATCCAACGCATCTCCTCAGACTTAAATCTCCTAATCGCCAGATCGTGTTCCTAACTAACATCACAACATCACATTAAATATCAATTTCAATTAAATAAAATAATGGTTACCACCAGCCCCTAGATTTCGAAAATATTACAACTCTGCCATCTTCTTCATTCTCCTGTTTCTATAAAGCCGGGTTCTGATACCAGCTAGGTTTGCCCAACTGACGCCTCAGTAGGCGCTTTTTAGAAAAAAAGAAAAAGAAAAAACAAATTCTCTCTTCGTCTTCTTCCCTCTTCTTCTCTCTCATGATGGGAAGATCCTCAGATTCTAGGGCAAACGCACCAGTTCTACCTCTCAAGCTCGCCTTCGCGAGGCCGTCGCCTGGAAACCGCTTCTCTTCTCCGGCGTCCGATGCGTTCTCTTACTCAAGCCTCAGATCTTCGTCTTCATCAGCCGTTTCCGCCGCCGCTTCACTCTTCCAGCGATCGACGTCTCCAACGCGCGTTAATCTGCGTCCTTCTTCGCCGCCTCCTGCTCCTTCGATGCGAATCTCGCTCGATCGGCCGCTTTCTCCGTCGAGATCGGTCTCCGTGAGAGATCAGGTAGTCCCGAGGCGAAACGAGATCACGAAAGCGAAGCGGACGTGTATGTGCTCGCCGACTTCGCATCCAGGCTCGTTTCGGTGCAGTTACCATAGGAATTTGAGTAATAACAGCAGTAGACAGTCGGTTTCCTGCTCGCCGATGCGATTGAATCTCCGACGCTCCGCCATGACGAATTCGCTTGTCAGGATTGGGACTGTTGAAGGCGATTGGGTGAAGAGAGCTTTATCGGCGCTGATCCGGCCTTCCTCGCATCAGCAGCGTCGGAGAGGAGGTTTCCAGCCGCGACCGAGTCGGCTTTCGAATATGTCCAAAGCGGAAGATGATGTTGCGATCGGTGTGAGCTAGATGGCGATCGATTACAGGTTTGTTTGGATGGTTGACTCTTTGCAGTTTGCGCCATAGCAGGATCCTTGGTTTGTGCTCTTTTGTTTCGCGATCTGTGAAGAAGATTGTGGATAGTTTTATACACCTGATCCGGATGTGTTGTACATGGCGAATCCACACATTTTCGACAGTGGAATTGCATTTTGAGACATGAGAACTCAATTAAGCACTTAAAAATTGAATCAATTAGATCCGTCTAAGCCGATGAGCTTTCAGTGTTGACTCAATTTGAGTTTGAATTTCATTTGAAGCTGTGTATTGGATTGATTGATTGTTGATTGTTTGATTGTTGGATCAGTATTTTGATGAGTTTGCTGTGTGGTGTGTGTTTGTGTTGATGTTTGCAGCGTCAAGGGTTTCCCGTGAACGTCGTCGTTCCATTTGTGGCAGTGATGCTTCAACGTCGTCGTTTCGTTCGCTTTGTTCTTCCTGACCAGGTATATTTTATTCAATTTTGTCAACGTCGTCGATTCATTTCTTTGCTTATCATTTATGTTTTTCTTGTTTGCAGGTGAAGATTGATGAGGCGATAGAAGGATCCTTTCCGTGGTGAGGTTGTTGCTGTTTGAATATTCAAGAAAACCACAACCACTGAACTAATTTTTCTTGACAAAAAATGTGCAGGGAAAGAGTAAACTTGGTCACGTAAAGAACGACGGTCTGATTAAATAAAACTGAGGATCTGACCTAAAATACTGCCGAAATTCATGAGGGGATTTTTGCTTCAAGGACATGAACTTTTAGTTGTCTGATTTACTCCAAAGTTTGAAGAAAAGAAAACTGATTCACAATCTTTTTTACAAGTCCTTGAAAATCAGACAAGGTATACTTTTTATGACAAAGTAGAGTCTTTGGAGGATGACTGATACTCAATTTGGAGATCACTTGATAATTTAACAACGATACCATATGAGTCATAAACCGTTCACCAATTGGCTCCTTTTCCTACACTTTTGGATGTCCATGATCCACTAAGTACTTGTGCTTAGGGAATGATTAGATGCCAAACCCATTTTAGTTACTTTAAGGAAATGATTATTTGCAAAGTATTGTATTAATAGGAAAAGGCTATTGATAATTGCATGTTTATTCTTATCCTTTGGTTGCTCGAACTTGATATGGTCATGGCGGCCATTGGATATAAGATTGGTGAAACATTTAATACGTTACACAAAGTCAAGCTAACTTGAAGGTGGAGTAATTTATCATTCAAGAAAGCTTTGGGGGAAACCCTCAACAAGGGCAAAGAAAACATCAAACATATGTTAGAGTCTCACAAATGGTGTGCATCACCAAATATTGTGTTCATGAAATTATAATGTTTGCGTGCTTGAGTTATAACGTATGTGTGCATCATTCTCAATCAATCTTCACTTAAGAACTCATCCTCACAAGATCTTTTCCCTTTTTCATAGGATTTGTTTAGCCGAGCTTTTATGCACTTGATAAATAAAATTCATCTATTAGTTGAGTGTTCAGTAAAAAATATTCATCTAGCTTTAAAAACTTAATATAGATTATATTAGTTATATTTTCTAATATAACTCTCCAAATTTCATAAAGCTTAACAAATTTAATGTATTTTCGATCTAGTACCACCCTTTATCCATAGTAGATTAAACTGCTTATTTTTATTCTTTCTCATAATTTTATCATTATTATTGAAAAATTAATTTATAATACCGAAGCATTTAAGGGCCCGTTTGGTATCCATATACTAGTATATTAGATATCAGGTATGGGTATGAGATTGATATCTGATATCTGTGTTTGATATAGTTTTTTCAGATATGAGATATCGAAATCTGAGGGAGATATCATATTAATATGTCATTGTGGGGGAGGAGAAGGGAGAGGAGAATATGGGTGTGTCGTTTAGAAGGAATGAGATATCAAATTGATAACCCTTGAAAATGAGGGATATCAAATCTATTCAAAAGTGAGATATTAGGATATCAAAGATATCAAATTGATATCCATATACTGATATACCAAACACCAGATATGAGTATTGGCCATTTTAATACCCATACCTGATATCAATATATAAACTTTTAGAAAAAAATTAAGTTGGCATTTTCAGCTTCATCTCAAGTTATTTACAACATGCTGGGCAAACCCAAATAAACTAGGGCCCTCTTTATATTTTTAAATTGACCAGATTTGAAAAGTTGTCACAATCATTAATAAGAAGATTACAACTCCGAGACACCTGTGCAGGTAAGGCGTCGGTCGGTCCTAGAAACGGCGGCAATGGCGCGAGGAGTTCACGACCGGACGAATCAAACTACCTACTCATTGTTTGGAGGGTGAATCACATAAAAGAATACACGTGGCATTCCCCAAGTAATTTTATTCAGGTTTTGTAATATGGTCTTGGCCTGGTGAAGCCACAAACTAGCGCGTTGATCTAGAACTCTTATCGAGTCTTTCTTGAGTTATGCTTGTGTTTGCGACTCGGTGCACCACAAAGAGATTTCTAGGAAGGATACACGACGTTTGGGTTTTGCAACTAGGAAGGGGCGATATAGAGATGGAGAACAACGACATACAAGTAGGCAATAGAGCTTGTTGTGATGTGAGCCACGATGATGAAGCGAGTCGTGACAGTAGTGTGGCAGGGCTACTGGTGGCAGCAAGGGAATGTCAGCACATAGGAGTTGGACGAACAATAGTTAGCTTGAAAGGCTCGTGAAGGAGTTGATGACTCAGCTAGACTCGATTCCCGAGAGAAATGAGGGATTTCGTGACTTGAGAACACTAAGGAGAAATAGAACCTTTCAATTTCATAAGTTAGCATAAAGATTCAAAAGTGAGTTAGCCTTTACGAGGAGCTTTTATATTGGAGGCTACTAAAAAAGTATGTTAAATGCATTAGAGTGTCTTAATGGGTCGACCCAAAAATAGTAATGGCTTAAGCCCAAAACAGAAAATAATATCGCGTTGAGAGTTGAGCGTGTGATTTCTTCATCTCTCATGACTTAAAAGGTTTGAAGCTATTGCATTCGTTCTCTGACTTGCCATTTGCCTAGGCATCATGGGGTGACGTTGACGATAAGCCGCACATATTATCCGAGTGACTGAACCTCCTGAACACACACTCTTCTTCTAGCAGCGAGATGGTAGGCAATTAGATTGTGTGTTCAAATCCTCCCTATTGTAATGATTTTTTGGCTTTCAAATCTTCTACCTCCGATAAATTAAAAATGGTGTCGTAAAACACTACTTAATTTTGGAAAAGAAGTAGTATAAATATTTAAATATTTTTAATTTTTAATTACTATACAAAAAATCGTTTTTATACCTTACCATTATTTCGTTATTTTTCAAATTTAAGTATTAGGTTGGAAGAAATTATTACATATAAACTTGAAAGTTCCCTCCCTTGCTTTTCCCAATCTCTTTTAGGAACATATGTCATTATGTGTTTTGTATCGTTAATACTCTAAATATACATTAATAAAAATTATAAAATTTTGATATTTTTAAAGTTTTTGACAAATCAAACAAGATCATACATTACTATATTTTCTCTTATATATTAAAATATATCTAATAAATTCTATTAAAACGTGAATATTGTCATTATTTTAAATATAAAAAACATTTAAAAACAGAGGAAATACTATAATAAATCGAAAATGAGGCGAATTGTTACACATATAGTAATCGGCCAATTTGAATGACATTTTCCCGAAAGAAGTACATTCTAAAAATATGTAAATTGAAAATGAGGCGATTTCATTTTTGGTACCAAAACAGGCAATTAAAAGGAACAGACATGCCCACAGAAAAATCGACGTTGTGTGCCGCACAACGTGTTCGGCAATCCATTGATTCTGCTACACACACCATATCCGCCAATTCCACTCCTCATTCATTCAACCAATCTAACAACTTTTTCCTCTTATTCCCCCATTTTTCCGAATCCACACCCAAATTCGATGCCTTCTCCTCTCCTGCGAAGATCTCGCCCCCCGATCCACCGCCTCTCCGCCGCAATCCAACGTCTCTCGTCCACCCATCAACGACAATGTATCGAGCAAGGAAACCCACATCGTCAAACCAACTCGAATCCTCAAACCGGGTCGATTCTGAAATGGGTAGCTGGGTTGAGCGCAGGTTCGGCTTTAGGATTGTCTTCTGTCGCGTTCGCGGATTCGCCTGAAGCTGTTAGTACTGCTTCTACTTCTGAACCCAAGTTTCTCTTTGGAGGTTTGTACTCGTGGGGTTGCTATAATGATTTGACTGATGTATAAATTTTCATTTTAAGAGTAAATTATGCCTTGTGTTTGCTTTAATCCTTGGATCTCTTTCATATTATCTTCAGTCATAGTTTGTGTAGCTAATGGTTGTTTGGGCTTCCATATTGAGGTTTTGTTTTGGCTTCATTAATTATACCTGGTTTGGACAGTAGGAGTCAGAAGTTGTTTGTTTTGGTTTGATTACCCCCGAGCCTGTATCCATTAAGGACCTTTATTTGATGGTTTAGGGTTTCTGTTGTCTTGTAAACAGATTGGGGTTTTTTGGATGATAATGTCTTTCTTTTGTTTTCTTATGGCTTAGGCTAGATAAGAATACCCTTGAACATTAGGAGGTTTCATGGCAGGGAATTTGGCCTATGTCCAATGCTGTTTATTTTGGTCTATTTTCTTGTCTCTGTTTAGTATCTTCGGAGCAATGCTAACCTACTTCACTGTCTAAGTCCAAGCCAAACCTCTTTCACCTTTTTTAAGCATTTGAAAGCTCCAAACTTCAGCATCCCTGGCTGGTTATAATGAGTTAAGGTGGTCGAGACTTCTTCCGTAGCTTGTATGATCTTTGAGAACTGAGAGAGATATCTTATTCATAATTCACAAAATACATATATGCATAAGCCTTAAAAAGCTCGCAATTGCTGGCTTGGCAGTGTTAGCTATAACTAATATATCATGCAATATCTACCAAAGGTATGTCGGTTCACATCCTCCCAACGAGTTTTCGGGGAATGGATTGTCCATGTCTTCCCCCCCTAGGCCCTAGGCCCGTCTTCGGAGGGAGCCCACTGGTTTGACTGTTGTTGTTGTTGCAATATCTTACCAAAATATTCATCTCCAGGTATAAATCAACAGTAACAATACTAACATGCTATTGAACATTTCATGAGTCACCCTCTCCTAGTCCAAATATAACCTCTCTTTTTTTATTCATTTTCTGGCTAGCTAATAAAAGGGTCAAATGAGTATCAAAATAGAAGTATGGTCTAAGAAAATTTAGGAGGTTGTGGTCTTCAACCTTGCACTTTCAACTTATTACTCCACACAATGTCACATCAGATGCTGCATATGCTCACAGCTTTTCCCTTTTGGTCAACCTCCATGATTCTATCTAATAAATTTATTTTAGGGTTCACACATTAACATATGGCTTCTTGGTCACTGGTTTATGCTGTGTATAGTACGGAGTAATCAGTAATTAGATTATTATCCTACTAACAGCACATAGCATTATAGCAATGTCCATTGTTTGCATGTTATAATTACAGCTCTATACACAACAGGTATTACGAACTTTGCACCTTAAACGCTTTGTTTTATATTTGACAGCTGAATACAGGAAGAAGGTATTCTTTAACTACGAGAAACGTATAAGATTGCGAAGTCCACCTGAAAAGGTATAAATATTGAGGTTAAAACATAGAGCTTTCTCATTTTCTACATCCGCGTAAAAACTGCCGATACAGAATTGGTGGTAGTTAATCGCTTGTATTGTATATGAATATGATAACTTGAGGTTTATAGGTATGTGTTATCGTGTTGTTACCAATATTCTACTCAAGCATAGCCTGCTTTCAAGATTTGGTCTAACAATTACGTTCTAAATAACTTGTATGTTACATATCCATCATTCTAACATAGAATCTTTATTGTTATTCTGAATATTGACAATATCTCTATGCAAATTTCTATCTGAAGGTATACCAGTACTTTGCGACTTTCACAAATTCAGATGGAGAAGTTTTCATGACACCAGCAGATTTAATGCGTGCTGTTGTCCCCGTCTTTCCTCCTTCTGAATCAACTTTGATCAGAGATGGATACTTGAGAGGGGAAAAGAATCCTGGAATATTACTCTGTGCACCTTCAGAATTTTTTAAGCTCTTTGATGTTGACACTGATGGGCTAATATCTTTCAAAGAGTGAGTTGATACATGTGCCGACATTTTTCTCTTCTTACAAAATTCCTTTCAAGAGTCCCCTCCTCTCACTTTGATTTTATAACTTCCTACTTATTTAGTTATTCCTAAATGCCATTCCTCAGGTACATCTTTTTTGTAACACTGCTCAGCATACCCGAGTCCAGTTTCTCTGTGGCTTTTAAAATGTTTGACATTGATGGAAATGGGTTAGTATTTCTCGATCTTTGTTTAATTATTCAAATATTGCCAAGCATGAATGCTTCATCCTGATCACCAGTACTTATCTTCTACATTAGAGCGATTGACCGAGAGGAGTTTAAAAAAGTGATGAACCTTATGCGAGCTGCCAACAGACAAGGCTCTGCCCAAAGAGACGGTCTTCGTGCTGGTATTAGTGTTGGAGGATCTGTGGAAAATGGTGGCTTGGTTGAGTACTTTTTTGGCAAAGATGGAAAAGAACGGCTGCACCATGACACATTTGTCCAGTTTCTTAGAGATTTGCACGATGAAGTATGCATTATTACAACCCCATTTATTATTCAGTTGTTTTTGCTCTCATCAAAATGTGTTTTTACTTTCTACTAAAGCTTGATTTATGTTTTCTTGGTTTAGATACTGAATTTGGAGTTTGCCCACTATGATTATAAGAAACAAGGTAGTATCTCAGCCAAGGACTTTGCTTTTTCCATGATTGCATCAGCAGACATAAAGCATGTAAACAGGTTCTTAGACCGAGTTGGTGATATAGACAATGATCCAAATCTTAGTAAGATGAGCATCTCTAAAGATGAGTTCAGAAAGTTTGCTGAGATCCGCAAGAAATTGGAGCCGTTATCTTGGGCTTTATTCAGTTTCGGTAAAATTAGTGGCTTGCTAACAAAAAAGGACTTCCAACGAGCAGCGTCACAGGTATGTTATGCACGTTAAATTCCTATATCATAGAATTCTTCCTTAATATGTATGAAATATGATGAAGGTAAATTAAAGAAATTTGATGTTTTGAAACTATACCCTGTTACCAAATAAGACTAGAAGCTTATGATAACATCAAATTCTTTCCAACATCTACAGGTTTGTGATGTTGATCTAACCGAGAATGTGGTGGACATAATTTTCCATGTGTTTGATGAAAATAAAGACGGGAGTCTGAGCATAGAAGAGTTTGTTAAAGTTCTAGCAAGACGACAGAGGGACATTGCAGGAAACCGAGTTGAAGACGGGATTTTCTCGTGGTTTTCTTGCTGTTGGAATTGCTCAACTAGCAGATCCTCCATCTCCAGGTTTCTTTCTTAGTATACTTAAATAGTTCCCACTCTTAAGAACACTAGCATTAGCATATTAGCATATTAGCATATGTAATCTTTCGCCTATATGTAACATGTTTAAAGATAGACTGTTGAATTCCACAGATTACTAAAATCTAAATAAAACTAGTATATCGATCATACTGCAGATCTGAATCCGGATAATATGGTAGAACATGGATCATATGCTGTCTTTGCAGGGAAGTTTAGTTTGTTTTTTAAACATTTTTCCCAGGCAAAGTTGAGGATTTTGACAGGTGGGTTTGATCTTGAATCCCTTCTTCTTCTTCCATTATGTATTTATTGCTTTAATTGTCCAGCTTGTTCTTGTCTTTCAATCCAACTAGTCTGTGCTGGGTTTTTTACACATTTTTTTGTTAGACAATACTTCAGCAAAAATGAAAGAAAAACTACTATTCCTAGTCAATATTCCAACCCTCAATCCCAACAATTCAAAGTAAGACGAGGGTTATGCAAAACTTTGTAGCCACAAAAAAAAAATCAAGCTGGAGAAAATCATTGAACCAACTTGGACAAGAAACACGAAAAATGGGGTCAACGAGTTCATATGTTAGTTGGAAAATAATGGAGTAGTAATAGTATGTTTTTATAACTTTATTATAATAATTCATTTATTTGTTAATTTTCTGTTGAACCGACGCATCATCATACTGATTACTGAGTAGTGTACTCTGTAATTAGACATCAGAATTAAAGAAGGGAAACAAATAGATTAGATGACATAATTGATAGCTGGCAAATGGACAGTCGACGCGCGGCCAAATTGGGCCGGTCGTGTGGGATTCGGTCTTTTTTGGGCTGCATGAGTGGGCCCAATCAAATATGAATACTTTTCAAATATGAATACTTTTCAAATATGTAACCCCACAATATTAGTTGGCTTGATCACATTCCACCACAAAATATGATTTTTCTAAAAATAATTATAATATAAAATGTGAGTATATGGTATTCCCTCCGTCGTTTTACAAGACTCATTTTATTTGATGTATATATAATTATTTATTTAAAACGTATTGGGTGAAAATAAATGATAAGTAAGAGATTTTAGAAATAAAAATAAAAAGTATTTTTAAGACATCCAAAATAAATGAATCTTATATTATAAAATGAAGGGAAGTACTATAATTTTATCCCGTTAATATAAATTAGGAGTATATGATACTGAATTATTAAATTATAACTTTATTTCTCAGTGGCATATTCTTTTGATCCCTTGTCTTAAGGTTTAATTATCTTTGTTGTCACTATTTGTCTTTTATTCTTTTCCTGATTCAAGAGACAGAGATACTGAAATTGCTTGAAAGTGTACAACACTACAAGGTTACTTTCTAAATACAGCCGGGACGTTTTACTAAATAACGTCCGTCACCTCGCAGAACGCGAGAGTTTTTTCCCTATAAAAGGGAAAAAAATCCTACTTCTGTTCATTTTTACATTCTACCGCCGCGGTTTTTACTCCCTCTCTAAAAAACGTACTTCATCTTCTTATTTTCAACACAAATCTTCAATTAAGGTATGTTTTTTCTTCCCTTATGCTTTCTAATGTTGATTCTAGATGAATATATGTTGTTAGTATATGAAATTGCATATTATATGATGTTTTGATATTGTATGTTGATTTAGAAATGGTTGTATATAGTATTAGGTTGTTTGGAATTGATGAAAGATGATGATTTTGTATTATGGTTGATGAGTGGATGTTTTTTTTATGTTGAATAGGTTGAAATTCATTAGGGTTAGGGTTTTTTAATAGGGTTTACATTTTATTTAGGGTTTTGATGTTTATTTGGTAATTTACTTAAATTGATAGATTTTTTAGTTAAAATATTGAATTTATGTTGAAATGTCGCCGGAAACTGGCCGGAATGTATGAGATGACCGGAGAAGAAAGTGTGAAATCACGCGTCACGCGTGACGTCACATCTCGCAGAACGCGAGTGTCATGCCCTCGCAGAACGCGAGGAATTGCCAGTTATGGCAATTTCCCCTTCTGCAGAACATGTGTATTCTGCACATTTTGTTTTCTGTGTTTTTTTCTGCATTCGTTTATTTATTGATTTTACTTTGTATTGTTTTCCTGTTCGTTCAACTCGTCGGAGAAACCGAGACATTGTGAGGGAAGAACCCCCGGTTGAAAAACCAAAAGGGAAGGGGAAAGCAAAGAACACAACACCCGTAGAGCTCTTCCCCGAGGGACTCCCCGACGTTGATGAATGATACGCTGCACTTTGTATAGCGTAACTAGGGATTATTACATTAGTTTAGGAGTATTATTATATGTGTTTCGAGTCATTATTATGTTCTGAGATATTTATTAAGAAGTGAAGAAATGGAGATCAGAACCGAAGAAGATTGAAGACTCGAAGAATGAAGAAGCTTCTGCGACGCCAACCGCGATCGCGACTACCATCCAGGTGATCGCCATCATTCAACAAAAGTCATTCGAGAAGAAATTAGCGACCGCGATCGCCAGGCATATATGGCGATCGCCATGGGGCGACAGAGACCACGACAGAGCTTTACATGAAGACCGCGATCGCCAGGAATCTATGACGATCGCCACAACAAGGCCGAAGACATTCCGAGCTTTCCTTATTTTCCTTTGTTTGTTTTATTTCTTTTTCCTTATTTTATTATTTCGTTTAGGATATTTCTTTTACCATATATCTTTAGGGTTGGACTATTTATATACCCTAGCAGCCTTGTTTGGTTATGATCATCTTTTCCATCAGACAATTTAGTTTTGCAACCATGAGCAGGAACTAATCTCCATTGTTTTACTTAGCGGTTGAAACCTTTAGTTATTAAGTTGTGAGATTTCTAAACTCTTGTTCTTTTCCTATGGGTTTGTATTAATTCTCTTGTTCTTCATCTATTGATTTCTATTAGTTCTGCTAGCTTGATCACCTAGTTTGATTAGTAGTCTTCTATTGCTAGACTAGGAATATACGGTGGAATTCCTTGTCATTGTAGCACTCATATCTGCATGATCTCGTAGTTGATTGCTTTTATGAAAGAGAATTGATTGCATGTTAATACTTGACGGTTGTAAGTTACTGCATGCATCCTTATAATTCCCGTGCCCTTTGCTGCTATTTCATCTAATCTTGAGAGGTTTCCCTGATTGCTGAATAGTAAGTATTATCAGGACCGGTTGGCCTGCTGATATATTAAAGATTGGAATAGGAACATTCCCTAGGATTGATAAGAACCTGAGATAATCTATGATCAACTTGATTGTCTGTTGCGTGGATACTTGCTAGGTGAAACCATTTCTCAATATATTCACAACCAAAATTCCTCTGCTTGTTACTGGTTACTTGTGTGTTCTTGCAATCAACCCCCCCCCCTTTGGTTACTTGTTACTAGTTGATATTTCACTTGACTGCATTGATTTGGTGTTTTGATTCCCTTGGGTTCGACCTCTACTTACTTGCTATACTCTAGTTAGTGTTTAGGGTTATCTTTGATTTGCCACTACGATTTTAGCCTCATACCAAGGTGGATGAGACCTTATTTCCCAAGATAGTTATTCATGTGGACAACCGGGTAGCTGGGACAATTTTTTTCCACAGGCTGCAATAGTGGAAGTCAGACAGATGGGCTGGACAAAGTTGGGGCGGTGGACATGGTGAGGGAAGTGGACAAGCTTGTTCTTCTTCTTACAATCAACAACCAGAACCGATGGAAGAAGAAAACGAGGATGAAGTTGGGGATCAAGAAGAGGAAGAACACGAAGAAGAAGAAGATGATGATGATGATGATGATGAAGAAGAAGAAGAAGAAGTGGTCGTGAAAACAAAAAGGAAGAGGAAGTCAAAGAAGAATGAGCCAAGATATGATCGTGAGCTCACTCATAGCGTACCTGGAGGTCCAGAAGATCCCGAGTTGCTTAAGGGATTTGAAGCACATGTGGCTCACCACATCCAAAAAGGGATTGTAAGTCTTTTTTTTTTTAATTTTTTTCAGTATAATCTAGTTTGCATTATTCGTGCTATAAGTCGAATCCAACAAAAGGACATATGGAAACGCCTTTAAGAGTTTCATTGATTCCGGGCTAGCAAAGAACAAGTCGCCTATTATAGAAGGATTATTTGCACTTGGCCTATACTCCATGAAGTAGTTGTTCTCTTTGCATTGGTGAAAGAATTCTTGAACCACGGTTCTACCTTCCATTTCCTCTTCCCTTATATCTTTTACCACATTGTACACTAGTCTCTTCTTTGTGCAGCTTCCGGGATCCTTATTTATCTCAGTGTAAATCTGATTTGGAGAACAATGAGAAAGTACCATCTCACGAACCATTTTCTTTTGATCAGGGGTTGGCCTCCCAGCAAATGCATTCCCGACCAAACTATCTCCAATAGGATAGTTGTGCAAACCACAAACAACTGTTAATCTCCAATGCTCTTCAAAACGGTTCTCCATGAGCTTCAACTGAAATTGACACCCCGTTTTCTTGCTCTTTGTGTTTGTTCTAACTCCGACACCTTAAGGCTTATAACTTCCCCCTTTCTCACAAATGATTTGAACCTTACCACTTTGCCCCGGTTTAGATGGTACACTCCTTCCAATAGAGATCATAAACTTATGTTGCTTTGCAACATTCAACGCCCACAAATAACCAATCTTCTTAGAGGCAAACACTTGCTCCGTAGTGAAATATTCCGAATAATCCCTAGAAACAACATTTTCCTCACATACGGGACTATCAAACTTTGGTGCAGTGCGTAAAGAGGGAAGAAACCACATCTCCTCTCCTACGAGGTTAGCAAACTGTGAATCAAACGCATCATAGCTTGATGACACTTCATATGTACATGGCAATTCATAAGTAGATGGCACGGGCAATTCATATGTAGATGGCACGGACAATTCATATGTAGATGGCATATGCAATTGATAAGTAGATGACACGGACAATTCATATGTAGATGGTTGATGATAATCACCAAAGTCAATCCCTAAATCAAATGACGGTGGCGAACATGGCCTTGTATTCCGCAAGGGGTAGATGTAGTCATTCAACTGGATTGCATTCAATCCAGTGAACAAAGAAAAATCCACCTATACACAATAAAGAGTTAATACTCTGTAATTTGCACTTTCTCGCGTTCTGCGAGGGAGGCACCACTCGCGTTACGCGAGGTGCTCCATCTCGTAGAACGCGGGAAAATGCTAAGGTTCAAACACTGTGAAACGAGGTCATTTAACATAAACATGAACAAATGTAAATTTTCTACAGTAAAAACCCTAAAAACATAAACCCTAAACAAAATAAGGTTGAAGAACAAAACTTTTGGACATTATATGCAAAAGTCATCTCTTCAACACTTACTGCTACTACATTTAACATGAAATACAACATAATAACTTCATTTTAGCTCTTAATGGTGCAAAACAAATTAAAATTCAAAAATTAAGTAAGAACATTACCTCATTTGCATGGTAACTTGATGAACCACCATTTTCATTTCTTCCTTTGTTGAATTCCTCTTCATCTTCCATTGTTTTAGGTGTTTTTAGAGTGTTTTGAAGTTTGAAGGTTTTGAAAATGAGTTTTAATAGAGGGTGAAAGATGATAAAAAGAGGTGTTAGGGTAGGGTTAATAGGTGTTACAGTTTACTTAAAATAAGGGGGTAATTATTATAGTTAGGTGGGGACAAGACATCTATTAATGGTGCACAACAACGTCTTTCTGACATGCACTACTCGCGTTACGCGAGGTCGAGACACTCGCGTTCTGCGAGGTCACGTACACTCGCGGAACGCGAGATTAGCGTCTAAAAAATTACCCTAATTTTTTTGCTAATCTCGCGTTCCGCGAGGGTACGTGACCTCGCAGAACGCGAGTGGCCGGCCGATGTTTGGTAAAGGCACCGGGGTGTATATAGCATCCGTGTTAATCTAGTATTCTGTTTTTGTGATTTAAAATAATACGGAGTATGTTTGATAGATAAAAAATGATCATACACAAATTAAAATGATAAAAAATGATCATACTGAAATTTCACCAAATTGCTACTTTTAGTTTATTTCAAAGTTTGAAATTTTCATTTTTAATAAAAAAAAATGATCAAAAAATATGTCAATGTCACAATAATATGGCATAAGAAAAAGCTTATCATTCTCCTTTTGGTTTCCCAATATCCTAACAAATGCCAATGGTAGTTTAGGCAATGATATATTCTAAGTGATGACTGATTAAATTAATTAGCCATTGCTTACATATGCTGTTAAGCTAATAATAAAGTCCAGTGGTAAGCAACCGGGATATGTAGGATTTGGCTGTCACTCAAATTTCTCATCCCATGTGTTTTTCATTTTTTATATGTTTTCTTATTTTTAATTAAAATTAGGAAATACTTATTAAGGAAAGTTCAGGTGCAAATAGTTCTTAACGTAGGAAAAACGAACAAATCGCGTTCACATATTACACATCAATGTTCATATTCTATATGGTAATGTTCATAATCCGGGCCATCAAATTTTTTGAACGTTTTCAGTGAGGGAACGCGGTGACATACTTGTAATTACTGTAAACTTTGAATTTTTTTTTTTTTTCTTCTCAAAATGACCTCAAAGGTTTATTCGTTCAGATTATAAACATTATCGCTCAAATTATGAACATTAACTTGTTATGTGTGAACGCGAAAACTTCATTTTTACTACGTTAAGTCTTGTTCTCACCGAAACTTTTCTCTTATGATAATAAATGGAAGGGAGCACAATTCAAACTCACAATCTCACCAAATTGTAAAAAGAAGGGTTAGTTCAAGTAATAACGATACTTTTCATACCAACATAGCAATGCTATAAACATAAGTGATCATGACATGAACACCAACTTCATTAAAATCTTATTATAAAAAATAAAATCTTATTTGAACAACAACAAAAAAAAGTGTTATAATTCGACATTGGTATGAAAACCTTCTGAAATTATCTTTCTAAAGGAAATCTAAATGACATTTTGTTTTTTATAAATAAAATCATTATTCCAAGATATATAGACATTCGAGTATTAGATAAATAACTAGCGTGTGTTCCCGTACCATGTACGGGGTCACATGTAATAAATATTTTAATAATATAGTTATATTTTATACTATTAATTAGTTTATAGATTGTAGTTTATATTTTATGATTTATTTTAATAATATAGTTATATTTTATACTATTAATTAGTTTATAGATTGTAGTTTATATTTTATGATTTATTTTAATAATATAGTTATATTTTATACTATTAATTAGTGTATAGATTGTAGTTTATATTTTATGATTTATAATTTATAGATTATAGTTTATAGTTTACGATTTATGTTTTATAGTTTAAGTTCATTAATAACTAAACTTAATTAGATTGATAACATAATAATAGATAAAGATATATATATATATAAGATAAAGATATGATATGATAAAAGATAAAAATCGATATTTCTTTTTATTATATAACCTATTAGATATCTTTTTGATTTTTTTACTTATTTAATTCAAAGATATATATTAAAATATAAAGTCGGATGATGTGGAGGATAACATGGTGGATGATGTAGCATAGCTTAGAGGTCGACACATAGACGAATTGAATATAAGGGCGACATGTTGCAAAACAACGTTCTGTTTTAGTATATGTATAGATTATTGATAGGAAAAGAGTCATGTAATAATACTTGTTAAAATGATAAATGAGAATGAATGTAGAGCCTTAGATCAAGAGAGATCCAAGAGCCCATATGATGACACGTGGCACCCCTTGTCCCTCCTTGTCCCCACCGCCGGACCGTCTCCGGAGCACCACCGGAGCACCGCCGGACCGTCGTCGGACCTCCGCCGGAGCACCGCCGGACCGCCGCCGGAGCACCTCCGACCACCGCCGGACCATCTTTGATGAACATCAAGTGTTCATCACAATGTTCATAAATGTTCAAATGTATATACTCTACTGAATGTTCATCACATTATACTTAAAAGTTCACCAAATTTTGATGAACATCAAGTGTTCATAAATGTTCATCACATTATACTTAAAAGTTTTCCAACTGAATGTTCATCACATTCTACTTAAATGTTCACCAATTTTTGATGAACATCAAGTGTTCGTAAATGTTCATCACATTATACTTAAAAGTTTTCCAACTGAATGTTCATCACATTCTACTTAAATGTTCACCAATTTTTTATGAACATCAAGTGTTCGTAAATGTTCATCACATTATACTTAAAAGCTTTCCAACTGAATGTTCATCACATTCTACTTAAATGTTCACCAATTTTTGATGAACATCAAGTGTTCATAAATGTTCATCACATTATACTTAAAAGTTTTCCAACTGAATGTTCATCACATTCTACTTAAATGTTCACCAATTTTTGATGAACATCAAGTGTTCGTAAATGTTCATCACATTATACTTAAAAGTTTTCCAACTGAATGTTCATCACATTCTACTTAAATGTTCACCAATTTTTTATGAACATCAAGTGTTCGTAAATGTTCATCACATTATACTTAAAAGTTTTCCAACTAAATGTTCATCACATTCTACTTAAATGTTCACCAATTTTTGATGAACATCAAGTGTTCCTAAAAGTTCATCACATTATACTTAAAAGTTTTCCAACTGAATGTTCATCAAATTATACTTAAGAGTTCACCAAATTTTGATGAACATCAAGTGTTCATAAATATTCATCACATTATACTTAAAAGTTTTCCAACTGAATGTTCATCACATTCTACTTAAGAGTTCACCAATTTTTGATGAACATCAAGTATTCATAAATGTTCATCACATTATACTTAAAAGTTTTCCAACTGAATGTTCATCACATTCTACTTAAGAGTTCACCAATTTTTGATGAACATCAAGTGTTCATAAATGTTCATCACATTATACTTAAAAGTTTTTCAACTGAATGTTCATCACATTATAATTAAATGTTCATCACGTTGTTCATAAATGTTCATCAAAATGTTTATAAACGTACATTTTGATATACTCAAGTAAATGTTCATCACATCTTAATTTCATGTTCACCAACAGAATGTTCATCACATTATAATTAAATGTTCATCACATTATATCTAAATGTTCATCAATTTGAATTAGACTTAAAATTTTCATTTTATACTTTAACCTTTTCATTTATTATTGGACCACCGTCGGACCGCCGCCGGACCTCCGCCGGACCGCCGCCGGACCTCTGCCGGACCGCCGCCGGACCTCTGCCGGACCGCCGCCGGACCTCCGCCGGACCTCCGCCGGACCGCCGCCGGACCTCCGGTCGCCGGACAACCACCGGGTGGTCGCCGGAAAGTCATCGGGAGGTCGTCGGACCACCACAACTACCCCCACTTGTAGTGGGGTAACTAGTTTAATCTAAATCATTGGATGCTAAGACATTCAATGGCTTAGATTCATTCTTATTTATCTCTAAGAGAGGGTTTATTATGGAATTCTCACCCTTATTGATATTGCATAATAAAATTGATGATATTGCATAATAAAATTGATGTATACTTATGTGTTTTCTTTATTATAATATATTCGTGTTTAACGCGCTTCATACAAATTTTTTCATTTCTAGAGAAAATAAAAAACAAACAAAAGAGAAGAAGTTTAGAAACGCCATTCATTTCATCTGCTCCAAAACCCTGCAACTTCCTCTGTTTTTTAGTCCCGATCCATCTTCCCCAAAACATTCTCAGTTTCTAAACAATTCTATTTCAAACAACTCTAAATTCATTTCTCACTGTTTACTCATCTACAAAATCAGTGGAAGATCAGAAAGAACTAGTACAACAAATAACCAGAAAAAACATAAAACAGAGGCAAAATCCGTTCGGGGATTAATACCCAATTGTCACAAATCAACAGATTCTGTGATCTGGGTATTACTCCAAAGCCCTAAAAATGGGGAAACCAATCGGGAAGAAGAAGCCCCATCAATCAGCATCATCGAACTCAAAGCCAAACAAAAACTCATCCTCAGACGATACAGCTGTGTTCATCGCCATGTCACATGAGCTCAAGGAAGAAGGCAACAAGCTTTTCCAGAAGCGAGATTTCGAGACCGCCATGTTAAGGTTCGAGAAAGCTCTCAAACTTCTTCCCAAAACCCACATAGACGTCGCAAGCTTGAGAACAAGCATGGCATCTTGCTATATGCAGATGGGTATTGGCGAATTCCCAAGAGCAATCAATGAGTGCAATCTCGCCTTAGAAGTTGCCCCAAAATATAACAAGGCCTTGTTGAAAAGGGCCAAGTGTTTTGAAGCTTTGAACAGGTTTGATTTGGCTTGGAAAGATGTTTCTGTTGTGTTAGGTATGGAGCCTAATAATCTCACTGCTTTAGAGATTAGGGCTAGTGTTAAAAGGCATGGTTTAGGGTCCGATGAGGTCGAAAAAGAGGAGTTGGATTGTGAATCTGAAGTGGGTAATGGGGTTAGGAAGTCGAAGAGTAAGAGGAAGAAGAAGAGGGTATCTAGGGTTGAGTTTAGTGAGGAGGAGGAAGATGATGATGAGGTGAAATCAAAGACTGAAGATAAGGAGATTGTGATGGAGGAGGAAAAAACTGTGGTTGCAGTTGCAGTTACAGTTAAGTTGGTTTTTGGAGATGATATTAGATATACTCAAATGCCCATTAACTGCAGCTTGTTGCTGATGAGGGAGATTGTTCTTGACCGTTTTCCGAATCTGAAAGGAGTTCTTATCAAGTACAAGGATGAAGAAGGTGATTTTGTAACCATCACAACGACAGAAGAATTGAGATGCTGCAGCTCAGAAGGATCGATTCGGCTTTACATTGCCGAAGTTAGTCCTGATCAAGAACCGAGATATCATAAAGATGAGAAGAAAACTGATGATGGTGATGTGAATGTGAATCCAAGTTGTGTTGATACTTGGATTCTACAGTTTGCTGAGTTGTTCAAGAGCCAAGTTGGGTTCGATTCGGAGTCTTACTTGGATCTTCACGACGCAGGAATGAAGCTATACTCGGAGGCGGTTGATGAGGTTGTTTCAACTGAAGAAGCTCAGCCACTTTTTAACATAGCATCTGAGAAGTTTCAAGAAATGGCTGCATTGGCTTTGTTCAATTTGGGAAGTGTACACATGTCGAAAGCAAGAAAGCGTTCGGAGAATCAAGAACACGAAGACGCTTACAATTGGTCATGTAAGGAGTACACAAATGCAGGAATGAGATATGAGCAGGCTTTGAAAATGAAGCCAGATTTTTATGAAGGATACATTGCAGTAGGTCAACAACAATTTGAGCAGGCAAAGCTTTGCTGGAATTACAAGAACAATTCTGAGGCTCTTGAGCTGTTCAACAAAGCCGAGGAGAGCATGGAAACCGGAATGCAGATATGGGAAGAGATTGAAGAGAGGCGTCTAAATGGGATCTCCAAGGAACGAGATGAATCTTTGGAGCAGGCGGCTAGGATTATGAGGTCACAGATACTCGTTTTATGGGGATCATTGTTGTATGAAAGATCGATTGTGGAGTTTAAGATGGGATTGACGACTTGGGAAGAATGTTTGGAAGTTGCTGTTGAGAAATTTGAACTTGCTGGTGCTTCAAACACAGACATAGCTGTCATGGTGAAGAATCATTGTGCACATCAAACTGCACAAGAAGGTATCTTGTTTGTTAATATATGATAATTTCCCTTGATTACTATTCATGAGATAAGACTCTCTATATACACTAACAATTCTTGGAGAATAAAACTCTTAAAGAAGAATGAGACTACTAAACATACTAACAAATACCACTAAAAGTAGTAACAGAGTTAATTTCCTTGATTTAAAGCTTAACATGTTGGAATGTTTTTTGTGTGCAGGATTAGGATTTAGGATTGATGAGATTGTTCAAGCATGGAATGAGATGTATGATGCCAAGAGGTGGCTTCTTGGAGTTCCTTCTTCTCGGCTCCAGCCATTGTTTCGTAGAAGCCTTCCAGTATAATGTTTTGATTCTGCAAAGCTGCATCATCAATATCGGTTTGTTGATGATGGTAGCTTATTTTTCTTCTATTTTCAAGTAAGTCAGTTTGTTTTTTCGTGTTTTTTAGTACAATTATATGGTTAAAACACAAGATTTATATGAGAAATGCATTGCAGGTTGGTGTGTTTTTCCGTCGACAAGCTGCGTTAAGTGATGAAGTGTTTAGATTTTTTGGTCAAGCTGCAAATGCAGTGTTCATTCATATACTGTGGTCATCTTCTTGGGTTCAAATTTTTGTTTTCCTTCCAATTTTGCAAGATCATTAGCAGCTGCATTGGGTGCAAATTGCTATTTAAGTATAGGAGTTTCTTCGTTCATCAATTGGTGCAAAAAGGAAAAAACAAGGCAAATAGCTTCATTTACCTTCAAGATTGGGTTTAACCGTTTAAGCATACTTCCATATTGTTTTTTTTTTCTCTTGGGCCGTTCATACATTGTTTATATTCTACAAGTTTGATTGTGCATCCGGATTATCGTCATCTGGTTTTTCCTTACATTTATACTCTCTTTATTATATTTTTGTATCTTGATATCAATATTAAACAAGTAAAATTTAGGTATCGTTTGGCAAACCCATTATAAAGGATTTTTTAGATATAATGGGCTTTATTTCAATTAAAGCTTTTTTAAACTTTGAAATTTAACCCATTAATATCTCACAATTTATCATAATAAAGCCATTATAATGTAGTTTTATCAAACCCCATTATATTAAAAAAACCTTTATCCATAAAAATCCCTTTATAAATGTTTTACCAAACACACTATTACTTTAATTACGTTTTTTCATTTGTGAAATGAGCATACGTGAACGTAAAAATATAGGATCTCTGTGTGATAATGTACATTAATAGGAATGCATTTTCAACAACCAGTCTGAATATGGTTCATTCATGTAAAACTCGTTGCGACATAAAACAGGAATATTTGTTGTCATCTTTCACATAGTTCACATGGAAAGCCAAGTTGAATGTTTTATGGGATTTAATCGTGTAGGTCGATCGATCAATCCCTCTATGTCTCGCTTCTATTTTAACCAATGGAAGACATCTAGGTGGAGTTGATCTAATGAAAATGACATTATTCTACGAATATACGAATACATTCACACTTTTCTATATTTACTAGTACATTCTTTTACAATCACATGCACATGCATGTACGAGCATATGTTTTTCATATATTGTTAAAGACACACATTTTTACGAACGTGCATTAGAATATGAATATAAAGATACATGTGAATATATAAGGGTTAATATAGAAGAATATACGTGTACTAGTAATTCGTAGGATAAAAATCACTGCTAAATTGATATTTGAACGTTCATACAATTAATAATGTTTATGAAATTGGCGTCGTATGGTCGATTACAATTCGGACTCTGGATGAGTTAGTTTTAGAAGTGAAGCTCAAAAATTTGCCTCTAATACCAACAAGCATGTGGTCGGGTGGTAAGGGACCCCAACCACCCAACATGAGGTCTCGAGTTCGAGACTTGGTGGAGGTTAAAAATTGTTTGTTGGGAGAGTCACCCACGCAGCTCGAACTCTAAATATAATGGTAGTAGGGGAGTCCCTAACCGCTGAACTAGA
This sequence comes from Oxyria digyna, assembly GCA_029168935.1. Taxonomy (NCBI): domain Eukaryota; kingdom Viridiplantae; phylum Streptophyta; class Magnoliopsida; order Caryophyllales; family Polygonaceae; genus Oxyria; species Oxyria digyna. The sequence goes on from JAPVLV010000009.1 coordinate 44,972,563, forward strand.
GTGGGAAACCAAAAAAAAAAATTCCTCTAATACCGGCTAGAAAGATATCCGTAATCGTATCTTCAATTATATATAGATTTGACGAGGTGATACTCTTTTCATTACTTTAAACTAGTTAAGCAATTATTTCCCTTCAACCTCTCTCAACAACAACATCCATAAGATCGATGGATCAGCACCACGGCACGCCGGGTGGCACGTGGGCCCCATCGCCCTTCACCGGACCCACGCGCCCCCGTCGCCGCGGCATGATGATGCACATGACCTTCTTCTGGGGCGACAAAGCCGAAGTCCTGTTCTCCGGTTGGCCCGGCAAGCGAGGCGGGTTAATGTACGCCGCCTCGCTCGTCTTCGTCTTCCTCCTCGCCGCGCTCGTCGAGTGGCTCTCGGGCATGAAGCCCGGGACCCATCGGGGCGTCCGTACCCTCGCCCATACGCTCCGAGTCGGGGTGGCGAATCTCGTCATGTTGGCCGTTATGTCGTTTAATGGCGGTGTGTTCTTGGCCGCGGTCGCGGGGCATGCCCTCGGGTTCTTGGTTTTCGGGTCAAGGGTTTGGAGCAAGTCTAAGGGGAGGGATTCAAGGGAGCAGCATCCGGATCTTCCTCCTCTTCCTTGTTGTTAGTTACATGTTGCTTTGGTTTGTTTTGTTTTTCCCGGAATAATATGATGTTAGTTGTCAAAATCTATTATCAAGCAAAACTTTCCTTCACAACCAAGGAAAATGCGGTGGAGATTCTCTAGTTCATTTTCATAGTACACTTCTTTAATTAGTCCATTTGACACCTAACAAAAGGTTTTATAAGATTTTGACAAGGAGACACGTTAAGAGATCGTCGAGTTGCAACTGACGACTCCTGCATTAATCGAGTTACTTAAGAATGTTGGAGGATGAAATCCAAGACTAATGAAACTTTTATCTCCTTTCTTCTTTAGAAACCTTAGAAACGCGAGGAGTCTAGATCATTCCTACAAATTAAGAATGTTGCCACATGTTATGAGGTGTGGAAAGGAGGCATCATCTGGTTGGTCGAATCTAGCATATGGTGAAGCTATTGATGCAGACAAGTGATTTCAAGCGCAAGGACGTGATGTCGCTGAAGAAGGGAGCGTTATGTGTCTTTGTGCAATAAATGACAACAAATTTTGGTTATTCTAGGGGTGGCTTATTCTGTCGTGCGTTGCGCGGTTGTAAACGCGATAGACAAGGCAAAAGTCGTTGTTCCACGAGAGTCTTGTCATGAAGAATACAATTGTGTGTTGTGTAACTTGGTGATCGTGTTTCATCAATAACAACGAACAAAAAATCTCCCTTATTCAATTAAAAAAAAGGGTCGAAAACTCGGGTAAGTTGTGTTATTTTCACGAAATTCTTTACTTCAACACGTGCAAAGTAAAAGATCGTAAATGTTTAGTTCTTGTAATCAATTAAATGAGCTTATGTGCCATCAATATATCTGAACTTAGACGGTCTTTACTTATCTTAAGCCATCAATTAGATCTCTACAAAATGAAATTAATTGAAGCCATATAACTAATATAAGCAAGCTTATAGTATCATACTTCCAAGAAGCATCACCTCATGTAACTTATCCAAATTGTTTTTAACTATGTAACCGTGAAAAATAAACTTATCAAATTTTTTATTTTATTTTATTTTATGATTTATACCCAAGCAAGTTTTTTTTTAGCAGAAGATTCCAACTTTCTCCTGCTCTTCGTGCGACGCCAAGTATATATACACGAAGCGTCTTCGAGATTCTCACTTCCTGCTTTACTCTCTAATCAATTCCCAATTGCTCACAAATTCTAGGGTTCAGATATTCAGTAATTTTTCTCTTGCGTCATTCTGAGCTGCTGTATAATGGAGAAGATCAGGAAGCCGTCTCACGCTGGCACATGGTACACTAACAATCGTAAGTCATCTTTATCCAATTTCCAGATTCCCCCAAGTCGTCGCAAATATACCTCAATAGCTGTTTCCTGTTGGATTTAATTGATGTTTGGTTCCACTGATGTTTGGTTTTGGAGAGACCAAGTTGGACTATCTCCTGTTTAAGGACTTTTGATTAACAAGTGTGATCGTAATTTGGGGAAACAGGATTTAGATGATCAAAATTAACAATCTTTTGGTTTAATCTACATGCACGGAATTCGACACTGATTTAGTTTGCCAGTTTGTGATTTCTACCTGTAAGTTTGGCAGTTTTGTTGGTAATTTTTTTCCCAATAGTAGAGTGTGGCATCCTTAATTGAGGCAAGGTCGGGTCGTTTTAGTTCACTGTCACTTTTTTTCTTCATGGGGGGTTTTGGTTTTGTCTTGATTTATGTTTTCTTTGCTAGTACATGGATCCTTTTTTGGATATAGTGGGGGCATGTTGTTCTTGTTGTTGTGTTGCAGGGATAATTTTTTTCTTTTATTCAACTGTTCTTTCTTTGGCTTAGTTTTGTGCATTGCAGTTTAATCATGTGTTAGGGTTCTTTTGGGTGTGCGGTTAAAGGTCTCACCTTGATTGGCTGTTAATGTATTATATTGAGTCAGGCTGTATGCTTATGAATCATGACACAGTTTTGTTGTGCCTTTGACATCTTCTTTGTCAAACTTGTTTAAATTGGATTTATAATCTAGAACTATTCAGTCTACCAGATGCAAAATGATTTAGTTGTGACACTGGTCAAAGCTTCAAGATTTGAACACTTCTTCATCTTTTCTGTTTCCTATCTATTCAATGAGTTCTGCAAAAATGTTAAATTTCTCGTCACAGAACACTTTTCTCAATTCTTTTCAGCTAGTAAATTATCTGAGGAGCTTGATGGTTGGCTTAAAGAATCCGGCCTTACTAAATCCTCTGATGTACGAGGTGTTATAGCACCGTAAGTTTCTCCTCATATCACTTTCTGCTGTACTGTAAACAATGTAATGATGTCAGCTGATTTTTTGAGGCATTGCAATATCAGGCATGCAGGTTATTCCTATTCTGGTCGTGCAGCAGCCTATGCATTCGGCAACATAGATCCGAAAGACATGTCGGTATCTTCTTCTTTGCTATACTTTTTATTATCCTTTCACTATTCCTTTCTTTGGTGTTTCGTTATTTCATCCCTATTTCTACTTTATGTTCAGCATCTGCCTTCTTTTAGTCCTCCTGTGTGATTTAGAAATAGAATGAAAATAACCTTTTTATCCTTTTTTGTTCTCCTTGTATAGTTTGAGGTTCGCCATCTAAATTAATGGTGTATCAAGAACTGCAGTATATTAAAATTGTTCTACTTTTGTGACTTCTGTAAGAGGAGCTATGATTAATTTTTTTTGCATAGTCATGAATAATAACTTAAATTAATAATGGATATACAGAAGCTACAACCTATGAAACAAATCTTGTTTCTTCCAAAGATAGTGAAGAAGGCCCTTGTATTCATTAGTTGCTTCTGAAGCTTTTTGCTTAAGAGTAATCCAGTTGAAAGATTTCCTCATGGGCCTCTTTTAGTATACTTGCTTTTGTACTTGTAGTGTAGATATGTGATCAATCAAGATGATTTTATTTTTACTAGAAGTTGATTATTTATTACAGGTCATGCAATGTAATATTTGGTTCCTTTTTCTGTGTATTTCATTTATAATAGCTTATTTTTTTATGATCGTCTTGATACTGTATGCTTATTTCCAAATACTTGATTACAGTACAAGGGTGTTCCTATTGGGTCCATCCCATCACTATTATACACCAAAATGCGCTGTCTCTGCAGCAACTATCTACAGAACACCTATAGGAGATCTCCCTGTCGATCTAGAAGGTAGAGTAATTTTTTTCCATCTTTTTTCCCAGCCTTCGTATGATACTGAAAATCATTACATTCCTTTGATATGTTTTCCTAAAACACGTTTTTCTTAAATTAGTCATTGAGGAGCTTAAAGCTACGGGGGAATTTGAAGTGATGGATATTCGTGTTGATGAAGCTGAGCATAGCATGGAGATGCACTTACCTTACCTCGCCAAAGTATTTGAAGGGTAGTATATCATATTATAATACTCTTTCCAAAGCCTCTTAAAAACCACTTTCAATCTTAACTATAATATCTATATTCAATCACAAAATCAACAGGTATCCTGTAAAAGTTGTCCCAATCTTAGTTGGAGCTCTTAATGCTGAAAGTGAAGCTTCATTTGGCAAATTGCTTTCTAAGTATGTGGATGATCCCACCAATTTCTTCTCAGTATCCTCAGATTTTTGTCACTGGGGATCTCGGTACATTTCTATCCTTTCACTAAACGTAGTAAATTACTGCTGCATGCTGTAAATCACTTTTTTTTTTGTTTTAGATTCAATTATCAGTACTACAACAAGAAACATGGACAAATCCATAATTCTATCGAGTCGTTAGACCGAATGGGCATGGATATTATAGAAACTGGAGATCCTGATGCTTTCAAGCAGTATTTACAAAAGTATGAAAACACTATTTGTGGACGCCATCCAATTAGCGTCTTTCTTCATGTAAGTCATCCAATTCTATCTAAATTTTTTTATCGTTTTAATCTTAAATTCTGATGCAAATGAGGGATTGATCATGATCAGATGTTGAAGCATTCCTCCACAAAGATAAAGGTGAGATTCTTGAGGTACGAGCAGTCGAGTCCATGCAAAAGCATGAGAGACAGCAGCGTGAGTTACGCATCTGCAGCAGCCAAGGTGGATAATTAATCGACGGTTGCGGTTCTAATTTATGCAGCACCAGCATTTAAATTGTAGTTTGTCAATTTGCACGTCTAGGCAACAAAATAAAACAGTTGCCTTTACATGTAGCTAATAAAAATATCTAACATTGACACTTTGCTCTTCTGTATTCCCATTTCTCATTGCACTTGTTTGTTTGTTTTCTTGCTAATCTTTGCTTAAAATTCCATCTGCGATTTTCTCATTCCAGAGGCTTGTATATTTGCAGCAACTTCAAACCATAAAGAAAAACACAAGAAAAGTATCTATGTCTTGAGTCTAAATCACACATTGTGACGGACAATCATAAATTTGTGTTCTTTCTTCTTGTTTTCTCATAAATTTGTGTTCTTTCTTCTTGTTTTCTCATAAATTTGTGTTCTTTCTTCTTGTTTTCTGTTTCTGTTTATCTTAATCGCACTTGGGTTAGCGAATGTGACTTGCGTGGTGGCTAATGGTGTCTTCACCGTTGCTTCATTACCTTCTCAATCATAAAACAAAACACGTCGCCTCGATCGCGATCGTTGTATAAAAGAAACGAGATGACGAAGGAAATCACTTATAAATTTAATCTAATTAAAATGGTCTAGATTCATTTCAATTATGATCTATGAAATTGTAAAAGAAACGCCACCAAAATATTCTCGTCTTTAATTTTATTCAGCTTAATAAAGTCCCTTACTATTTAACGCTCACCCTTTTTGCTATTTACCGCCCAGGCGCCGTGCGTCACGCATGGATTATAACCCTGCGTGACGCATGGTTTAAATCCACACGTCACGCACCGAATAAAACCATGCGTGACGCATGGACACAAACCATGCGTCACGCATGAATTTGTTTACCTATAAAAGCCCAAAAATGAAACCCTACCACATTATCATCTTCCTCAACATTGTTCCACGGCGGCTGCGCTCTCAAACGCACCGATTTACCCAAAAACCATCATTCTCATAATCTTTTTTTGCATATAAGGTATGTAAACATTAAGATTTCATTGTTATGTTATGGTATTGATGTATATATGAGGTTTTCATGTTGTTTTGATGATATTTACTTCAAAATCCAATGTGTATGTTAATTAGTTGATTAGAAATGATTAAACTTGTAATATATGAATGGATTGTGTACTTTGTTGATAATTTATTGACCAATTTGATATTTTCATGTGTATATAGTTTATTAGGGTTTTGTGAATTAGGGTTATGAAATTAGGTTGTTAAAATTTGGTAAGGTTTTAATGAAATTATTGAAAAACTGTTAGAATTTTGGAAAAACTGTTGAGATTAGGGTTTGAAACATGGAAAAACTGTTGACGAACAATTTCTGGAATGTGCAATTCCACACGTCACGCATGGATTGAAGCCATGCGTCACGCATGGATGGAAGCCATGCGTGACGTGTGGAACTGCACATTCCAGAAATTGTGTTCTGCAGTTTCAGATTGGATTTGATGATATACTGATTGAGTTTTTGATGATATGCTGATTAAATTCAGTAAACTGATTAATTTTGTGGAATTACACATTTTATGATGCAGATATGGATGGTGGTCGTCGACCTGAAATAGAGAACTGAAGAAAAAAGATCCCATAGTTCCAAAACCAAAGAAGAAGAAAAATAGACAAGAATCGTCTCCTCGTCGTTTAGAGTTTTCTGGTGAGATGCAACAACAACAGCAACAACAACAGATACAAGAGCAACAACAACAACATCAACAACAACAGCAACATCAACAACTAGCTTTGTCTGCTGCAAGTTTCGATCCCCAGGGTTCCCCTCATTACTTTCCTGGCACCCCCATTCTGATCCCACATCAAACACTGTTTCCACAACAAACACAGTTTCCAGGCTATCCGGGCTATCCACAACAAGAGCAATCATTTGTGGAGATGATGAGACAAACTACTGGTTCTCATAACTTTCAGAACCCTCAGACGGGTGATGACCAGTACGCACTGGTTGCTTGTAGCAGTGCAGGGCCATCAGCTGGGGGTGCAAATGCTGGTTCTGATTCTGATTATGAGCAGGAGCATGAGCATGAGGAACATGGTGAGGAAGAGGATCAGACATATGAGAATGTTCATGAAGAACATGAAGAAGCGGAAGAGCAAGAGGAGCGAGAGGAACAACCCAGAAGACGACGACGACGACAACCTCCGGTCAAAAACATATACGTCCCTCAGTTAGAGGGGGGTACTCCTGGAGGTCCACAAATTCCGGAGCTGCTCATAAGCTTTGAAGCTCATACAACCTTTTTTGTGCAAAAAGGAAAGGTATGTAATTAGAATTTGGTTTATAGATTCAATACTTATCATAACTAATTTAATGTTAGGAAAATGGTTGAAAAAAATGAAAAAATTACATTCAGTTCATTATTTGATTATATGAAAGATGAGGTATGTTTATTTTTATTTATGAATTGTAAATGTGTTGTGATATTAAATTTGTTAATGTATGAATTGATTTGATTAAATTGATGGATTATTTGTTGAACTATTTGTAGTTTTGTTGAAAATTTGGTTAAGGTGTGCTGCACAGAATGCAGAAACTGGTTTCTTTGCATTCTGTTTAATGCAAATCCACGCGTGACGCATGGTTCATGTCCATGCGTCACGCGTGGAATTTCATTTCAAAGAATGTCAAAGTTTCTGCAGTTTCTGGAAACAAATTATGCGTTATTGAAATGATTTGTGTTACGTAATCAATTTACAGGATAGAGGCGTACTCCCTTACCAGACCATACAATCACAGCTGAAAGATTGGGAACTTAATTCTGACTTGCCATGGGGTAATCACACAGTTGCAACGGAGCTGACTCATCTCAGGCTGTTGATGTACGATGTGATTCATTATCCGCTCATCTGCGCCTTTATAGAAAGGTGGCATCCTAAAACAAACAGCTTCCACATGCCATTTGCTGAGATGACAGTGACGTTGCTCGACATCAAGAAGCTGATGTTGCTTCCTATTCACGGGAAAGCTATGGTGACCGACCCCACCGCTTCAGTCGGGAGAACTACGAACAAGAACTATTTTGGTGAAAAGGGACGGCAAAATTTTCATCTTCAAAATGAACAGCTCGATAGTTATTGGATTTGAGCGAAAGAGTTTAAGGCGCACATTGAGGGCCTAAATGATCCCGTAGTTCATGGAATGGGCTATATATTCCACTTGTTGGCTTCCACAATCTTCACTGACAAGTCACAACATAAGCTCCCGGTGAGATTTGGTGCATTTCTAGGGAGTGTTGAAGAGGCAAGAAGTATGTCTTGGGGATCTGCGGCGCTAGCATATTTCTATCGCCAAATGGGCATCGCTACACGCCAAAATTGTGGTTTGATCTCATTTTGTTTCACTCTCCTTCAAGTAAGTTTTTAATTATTTAGGAACTACATTTTTTATCAATCATAACTTATTTCTATAGTTTTAATGCTAACTATATTTTTTAAATGGTAGGGTTGGATATACACATACTTCCCATCCTTAGCAGCTGGTGTTCGACTTAATCCTGATTGGTCAGTTGATCATCCTTATGCGTTTCGGTTTCTACCAGAGGAAGCGTTGCCAAACTACGACCCTGAAGCACGAAACTACAGAGCTGAACTAGATGCAATGAGGGCGGATCAGGTATTTGTGTTGCATTTTGTTTATATTTTTAAGCCTCAGTTTTGGTACCTCAGTTTTTTTGCAATTCCATGCGTCACGCATGGATCTGTTTCATGCGTCACGCATGGATTAATTCTATGCGTGACGCATGGCTTGATTCTATGCGTGGCGCATGGAATTGCAAAAAAAACTGCGTACTATTTTTTACCTCAGTTTTGGTACCTTAAGGTGTAAAATTACTGTTTGAGTAATGCAAGACGTTGATATCGTTTTTATGTTAATTAGAACCCGTATGGTGAAATCGACTTCAATGATCCTGCCTATGCTCCTGCTCTTTTTTTCGGGGTGCTGAGCTGCATGGACATAACCGAGCCCCACCATCCCGATAGGTCGCCTAGGCAGTTTGGTAGGGTGCAGATGATTCCCAGGCCTCCAATTTCACCCCTTAAAGCCCATAGGCTCATCAGCCCTAGGTCATATGTGGTGAATTATGATAGAATGAAGTGGAGTTGGGAGGGGATGGATATCCACAGGGCGACCCTTGAGCAGATGGGACCACCTGCGGAGACAGGTTTTGAAGAAGCTCCGGAGTATCTTGTGTGGTACATCCCCCGCACTCATCGATTTCTGATACCCGGCAGACACGCTAGCTTGTAAGCACATCAGGTAATACATTTATCTCATGTAACTTGAGATCTTGATTTTTCTTTAAGTTTGATTTAAGGTAAACATTATGCAAATAACTGATTTCAATATTTTATTTTATTTGTAGGTTTTTGACAGGGTCTACGATCACTTGTCACCATATGCAACCTTGCCTGATCCCTATGATGTTTCTGCAATGCATGGAGCCATAAGCGAGGTCCTTCAAGATATTGAGCCGTGGACAACTATGTATCAACAACATCGGTGGTGATCTCGTTGGATTGGGTTCGATTGTTTTTTATGAACTGTTTGTTTTCGGATTTTCAGGATTGTCCGTTTTTCGTAAGGATTGTTTGTTATGACGTTGTTGAACTTTTAATTCTGGTTAGCGTTGTTGAATTTGTTGGATTATTTGTTTAGGGTGCAAAAGACATAAATCCGCATTCTGTTGGTCAAATGCAAAACCATGTGTCACGCACGGATTCATTCCATGCGTCACGCACGGTTCTCTTCAATGTGTGACGCATGGAAGTGTAAACCTAGTTTAAAATCGCCTATAAATTCACTCCCTTAGCATACCATTTCAACTCATTAATCTCTCCTTTTCACTCCCTCAGCCTGTAAGTTGATTTTTGAAGTTCTTCTTTGAAGCTCCATATTCCACATCTTATTCCTTACTTTCTCACTTGTTTTCTTACATTGTATTACAGATTGGAAACCAACATGGCATCATCCTCATCATCATCTTCAATACCACGAGAAGGCAGCACCATTCAGTGTCCAAATAAGAGGTGTAGGAAGTCTATCACGGTTTTCAGTGCTAATGACAAGATGAGACCAGACCAGTATGGCCGGAGGTTTTTTACATGCCAATGTAACTTCAGGTGGGTATTTCTTGATCCTGAGTATGACCGTCATCATCCCCGTGTTATGACGAAATTGTTGGAGGAAAACCGGACACAAGCCATGAAACTGAAAATCTTTAACGAGGAGAAAGATTTGGAAACGGCTAAATGGTGGGTGAAGGAGCTCTATGAGGATTTTGAAGAAAAACCAACTGATTCTGACGATGCGTAGTGGTCTTAGTATTTCGTTCCTTTTAAGATGTAATGTGAAGTGTCTTGGTGTTTTGTCTTTGTTATGTTCGTTTTAATTTACGTTTCAAGAATGAGTCTTTTTTATGCTGTAATGAATCTGTTTTATTTTGTAATGTATCGGTTTTTTGTTGTAACGTATCTGTTTTATGTTGTAATATATCTGTTTTATGTTGTAATTACGATGTCTCCTTTTGATAAGACAACTCATATGTCTCCTATTGATAAGATTACTCATATGTCTCCTTTTGACAAGACAACTCATATGTCTCCTTTTGACAAGAAAACTCATATGTCTCCTTTTGACAAGACAACTCATATGTCTCCTTTTGACAAGACAACTCATATGTCTCCTTTTGACAAGACAATTCGGAAGTGTTGCTTTTGACAAGTAAAGCTGAAATGGAATTTCTGCATTCTGTAGGAAAAATGCAATTTCATGCGTCACGTGTGGAACAAATCCGTGCATGACCCACGGATTTGTTCCACGCGTGATGCATGGAATTGCATTTTTCTTACAGAATGCAGACATTCCAATGGTTGATGCAAAGCACCTGTTTCACGTTAAATTTAACCCAGAAATACCACATAAAGACTGAAATGTGCATCAAATGATACAACCTTACAACATTAGAAGGTCATTTGAAACTCGAAATAAAATACACATTACAACATTGTCAGGACGGACAATAACTCTTGAACTAGTATTCGTCATCATCATCGTCTGGAATTGTGATGCTTTGTTTGGACGATTGATGTCCTCCTCTTTTCGGGGGTGTGTAAGCCCCACATCTTTGCCACACTTCGTCATACAAGTCTGCAGCATATTCTTCACAATTACGCTCCCAAAGATTATAAACAGGTGGTAGTGGACATCCATCCTTCAGGAGAATCTGAGATAGATTTTATGGAATTGCATAATTAAATTTACATGTAATGCACTAGGTAAATAGCAATTGAAAAAAACATACCGGGATGAAATGTTCCTTCTATGTAAGTAGTAATAGGCAAACAACTTGCATCTTGGCTCCAGGTTGACCATTCCAAGTCGGAAGTCTAAGAGGTAGGAATGTCTGTTTAATTTGCTCGCCTAGACACACAAAGACACAATTACATGCCGAAGCCACCAAACATGCCATTTCTGGTACGGTAAGCCACTTATCCCTTGGAGCTGGGTAGTAATCGCTTTCCCATGTAAGTTGATGTATAGCAGACTCCAATGTTGGATTTACTTCTCCGCCAATCCACGTGCCTTTAAGTAAATGCCAAATCTCTTTAGCCTTTCTTATCATCTCTTCTCGTATGAACTTCCAATGCTCTTGCGTCCCACCTGTTACATGACTCTCAAAAACAGATTGAGTGACGGGATATTTTGGATAAAGTGTACATTAGAGTGAAGATAATATCGGTCACCTGTTTCCATAGAAATAGATCTAAACCCGCAGTTTCCATCGGCTCTGATGTCAAACCAACCCTCCACATATGGTCGCATGCACATTGGTATCTTTCTAATGTACTTAGAAGGCGCATACATTTTTTGTGGAGCGGGAGGTGCACCAAAGGGTTTAGGAACCCTTTGCTTCTTGGGAGGTGTTTCTTCCAAAGCTCTAGACCTCATCTCTTGGTCGGTGTATTCCCATGCAGACTTCTTTGTTTGTGTAGATCTAGGCACTTTGTTAGGAGCTCCTTGGGGACGACCACCGGTGTGTTTCGAAATAGGCGGCTCTTTGAGAGGTGTATCCACTTTAGCTATCTTTCTGACAGATTCAATACACTTCTCTTGATCATGTGGTGACAAGGTGTTCCATGTTTCTTCATAAAATTCATCAAATAAACGTCTTGCCACGTTTTTCTTAGTTTCAAGATGACACTGTGTATCCACTTCTTCCAAAGACAACGTACTCCAAAAATGATGAAAAGACACGGGCTGAATTGGCATTTGTTTCTTCACACAAGTCGCAAGGTCATGGACACACAGCATCCCGTCTCTGACCTTGGTTGCACAATCGCAATATTGTGGATTGTACATGCCTTGTACACCTTTGTCGTATTCTTTAATTAAGAGCTCCATTGCCTTGTACGAAACTTTGCACTTCAAATGTACAAACAAAGATGTTTGGTGAACAAGTCTATACGTCTTTGTTAGGCTCTCGTTAAATGAACCCAATATCTCTTTCAGCTGGTTTCGTGCCATGTCACTGTATTCCTCAAATACTGTGTCGAGCCTACCTTGTCCACCACTCAAATATGACTTCAAACAGGAATGTGCTCCTTCCACTCTGCATTTTTATTAAGGTGTTCAAACAGGAATCTGCTTCTGCAGTTTCTGTAAACTGCACATCCATGCGTGACGCATGGAACACATCCGTGCATCACGCACGGATTTAATCCACGCGTCACGCATGGATGTGCAGTTTACAGAAAATGGTTAAATGCACAGAAAACTGAATATAGTTGTGTAACTGCAATTATAGATAAATTACCTGTTTGTCGTGTTGCTTCCAAGAGTAAACACGTCATCCGTCCATGCCGACACACATCTTTCTTTGAAAGGACCAAGCCAACTGTCTCTAACATATTGCAGTACGGGAATATGCGCGTTCCAAGCTCTCTCTGTAGTATCCAACTTTTTTTCATATCCTTCTACGGTGGTTTCCGCGAACAAGTTGTAGTAGTCGTTGGATAAGTTTTTTCCCTTTAGTTTCGATCTCATTTCGAGCGAAGCTTTGACCTCTATGTTTTTCCTTATATGTCGTCTACATAGAAGAAACTTTGCATTTGGAAAAAGAAGATCCGTTGCACTCATTAAAGCTTGTTCACGGTCGGTGACAATGCAAGTCGGCGTTGCTCCAATTCTTCTATACATCTCTTGAAGTTGTTGCATTGCCCACAAATAATGCTCTTTAGTCTCGCCCTCAAGAAATGCCCCACAAACTACAAAGTTCCTCCATGTAGACGTGATTCCAACAATCTCGAAAAATGGCATTTTGTACCTGTAAAGAGATAATTTGAAATAATATTATTGCAATGTTATGGAAAATCATATGTAATGGTCAATAATCACACAAAACTTACTTGATTGTGGCATATGTGGAGTCCATTATAAGTACATAGGGAAATGATTTCAAGAGCTTCATTGATTCTGGGGACGCAAAGAACATATCACCAATCATAGACGCATCATCTTTGCTTGTCCTATACTCTATGAAATAGTCGCTCTGTTTACATTTGTAGAAAAACTCTTGGATAACAGTTCTTCCTTCCCTGTTTTCGATCCTCGTCTTGGCCATCAAATTGTAAACTTGTTTTTTTTTTGTAAGGTTCTTGGGAGACTTGTTGAGCATAGTGTAAATCTCATTTGGTTTACAATGAGCCCTAGTCATTTCAACTACTGTACACACTTCATCAGGCGTCAATCTGCCTGCAAATGCATTCCCAAACAAGCTACTACCAATAGGATGGTTGTGGGTACCTAACATTACAGTAAGTTTCCAAGCCCCTCTATGCTCCTCTCGAAGCTTTAATTCGAACCAACATCTACATTTTTTCGTCTTGATGTTTTTCCTCACTCCCTTAGCTTTTGAGTAATTCACTCGTCCTCTATCACAGATAAGCTGAAGTTTTCCAGATTTTGTTTCGGTTGGTGCTCTACTCCTTCCATTGACTATGCAAAAGTTGTTGGCTTGTGCAATGTTAACGGCCCAACTCACTCCCTGTTGTCTAGAGGCGAATACCAAGTCATTTGCAAACAACTCTGAGTAATCAACAGAGACATATTGTTCTTCTTGAACTTCAATATCAAATTGTGGTGCAGTACGCAAAGGACGAAACACATTTAAGCTACTTGTGTGTGAAAGTGGCCTCATCAAATGCGAAGGCCATTGCGACAAACCGTAACCGGTTCCAAAAGATCCAGTGTTGATATCACCAAACTGTGATTGCGGTTGCTCCCATGTTGTAAAATCAATGCCCAAATCAAACGAAGGTATGTAGTCGAGGTATGACGGAGGTGGGCAGTCATTAAGAGTAATCTTGTCTAATCCAGTAAACACAGAAAAGTTCATCTATGCACAAACACACAGATAACAAACCAGTTAAGCTTCTGTATGGCAAATCCACACGTCACGTGTGGAATTGCCATAAGTCATACATTTCAAACCGCTTAACCAACAAGTCATACATTATAATACATTTCAAACATCATAATCACTAAAGTAAAAAAAAATTCACAAACGTCTACGCGTGACGCATGGATATAATCCACGCGTGACGCACGGTTCTCTTCCATGCGTGACGCACAAAATGACACATGATCCCTTTGATTCTTAGTAACACTGATGTGTGCATGATTTCCAATCAAAATAAAATTACATATTGTCAAAGGTTGGACATTAGGCCACGTAAGAAGTCCAAACAAAGGATATGCTACTTTACAGGTTAATAGGTGTTATTGGGAGTTACCCACATGGTTAAATATACCTAATAGGCATTGAAAACAAGTTTCATTACATTCGGACATCGTTTGAGTGTCGTTTCGCCAAAAACCGCCTTAAGTCCATTTAAGGCGTTTTTAGTGGTTTTAGCGTTTACGTGCCTCATTTCGTGTGAGCGAGACCTTGTTTCTACTGAATATCCCTAATAAGAGTAAGTTGTATAGTATTTTCAACAATAATCACCGTCAATATTGTAGAATATACATATTGCGACAAGTTAGAGAGTTACGACTAGTATGTTTTTTACAAAGGAGGCGGTACTTTAAAAGTTAGAAGTTGTGATTGGGAGTTACCCACATGGTTAAATATCCATAATAGCCACTGAAAACAAGTTTCATTACATTCGGACATCGTTCGTGTGTCGTTGTGCTGAGTAGTTTGATGTTTTACAAAGAGCGTGTTACTCTAAAAGCAAAAGGTTTTGATGTAAAGTTACGGACATGGTTAAATATCTCTAATAGGCATTGTAAACAAGTTTCATTCCATTCCGATGATGTTTCGACGACGTTATGGCGAATTGTGGTTTTAAAGCCTTTAAAAACAACACGGAACATGAATTATTTTGTGTGACATAAGTACAAATACATTGAATACATTGACATGGACCACATAAGCAACAAAAAAATACATTGACATCCATGCGTCACGTATTGTGTAAAACCATGCGTGGTGTGTGGATGCATTCCACCCGTGACGCATGGTTTTATGTTGCAAAATCTTATTGTTAAATTTAGAATGTTTATATTGTTGTTATGTTGACGAATGTTCAACCTTATTATATTTCAAATTGTATATGGTGCGCCATACATATTGCGACCTCGTTCGGTTATCAAACTATATTTCACTTACAAAGGTATAAATTTGATTTTCAAGTTACACACATGATCAAATAGACATTATAAGGATTGAAACAAAGTTTCATTCCATTTCGATGACGTTTTTGTCGAATTGGGCTTTATCGCCTTAAAAAAGACACTAAAAATGTGTTTCTTTGCACACTTAACTAGAAATACATTGAATACATTGAATAACCCTAAAGTCATATATGCAAATCCATGCATGACGTACGGATACAATCTGTGCGTCATGTATGGATGATATCCGTGCGTGACGCATGGATACAAGCCGTGCGTGACGCATGGATACAATCCGTGCGTTTTCTGGAATGTGCAATCCGTGCGTGACGCACGGATGACCTGGGCGGCAAATAGCAAAAAGGGTGGGCGTTAAATAGAAAGTATGTTAATATACCTATTTGTACAGTTAAATTCATAGCATCCACTTCCATCCACCCCGGCGGCCGCCATCACCCGGAATCTTTTCCTTAGAAATAATCCATCTACCCTTCTGTTTCCATTTTTTAACGGCACGAAATTCGTTTGTTAAAATCAACGGTGCTTGATTCGCCTGCTTACGTCCTCAAACCATACCCGTGGTGACTCACCTACAAAAGTGTTTTGTTCACCAAACGCCCACAGCCCTTCTCTTCTCTGCATCCATTTCTCCTCGAAAGTGGGAAATTTGCAATGCATAAGGCGAGTTGGGATGATTGGGTTGAAGAAGCTGTCTCCAAGTTGGAGTCTTTGAAGCTACTTCGCTCTCTCAGACCCATCAACCATTGCAATATCGGCTCCAAGTCAGACGCCCTCCAGGTGTTCGACGGATTGCGTCACTGGGATAGAGCCTCCGTCCATGTCCAAATTTCCGAGCTCACCTTTCATAAATGGCTCAATGATATCCCCAGCTGCGGTACTTTCTGATAACTCTGACTGTTTCTTTCTGCATTGTAATTAACGCCTTTGATAACTCCAGTGTAAAAGTTGAATCTTTAGCTGTTCAGAACTGGTTTGGCGTGTGATTCGGTTGGAGTTGTGTTGAAATTTGTAACAATTTAGCTTGTACCCTGATTGTTGCTTAGCTTATAGCTTTGAAGATGATAATCAACATGTAAGCGTGCTACAATGATTTCCTCAGAATCGAAAAGATGGGAAGCAATAGTATTATATTTTGTGTTAATAATCTTAATATAGCTTTCTAGTTGAGATTGATAGCCTTCTTTATCCCATTTTCTAAACATGACATGCTACTTTGAGTAATTTCTTTCTTTATCTGCTAAATTGGATAGTTACCTGCTTCTGTTCAATAATAACAAGTTTCACTGTAATCTTAAGTTTTTGTATTTTATGCAGGAGAAACTGCTATTGATGCAAGCGGCGAAGTCAATGAAGCAGATTGGAACTCTCAGCCTGACAGAAAGCTCCTTCTTTTCTCTGGAAATGACTACTTGGGCTTGAGTTCACATCCAACCATAAGTATGGAAGCTGCAAAGGTGCCTCCGATTATATGACTCATACATTTTGTGTCTTTCCCTTGCCATAACATTCTGAGGCATATATGAGTTTTTAAATTAGGCAGCTCAAGAATTTGGAATGGGGCCAAGAGGCTCTGCCTTGATATGTGGGTACACAGACTACCATTGGTTGCTGGAAGCTCGCTTGGCAGCATTGAAGAAGAAAGAGGTATTAACTTATACTCCTATCCTTAACTCCTCCTGTTTTATATTTCGTATTTTCATTCCTTCTACTTTAGTAATTGCTTAGGAATCTTAGCTGATTACTGATGAATTTTCTGTCCAACTATTACCTTGTAGGATTGCCTTGTTTGTCCAACTGGATTTTCAGCAAATATGGCTGTAATGGTGGCAATTGGTAGTGTTGCCTCTCTATTGGCTTCCAGAAAAAGACCATCAAGAGCCGAAAAGGTTGCTGTCTTTTCTGATGCTCTTAATCATGCTTCTATAATTGATGGGCTCCGTCTCGCTGAGCGTCAAAGTTGTGTGGAGGTTTTCATCTATAGACACTGTGACATGCAGCATCTTAACACATTACTGTATGTTTTATCCGGTTTTCTTTCTTTGGGATCCATTTTATTTTACTTTATCAATCTACTAAGATGCACATTGTATCCTCCTAATCTTGTTTTTGCTTTTACAGATCAGAGTGCACAATGGCAAAGAAAGTTGTTGTGACTGATAGGTTTGTTCTTTCATATTGCTGCATATGTAGCATTGATATGAAATTTATCTCCTTTTTCAGTTTATTAAGGACGGGATTGACATAGTTACCTTTAGGATGCCTACCCTTATTTTGAACTGTTAAATACATCGGCACACAATCGTCTTTTCTATTCGTTACACTTGCTATGTGTGGTTAAAGAACCGGTCAAAATGATATCATCCACATAGAGCAGAAGAATCACTAATTTAGTACACGTGCTCTGTGGCAGTTTATTTAGTATGGATGGAGATTTTGCGCCAATGGATGAACTTGCTAAACTCCGCAAGAAGCATGGTTTTTTATTTGTTATTGACGATGTAAGTTTTCTGTGTCCACCCTTACATAGAACATTACAAAACCTTTCTTGTGACATGATTTCCTGAAATGGAAGGGATTAATTTGCTGGAATAAGTACACACATAATTGTTAACAAGTTAATACCCTTAAAAGTAAGCATTTACTTGCACTTCATCATAAAACACATTGCCTAAAAATGTTGTTTTTGTATGCATCATGGAAAGTATAAAATCTAACTGTTTGGTAAAGAAGAATGGATGTGAATATGGATATAATTCACTGTTCCCTACCAATAAATACTTATTAGCTGATTATATCGTTATTAGTATCCTAAATGTTTAGCATTTTTTCAGGCTCACGGAACATTTGTTTGTGGCAAAAATGGTGGGGGAGTAGCTGAGGAGTTCGATTGTGAAAAAGATGTTGATATATGCGTTGGCACTCTTAGCAAGGCTGCAGGTTGCCATGGTGGATTTATTGCTTGCAGGTGACCTCTTTATAAACTATACTAATTATGAACACGTGCAAAAATCAGTCGAATTGTTGGGTCTCTTTCTGTCTTCAATGATGATCTTAAAATTTCCTGATCTGAATCCAACAGTAAAATGTGGAAGCAACTGATTCAATCAAGGGGTCGTTCGTTCATATTTTCTACTTCAATGCCTGTACCGGTTATTGCTGCTGCACATGGTAACTAAACCGAAGAATAGCTCCTATTATTGCTTTCTTTCTTGCATTTCTTGAAATCTAATTTGAATGAAATATCAGCGGCTGTAATTGTTGCGGAAAAGGAAATGTGGCGTCGAAGGGCACTTTGGGAACGTGTAGAAGACTTTCGTAATATCACCGGAATACGCGTTTCCAGCCACATCATCTCTCTCATTATAGGGAGTGAAGAGAGGGCTCTTCTTGCAAGCCGGTAAAGCCTGATTCTTGTTCATGGTTTCTGCAGATAATGATTTGTGCACTAATCTGACATTTTTTTCTCTGACACCTCTTTCAGGCATTTGCTGCAGTCAGGATTTCATGTAACTGCAATCAGACCGCCAACTGTGCCTCCAAATTCGTGCAGGTTTGAATCTTTAGATGAGATTTGCACTTCAAATATGAACTTGATCAATTCTCCATGTTATATTAAGAATTTTAACTCTTAAGAAATAGAATTTGTTCCACAAAAACGACTGAAGGACTGTGTTTCAACTTTTTTTACCTCAATTTTCCATTTTAGAAGTCTTTTAGGATAATATAAGTATGCCCTTTTTCTAATTTAGGCTGAGGGTAGCACTGAGCGCTGCACATACGAGGGACGACATCGAGAAGCTCGCCTTTGCCCTATCCCATTGTATTAACTCTGATGATACTCCCAAACTTCACACCTCAGACTTGCTCGCAAAGCTCTAGATCAGCTGAAGCACCATTCTAAATCTTGAAGAAGTCTTGGTTGATGTAGGAATGGTTTCTGCAGTTAGCAATTTTTTGCAGGGAAGAAAAAATGCTGGGAGATGCAATGCAGTGTTCTGTCATGTGTTATAGAGCGTCCTAAGTAGGTATTAATTAGTAGGGGGAATTATTGTTCGGCATACATTCTCATAGAAGCCAGACCATAATCATCATAGTATTTGTAGCAATACTTTAATATTAGATAACGTTTCTGCAAAGGTTTTTTCATGTTTCTATGTCATTTCTTTTTTCATCTTTCGAACTTGTTTTCTTACTATATTTGTAAATCAACAACCAACATGGTATCATCATCATTATTAGCAAAAGACAAGTACATAACGTGTCCGGCCCAGGAGTTGTTGCTATCAAGTCAAGGTCTTCACTACTACGGACAAGAAGAAACCTTTCGAGTACGGAGGTTTGTTAGATGCAGATGTAACATGCAAATCAAGTAACTATTTTGCTAATAGGTTTGTGTCCACGTCAGCATTTACATGGAGTTTGGATCATTCATCAACAAGTATCTGCTATAATATGATTGGGGTTGCTTACCTTCTTCTTCTTCCCGAATTCGATTGAGTTGCTTACCTTCTTCTTTTTTCCGAATTCATGACATTGTGTTTTGCCTTCTTGTTTTCATGTCATCTCTTGTCATGAAATTTTGGTGTCTTCAACTAGTGTAACATGTTAAAGAGTAACAATTGTAAAAAATTTAACCATAGCTTATATGTAAACATTACACCTATAAGAAAACCTTACATATAAGCGTTACAACAACCATAAGTTTAGGAAGGCTGAATAGTTAGGAATAATCTGAGTGAGGTTATACTAAAAACTACTCAATAAGGAGTCTAAACCATAATCAAGCTGTCAACATAATATCCCATCCAGACATCGCCGGGTTTATAGTTGTCCCACCTCTTTCGGACGCGATTGTCGATGGCATGTGTCTTCAAGTCACAAGTTAGAACAAATTGGATGGCATGTCCATCTCCATGTCTCCAGTACACGCACTTCCATTTCCCATTCCGCACCGAAACACGTAATATGTTGCTCAAAGGCACGGCCTCTTGAGGGATCGTGTAGAGTGGGACCAACGTCATGGTGTCGTGTTGCAACTCCAATATAGAAGCCACGCCTCCCGTCTCCTCCTCGGCTTCAATCTTCCACACCCCAACCTTGTAACAATTCCCTGATCGGATCTTGAAAATCCCGAACCGAACTGCACACAACGTCTCGTCAGAGTAGCTGAACCTCTTGTTATAGAAGTCGAAGCGAGCCAGTCGGAAACAGTTCTTGGATTCTGTTGTCTCGCACCAAGACACCGGGCCTCCTTCAAGACTCAATGTCTTGGAGGAGTAACACTTTCGGGATTGGGGACGAAAACCGCTGTCTAAAGTCACGTCGGTCCAAGTGTTGAACTCGACGCTATAGACCCAAGCTCGATGCGAGGACCGACCCAACACACTGTAATGCCTTTTACACAACGAGGAGGAGGAGACCGCGCTGTAGCCCAGGGCAAAATGATACAACTTGCGGTCAAGGATACGTTTTCTGCCAAGAGAAGGATTGAATAGCATGGCGGTTTTCTTCACACATGCTGCATAAGTGCTTATGATTAGAACAAGACCGTCCACCGAGCTATGGATAGAACCGGACCAATTCCGATCATTCATGGTGAGGAGTTTGGATCGACCGTGGTGTTTGTTGCGACGGAGGTGGAACGACACGAAGTAGGGGTCGTCGATCATGGAGAGGAACCATTTACTCACACAGCGTAACACCACAAGAATTTGGACGGGGAGAAACGCTAGGATTTTTATTTGTAACTCCACAGGAAGACGATCCAATGTTCCTGCTCCTGCTTCTACATCATCATTACCACTAGTATGCATTCGTTTCTCCGGCATGCCTAGCTCCTAACAAAACAATACACAGACCAAATTAACAGCCAATACACACACCTCTGACTGGATCCAATCAATTTCTAAAGTTTCTTCCTAATCCTTTACATTAAAAATATACTGACAATACACACAAAAACAGTGAATCCAAGCGTAATTCTCTGAGCAAAAGCAAAGGGGATATAGAACAATTAGCCAAAACAGAATATCTAGGTCAGCATAATCTCAACCATACCAATAAACACAAAAGAAATAACCGGATCCAATCAATTCTAACATTTATTTCTTTAAATTAAGAAAATATACTGACGATAAATATAGTTGAATCTAAGAAGAAATTACCGGCATCGCAGGAGGGAAGGTTCGCCAGTGGACAGCGGTGATGTTTGTATGGTTTTGGTGGCGAAGGATTCACTCATTAGTCATTACATAACACAGCGGATGAAGAAGAAGAGGTAATAATAATGTCCTACTGGGCTGGGCCTACTCGCGTCCTGATTTTGGACTAGTTGGGCCGGGCTTGCTCCATAGGTAAATAGCAAAATCGTTGTTTTTATTATAATTCATAGTTGTTTGTTCAACACATATGTGTTGATATATAACTAATATTTGGTTGTCTAACAAAAAGTCGATATGTCCGAGTGGTTAAGGAGACAGACTTGAAATCTGTTGGGCTTCGCCCGCGCAGGTTCGAACCCTGCTGTCGACGTTTTTTATTATTTTTTTTATCATTTTCATGTATAGTTTGAACACCAATTCAAATATAATAGGATATCTAAACACATCCGAAGTCCCTCCTTACAATCCTTTATGTTATCATCAACTTGTTGCAAAATTATTCTTCACAATCAATCTGTAGTTTGGACGAGTGAATAAAAAGGGATAATGGTGTTCACTATAATTAGACTACAAAAATAAAGGATCAGAATTAGAATATATAAAGTGAATTTGTTTTTGTTAGGAAAACGTTTAAGGGTCGATCTATCTAGAGTAAAATCACCAAAGGTATGGAAACTAATAAATCGGGTGGAGGTGACTACTGAGAAGTTTTGTTTTGATGGCAACAAGGTTAGTCGAACCATTAGTCTCCGGAAAAATATGGTAAATGCGGTACGAAGTAAATTGTCGCATATCAATAAGAATATTAGCCATAATAAACTCAATTTCCATGGGCAAACTCATTTGTTGTTTAAGGTATTCACAAGGCGTAAACAATCGTCTTCTATCTCTATATGAGATAGCCCCAACTGAATTGTTGCTCCAATGTCATACCACATCGAGAGGATTTCAATCATAAGAGGTTGGATAAAACCAATAGTCTCATTTGCATAAGTATTGGTTTACCTTGGTGAAATCTGATAATGAATCTGTAGGATGCTTGTTCATTGACCACACATCAAGCATCAACATTCAATTTGGACCAATTTTTCGGTGCCTTGGTTAATCTTAGTGTTTTCATCTTTCTTCGTGTGGGTTACTTCTGTGAGATTAACTAGATTTGAATCAGATTATCATAAACATACACAAAGAAATTAATGCAGAATGTAAATGACTCAAGGAATTGTTAACGAGGTTCGGACTCAGCCTATTCCCCGTGGCCTCAAGATTGATGGCCAAATCCACTAAGTAGGTCACAATCTTACAAGAGAGCAACGCTCTAAGTTCAGATCAAATACACAGAACAGAGACAACAAGAATCTGTAAAACAAGAGAAGAGAAACTCCCTAAACCACGCGTGTGACCAGATCTCCTCCAAACCTCAACTCCGTCGAGCATCTGCAAGCTTCACCACTCGTCAAAGGCCTCCAACTCCAAGCAAGAACACAATCCACTCGAAGTTATCTCTAGAAGCAAAAGCTTTGCTTCTGTCAAGATCAAGCTCTCGATCCACAGTCAAGAACACTCAGGAAAACCTAACCCTAGCACACAAGCTCTCTTTCACAGATGGAGGCGGAGAAGAAGAATGAAGTGATTGAGAGAGAGAACCCCGGGTTAGGTCTATATATACCTCAACCCAACAAGTGAAACGCGGAGCTCCAGTCACCTCTAAACGGGTCGGGTCGAGCATCTGGGCCACAGCTGGCTTCTGGGCCTCTAATAGTGGGCCAAGCCCAATTACAGATTAAAGCCTCTAAACTGAACTACGCATAAATGATCTGAACAAAACACTTAAGGATTGATCATCAACAAAATGACAATCATCCATTACAATTTGCCCTCTTGATTGTCATGAAACCTACTCAGCCTAGTTCTAACTGTAACACACAGCCGTACTAAACTAGGAGTGAATTCTGGCACATCTACCATCGTCGGCCAAGGCTCACACTCCATCATGGGCAGCTCCAAATATGTAGGAAGTCCCTACAAAATATAAACTTGTCAGCTGTAACAATCTTAGTACCAAAATCTGCAGGATTTAAGTCACCCTTAATCTTAGTAACAACTATCTGCTTCTTTTCAATCAGATCTCTAATAAAATGATGCCTCACATCAATGTGTTTAGACCTTTCATGATAAACAGGGTCTTTACATAAGTATAAGGCACTCTGACTATCCATATGTAAAACAGGTACATAAGTAGCACACTGGATTTCATTCAATATCCCAGTTAGCCATATGGCTTCTTTTGCAACTTCAGTAGCAGCTATGTACTCAGCCTCTGTAGAGGAGAGTGCCACAACTGACTGTTGCTGTGTCTCCCAGGAAATACAATTCCCAGCCCAAGTATAAAAGTAGGAAGTAGTAGACTTTCTAGTATCTTTGTTACTAGCATAGTCTGAATCCACATAACCAAATAACTCATCCCTAGATGTATGCTCACCATACACTAGACACAAGTCTTTGGTCCCACTAATATACCTTAGAGCATATTTCATAGCCAACCAGTGGTCATTACCTGGATTGGACATGAACCTGCTCAATACACTGATTGAAAAAGCAAGATCTGGTCGTGTACACAACATTGCATACATTACAGATCCCACTGCCACATCATAAGGCACACTAGACATTTGCTCTATTTCTTTAGGATCAGTAGGACAACTATTCTTACTTAGCTCCAAATGCCCTCCTAAGGGTATAGAAGTAGGCTTTGAGTTATCCATACTGAATTTATCCAGAACTTTCTGAACATACTCAGTCTGAGATAACCTCATGAGCTTACTCTTCCTATCTCTAACTATTCTAACACCTAGAATCATTTGGGCAGGACCTAAATCCTTCATATCAAAGTGTAACTTTAAGTCTCTCTTAACACCAAAAATTAAAACTTTAGAGTTACTGATAAGAAGAATGTCATCCACATAAAGAAGCACATACAAAGGAGAACTAGTCTTAACACCCTTAAAATAAAGACAAGTGTCATAACTGCTTCTGTGGAAACCTAATTGTTTCATGCAAGCATCAAATTTTAAGTTCCATTGTCTAGGTGATTGTTTCAACCCATAGATAGACCTTTTTAATAAACAAGCATGATCACCATGCAAGCAGGATTTTTAGTGTCAATAAAACCCTTAGGTTGTCTCATGTAAATTGTCTCATCCAATTCACCATGTAAGAAAGCAGTCTTAACATCCATTTGTTCTAGTTCCCAGTCAAACACAATACACATAGCAAGCAAAAGTCTCATGGTCTTATATTTAACCACAGGTGCAAATATGTCATTGTAATCTATGCCTTCTCTTTGGGTAAAACCTTTGGCTACTAACCTAGCTTTGTATCTGGGAGGATCCTGAGAACTATTACCCTCTTTTATTTTGTAAATCCATTTACAATCAATGAGCCTAGCATTTTCAGGTTTGGGCACTAAAGTCCAAGTTTTATTAGTCATCATAGAGTCTATTTCATCATTCATAGCACTAAGCCATTTCTTAGACTCAGAACACCTAGCAGCTTGCTCATAAGTATCAGGGGTATAGCTATTATTGATCACATTAGCAGTCATGAAAGCATAGTCAACAAGACCAGTACACATAGCCACAACCTCAACATTATTCACAAAGAACTTTTTATTTGGAATTCTAAGTCTAGGGGCTCTATCTCTAGTTAATTGATATTCATTTAAGTCATGCACATTATTAGAGTTATTATTATTCTCAGACACCACAGTGTTATCATTGTGCACATCAGAATATAAAGGAATATCAGTGATAGAGGAGGATACTTCCCTGTTTCCTTCCCCTAAATGTTGATGGTTGTTGTTTGTGTCACTCTCAGCTTCCAGGCTGGTTTTATTTGAGTCTGGTTCAGCTGCTCTTGAATCTTCTTCAGATTCATTCTGACTCATGGAAGGATGTCCTAGGTCGAACTCCTCCTCTCCTGGGACTTCACGTGGTCCTTCTGGTATGTAGAATTGGTTTCTAGTCACCACTTCTACACTCTCTGCTTCTTTGGTACCTGTACTCTTGGTTGCAGTTGTTAGAATATTTTTATAATGAAAGTCTTTTGCATTAAATGTTACACTCCTAGACAAGATCACTTTATAGCCACGAGGTTGAATTATAAGCAACTTATATCCTTTTACTCCCTCAGGGTAACCTAACATTATACACTTCTGAGCTCTTGGTTTTAATTTTCCTTGAGAAATTTGTGAGTAGGCAGTACAACCAAATGGTCTCAAATGAGATATACTTGGTTTTCTGCCAGTCCACATTTCTTGAGGAGTCTTAAAATCAATAACAAAAGAGGGTGATCTATTTATGAGGTAGGAAGCTGTCTCCCCACAAGGAATGTTTTAATCCTGAACTTATTAGCATGCATCTAGCCTTTTCTAATAAAGTTCTATTCATTCTTTCTGCAGTGCCATTTTGTTGGGGTGTTCCAGGCACTGTTAAGTGTCTTTTGACCCTTTCTTGAGTACATAAATCATTAAATAAGTGATTACAAAATTCAAGGCCATTATCTGTTCTAAGACACTTAAGTTTCAAGTTAGATTGTTTTTCTACAGCAAATTTCCAGTTCTTAAAGGTAGAGAATGCTTCATCCTTAGTTTTTAATAAGTAAATCCACACTTTCCTAGAGTAGTGATCAATAAAAGATATAAAATACATCTTACCACCTACTGTACTTACCTGAGCTGGACCCCACAGATCGGAGTGCACATACTCCAGGGGTTTGCTGGCTACATAAGAAGATCTAGAAAAAGAATTATTAGTTTTCTTTCCAAAAATACAATCTTCACAGAAAATTAAGTCCACTGGTTTTTTATCAATTAAACCATGTTTATACAGATAATTCAAGCCTTTATTACCTATGTGTCCCATTCTTTTGTGCCAAGCTTTTGTCTGTTCTAAGGTCAGACTATTATCCATTTTGGAGAGATTTAACTCAGGTGTAGTTATAACATGATACAACCCACCCCTTTTAATTCCCTTAATAAGAGTTGTCCCATTTCTGATGACTTCCCTTATACCATTATGAGTAATAATTTGACACTTAAGGTCATCAAAAACTGACTCAGATAACAAATTTCTTCTTAATTCTGGAACCCACCTAACATTTTGAAGAATCCTAATCTTTCCATCAAACATAGTTAGAGGGACTTTACCTAATCCTTTAATAGCTAGGGCACTGTGGTCTCCTAACATAACTTTCCCTCCATCACACTCAGTTAAGGAGCTAAAAAAGTTTCTGTAAGGAGTGGCATGCATAGTGCAGCCAGAATCAAGTATCCAGTCATAATCAACAAGGGAATCACAACACATAAGCACTTCACAGTTTTCATAATCCTGAGACTCAAGTAAAGAAGCAGAGTTATCATGACCTTCCTTATTAGACTCATCTTTTTTCTTTTTATGACAGTCTTTAATAAAGTGGCCAGTTTTGTTACAGTAGAAGTACTTTCTCTTCTTATCACTATCAGAAGAATTAGAAGGCTCATATCTCTTTTCTTTCTTGGTCTTAAACTTCTTCTTATTCTTACCATTCATCATTAGAGCCTCAGCTTTCACCTCAGTCTTTTGTCAGAATTTTTAGTTCTAAACACTTTTAAGGTTTCATTTTTCTCAGTAACAGAATCTATGATCTTTTGTGTAGTCAAAGTTTCATTACTATACTGAATCACATCCTTAAAGTTATCAAACTGAGAGGGTAAAGAATTAAGAAGCAAGACAGCTTGGTGAGTTTCTTCTATCTTATCATTACATCTTTCTAAGTCTTGAGTCATCCTAAGATACTTATCTAGGTTATCACTCAAAGTCAGATTAGTATCCATTTTAAAAGTGAATAATCTGCAGAGCAAAGAAATCCTAGAGGGCAAACACTTAGTAAGATAAAGAGCTTCTAAAGCATCCCAGAGAGATTTAGTGGTAGTATGATTTACCACTTGTCGAGTCACATCATTAGATAACCTTATGAGGATCTCTGAGTGGGCTTGTTCATCCATCTCCATCCTTCTAGCAGGAGAGGTTTCTGCAAGGTAGTCTTGCTTGATGGCTTTGCTACACTTTTCCTTCACCAATATAGCTTTCATCTTCACTTGCCACATTGCAAAATCTGTAGTTCCATCAAAAGCTTTCATCCTAATGTTGTTATCTCCCATAGTTTTATTTCCCCTGAAACCAAACACACAAGTAAGTTTCAAGAATAAGAATAAAACAGAACAACAAGGAAGATGGAGTAGCAAATCTTGAACAAATAATAGCAAGATTTGCAGATCCTAGGTCCAAATCACACAGAGATAATCTGAATCAATAGATGCGGAAGCAATGAGCCAAGATCATTCACAGAGCAATGATAGATCCTAATTATGCAAATATCTACACAAATCACACAAGATTTCAGATATAGCAGTAATCAAGAAACCTGGCTCTGATACCAATCTGTGAGATTAACTAGATTTGAATCAGATTATCATAAACATACACAAAGAGCTTAATGCAGAATGTAAATGACTCAAGGAATTGTTAACGAGGTTCGGACTCAGCCTATTCCCCGTGGCCTCAAGATTGATGGTCAAATCCACTAAGTAGGTCACAATCTTACAAGAGAGCAACGCTCTAAGTTCAGATCAAATACACAGATCAGACAACAAGAATCTGTAAAACAAGAGAAGAGAAACTCCCTAAACCACGCGTGTGACCAGATCTCCTCCAAACCTCAACTCCGTCGAACATCTGCAAGCTTCACTACTCGTCAAAGGCCTCCAACTCTAAGCAAGAACACAATCCACTCGAAGTTATCTCTAGAAGCAAAAGCTTTGCTTCTGTCAAGATCAAGCTCTCGATCCACAGTCAAGAACACTCAGGAAAACCTAACCCTAGCACACAAGCTCTCTTTCATAGATGGAGGCGGAGAAGAAGAATGAAGTGATTGAGAGAGAGAACCCCGGGTTAGGTCTATATATACCTCAGCCCAACAAGTGAAACGCGGAGCTCCAATCACCTCTAAACGGGTCGGGTCGAGCATCTGGGTCACAGCTGACTTCTGGGCCTCTAATAGTGGGTCAAGCCCAATTACAGATTAAAGCCTCTAAACTGAACTACGCATAAATGATCTGAACAAAACACTTAAGGATTGATCATCAACAAAATGACAATCATCCATTACAACTTCCTTTTAGTGTTCTCAGTTGTCCTCTGTCCTCTTTGCTCGCTAGTTTTCAGTTTTTTTATTTGTTGAATAATAAACTGCTGAATATTTAGTAACTCATTATGTTACACGATGTTGAATATTTGTTTGTTCATTTAGAATCACATTGCCCACCGAATAATCGCAATTGTTCAAATTCCTAGTGTGACATTTTCTCTTTAATTTCTTTGAGTATTTTAGTCGAGGTTTTGTCCTCGTGATCAATTGATTCAAATACGTTTGCCAATTCTAGTTTGTAGTTCTTAGTTATTTGTTTCGTTCTCGGACATTTTAGAAGAAAGCGAATCAGATGTCCATAGGTGTTTGTGCATCATTTACATTGTGTAGTAATCCCTCCGTCCCTAAACTTGTTTCGTTCTCGGACATTTTGGTGTTTGTGCATCATTTACATTTTGTAGTAATCCCTCCGTCCCTAAATTTGTTTCGTTCTCGGACATTTTGGTGTTTGTGCATCATTTACATTTGCTATGCTCCTATCCCAGTTAAGTTTACATGGACACTATTGATGCAAGTTTTTTAAAGAATTGCTTATCAAAATATTGCCCAATTTCATAATATTCCAAGTCTTATTCGGATAAAGAAAGGATGCAATTTTTTTTTTTGAGCAGAAAAAAAAGCAGGAAGAGCTATGATTTACTATTTTAATGATCACAATTACTCCTTAATCTCACTACAAAGAATGGACAGACAGTCAAACACAACTTCAATATGAAATTCATCCATCGATATGGTGACCGTTCATATACACAAACACAAAGAATGGACAGAGTCAAGATTTTTCATGTGGAAAGAGAGTAGTCAAAAGCAAAACAGAAGTTGGTTGTCGCATATCCAACTTCAAATTTTGGCACTATAGTAAGACAGTATACCAAAGACCTCACTAAAGACACCATATTTTTGTGCAGTGAGCCTCTAACAATCTTATAATCTCCTTATACACATTACCACCAAAATGATCACATTGGACAGAAAAATAAAACAATCTAAAGCTGCAAAACTTTCACCAAATTACTTGCATCTTATATCTGTGACTAGATTCAACATCAATTCTAGGTGTCACAAAAGGGTCATAACTCATAAGCCCTAATATGCCCGACTTACTCAAGATCAATACAGCAACAAATACAATCTCAACTCTCAAGCAAATGCTCATTCCTGCAAGATTTAATATAAAAATTGCAGACTGCATAACATCAAATAATAAAGTATGTTTGCAGACAAACAACAGCAGGTTGGTTGTGCAAAATTAAACAAAACAAAACCCAGATTCCCAGAACATATATAAATAAAATTAGGGTGTACAACACCATTTTCTCTCCAAAACCTCCCTGTGCAGTATCCACAATGAAGCAGAGCATTAGGCATTACACATAAAGTCGATATGTCCGAGTGGTTAAGGAGACAGACTTGAAATCTGTTGGGCTTCGCCCGCGCAGGTTCGAACCCTGCTGTCGACGCTCGTTATTTTTTTTTATCCCACTATAGGTAATATTAAAAACAATTAACAGCATAATCAAACTAGTCTAACCAATCTTCAACCTGATGACTAGTTTGACTACTATAAACAAATGTGGATCAAGAGCCATCAAAAACAGCTAATGTATAACGCAACAACATAAGAGGCAAAAAGTAAAAGAAAAGATGTAGGAGACTGAATTGTATAAATTAAGCATCTTTCATTCAAGGAAGGTCAATTCTTGTTGTTACTCTAATCCATTCCATTTCTCTCTCTAGACAAGTACTCTCTCCTGATTACAATTTTTGTTGTCCTAACACTATTCTCTAAACTCCTAAGTCCTAACTCTTGCAGTATCTGTATTAAAAGGACCTTACCATGGGTATCTGCTCAAATCCTACTGTAAGTTAGCTATTTCCAGTTTCGAATAAACAAACTTTGTAACTATCCATGCAAACCTCCCGATTTCTCCTTCATCAGCAACTCAATGTTTTTCAACAATTTTGAGATCTCCAGCAGTTCCTCCTCCCTCCTCGCCTTCTCCTTCAGCAAATCATAGTACCTTTCCTGTTGAAAGGAAGAATGAAGGGTTAATCTAACTGAAATCATATTCATTCGCGATTTGTTAGTTAAATCCACATTTTTACCTTAAACATAGCCGGATTCAGACTTTCAACATCGCCTAAACTGCTCAAGACAGAAAGATTCGACAGCGTCTCCTTGTCTTTCTGAGCTGCCATCACTTGCATTTCTCTGCATACTCACATAATTAGAAAGAGAAGAATAAAAAACATGACAGAAAAGTATCATTTAGGTTGAAATACTTTACCCTCGGACTTGAGCTAGTTCTTCCTTTAGAGCACTAGTGACAGCAGCACAGTTAGAGCTGTGGCTACAGATAGGATCACCAGGTTGCCACCCTGGCGGTGGGGTCCAGTACGGATCTTGAACACCGGCTTTCTTCCTGATATCATCAAGGTCTGCACTCTCGAGCCAATACTCCATTACCCCTTGTGAATCCCAGCGTCTTTTGAATCGCTCCGTACCCCCAGGGGCCAAATTGTCAACAACATGCTTTAGCAGATGATCTAAAAGCCCCGTGTCCCCAATTTGTTTCCTTGCCTCGGCTCTAAGTGCATGTCGAGAAATAGCATTTGTGGTTTCTGCACCTTTGGCTTTCATCACAGAAAACAGCTCTTGTTTTGCATTCTCATACCTTCACAAATCAATCAAGTTATTCACATTAGAAATATTAATAATGATAGTCTACACTAAATATAAAAATACTTAAAAGTTAAAACCCTTTTTTTCTTTTTTTTTGTGTTTAATACTAATTTCACAAAGAGACAAATATATATCCAAGCTTTACCTATGTGTAGACCACCTAAAGTTGTCCTGATCCTGTTTCTCTGTTTTCACAATTGCAAGACCTGTTGTTCTAGAATTCTTTTTTTTGAGATAACTCTTTCGCTTTCTCTTCCCAGGCCTCAGAATTTTTTGTGCAACCTCACTATCAATTTCCATCTTTATCTCTTCTGCTTCTTCATGGACAATGCTAGAGACCTGCTTATCATCGTTGAGCGAGCTCTCAATCTCCTCAGATCTTACAACCACTGCAGTTTCTTCATCTTCTTCTTGCACATTTGATTTTTCCACTATTGGATGACTAGAATGGACTGCAGTTGCTTCACCTTCTTCTTGCACCTTTAATTTTTCCACTATTGATTGAATAGAACGGACTTCAGTTTCTTCTTCTTGCACCTTTGATTTTTTAGCTATTGGATGAATAGAACGACTCGAGCTACGTCCATTACTGGAATTCTTCCCAACATTTTTAACATAAGAAACCAAACGCCGCTCACCCCAACTCTTTATATTACTAGACTGTAGCCTAGACATGCATGTTCCAAGCTTCGAGTTCACATCTTTAACAGGCTCACATAAAGACAAAGGTAAGGGGGGCGCTTCGGTAAGTAAGGTCTGTACAAACCAAAAGGCTTTCATGGTACTGTTTCTTGTGAATTCACGGGATGGAACTCGGCGTTCAAGAACTTCAGCTGCAAGCTGTGACCCCATGATGAACTTCTCGTCCATAATTGGGTACGAATTTTGACTAGGATCCCTAAAGTATGTTTCAAGAGAGTTGGTACTAGGATACCTCACTGTTACATTTTGACCAGTTTTCACAGTCACCTACAATAAATAAGTAACCACAAGATCAAAAAGCAAGCACAAGGGATATTTAAGGTCTAAATAGAAAGATAAAGGCAAAATCAAACATTAGCACAATGCAATTAGTAAAGTATATTGGACTTAACTAAATCAACCAATAGCAACTTATTTTTCGAACAATATAGAGACATTTAAGTTGTAGTTTATACAAAGGCACATTTTCAAGAAGCCTAGCCAAGCAAGATTAGATGAATATAAGATAAGTAACTAAGAAACAGTATACTGAATTTCTAATGGCTTCATTACCATAACGACACGAATGGATTGGAGAAGTAGACTTGGGGTTCTAGGAGGCAGCCTCGAGCGATTAATTTCATAAAATGAACCCTCTTCAATTTGTTCTGTCAAAGTTTGACCTGCAACATTTATAGATTGGTTAGAGAGAAATTGAGGACAATGAGCAACGAGCATTAAACATTTTTAAAATGGTACATCATGCATTCATGTTCATAATGTACATGGTGAAACAAGTCAAACAACAAAGATGATATCTGTACAAAACTAACATATTTATTGAAGAAGAAAAAAAGCTACCTCCAGGTGACATTAGTAGATGTCTGGACATACAATGGTTTTGTAGATTTCCGGACAAATAATGGCCTTGTGGGTTGTCGATAGCAGTTTGTTCGTTTGGCTTTTTCTGGTACAACATTACCTAACAAGGCAAAAGACAGCAACAATATCAGAAATCGGGATGAACCGATTCTCATTAAAGTGCAAGCTCGCGGAAATAAACACTAAAAAACCCGCGAAATCTGCGCAAACCCGCGTAAATTAACGCTGCTAACTATCCTAACCTTAAATACACGCCGCCAACAAAAGTTGTCTAAAATTGCGAGGCAAGGACCCCATTAAAGTCACATATAACACCACATAATGTATAGATACTCATGAATCATAATAATGAAAGTTACTCAAATTGAAGACTAGACAAAAAATTCTCATATCAGTTTGATTTTGCACCAACAAAAACTCTCAAACATACAATCAAAGGGACAACTAACAAGTAGAGGGTTCAAAAAATCAGGCAAAGAAACTCTGCAATGCACACACTATATTCTCCAAAGCTTCAACAGCAACTAAACTCTAAACCCCAGAACCAGAACTATAAACAAAGACCCATGAACAGCATAAAGGGGGGAAACACAAGAAAAAACAACACGATCGACGAGTAAGGAACCTAAACGGGAAACAAACAATCTGGGCACGAGTTTCCTGATTTCCCATCACAAGAAATCGGAAATTCCCATCAGAGAAAAACGCAAAACATAAAGCCATACATAGAACGAAGAAAGCGTATTCTAGGGTTCGTATCAACAAGAGACAGTTCAGCGATCCCAAAACACAAACAACACAGAAACTCCAAAACTAGCGTTACGTCCTAAAACCCAAAACCCTGAAAAGCCCAAAAGACACACAAATAACCCCAAAATCAAGAAGAACCCAGAAAGGAAGAGAGAGGGGAAACCTGAGTAGGCCAATGCGGAGACATTGAAGGGGTGATTCCACTATTCTAGAGCTTTGAGAAGGCGGTGATGGCGTTGAGGAAGGAGGGAAAAAATAAGGCTAAGTAGATACAAGAACAACGGGGAAGGGTTTTTTACTGTGTACCTGAATTCATACTTTTTTCCTTCTTTAAAAATATCTTTATTTTATGTTTATCTTTTGGGTCAAATTTGTTTTCTAGCGAAAATTGCATACACAGAATATATTTTTAAGGAAAAGAGTGATTATACGTGGTTTCTAATCTTTTAAAGATTAGAAGAACGGTTATGTATAAAATATGATAATGGTAATTCTGCATAATTTACCTTTTATATTTGATAACTTTCCTTTTTATTTTATTTTTCTTATTTATAGTTACAGTCATATGATAAGTGTGATCCCCTTTTTCCATAAAATAAAATATCCAATGTTTGTTATACAAGTCACCTTATTATATATCCTTCCTTTGCCGTATCCTTTTCTCTACTTTCTTTTATACTTTCTTTTGCCATATCATTGGCTATTTAGGTCATTTAAGAGCTAAAATTTCTTCAATTTTCTAGAGTTGAATATGTTAATTGCTTATCAAGAGTTGGATTGAATAAGTTTGAACTTTCCATTCACACAAGTTTAAAGCAACATATTTCATGTAGACTTACCAAGAAAATGCTACCTGCCCAATTCATATCACCCATATATACACAACTGGTTATCGACTACCTGCCCAATTCACTTTCCTTCTTGTTCATTATTCCAAAATTTCTTTATTTATTCGATGCTTAACTTTTCCCCAAATATAGAATTTGCTTACAGTTGTACTCAGAAAAGGATAGAAAGTCCAAGAAACATCTGATTATATCATATGTAAAATGAGTTCATTCAACAAGTTTGATCTCTGCAAAATCACATACCCTTCGCTAAAATCACAAGCTTGAAAAATCACAAGTGTGATCATCCAAACATGTAATACCAAAAACTTTCACCATCAGCTTAATGTCAAGATTATAATAAGAGTAGTTGTTGTTAGACCTATAAATCACTTCTTCCTTTACTTACAAGCAGCAAAATCCACCACTGTTCAGCTTCACTTGACATCTTCATCTCTCTATACCTACACAAACTGACATAAATGCTGTCAATTATACTAGTTCATTATCCCTGGTTTTACAAAATTTACCCAAGTTTAAAGTTAGTTGATTCTACCCGAGAATTACGAGGAAGATCGGAGCCTGTCAGTCGACCCATCGGAGCTCGTAGTCCAATCATTCCTCCAAAGGAGAAAGCACTGTTGATAGTGGTTGAGAATCCAAGCTTTTGGACCTGGGTTTTGCAATTGAAATGTAGCATTACATAAAAATTCAGATTTATTAAGCTAAAGTTGTAATTTTACAACAGATTACAGATAATAATACACCAAAGGGAATGTAGCATTTTCAAGATTGCTGGTTTGATCACACCAATGACAAAATTTTCACCCCAAGTTCAATAAAACAGTAAAAACTCAAAAGAGATGGTACAAAACTGGATACTTTGGCTTTACCAAAAAAAAACTGGATACTTTGTGACAGCCATAGAGAATAATAATGCACTAAGTACATGTCAAACAAAAAACACTGGTAAAAAACCATTACTGCTGTAGTTATTAACACTCTCCATTACTGGTAAAACAAAAAACACTGGTAGTTATCAAAACCATTACTGCTGTAAAAAACATTACTGGTACAAATACACATTTTGTGAGTATGTATATAATTTATCTTAATGATTTAAGAATATTCTAAGCAGAACGGAGTAGTATTTTATGGGTATAATCTGATAATGACCTGCAAATTGATGCATGGACCACAAAGAGAGAGCAGGGAGGGGACACAAACAAAAAATTGTACAACAATTGTATATAATAAAGACAAAGGCATGTAAGGAAATCAGGAAAAAACTTACAATCTGCGAATCAAGCTTGGTTGTGGGAGGTTCGAGCAGAGGAGCTTCATTAAGGTCAGGTACAAAAACACTGTTTGCACTACTAGCCGTTGGACTTTGCACACCAAAACCCAAACCCACTTTGTCCTTGGGAAAATCAGAGAAGCCTGACCATCCTCTGCTGATAGTGGACACAGAAATACCCAAACTTGGTTTTGTTGCTACAGGCCTCAAAATTGCAGACTGTGGTTGTGGTGGTGGTGGAAAGGGTGATTTGGAAGAACAGACTGAGGAAGGAGAGGAAACAGCCAAGAAATCCTCCACCTGAAAAATAGAAGGTGATGATTCAGAGATATCGGCTGGCCAAACGAAGGTGCCTACTGGTTTGCAAATTCTGAATCCACTTTTCAGTCTTTGTCTCCTGTCTGCTTTCTTCTTCTCTGCGCTATCTCTCTCTACTGATGAGATTTCGCCTGCATCTTCATTAATTTTTGGTGCTGCTTCGGTTTCTGCCCTCTTCTTGCCATTTGCCTCCACCATAACCACACCCAAATCCTCCTGCAAACAGAACAAAACAAAAGAGCCCATACCCATATCATTTTTTCATCTTTTTTTGTGTCTCATGAAATTAATAAAACATGTTTTGCACCCACATAACAGACATTCTATTGGGCATTCAATTGCTCTTTCTTCTCTTTTGTTTTTTAGTAAGGGTATTCAAATTTGAAGTAATTGTCATTATCATAATCTCATTCATGTTTTAACTAGTAAAACTCACAGGGGAGAAATTCATTGATATTAGTTACCTCAAATTCAGTTATGGCTTTGTCTACTTGCAAGAGTTGCTCCTCAATAATAGCTTTTCTTTTCAGGAGATCCTCTTGCTTTGCCTGATAAAACAACATGTTTGAATTAATTAAGACAATCCATCAAAGCAATTAACTACAAAAAATAAGATTAGATGGATATTGAGCATCCAAACCTTCAGTGGCAGTACAAGAAACCTCCCAAACATTTCAACATCATCCAATGATGCTGGAACAATATCCAAGCAAGAATTTCCTTGTCCCAAATTCTTATTAGCCAGGTCATGAATTTCACTGCTCAACCAAACAATAAGCAAATGCTCAAACAGATCATTCAACTCATCGATCATAATTTCATCAGGATCAAATAGGGCATAGAGATCAAGTTTAAAGCAATATCTTCATTGATTCTAAACCATTCCCTAATTCTTACTAGCAACAAGCAAATGTTCAAACAGATCATTCACTCATCAATAAAATTTCATCAGATTCAAATAGGGCTTAGATATAAAATTTAAAGCTTTTACCTCTTCATCTTGTCCACATCTCCTCTCAAGCTTTTCAACTCTTTTGCACAAACAGGATCTTGAGTTGGAGAGTCCCCAAGCTTCCATCCTTCAGGTGGGATCCAATAAGGATCAATCACACCAGCTTCAATCCTTAAGTTTACAAGATCAGCACTCTCTAGCCAATACTCCATTGCCCCGTTCGGGTTGTGCCGCCTTCGAAACCGATCCTTGCCACCAGGTGCAATCTTCCCAGCCATGTGCTTCAACAGATGGTCTAGAAGCCCAGTATCTCCTATCAAATTCCTGGCCTCAGTCCTTAAATCAGCCCGGAAAATTGGGTTCCCATGATATGCTCCTTTCTCCTTCATTACCTTCAGAATGCTCTTCTCTGCCTTCTTATACCTTATTCAACACCCAACCAGAATCAAAAACACTGTTTAGATTGCATTTAAGTTGTCACTACTTTAGTACTTCCATAAGTTCCATTGAATGACAAAAGAGAAAATTCATTGTTCCATCAATATTCTTGGCAGAAAACAAACTAATGACTCCAAATCCCATAAAAAAGGTCCTTCCCTTTTGGGGAAGATACAAACAACAGATGTCAAAAGCCCAAAACCCTAAACGATGAAAAAGTGACAGATTCAACCCCAAAAGTCAAAGCACACCTCAATGGTAACAATCAGATAGAATCAACCATGGAATTCCAAAATTCAAGCACACAGATAATATCAATGCTGAC
The DNA here is from genome assembly GCA_029168935.1 of Oxyria digyna. NCBI lineage: Eukaryota > Viridiplantae > Streptophyta > Magnoliopsida > Caryophyllales > Polygonaceae > Oxyria > Oxyria digyna. The sequence continues at coordinate 45,010,552 of JAPVLV010000009.1, forward strand.
ATTTAATGAAATCCCAAACTGAATCTGAGACTAATTACCTTTCCTTTGTCCATCTGAGCTTGGCATCTGGAGTAGGATTATCAAACTCATCACCAATCTTAATAGACATTCCAATCTCAACCGGCCCTCTCTTCTTGCTCTTGCTTTTACTCTTCTTCTTCTGCTTCACATACTTGCTAGGATGTTTCCTCTTCCTTCCGCTACTCCTCTCTTCTTCCTCCTCCTCCTCCGTCAATTCCTCATTTGCATCTTCCTCTTTCACATCTTCAACCTCCATTAAAGCCGACCTCTCATTTCTATGCTTCCTCACAACCGTACTCCTCTTCCTCAACCCCCACTTAAAAACCTCAATCGCTCCTCCATTAACAGTACTCTCAGCCTCTCCAGACGGAGAATCGTTCATCCAGAAGCTCCGAGTCCCTCTCCTCGCTGCAAACTCCTCGAACGAGACTCTGTTACAAAGCACCGTCTCCGCAAGATTCACATTCATCACGTACTCCTCGTCAAGATTGGGCTCCATTAGCCAAATCGACCTCCTCTCGTCCCTTCCGAAGAACTTCTCCAAAGATTCCTTGCTCGGATACGAAACCGACACTGTACTCTTCGTTTTCTCACTCACCATGACTGCTCTGACGTGAGCAAGATGAACTAGAACGAACCTCGAGAGCTTCGAGTGATCCAATTTGTAGATAGAACCAACCTCCATTTCCAAAACCTCTGAAAAATCACAGGAGAAAAGAAAACAATCAAACGAGAGCTATAAGAAATTGTGATAAGATTACATAATGATTTCGAAGCGCTCCGGCAAAACCTGCAAATCGGTCGTGCTGCTGCAAAACAAGGCGTTGAGATAGCACGAAGATGCAAATGATGACTGTTATAACCGAATCAGAAACAGAGAGGAGGATTTCTTCATGCACAACACGCGCGTGGCGCGTGTGAGGGAAATTTGGAAAGTAATGATGTGAAGGTGTGATACAATCGCGAGTGGATGGCGCGTGCGATATGGGTTTGGGTGTTGTCAGAAAAAAGATGCTAACGGAATTGGTGCAAAAAGTTGCACTTTGCGATCAGACGATCATTTCTGATTTAAAACTGATTTTATTCGATTATACGGAAACTGGTTTTAAGGTTTTGATCTAAGTTTTTTGCTTTGGTATATGATTTTTTAGATAAATTGGAGGTGGGAGTTGTACTTTCTTTTGATTTGACGAATGGCATTTCTAACATGGTCAAGATTGGTCAATTTTGGTAGAGTTTTAATTTAATTAATCATTAAGTATGTTTATGTTAAAGTTCTCTTACCACATATGATACTTATGTTATTACAACATTTTGAGACCGCAAAATCACACCTAAAAAACTAAGTTATGAAGTTAGAATTAGTAATTTTTTCCAAGCTATTCCATTCCCCTGGAATTGGTTCAACCTTGAGGGGGGGGGGGGGGGGGGGGGGAATTTAACTAAAATTCATGCCAAGCCTAACTTTGTAGTGTGCCCATAGTAGAAAAAACATTCTAGTCCTAAACTTAGAACTTAGAAGCTAGAATATGAATCATTTGCTCTGAGAGTACTACATTGTTTATTAAGGCTCTTTCCAAGTCGTTTTCTTTGTCTTAAATATTAATCGTCTAGTTCGATCGACCAAAATTCCTCTACATCCAGACTGGGGTATCAAACTCGATTCGATTGGCCAGAGAACCAAAACCTCTCTATGTCCGGACTGAGGTATCAATCTCGAAATCTATAGAGAGAAAGCTTAAGAAAGCATAGTGTTTAATCAACAGTTTTTACTCTTTCCAAGTTGTTAATTCTTTCTTTGGGGGTACTATATTGTTTGTTAATGACACTTTCACAAACTAAACTAACAACAGGAATACCAAAAACACATTCTATATAAAATTATGCTCAACAAAGAAATTCGACCAAAATTCCTTATAGAAAAAACTCATGGTAATACCAAATTGCTCCCTGAAATTTACATTTATTCTACAAATCGTGCAGTAGAAAGAATGATACAAATCAAGATTAAGTGATTAATAAATAATCAACCTATATTTCAGTTGAAGTGACAGGAACAGCAGGTCTCCAATTGGTTCCATCTGGGCTATCCATGAGAGCAATCCCCACAGCTGCCAACTCTTTTCTTATTGCATCTGATTGTTCATACTCTTTGTTTTTTCTTGCATTGTCCCTCTCCTCTATCTTTTGCACAACATCTACCTCTGTCAGCTTCGCACGTTTCAAAGCTTTTTCTTTCAGCTGTTGTAGCACCTTCAGCAACACATAATTGTTCATCAACAACTGTTTATTAATAATGAACCTCAATCAAACAAGATACTCTCTTTTTTTTACCTCGGAGTAACTTGGAGGTAACAATCCGAGCACAGACAAGACGTTCTTGATGCTTTTCTGAAGGGAAGCAAGTGATTCAATTCGTAATTGTTGCTTTTTCCCCTGAGCAGGTGATCACCAGGTAGAAATTCTCAGATGATTAAACTAAGCAAGGATTAGGCCAAACAATGCATAGTCAGCTTAGGATATGAAGGAGTACCTTACGAGTGTGTACAAGATCATTGATGGTCTTTAATGGGTCAGAAAGTGCAGCGAGGACGACTGGGGTGAGAAGATCATCTGACATTGAAGTCAAGAATTCGTTTTGGAATTTATTTATGCAATCCAGTGTAGTGCTAGGAATGGAGTCCTTCAGACTGGATAGATCGTGCTGACTTAAAGCATCTTCACAATCATACAATGTCTGCAAAGTTTAAACCAAATATTAATTCTCGAGGAATTTTACAATCATGTAATAAAGTCTATAAAAGTTTATATACAAGAGAAGTAAATAGAATACAGTTACAGATAATTATATTTTTTTGTCTACTCTCATCTTTCTTTGTCTCTACATCATTAGTTGTCAGCTACCCAGATCCAAACACATTAAACAAGAAAATGACTAGACGACAAAGTATAATCCCTACTCAAGCGCACAATAACATATAATAACTAAATATAGAAAAAACAAAAGTATAACTATGTGTTTCAGCACGGCTGGTTTTTGATACTATGGAGTAAAGCCTCAAAGATAACTGATAAATAAACAGAAGATTATGGAGTCACCTGATAAATATAAAAGATGCGCTCTGATGCAGTTTCCAGCAATACATCTGAATAGTTTATTGAAGAACGATAGTGTGTCCCCATCAAGAAAAGTCTCAAAGCCAATGGATGATAGAGGTCTATAACCTACAAAACAAAAAACATTCAAGATCATACAACTGATTCAAGTAACAGTGGGATTAAACAAAATCTGAGGCACTTACCTGCCGAATGGTAAAGAAGTTGCCAAGTGATTTTGACATTTTCTCCGAGTCAATGGTAACAAAACCGTTGTGTACCCAGTAACTAATATTACTTTCTTGACAAGCTGCACAGCTCTGAACAATTTCATTTTCGTGGTGGGGAAACATGAGATCCATTCCACCACCATGAATGTCAAAAGAGTGACCTAGATATTCAGCACTCATGGCGCTACATTCAATGTGCCATCCTGGTCGTCCTGGGCCCCACGGGCTTTCCCATGACGGTTCTCCTTCTTTTGCAGACTGTGGAGCATCAGTAGAAATAGAGAATCAACAAAAAGCATAATAAACCTAGTCCAACACATGTAAATCGACAGCAGTTGCTAACGTGACCATTTAAATATAAAAAATATTTCAAGCTAGAAGCTCAACTTCCACAGAGCGAAATCAAAAGGATTTCTCTTCCTCGAATCAACAGCAACTCTTTCACCAGCTCGATTATCTTCCAATTTTCGGCCAGATAGGCGTCCATACTCCGGGAATTTCTCAACTGAAAAGTAGACATCCCCATCTACACTGTATGCATATTCGTTATCAACTATCTGCAGGAAAGGAAAGGATGGATTAAGACAGTTGGAAAAATATGGAAAGAAGGTATGCAAATCCTTCCCATAAAAGACCCTTAACTCAGTAGTTGGAATAAAAGGTTACAACAAATTTCCAACACTAGAATAGAAATTCAATAGCCATGATTTGCATAATTGTAGAAAAAAGACTGCTTGTATGACAATTTTTGTAGCTGGAGAAAAGCTGGAAGTAGAAAGCATCTAGAAGAACATTTTATACTAGGAAGAAATGATAACCTGTTTGATCATATCAATAATTTGAGGTATGTGATCAGAGACACGTGGCTGTATTGAGGGAGGTAAGCAATAAAGATGATCCATATCTTGAAGAAACTCATCACAGAATCGTTTGCTCAGATCTATTGGATCCTCTGCCAGTTGATTTGCTCTAGCAATTATCTACAGAATTTGAAAATTCCATACTCAGCAATCCTGTCATACATTTATAAGATAGTTGGAACGCTTGTAAAGGGTTAAGCCTATATGTAATGATAATATAAGAAATCATGTGTGTTGCAATAAAAAAAACTATTAAAACCTATACAACTCAAACCTAACACAATCAATCTACCCTTTTATAAACACCAAGGTTATCATGGAACTCTGGAACAGAGAATAATTCACCATCATGAACTATTTAAACAAATAGTTTTTGCTATGTCATTTGTAACACATCCAGAAAAAATATCCTGCATCATAATCGCTATGACAAAGCAATGATCCAAAATTTAATAAGCAAATGAACTTTAACAGTCCTGGCCCTTATGCACACTTACAAACAGGTATTCAATCAAAGTGTTTCAGCTAACCTTGTCATCCACATCTGTGAAGTTTCTAACATAACAAACTTCATATCCCAAAAACTTTAGGTGCCTGCACAAAGTTCAACACCAGTTATCACCATTCTGATCCTAAATTTTGAGCAGCATATGGTTAGTGCCTTTATATGCATCAGAGTCAATAGAAAACCCTATGTGGCGATAGGCGATAGGAATAACTAACTTCCAGAAAACTATCAAGATATGCCCTATTACTCGAGCAACAAGCTTATCAAACACGAGCACAATAATTTTCCTCAAATTGACTACTTAAATTATGGAACCAGCCCAGTTTCCTCTCATGCTACATTTTTGCTAAAAGCACAAACCGATCTTCAAAGTTTCAGCTTAAGCTTGAAAGGCAATGTATTTAAATACAGTACTTGCAAACTTTCACCAATTAGCTTAGTTTGACCAGCCATTGACAGAAGTGATACATGTTTCAGCAAATAAAAGCATTTGCTCTTCCAAGCAATTAAGTTCAAACCTGAATATCCTCCAACCAACTATCTTTAGACCTCTCAAAACAGACGCTTACACATATCAGAAGAGTTCAAAGTAAACGAAACAAGAACAAGAGAGAGAACCTGTAAAGAACATCAAAGGTGACATAAGCACGAGCATGGCCGATATGGCTAAAATCATAAGCCGTAACCCCACACACATACATTCCCACTTTCCCTGGTACTTTACTCTTGAACACCTCCTTCTGCCTATTCATCGTATTGTACAGCCAAAATTCCTTCTGTCTCCCTTCATCCGTTGTCACTTTACCATTAACAGCCTCCGAATGCGAGCAAAAGCAGCGAACTCTTCTGACAGCGGCGCCGTTTCTGGCGATAAAATTCGCTCTCTGACGGTACGGTGTTCGCAATCGGGTGAGAGAAGGGAGAGAAAGCGTAATGAGTGAGGGCTTGCAATACCTTAGCACGGTCAACATTCTCGATTCCTTTCTGATCAAATTTCGACCTAATTCAACACTACTTGGTAGAAAACGATGACATCGGTGAAATATGAATCGAATTCGCAGAGCAGAAATTTCTCCTGGGCGCGCGCTGGTGGAGAAAGTTGAGGCTTTCAGCGATGGGTTGGACTTTGGAGGAAGGGACTAGACTGAAGAGGCTCGATAAACTTTACCCATATCTACATTATTGCAAATCAAGACCACAAATTATAAAAAACTTCTAATTTGCCCCAAATTTCTTAGCTATACGAAGCTACAAACATGGTGAACAGAAAAGATGGTGAAAGCGACGTTTGACTAATTCAGGTTAACAATACAAATATTAAATTGGTGGAGGTTATGCCATGTATTATCACTGATTGCAGGTCAGAGATTCAGGTTTCTATTCGGCATCTGCTCTAACTTATGAGCCCGGTAGCATTTCTGATCCGAAAACCCTTGTTTTATATCTATACAAGAAAATAATAGTGTGAAGAAAAGTATAGTCTTTTTTGCGAGCTTTCTTCACCTTATTTAGACCATGTAAAGATCTGATCATATACACAAATTAAAGGCCTTGTAAAGTGCAGTTCAGAAGTATGTGGAACATGATGTAGTATTCTGTGTGTCTACTAGCTGAGAGCAAACCGAAGGGCTAACCCTGATCGACGAGCCCGTGACATCAGAGCACTCCCAAGGCTCGCCTCGTTCATCACTCGAGCCATACAAGTCGACGTCCGACAGGCAAATGTCTGTAAACGGCGCATTCTTGATACCCTTTATCAATCCCGCTTGTCGAACCTCAACACCACGTACATTCCGAATGCGAATCCCCGTAACGACAGGTGTTGCATTCGGATCAAAGCCCTGATCCGGGTGGTCTCCTACATTGCCTGAAATCTTGATCCCTTTCCCCGCCTTCTCCATGTAGAGGTCAGAAACCGAGATGTTGCTCACAGTTCCTCCCCGTCCCACATTCGTCTTCACGTGGACCCCGATCCCAACATTGAAGAGGCTCATGTGCTCTATTACGACATTGTGGACCCCACCCGAGGTCTCACTTCCTATGGCCACTCCAGCATAAGGTGTCGATCCGGTTATCCGCCTGATGGATATGTTCGTGCTCGGCCTACCGAACGAGATTCCATATTCATCCCACCCGCTCTTCACTGCCACAAGATCGTCCCCTGTGGAAATGTACGAGTCCTCTATGCATACATTGCAGCTAGAATCTGGATCAACTCCATCGGTATTCGGTGAGTTTCGTGGAGCGAGTATGGTAGCATATTGAACTACCACATTTCTACAATGGAAAGATTCACTGAGTATTAGAACAGTGTTAAGTGGATTAACTGCTAAGCATAAAAAGTAAGACTTACCTGCAATAAACAGGATGGATGTTCCAAAACGGAGAATCAATGAGAGTCACATTAGAAATTAGTATGTGCCTAGAGTACATGAATTCAATGAGATGCGGTCGTGTATACTGAAGAGTTTTCTGTCTCCACATATCCCACCAAATGCTTCCTTGCCCGTCTATAGTTCCATTCTCACCTACACAAAAACTGTCTTTAGTTCATAGGATCATAAAATGTCTGAAATCAGTGATCTTCTAATGTTAATCATAAACTCAGTCTGAAAAATCTATCTTTTCAGTCTCTTGCGTATGGTACAAAATGAATAAGCAAGGAAGAAGAAAGCATATTTTTATTAGTGTAATTACAACTCACCCGTAATTATAACATCACGAAGTCCATAACCAAGAATGAAGGCGGAATATCTTCCTCCAGGGAGCTCCCTACCCCTTCCATAAGAAGGCAGAGGATCAACTACCGGCCAATTTGACGAATCCTGGAAACATATTATAAGAAATCTCATATTCAGCCCAATAAAAGTTGTCATAATATCCAGTTATCCAGTCCAAGAAGGCATCCCAACATACTTATTGAAATGTTATTAGAGCTCGACTCTTTTTCTACCAAAAAAAAAAAACATACTTATTGAAACCAGTAGCAGGGACATTTCATCTGTTGACTTGATTCAAAGCAAACTCAACCTTCAAATGTTATAGGCCTACATGTACTAAACAAACTACCCCAGCTTCTTATGGGTCATCCCAATAGCCGAATCAAGGGATGTTTCTTAGGTAATTGTAACACCAATAGAACATTCCTTACCTGTAAACTTAAATTAAAACCAAGCATGTCTTCCTTTAGACATCTTAGGTTGTATGAAAACTTGGGATCTATTTGAATGACTACTATCACCAAGTGCAAGAAGGCCAATATCCAAAGGAAATCTCAACATAACCTATTGTTAGGTCACTGGATAATCCAGTGGCCACAAGATTACAAGTCAACACACAAACTTGGATATACTGCATAGGAGTATATGAGTAATGACTTATTGCTGAATTTATACATCAGCTAATTTTACGTTTATCTTCATAGTAATGGGTCATGTGACTGGTGAATTTATACATCAGCTGAATTTATACATCAGCTAATCTGACAGGTTTAGTACATAAAAAATGGAAGACTCCAAGTGTCAAAGCTTATACTGCTCATCCCTCCCAAATTTTAACAAAGGCTCAAGCCACCAAATAACCATAGGAAACCTGCTGAGCAAGAACAAGTAGGCCTAATCAACAATGTAATAAAATTGCACAACAACATAGTCATAAAAGCAATTCAACACTGAACCCAGATTGAAAAATCCTCAAAAACATGGGGAGATCAAACATAAACCCTAAACAAAAGCCATTATGTGAAAATGACCTGGATGGATTTGATGACAGCGCCATTAGCAAGGTAAAGGGTCATGTGACTGGTGAGATTAAAACTAGCCGTTAAGTAAACACCAGAGGGTACAAAGAGAAGCGTGCCTCCTCTCCTCCTCAAATGCTGAATCCGATAAATTGCTTCCCTGAAGGAATCAGTGTTTACTGTCTTCCCATCGCCGACGCCGCCGAAGTCTGTAATCGATATCCTATTATGTCTTTCCCTCATCGGCACTATCCCAGCGCATGTCGCCACCTCCTCTTCCGCCCAAACCACTAGCAAAGTTACGTAGAGATGCACGACAAGTGCCACACGCCACATTCTTCGATTCTTTTCTCCGAGTCCAAGAAATTTGAAGTGAATGGGTTTCCTTCCTTGAGGACCTGAATCCACGAGTGGTGGTTTCTAGATTGGGTTAGAAGAAGATGACACGAAAACATGAATTAATTGGAAGTTCAAAATGGGTCAAATTTCAAAAACAGGCGCAGTTGTTTAGTAGTGAATCTCCATTTTATTACTAAACCAGAACCAAATGTCCTAAGTACATATATTAAATTTATTTATAATGAAAAATATTATCAATGAGTTATGTCAAATCATTTATTTATTAATAAGTTATGTCACGTCATTATTTGATAGAGGCCGGTTCCGGTGTAACGGATTTTGTGGTGTAACAAGGAAATTGACTAGGAGCGTTGGATTGGATTAAATCAATGGCTATGATTAATGATGGAAAAAAAATGAAAAAGAAATTAATAGGAGAGAGAGTCTGTAATTTGTAGCAGTTTACGTATTTGTAGGAATTTCTGATTTTTTGTTTTTGTTTTTAACGATTAAATAGGAGAGAGAGATAGAATGACGGTTAAACAGGAGAGAGATAGATAGAATGACGATTTTATTTTTCTCCATTGCAGCCTGAATCCAAGTTCACAATATTAACGCTCTTGGTCTTCTTCCAGATCTTCATTGTTCTTGAAGTTCTTAATTCTTTTTCCATTGACGCATGAATTTACAATGTCTACGGATGAAGTTGATCGTAAAGGTTAGTTCTTGATAATTAGGGTTTCTTAATATTCAGTTTTGGTTACTATGTTGTTCGACGAAATCTGCAAAAATCAATGGCTTATGTTGTGCAAGAAATATTCGATTTTGATTAATCGATATTCATGTTTACAATACAGTTTGTGTATTCGTATTCTAATGTGAGATATTCATCTTCTCCGTAGTTGTGTTCTAATAGTGATATATTAGGTTTTAGGGTTTCCATTACGAAAGAAGACGATATTTTGATGTTCAACTTTGTTATTCGTGTTCGACTGTAGAATATTCAGTTATAGAAGTTCCATTACGAAAGTAATTAATGAAAAACATAAAGAAGACGATATTCAGATGTTCATCTTTGTTATTCGTGTTCTACCTGTGATATATTAGGTTCTAGGGTTTTCATTACGAAAAACTTTTATTCCAATATTAAGAAGATGATATTCAGATGTTCATCTTTGTTATTCGTGTTTTACCTGTGATATATTAGGTTCTAGGGTTTTCATTACGAAAGACTTTGATTCCAAAATTAAGAAGACGGTATTCTGATGTTCATCTTTGTTATTCGTGTTCTACTGTTGAATATTCAGTTATAGGGGTTCCATTATGAAAGTAATTAATGAAAAACATAAAGAAGACGATATTCTAATGTTCATCTTTGTTATTCGTGTTCTTCCTCTGATATATTAGGTTCTAGGGTTTTCATTACGAAAGACTTTTATTCCTACATAAAGAAGACGATATTCTGATGTTCATCTTTGTTCATCTTTGTTCTATTGTTGAATATTCAGTTATAGGGGTTCCATTATAAAATTAATGAATGAATTACGTAAAGAAGACGATATTCTGATGTTCAACCTTGTTATTCGTGGTCTACTGTTGAATATTCAGTTATAGGTGTTCTACTTTTTTCCCAGGTAAAAATGTGGGGTCGATGAATGGTCAAGTGATGATTTGGTGACTGACAATTCAGGAGATGATATGGAGGTTTGCGAAACTGGAATAACAGACGTTGATGAAGAGGAAGAAGTTGAATTCGATTATGGAACCGATTGTATTGTTCATCCCGATGACTGTAATTCAAAGTGTTGGATACCTAGGTTTCCTAATCAAGAAAAACCCTTTATGGGGAGAAAATTTAAGTCCCTAATAGAAGCTGAGGAATTCTATTACGAATATGCCAAGGCGGCAGGATTTGACGTTCGAAAGGGCACTCTTCATAGGTTCAAGAAGTCAACAACGGCGTCACATAGGTACTTATATTGCAACCGCAAAGGAGAGAAGAATACAACCAATAGTACCGGGAAGCGTAAGACAAAAAAAATGCATTGGAATATCTATAATGCTGATGCTCTTTAATATTTAATAAAAAACTACAACCAATGCATTATACTCCGTACACCAATCTAATTCCTAGAGGCTAGAATCGGCACCAGATTCAGCATGATGCATGAAATTTTCTAGCATTTGTTTAAAATAATAGATCAAGAATATTTCACTTGCACTCCGAATTCTAATGTCAACTCGACTGTAGACTACAATTTTTGGCAACAAGTGGTGGATACATTGCTGATGCACTAACACTTGCAGTCGGAATTGGCGACCAAACAAAGCCTTCAACCTCATTTGTAGCACCGCCAACAACAATTTTCAGCCCCATTACTTTGTTTGTATTTGCAAATCCAGCCCTAGATTTATCATTATTAATGAGGATAGCCTGAACCCTGGTTACGGGTTACCTGCACAAATTCGTTCCCCACACCACACGACTGATTTATATTCGATCCATCTGCACCTCTCACATGGAACACGCTAGCCTGTAGTGAATAGACACGTACATATGTACTCTATTATACTGTAATTCATTCAATAAGTTGGATCATTAATTAGAAAGAGCGCAAACGAAGTAGAATCTGTAATGGAGCATAAACCTTTAGATACAAAGCAATAAAAACAGTAAAACATTCATTTATGTTCTTATCAAATATGTTGAACCTAAAATCAAACATGCAAGAGATAAACACTAAATTAAGGGTTCAACAACTAACAAGTTCCACAATAATCATGTTTTCATACCAAAATCCGAAGGAATCTAATTCTCCAAAATTAGGGTTTTTCAACTGTCCACTTCTAATTAGGGTTTTTTAGAAATGTAGAGAAAAAATTGAAATCAAATGGTAAACTTACATCTTTGGAGGTTGAATGGAGGAAGGAGATGAAGAATTTCAAGTTGGGCTTGCGACATGGGGCAAGGAGGAAGACGATGTGTTGAAACGAGGAATTGTCGGCTTCGACTTCCACTTTCGTTGACAAATCGACCGCGCGAGAGGAGAGGGGAGTTCGATAAGGTGAGAAGATGAAGGGGGGGGGAGATTTTGAGCGAGATGAGTGATTCTGGGAAGAAAGGGAGAAGATGAAGGGGGGAGAAGATTTTGAGAGAGATGGATGATTCGGGGGAGAGAGAAGAAGATGATTCTCAGCGTTTTTTTATTTTTGGGATTAATTTGGAATGATTTTGTTTTTCGAATCCCAGCAATTTCGGGAAAAGAGAGTGGATCCGGTGTGTGCAATCTTACATAGCTCTATGTACCATCCGAGATTAATTTTAGGCCATTGATTTAGAGAAGATCCAACGCTCCTAATCAATCCACTCGTTACACCATAAAAGCCTATTACACCAGAACCTAAATCTATATATATATATATATATATTTAAAGATAATTAACTTAATTCTAATGATATCATTTCCTTATTTGAACACCAATCAATTTAAAATATATATAAAGATCATTATCCTAAATCTATTGATATCATTTTCTTATTTAAACGTATATTAATATAAAAGAATATAAATCAATTGAATTTTATTTGATTTATATAATATTGATTTAAAAATCAATTAAAATAAATATGTTTGTATAATGCATACTTTTATTTATATTAATGTTATTTCTATGTGTATATACAAAATTATAAAAATCATTGTATAAATTTCATGCATGACGCGGTAATAAATCTAGGCAATGGCTATATGCACGCGAATCGAGGCATATATATGCACGCGATTCTGTGCGCGCAACTTATGTGCACGCATCTGTGCGCAGTTCTTATGCGCATACGTGTTTTACGGGGTATTAGGGGTACTTTTCGTAAATTTTCAGAGTCTGTAACAACTTGTGCGCCTAAATACTGCGCACAGGTTGAAAATCTGTGCGCCGTGTTTCTGCGCACTGTTCAAACATAGTAGCCGTTGAAATTTTTGAAAAAAGTAGCCGTTAGATGTAAATTTGTGCGCTTAGGTTCTGCGCACACGCGAAGAGTTCGAGTTTTCGACTCGAACTTACCGACAATGTTAAATAGCTATAATATGCATTGAAAACAAGTTTCATTGCATTCCGACGTCGTTTGGGCATCGAACCGCCTATTCTCGACCTTAACAGGCCATCAGGACCGATAAGGCGTTGTTGCGTTTTTGAGTATTTTCGATCAACTTTTTGTAAAGGGGAGACCTTATACACTCTTTATATGCCTAATAACACATAATTTTATAAGTTTTTGAAACATAATCAACACCCATGTACTAGACCCTTCATATCTCAACTACTTCGACTATTTCGAAGAATGAAAGACTAGTGAAGGTTTACAAAGGAGGTGTTACTCGAAGAGTTCGAGTTTTCGACTCGAACTTACCGACAAGGTTAAATAGCTATAATATGCATTGAAAACAAGTTTCATTGCATTCCGACGTCGTTTGGGCATCGAACCGCCTATTCTCGACCTTAACAGGCCATCAGGACCGATAAGGCGTTTTTGCGTTTTTGAGTATTTTCGATCAACTTTTTGTGAAGGGGAGACCTTATACACTCTTTATATGCCTAATAACACATAATTGTATAAGTTTTTGAAACATAATCAACATCCATGTACTAGACCCTTCATATCTCAACTACTTCAAACCAGATTTCATCCATGCGTCAAGGTTATGCGCACCTATTCTGTAACTTTATCAATAAGTTACTGTTAAATCCATGTGCGCAGATCCAATGCGCACACATTTTAACGTTAAAAATTTGTGCGCAATATATCTGCGCAACTTAACGTCGCACATGTCCTATGCGCAGAACGTCTGAGCATAGGATTTTAGAATTCGAAACGTTGTGCGCAGATGTGTTGCACACAGGTGTTGCACACAGGTGTTGCAGTACGCGTGTCATCAGCGCATCAATTTGTCCGACGACGCCAATAATTTCATTTTTATCCCCAAAATACCTTTGTGCGCTGAACAACTGCGCATAGACTTATGCGCTTAAGAACTGCGCACAGATTGGCGTGCATATAGTGAAAAAGTCGCGTGTATATAGGCGTTTCGTAAATCTAGCGTAATTTGCAACACTCCCATGATATAATCTACCTAAAACCCAATTCTAAACCCCTCCCTTGCACCCACGTGACATCCAGTTTTTAGTATAATGAACCTTCCTAAACTCTAAAACTAAATTATAATATCAAGTTGTTGGAAAATGATTCTCAACTTATGGTTGTTGCAACACGTATATATAAGGTTTTCTTTTTAGTATAATGTGTTTACATATAAGCTATGGTGAGTTATACTCTTTACAATCGTTACTCTTTAACATGTTCTGCTCGGAGATTTCAATGAAACTAGTTCGATGGAGGAGCGGACAGGGGATTAAGATGTTGTTAGGCGGCGATGTACGAGATTTCAGAGCTAGATTGATGAACTCGAGCTCCTGGATCTTGGATATTCAGGGCAGAGATTTACTTGGAGTTGGGGAAGGGATCCCGTGACCCGGACTAGCGCAAGACTTGACAGAGGGTTGGTTAAGTGGGCTGGAGGAATCAGTTTGCAAATGCTTCGATTAGGCACTTGGCCATGAACCAATGTGATCATACCCCGCTACTCTTGAGCACTACAATGTTCAGTAACAGACAGAACGGGATCAAGAATTTCAAGTTTCAGGCTGCTTGGATGATGCACAAGGAATTTCAGAGTTTTTTGGCACAACATTGGAATAGAAATACTCATCTAGCAGAGACTCTTTCGAATCTGGCCATCCATCTAGACTCGTGGAACAAGACTGTATTCGGCAACTTATTCGGCAACTTATTCAGAAAACAGTAATGGGCATTCAGCCGGGCTGCTTCGTCTTGAAGGGAAGTTGCTTAGGTATGACACTCCGATTACTGGTGATTTCGGGAAATACTTAGGTATGACACTTTCAAAGCATCCCATGACTAAAGCTTCATTTCAGTTTATTCTGGACAGAGTTAACACCAAAATGGCGGGTTGGAAGGCACACCTCCTATCGATGTCTGGAAGAATAACTCTTGCAAAATCTGTCATTGCGAGTGTGCCTATGTATGCAATGCAAACTGCAACGCTTCCGGTGTCTATATGCGATGAGGTGGACAGGAAAACAAGATCGTTTATCTAGGGCTCCACAGATGAAAAAAGAAAGATGCACTTGCTGAACTGGAAAGTGCTTCATAAATCGAAAGATCAAGGAGGAATGGGGATGAAAAGCATGAGGCAAGCAAATTCAGCGTTCATGGTTAAGATGGGGTGGCGGGTCTGGTCTGAACCCGATGCTCTATGGTCCCGTGTAGTTCGTGGGAAGTATTGCCAAGGCAGATGCGATAGAGATATGTTCCGGCCGGTGTAGGGTGCTTCAAACTTATGGTGAGGAATAACTAAGTCCAGTGAACCTCTCCTATCTGGTTTACAGACTGCAGTTAGGGACGGGAATAGAACCCTATTTTGGTCTCATCCCTGGATTATGAGCAAGCCGTTAGATCAGTTGGCAGTAGCAACAGTACCGGAGGAAGATATGGGGAAAACTGTTGCTGAATATCGGGTCCCAAACGGTTGGTTATGGCCTGACTTTGCAAATCTTCTTCCAACAGATATCTTGGAAAAGATTGAGTTTGTTAAGATTGCAATGGAAGGAACAGGCGACAATTTATTTTGGAACGACACTGCTTCTGGAAAATTCAGCATATCGTCCTGCTTGAACCTGAAACGGAAAGATGAATCAGAAGCTCCAACGAAGCTATGGAATGCGATATGGAAAGTCGGAGCACCAGAAAAGGTAAGGAATTTCCTTTGGCTTACCACTCATGACTGCATTATGTCTAACCAAAACAGATTCCGAAGGCATATTGCACAGTCGGCTAAATGTGATACATGTAATGCTGATGTGGAAACCACGATACCCATTCTGAGGGATTGTGAGCGAGCCATAGAGGTTTAGAGCAACTTCTTTTTTGAGGATTGGCTGCAAATTTTCTTGCAAGGAAACCTACGAGAATGGATGGAGACTAACTTGTTAAGCTCTGACTCATGGGCGACAACCTTTGCAATGGGCGTATGGTGGATGTGGAAATGGAGAAACATGAGAATATTTGGGGTGTCGGATGAGATACCATCGAACAAGGCATTGTTGCGCAAAGGATAGGACACCTCCTATTCTTCAAAGGCATTGTTGAGCAAAGAAGGTGTTCTGAGGAACTCGTCCTGGAGCAAACCCGAGAGTGGTTGGGCTAAGCTGAACTCGGATGGCGCCTACACTGATGATAATTCCTGGGTCACTGCTGGTGGCATTATTCGAGGAGATGCTGGGGAATTTCCGAAGGCATATGCAATCAAATCTCAGGGCGCCTCTCCGTTCATTGCTGAATTACCGGGACTTCTGCAGGGCCTTACGATAGCAAGGGAGATGGGCCTGAGGAAGGTTGAGGTGGAAATCGATGTTATTGAAGTCTTTGATGTTGTCAATTCGGACGAACCAGAGTTGCCTCGCTACAGAGACATTGTTCGACGCTGCAAGAGCTTGCTGAACAAGATCTCATTTATGTTGTCATTAATTTTTTTGCTTGAGATTCAATTTTTAATTAGATCAGGATTAGGATAGGATAGGATAAACAACTTATACTACTTGTTTTATTCAAATAGGATGAAGAATCACATTTGGGGAAACAACTCAAGCAACTCGGGAATGGATAAGTGGACAACATAATAGGATCAAAGGATGAAAATGATAACTCTACCTAACTACAATTTAACGGATGGATAAGCTAAGTCTTCACAAAATATTACGCCACCTTAGTCTCACGTCACTATTTTTTTTAAAAAGTAAATAATTAATTGATCAAATTTTTAAATAAAAAAACTCATTTTTTCCATAATCTTCCTCATCCTTCTTCATGATCTTCTACATATATTCAAAAGTTTTAGTTATTAATAAACCAAGTTTAGGAAGAGAATACAATAAGAACATTCTAGAAGCTTTAGTCCTTTATAAAATTAACTTGTTTAAGTCTACCTAAGACCATCCCCAATGGGGGCTATAAGAATATTTTTGATTTTTTTAATCAAAAGCCCCTTAAAGCCCATGCCCAAGAACTGTAAAAATGACCCAAATTAAAGCCTCCCACACTCTCCATCGTCACTCAACCATGGCTTCCATCACATGTCGTTCAAAACCTTCACCGGACTACGTCAATCTCCAGTCACAGATCACCATTCTCTATCCTCCGCTCCAATTAAATGAAAATCAGTCAAGCCGCGCCGTATTTCAGCAGCAATCAACAGCCCGAAGCTCGCAAGCAGGAATCTGAGAGTTGTAGTGATTGGAGGCGGACCAACGGGAGGATGTGCAGCCGAAACCCTTGCGAAAGGCGGAATCGAGACGTTCCTAATCGAGCACAAGATGGACAACTGCAAGCCTTGGGGAGGCGCAATTCCTTGTCGGTGGTGGACTATTTGGATCTGAACAAGTAGTTTAGGTTTGGCCCGTAAGAGATGATAAATACCTATTTATATTTATTATTTTACTTTTTATTTACTTATTTTCTATTTATTATTTAAATTAAAAAAAGCTTAATTTTTACACGTGGAAGGTATATTAACGGAGTTAGTCGAAGGGTGGTGTTTGGCTAACAGAATGTAATAAACAGGTGGTTTTCGGTAATATCGAATTAAATGGGTGGTTTTGAGCAATATAGCGTATTTTACGGGTGATTTTCGATAAAAACCTCTATTCTTAATATACTTTTCTTGATGAATTGTTGTAGTTAGGGAGGGAGGTTTTTATATACATACTAGTCCCTCCTGTCCGTGCTTCACACGAGCCAAATGAATTTTAATAAATAAAATTTTAGTACTCTATAAATATGAATTAGAATGTGTAATATTGTCCAGTATGTTTCACTTATATTTTACTTTGAATCCATATAATAATTTTTAAATCTATTATTATGTTCAACTATTTTGTTATATCTTTAAAAGAATTAAATAATAAAGTACATAAACATACTAAATGCATACACGACACGGAAAAAATATAAGATTAAACTTTAATTGTTTAGGAAAAACTAATTAAAATATTTCAACTTTTACCAGAAGACCAAAATGTAGATCAAACGAATATTTTCATTAAAAATAATAAAATTCAATAACAATACGTTGCAAAACATTCATCTTCGAATTTAGAAAATAAATAATTGAAATGGTAATTTGGTTGTTTTTTATTTATAAATTTTAAGTTGGGGTTCTTAATTTTTTATTGATTTAAAAGTTGAGATTAATTTTGTCTAAAGTAAAAATTGAGATTTTTTTATTTTCGTATTGTATTATGTAAATTTAGGTTACTACTAAAGAATATCTTTGTAACATATTTTGTTATTTATTGTCTAATGATATAATAATCATATAGTTTTATTTTACCAAAGGAGAAATATTGAAATTTATAAAAATTAATCTTTTTTACCGTCAAATATTTATTGATGAAGTTCTTTGTCATTATATATATTTCTAGCACGGGGAAACAAATCAAATAGTTATATTAAAATATTGAATTTATATGTTATTATATCCTAAGTGGAATTGTCAAAAGTTTATCAAACAATGAAGCCGTTTGGGTCAAAGCTGAACTGATCCGTACTTCTCGAAACTCGTCGAGTGACCCACTTTTCACATTTTTTCATTCATTTAAATTAAAAATAATAATGAATTTTATTAAATAATAATAATATAATAATATTTTATTATAAAAATATTGTTTAAATTTTATTTTCTTTATTACAATAAAAATATCGAACATTTGAAACTCACTGGGTTGACCCGACTCGAACTCGACCAATGGTCGATCCGCTTAACCCAACCCGTTTTTCGTCCGAACCCAAACCCGACCCGTTTGACCCGTTTGACAGATCTAATTTCCCTTGATCAAATATGAGGTGCAAAAATGTGACAAAAAAATCAAGAAGTTAAGAATTCAAAAAGTGTTTGCTAAATATATCTTCTTCTTTTTTATTTATTCAGAAAACATGTTACTTATACATTTTATAACTCATTTTTTCTATCTTAACCCGTAATTTTAACAAGTTTATATGATTTATGTTGGCTTATTTTATTTATAATACATTTTATCTAAAGAAAATTTTATTTATGCATATATTTGATATTATTCCCAATTATATGACCCTTAAAAAATTTGTGAAAAATTGTTTATTTCAATTATATGAGCCTTAAAAAAATTCATTTCTAATAAAATATGATTTATCATCTTCACAAAATATCATTTTTCTTAATTTGATTTATAGTTTTTTTTTATTATATCCTTTAGTTTTAATATTTTCCATTATAAAAGGCAATATTTTATTTTTGATTGAACTTTTTTTATGGATAAAGCAAAAGCTCAATCCAAGATGAATATAATCATGAATATCTTTGTGATTATCTTGTGTGAATATTTTTCAACCACCTCCAAAAATATTTTTTCAATTATATAATCCTTATAAAATATAATTTCGTTTTTAACTTAGTAAAAGATAAATTTTTTATTAGAAAATAGATTGATGTAGTTTCTTAAAAGATAATATTTAATTTAATAGTAATATATTTGTTTAAACAATATATGTGGAAATTTCTTTTTAAAATATCTTGTGTGAATATTTTTCAAGTGCCCCCAAAAACATTTTATCAATTATATAATCCTTATAAAATATAATTTCGTTTTTAACTTAGTAAAAAAAATATTTATTAGAAAATAGATAGATGTAGTTTTTTAAAAGATAATATTTAATTTTCTAATAAAATATAATCCTTATAATCTAAGTCATTGGATGTCCACTACAAGTGGACATCCAATGACTTAGATTAAACTAGTTACCCCCACTATAAGTGGGGGTAGTTGTGGTGGTCCGGCGACCACCCGGTGGTTGTCCGGTAGAGGTCCGGCGACGGTCCGATGGAGGTCCGACGGAGGTCCGGTGGTGGTCCCGCGACGGTCCAACGGTGGTCCGGTGGAGGTCCGGCGGTGGTCCAATAATAAATGAAAGGTTAAAGTATCATCAAATGGATTAGATTAAACTAGCTACCTCCACTTGTAGTGGGGGTAGTTGTGGTGGTCCGGCGGCCTTCCGGCGACTACCCAACGACTTCTCGGCGACCACCCGGTGGTTGTCCGGTAGAGGTCCGGCGGAGGTCCGGCTACGGTCCGGCGGTGGTCCAATAATAAATGAAAAAGTTAAAGTATAAAAATAAATGAAAATTCAAGTCTAATTCAAATTGGTGAACATTTATATATAATGTGATGAACATTTAATTATAATGTGATGAACATTCTGTTGGTGAACATGTAATTAAAATGTGATGAACATTCAGTAGAGTATATCAAAATGAACGTTTATAAACATTTTGATGAACATTTATGAACAACGTGATGAACATTTAAGTTAATTGTAATGAACTTTTGAGTAATAAACATTTTATTAAATGCTTGTGAACATTTAAGGATGTTTGATGAACATTTAAGGATGTTTGATGAACATTTAAGTATGAGATGATGAACATTTAGGTAATTTTTGATGAAGATCAAGTGTTTTTCTACTCGAAATTATATTAAAGTGATGTTTGATGAACATTTAATTAAGAGATGATGAACATTTATCAACATTTTGATGAACATTTATGAACAACGTGATGAACATTTAAGTCTATTGTAATGAACTTTGGCTACTGAACATTTTATTAAATTCTTGTGAACATTTAAGTATGAGATGATGAACATTTAGGTGAACATTTAGTTGGTGAACTTTTAAGTATAATGTGATGAACATTCAGTAGAGTATGTACAAATGAACATTTATGAACATTGTGATGAACATTTATGAACACTTGATCTTCATCAAAAATTGGTGAACATTTAAGTAGAATGTGATGAACATTCAGTTGGAAAACTTTTAAGTATAATGTGATGAACATTCAGTAGAGTATGAACAAATGAACATTTATGAACATTGTGATGAACATTTAGTAATAAATAATTTTGTAATATTTGTGATCAATTTTATACATCTTTGTGACAATTTTATTCCGGCGAGGCCCAAAGATGGTTCGGCGGTGGTCGGAGGTGGTCCGGCGGTGGTCGGAGGTGGTCCGACGAAGGTCCGACAGTGGTCCGGAGGTGGTCCGGCGGTGGTGACAAGGGGTGCCACGTGTCATCATATGGGCTCTTGGATCTCTCTTGATCCAAGACTCCACATTCATTCTCATTTATCATTTTAACAACTATTATTACATGACACTTTTCCATAAAACATAATTTCGTTTTTAACTTAGTAAAAGATAAAATATTTTTTAGGAAATAGATTGATGTTGTTTATTAAAAAATAATCTTTAATTTGATAGTAATAGATTTGTTTGAAAAATATATGTGGAAATTTATTTCTAAAAAATGTAAACTTTAATATTAGACTTTTATTCCGGTGACCCAAGCAAAAGCCCAACCCAAGATGAATATATTCATGAATATCTTTGTGATTATCTTGTGTGAATATTTTTCAACCACCCCAAAAATTAAATGATTACTAGTCCTTTTCTACCCGTGCTACGCACGGGCCAGAGACAAAACGAAAGAAAAATTATATATTATTAAATAATAACTTCATATTACTTTAAAATGGATTATTATTATTAATATATAATAAAAGAAAGACAAAATAAATATAAGTTAACGGGGTTCTTAAAATCGTTGATCTCATTATATTAGTTAATGGAGTTCTTGGGCTGAACAACTTTTCTTAATTAGTACGTATTGCATATTGAGTCACTCACTGATTTAAAAAATTACTAAGAAAGAGTATATATGTGCAAATTCTAGGTGGCATCAAATAATGAATACGTGCAACAAAATAATAAAGCTTTGGTCACACTAAATTCAATCATTTTTTTAGGGGCTTACTATTTGGCACACCCTAAAATTCTATTTGGCACACCCTTACTTTCGTCACGAATGTATTTGGTCAGACTTTCGTCACGAAGGTATTTTACAAGAGATTCGTCACGAAGAAAAGGAGGACTTCCGTCACGAAGGTTTCCAAGAGTTCCGTCACGAAGGTATTGGGGAGTTCCGTCACGAATCGTTTTTTGAAAAAAAATAAAAAATTCATAATGGTGTAGAGAATTTCAATACGAGTCCGTGCATATAAAATACGTCCAAAAGCCCTAAAAACAAAACAGTCGCATGCGTTAAGTTCGTAAAAACAAAAACTTATATAATTATTAATTATAGTTAAAAATCATGAAATTAAATTTATATACTATAATTATATATTATCATTTAATATCACTAGTTTATTACTTATAAAGTACAATTATGCATTATGTTTAAATATTACGAACTTAACGAAAACGACTGTTTTGTTTTTAGGGCTTTTGGAAGGGCAAACGATGTCCGTTTTGAACATATTTTATATGCACGGACTCGTATTGAAATTCTCTACAACATTCTGAATTTTTTATTTTTTTTCAAAAAAATATTCGTGACGGAACTCCACAATACCTTCGTGACGGAACTCCTGGCAACCTTCGTGACGGAAGTCCTTCGTTTCTCCGTGACGAATCTCTTTTGAAATACCTTCATGACGAAAGTCTGACCAAATACCTTCGTGACGAAAGTAAGGGTGTGCCAAATAGAATTTTAGGGTGTGCCAAATAAAGACTTTGTTTTTTTATCCTTGTGTACTGTCCTCTTTGCTTCATGATCTCCTCTTCACTGCTTCTTTTCTCAGACAGTGTTTTTGTTGTAGCCCACTCGCGCCGATCTTCGTATGACCCACCGCCACTCTTCACTTCACTGTTGTTATTTTAAGGCCGTGTTTATGATCCTTCTTGCTTCACAAATGAGTTGTTGGCGGGGTTGAGCTATCTAAAGAAGCGTGAAAGCTCCTTCTAGTACTCTCGCTGTCAATTCTCTATTGAATGAAGCAGACAACCTTCAGAATTAATTCTTGCGTACTAAGAATACCTTCAATCGGAGTTGCTAGAGAAAACGTTGTTAAAGGAGGCGGTCTCGATTGTTCCAGTGCTTGAGAACGAACAACAAATTACCCTCTTTGTCCTCCTTTGCGTTTCTACTGATCTGCAATAAGTTGGAGATTCTGATGCATGTAAGATGTTTGACAAAATGTCGTTGAGAAAGTTGGGGGTGAAAGTTGATTTTTTTTGGCATTTGATTATGCACATTTTTTTGGGTGGCCTTGATATCAATTTTTCAGTCCCTTGCAACAAATGCAAGACCAAGAGATGGTTCATCTTTTCACCCCTTTTCGGTGATGATGCTTCTTGTCTTTCTTAAGGCTCCCTTGTGAGTCGGTCTTGCTTTTCTGTTTCCCCTTTGCATATTTTTTGCTGCTCCTATTTGATGGTGTGATATTTCTCTTTGGTAGATGTGATACAAAAGATGGTGGAGGATCATACACATCAGAAGCTCATGACACGAACAGATCCCTTGGAGGTAATCTTTCTTTCTCACGACCTCCTTTCATGGCAGAGATGACCTTTCGTGCCACCTGCAATGCATTAGAAATTTAGAACTCTTTGAGCTTAAGAAAAATGAAAGAGATTGATACAAAGTACAGCCAGAAGGCAGACAAATTATCTTAATCTCTCCGCAAAAACGACATCAGATACACAAAAGTGATGACAATCATATTGGAGTTGCATTTGATTTTCCAATAAATTTTCATGTTTATGAAATAGAACCGGAAAGTGAATACCCTTGCCGAGGAATCTATATTTGGTTTCTAAATAAAAGTACTATTGTTGTTTGGTTCCGTTAAAATGTTGAATAAGTTTGTAATACGGATTAAGAGTCAAGAACTATGATCTTATTTTTTTAGTCATGGTATTGGATGAATACCTCACAGACAATTAGGCAAACTTTTATTATTAACATGGTGTATCAAATCCTTACTTCCATTAGGCTCCTTCATTTGTGTGCTACAACTCCTCAAACTGAGCCTCGTTCAACTTTCTGTCTTAGAGATCTCAGTTATATTGGTTGTCAAGTTACTTATTTTATTATCTGGGTTGACATTTGTTTTCTTTTGATTTGTACGAACCTTTGATAGTGAATAGCCTAACTCATATTCAGTGGAAGAAGTCGCCGGGATAAAAGAAGGATTTGATCTCATGGATATTGAAGAGCTAAGGTTCTGTTTGATTAAGCTCAATCATCACATTCCAGCTAGTGAAGCTCAAATCCTAATGGAAGGTGTAAGTTTATTTTGGTGTGTTTTTGCTTTGTCTCAGTTCATTCGTAGTTGTTGGATTTTCAGATTAGTTAATTTATAAAAAGGGTTCAAAAAATGAAACTGTTAACTAATATGTTAATAATCACAATGTTTATTAAAATTTTAATCCTTCTTTATTAAAATGAAACTGTTAATATGCAGTATCAAAATGTATGTTGTATATTGTATATTGATGTATGGTAATATGATATATTAACATAGTCTTTTTTAATCCAAAAACAAATTTTGTATATTTTATACAACTTTTCAGAAAACTGATATAAAAATAAATTTTTATTATATAAAAATATGAAGCTTTTTCCAGTAGGCTAAGCAAATGCTCAAAAATTATGATGAATATATTTATGAAGGACGTTGTGAATATATTGGAGAAAGGCCTAGGAACTATAACGATATAGTGTCTCTAATATCTATATTGGGTGAATATTTTTCTCCTATCCAAAAATTAAATATTATGATATGATGATATATTATGATGATCATGATAATATGGTTTTTTATATGCATGTAGAAGATTATTTGATTGTCATTTCAGTGTATCATGGGATATGAATTCATAGCATATTTATAAATGATGGAATTTTTTTTTCATTTTTAAAATATATTGTTTTATAAGATAAGATTGTTTATTTAACTTTTAATTTGTCTAACTAAAAAATGTGTAGGTATTTAATATTGAATTTTTTTAGTAGGCTAATAAAGAATAAAAGAAATTCCTTTTTGATAAGATTTTTATTTGATAATATCTCTAGAGAATATAAAATTCATGAACAAAGGATATAGTAACATACTGTACAATATAACGGTATAAAATATATTATTTTATCAAATTTAATATAACTTAAGTATGTTATTGCAAAGATGTAGTGTAATCTCCAACAACCAACTGACAATCTATGTAGTGTAAAAAATATTATACCTAATATATTTTATTATCTTTTTTCAACTAAACTATTTTTCAGTATATATTATAAGTTTGATATTTTTCCAATTATAAAAAGAAATATTTTTTTTGATATTAGACTTTTTTCTCGTTCGGCCAAACAAAAGTTCAACCCAAGATGAATATATTGATAAACAACTTTGTGAATATATTGATGAATATCTTTGTGAATATATAATGAACAAATATCTTTAATAACATATTTTTCCCATTTTATGATGAATATTTTGTTTAAAACATTAATACATTTATAAAATACTAAACACAAAAAATATTTTTTCAATTATATAATCCTTATAAAAAATAATTTCGTTTTTAAATTAATAAAATATTATTTTTTTATTAGGAAATAGATTGATGTAATTTTTTAAAAGATAATCTGACTTTTTTTTTCTGGTGGGCCAAGCAAAAGCCCAACCCAATATGAATATATTCATGAATATCTTGTGTGCATATTTTTCAACCACCCCAAAAATTATATATATTATGATGATTATGATTGTGATTATGATTATGATATGATATGATGTATGTTTAACGCTTGACATAAATATTGATGATCTTATATTGTACAATGATAAGTTTCTATTCTTACCAATCATAAACGACATACAAGTATATTGTAGGTACTAATTCCTATTGTAAATAGAAAATATGCTTTCCTTAATGTTAATCGTTACTATGTTACTGATTTTTTTTTTATCCGTGAATATCTTTGCTAATAATTTGAGCCAAATAAAAGATCAAATTAAGATGATTTAATTGATGATTATGATTATATTAAGTGGTTATTTTTCTCCTATCTATATTATGATTCATAACAGTATTATAAATTTATAATTATAAAGATTTTAAAAAAGATATCGTAAAAAGACATGGTAAAAATATATTAATAGTGTTTATGGATATAATTAATAAAAAATTCAATTATGAATTTTAACGAATATAGTTTTGTACCACTCCAAAAATTGTATATATATATTATGATTAGGATTATTACGATGATACGATATGATAGGAAATTGAATATATGGAGCAATATAGTACGTGGATTTGATATCTAACCTAATTCAGTTTGAGATATTCAATTTTTAAAATGAAAACTTTTCGTACGAATAATATTTATTTTATGATATGATTATGATAATAGTTTTTATGAATCTATTGATAACATTTTTTTTCAATTAAGAATTTAAAAGATATAGTTTAGTCATTTATTATAACAAAAATATTATGGGGACTATAACATTGAGCTTTTTTTCCGGTGACCCAAGCAAAAGCCCAACTAAAGATAAATATATTGATGAATATCTTGTTGAATATTTTGGGTGAATATTTTTCAACCACCCCCAAAAATTATATATAGAAATTTTTATTAATGTATATATTTTATATTATTTCCAATTATATGACCCTTAAAAAATTAAAATTATTTTATTCAGCAAAATAATTTGTGAAATATTGTTTATTTCAATTATATGAGCCTTAAAAAAATTATTTCTATTAAAATATGATTTATCATGTTCACAAAATATAATTTTCTTAATTTGATTTATCGTTATTTTTTATATTATATCCTTTAATTTATATATTTTCCATTATAAAAGGCAATATTTTATTTTTGATTGAACCTTTTTTTATGGGTCAAACAAAACTCCAATCCAAGATTAATATACTCATGAATATCTTTGTGATTATCTTAAATGAATATTTTTCAACCGCCCCCAAAAATATTTTTTCAATTATATAATCCTTATAAAATATAATTTCGTTTTTAACTTAGTAAAAGAAAAAATATTTATTAGAAAATAGATTGATGTAGTTTCTTAAAAGATAATCTTTAATTTAATAGTAATAGATATGTTTGAAAAATATATGTGGGAATTTGTTTTTAAAATATCTTGTGTGAATATTTTTCAACCACCCCCAAAAATATTTTTTCAGTTATATAATCCTTATAAAATATAATTTCGTTTTTAAGTTAGTAAAAGTTAAAATCTTTATTAGGAAATAGATTGATATAGTTTCTTAAAAGATAATCCTTAATTTAATAAGAATATATTTTTTTGAAAAATATATGTGGAAATTTCTTTTTAAAAAATGTAAACTTTAATATTAGGCTTTTATTCTGGTGGCCTAAACAAAAGCCCAACCCAAGATGAATATAATGGGGAATATCTTTGTGATTATCTTGTGTGAATATTTTTCACCCACGCCCAAAAATTATATATACTAGTTATTTTATGCCCGTGCTACGCACGGGCCAAATGAATATTAATAAATAAAAATGCACTACTTTATAAATATGAATTAGTAGATGTAATATTGTCATGTATATTTAACTTATATATTACTTTAAATCCTGATTATAATTTTTTAATCTATTGTTGCGTTCAACTATTTTGTTATATCTTTAACAGAATTAAGAATTACTTGCTAAAATTATCTTATTTGCAGATCATTAGCCATTAGCATAGTTTTGTTTCCAATTCAAAGTGTGTTCAATAAACTTATTGCTATAAAATTAAATCTATTTTCTTAAGTAATTAAACTTAAGCAACGTAGCACGGGCCGAATGAATTTATTAAATAAAAATTTAGTACTCTACAAATATGAATTAGTAGGTATAATATTGTCTTGTATGTTTAACTTATATTATCCTTTGAATCCTAATTATAATTGGATTCGAATCTGGTAATAAAGGGCCCTTTAGAGATGAATGAGAATGAACGGGAACCGTTCATTCGAATTGATCGGACAACCCAGATTGCTCCACTTTCCACGCTGGCAACTTCCTACTCGCTAGCTTTTTGTGTGAAACACACGCGCTACATCGTTCCAACGTGATTCAAAATTGGAGCGAAAACCGTCTCTTCCCATTCTTCTCAAAACTTCCACAGAAAACCTCTCTCGCAAAAGGCGATCAAACCCTAACCTCCTACTCGCTTGCTTTTTCTTCGATTTCTCAACGAAATCACTTCGTTTTCTCTCGCCGATCATCAAAAACAACATACTCCTACAAATTTCGCGATGGATGGCTCACAAAAGAACAACGAAGGAAGAGGTATGATGTTTAATCCCTAATTTTAGCGTATACGATGCTTTTTCCTGTGATTTCTCACTGATTTCTCTTCATTTCACTCCGTCGTTCACCAAAATCCATCAACTCGCTACTAAAAATGGCAGGATCTCAGAGAAGCCAAGTACCAAAAGGTATGGAGTATAATCTGGTATTTGGAGTTAGGTTTTTGCTTCGACATGTTAGATTTCGCTACATGCATGTTTGATTTGAATGTACTGAGTGTGAAAAGTATATTTGTATGAGTAGATCTACTATATTCGGTGTGAAATGTTCATTTGTATGTACTGAGTGGTCATTATTTGATCATGACTGTGTTTTTACTCTATGTTCACCAGATCTTGTATATATGTTCATCAAAGTTCCTAACAAAGTTCATCAAAATACATGTTCATCACAGTACATCTAAATGTTCATCAAATATCTTGTATTTGTTCATCAGATCTTGTATAAACGTTCACCAGATTTCTTTTCAATGTTCACCAAAAATTTTGTGGTTGTTCATCTCATTGCCTATATAAGTTCATCATATGTCTTAAGATTGTTCATCAGATTTCTCTTATCTGTTCATCATAAACCTTGTGATTGTTCATCACATTTCTTACATATTGTCATCACAGTTTCTATAAATGTTCATCTCAGTGCTTATGTATGTTTGCAGTTATTGAATTTCAAGATGCAACATTAAACGTGGAGAATCTTGAAGTTATGGAATGTCCAAGAGGTATGAATATTATCCTCTTTATAAACTTTGTATTTTTGCACAATATATAACTTGTATGTTCAATATTACAAAGATAAGAAGCAAAAAAAACAAATGACAGATCACAAAGAAATGTGTCATCCCAAGAACAACAACAACAGGAGGAAGAAACAGTTGATGGTAACTAATGTTCATCAACTCTTTTTTCTTTGTTCATCACAATTCTTCATAATGTTCATCAGAATGTTTAATAATGTTCATCATTCCTTTCATATATAGTTCATATGTATGTTTAATAATGTTCATCATTGTATTTCAATATGTTCACCATCTTGTTTGATATTGTTCACCATGATCCTTAATTTTGTTCATCAACGTTTTACACGTCTTTATACTAATAAGTTACTTTTAATGTTATAGCATCCCCTAAACATAAGAAGGCAAAATCCAGAAAAAGTAGTTGCTACAACAAGCAAGGGAAAAAGAAGTAGCCAAAGGATACACTGCTCTCAGACCAAGGGAAAAGAGATTCAGTTGTACAGCCCAGAAATTCCTGTAACACAAATAATGAAGAACTTGAAAAGGCCTAGGGGGGGAATTGTGATAAGAGATGTTGAAGACCAACCAGAACAAGCATCCAGGACAAACAAGTCTGAAATTGAAAGCAACAAGAAGCAGTTCCCTGCTAAAAAATGTAGAAGTTCTCCAACGCTTCTTGTTGCAACTTTGGCTAGAATGAGTCCAATTCAGAGAAGTTGCATAGTAGAGATGGGATTTGGATGCTTGCTTAAATGGAAAGTGGACAAACTTCCAGCTAAAATCAGTCACTGGTTGTTGAAGAACTTTGATGTCGTATCCTGCATAATGAAGCTTGTCAAATCAGTGAGGCACAAAATTACAACGCAGGATGTCCATGACTACCTTGGAATTCCTGTTGGTGGGATGCAAATAGAATTGAAGAGAACATTTACTGAACATGAGGATTTACAATATCAAGATCTTCACCGAAGGTTCAGGAATCAATTTCCACTGGAAATCGACACTGAATTGGATGAACCCAAGTTGCGTGACGCCTCAAAGATTCATGCATCACATGTCACAGAGCTTTTGATAAAAACTGTAGTACCTGGAGAGTGGTTCAAGAGAAAATTCATGATGTTGCTTGTTGCAACCATTATGGACAGTCAGCCAAATGGTGGATTGAATTATAATATTCTTCATTACCTTGAGTGCACCGAGATGATTAATCACTAATACTGGTCAAAATTGCTAGTTGACCTTCTGATAAAGACAAAGGAGTCTTTTGATAGGACAACAAATGCTAGTTTTTTCAGAGGACCAATCCTTCTACTACAAGTTAGTGTTCACCAATTTTAATCATTTTGTTAATTATCATTTCATTATATGTTCATCAAACTAATATTTACTCATTTACTTTATTTGCTTGCAGTTGATATATTTTGATCGTGTTATTCTCAAGAATGTTGAACATGAGAGAGAGTTTCCAATAATTGTTAATTGGGATGCAGCCATGCTGAGGGCTAGAGAGGCAGAAGAGATCAAGATTGGTGGATTTGGAAAGGGTTATGTCAGAGATCCTCCAATTTTTACAGATGATGATGTGAACAATGCTGCAAACATAAGAGACAGTCCATCCGCCTCTTATCATTCACAAGAAGAAGCAACTGAAGATGCAAGTTTACTGGTAAGTTTTCTAATGTGTGTTCATCAAATTCCTTATAATGTTCATCAACATTGTTTTATATGTTCATCAGATTGTCTCTATCTGTTCATCAAATTTTATAATAATGTTAATCACATTTGTGAACAAGGTTCATCAAATTTTGTAATAATGTTCATCACATCTGTGAACAATGTTCATCAAACTTCTGAACAATGTTCATCAAATTTTTGAACAACGTTCATCAAATTTCTGAACAATGTTCATCAAGTTTCTAAACAATGTTCATCAATTTTGCTCTATTGGTTCACTATAATTTATTTTCTTGTTCATTAATGTTTCATTGTTTAATATTGAAACAGGGTTTCTTAGAGGACCATATAAAACAGGGACAAGAACTTGCTACCAAGATTAGAAACTTCTTGGGAAGAATTGAGCAGGCTCCCTCACGTATAGCAAGTAATAGCTTGTTCAAGAAGGTGAATGAAGCTATTGAAAGAATGCTAAATGTGAGGGATGATGAAGAAAATGCAGAGCAACCACATCAAACAGAGGAAGAGGAAGAGACATTGACCCAACAACAGTTTTGGCGCGAGGCATCTAAATGTTTGGAAGAAGTGGAGAGAACTATGAAGGCCAAGAAGAGTTATGTTGTGAAAGCTGAAGATGAAGTTCCAGAGAAGACACCAGATGAAGTCGTTGGTGAGACTTGTCGAAGCATTGCTAGAGATTACATTTCAGATATTCCATCCTTCTCTTTGGGAGTATTCTCCCAATCACCTGAGAGGCCTACAGTGGTAGTTGATCCGCCAGAAGAAACTACAAGATCACCTGAGAGGCCTCCAGTGGTAGTTGATGTGCCAACAGAAACCACAAGACAGTACAAGAGGAAAATTTCATTCAAGGTAATATACAAGGCTTCTTAACTCTTATTACTATCTATGCTTTTATGTGTAATAACTTGTTGTGCTTTATTTCAATTGTAGATTCCTAAATCTGTGGTTGAAAGACAAAAGAGGTTGGATGCAGCTACCACACACTCTGAAGATATCGTTGAAAGTACTCATGTTGTTAACAGCAATGTTGATGAGACAGTTGAGGAAATTGATCCTATAGGTGATGAGGTGAGGATGGAAGAACAAAGAATTGAGAAAGAGAATGAGGTACATATTTTGCTTATAAATGTTCATCAATTGTTCTATCAATGTTCATCAAATAATTGAGTTATGTTCATCATTATTTCTAATTACAGGTAGAGAAAGAACAAGGAAAGGAACCAGAAAGAGTGGAGGTGGAAAGGATGGAACAGGGGAAGGAAATGGAAACACAATCTGAGGACAGGGGCGGGAAAGAAGGAGTTGAGGAACAAGTACAAGGGATGGAAATACAATCTGAAGAGGTGGTTCCTGAACCACAACTAAAAGAAAAGGAAAGTGTACAAGTTCAAGAGGTGGTTCATGTTCAAGAGGAAGAAATAGAAGTTCAAGATGTGAGGCAAAATGAAGAGGAGAAGAGGAAATAAAAGGGAAAGGACAAGGTGGAGAGTGAAGGACAACAGACAAAGGAGCAGGTTGAGAAGGTGATCTTTATCATCATTTGTTCATCAACTTTCTTATACATGTTCATCAAACTTCTCACTTATGTTCATCAAACTTCTCACATATGTTCATCAATCATATTCAGGCACTAACTGGGAAAACAATGTTTGTTTGGAAGACGGGGAGTGAGAATGACCCAGAAGTAATCAAAAGAAAGAAACTAATTTCTTGGGCAAACAAATCTCCTTTCAAGCAAAGGATTGTGGACATCAAAGAGAAACCAACTGCTCTAGAAATGAAACTCAGTAGCTGGATGTTGGAAGATTTAACACACCTAGAGTAAGAAAAGTTTAATTAGTTTTTGTCTAAAGTTCATCACTGGTTTTATAAATGTTCATCACCTTGTCACATTTTGTTCATCAATTATGTTCTAGATGTTCATCATTGTTTTTATATTTCTTCATCAGTGCTTTCATATTATCATTTTTTGTTTCAGGGACATTGTTTTCAGCGTGGGGCATTTAAATTTCAAGAAGAATGACTTTCTGAGCATGCAAAACAATCTATATGTTGAAAGCAATGTGATTGACGCATGGGCACACTTGCTGAATCTCAAAGAGGAAGAAAGAGATGAAGCAAAACCTCTTAGATTCTTTGCTTCAATTGAGACAACGGTAGGTATTTTTTATATGAACAATTTTGTCATTAACATGTGGAAACATAACTAACGGAATCTTTTGATATTATATAATAGTCTGTCCCGGCTATGGTGGGTTTCGAACTAAAAGATTCAATCACATTCTTCAATGGTGAAATGGAAACTTAGTTAGCAAGACTGCCATTTCACAAATTGAATGATATTCAGTTGGTAAGTATTCTATTAAACTTATCTATAAAGGTTCACCACTCTATAGACAAATGTTCACTGTGTTGTTTAAACTTGTTCATAAGACTATCTATACATGTTCAATATATTTTTTAAACTTGTTCATCAAACTAACAAAGGAAGTTCACTGTGCAGTTTGTCTTCCCAATATACCAGAGTGAACACTATTACTGCATTGTTTTCAATCTCAAGAACCCAAGAATAGATTTCATTGATAACTCCAGTGTTCAAGGCAAGAAGCTTGTGAAATATAACAACGTTCCTAAAGTGATGGTAAGTTTTAATACTGGATATTGTTCTTCAGTTTATTTGGTAATTTTCATCATTATATTTAAGTATGTTCATCATCATATAACTGTATGTTCATCATCATATAACTGTATGTTCATCATTGTTTTTCAGTATGTTTGATATTATTGTGTTTTTATTTTACAGAGAGCAATGTTTGTGGAATTTCTAAGGAAGCATGGCATGGAAGCCAAAGCAGCTCTATTCGAAGACGAGAAAAAGGTCAAAGCTGAACGTCTTTCAATGTACTGGAGAGATGACAAGAACAAGCAGGATTGTGGTATATATACCATGCGACACATGGAAACGTACTTTGGGGAGGGGCTGGCAAATTTTACAACTTCTTTGAAGAAAGGTGACAAAAAGCAAATGGACATGATAAGGGTCAAGTACATTTCAAGAGTTGTTAACCAACAGATTCAACAATGCTTACCCACAACTTATAGAGTGGGTAAATGGAAAATGAACAATGTAGAAGTTTGACAATGTAGTTTGACAAGTAGAAGTTTGGCAACTTATAGAGTGGGCACCGACATTTGCGTAAGATCCAACAGAATTCTTGAACATCTTAAATGCTTTGCTAGTCCCAATATTGGACTTGATACAATTCATACTAAAGTCTTCATGGAATGGAGTCAATTTCCTGTTACTCCTAGCAAGATGTCGTTGTGATTCATCAACCATATAATGTGTATGACGCTCCTCAAAAATCTTAACAGAATAGCCATCATGACTAAGATAGCGAAGCGCTAATTTAGCAACACAACCAAATCTATCTGAATTCCTCTTCCTTTTTGATGAAGTGGAGTCATCTGCAGTATTTCCATCTACTTTCATATATCCCTGCCTACTGCAACAAAGACACTTCCAAATTGGAACTTTGTTCACATCTTTAGTGCTAGTCCCTGACATGATACGTACACTAAAGCCTGCCCTGATGGCATATTTTTTATAGAATTCGATACCATCTTCAATTGAAGCAAACACTTGACCTACATATGGCTTGTAAGAATCTTCACATAATGGTAAAAAGTATTTCGTATTTCCAGGAGAAATAGAAACTACACCATTGGCATTGGATTGATCAACACCTAGAAAAATGTTCATCGGATATTAAACATATGTTCATCAAACTACTTATCAATGTTCATCACAAATCTTGTAAATGTTCATTACACATTAAAATGCTGTGAATGATCATCACATCTAGAACAAAGTTCATCAAATCAGTATTAAAAGTTCATTAAGACTGCATTCAACGTTCATCACATGTTTTATAAAAGTTCATCACAAATCCTGTCTATGTTCATTGTATGTCCAATAGAATGTTCATCACTTCTATTACTGTTGTTCATCAAATCCATTTTAAATGTTCATCACAATTCTTCTAAATGTTCATCACATCACTAAAGATTCATCTTCAGTTTTTTAAATGTCCAATATATGTTCACTAACAGTCTTATTAACGTTCATCATATGTCTTGTACATGTTCATTAATTACCTCGGAAGTATGATAATAAGCTTTTTCAAAGCTTAAACATAATCAACAATAGTTCATCGATGATGTTGATCAAATTTGAGATAAAAACTGCTTCACTATACACGAATCATCGTAATACTTCAACAAATAAGCTCAAATTGGAGAGAAACAGGGGGATGAACTGGTGAAACAAAGAAAATACAAGCAAAACCTAGATCCATAGGTAGAATGAAGGAGAAACAAGTTAACGAATGATAATCGATGTGTTGGATTAGCGAACAGAGCAATCAAGAGAACAAGGACACCTGAATACAAAAAATCAACAAAATCAGCTCACACAAAAACAAAGGATATAGAAACGTAAACAAGATGAGGAAAACAAAATTAAATACGAAAGCGAGAAGAAGAAGAAGGAATTACGCAGCAGAGAAGAGAAGGCAAGATCCGAAGAAGATTTGTTGAAAAAACTTGGGGGAAAAGAAAACGAAGGCGAGAAGAAGAAGAAGGAAATTTACGAGATCTGTTGAACGCGCTTGTACACGCGCCCAAAAGTGAATTATCCACATCCGTTCGATCTGGCGAAATCAAACGGCCCACAATCATTCTCATTTATTATTGTAGCAACTATTATCACCGGACACTTTTCCATTATAATTTTGTAATCTATTATTGTGTTTAACTATTTTTTATATCTTTAAAATAATTAAAGATAATTTGAAAAATTAAATAATAATTTACATAAACATATTAAATGCATACACGGCACATGGAAAATATAAGCTTCAACTTTAATTATTTAGGGAAAAACACTAAAAATATTTCAACTTTTACCCGAAGACCAAAATGTAGATAAAACAACTTTTTTCATGGAAGATTAGGTTAATTCAATAACAACATGTCATATATAATAAGATTTTTATGTACGTTGCAAAACATTCCTCGTCGAATTTATAAAACTTAAATTGAAGAAGTAAGACTTTTTTTTGTTTATAAATTCAAAGTTTGGATTTTGATTTTTTATTGACTTGAAAGTTGAGATTAATTTTATCTGAAGTGAAAATTCAGATTATTTTTTTATTTTCGTATTATATTTAGGTTACTACTAAATCTTTTTTCTTTGATACCATATTTTTTATGAATTCAAAAAAGTTACATTATTATTACTTTTCTTAAAAATTATTCTTGTAATTATTTGAAAATAATAATAATTGATGGTTATGACTTTATGATAGAGATAATCATATTTTAAAAGCTATCATATTCCAAAATAATAATAATCTAAACAATCGTTCATATAATTATATGAAACATAAATCCGACATTTTCTTGAATGTACAATATACTATCACGATTTGAAATTTTTGTTGAATAGTTGGACCTACATCAAATTCATTTTATAGATGATTCATATACGAAAAAATATGCGAAAAAATCTATCCTCCTTATATGGAAATCCTTTTACCACATTTTTCTACTATATTTTTTTTTTTGTGAAATTTACCATATCTATTTATGAATATCTTCAGTAACAATATTTTTTCATTTATGAATCTAAAAAATATATAGTTTCTTTATTTCTTATAATAAAAAAATCTATATGAATTTTAATATTGATTTTTCTTTTTTTTGATGGGCAAAGCAAAAGCCCGAAAATTATGATGAATATAATTTTTCTCCTACCCAATATATATATTATAATATGATTATGATTACGGTTAGAGATACAATAATACTTTTACATATTTTTGTTACCACCAATAATGTTTATCAAATTATTTGTTAGTATTATATAATATTAAATTAATTGAAAAATGTTTTCTTATCATTAAGAAGGAATATAAAAGATATTTCACATATTCATATTAAAATATATTTCTTCGGTTTTCACATCTTTTTATAATTGTGTAACATTAATAAACCGTCAAATGTAATAAAAAAAATTATATTTTTGATATGTATTTTACATTTCTACATCTAACCATATATATTAATGAA
This sequence comes from Oxyria digyna, assembly GCA_029168935.1. Lineage (NCBI taxonomy): Eukaryota > Viridiplantae > Streptophyta > Magnoliopsida > Caryophyllales > Polygonaceae > Oxyria > Oxyria digyna. The sequence continues at coordinate 45,047,276 of JAPVLV010000009.1, forward strand.
TATATTTTATCGTTTTTATCTTACTTTTTAGATTGACTAAATAATCTAAATATACTAAATTTCAGATATCTTTCATAGATCATCAAATTAATCAAATATGTGTTTTGTAAATTAAATACATGGTATGTATAATGAACAAATACATTATCTGAATTACTATAAAATCTATATAAATAATCAAATACATAAGTTCATAAAATACCCCAAATACAACACACAATCACTGCTAACAAATTCCAATAAAAAAATTAGAAGATAGAAATAGAGTAAAAACATATATTATATGAATTACATTTATGTTATTATAATTATTTTTTAAAATAGTCAAACATATGAATATGGTTTGACTAAACTTCTAGAAAAGTATTGGTTTTTGTTTTGGTATTCAAACACAATGTATAATTTTTTTTAGCTGTATAATTTCTTTTATTGATCGAGAATCATTTTTTTATTTGGATAAATTATATTATATACAATTAGAGTTCGTAAAATAAGGGAAAAAATATCGTAAGGATGACTCTCTAGATAAGGACTAAGGATGATGCACACAAACTCTATAACTAATGCACACACGTTCTAACTCATGCACACAATATTTTGTGATGCACACAATCTATTATACATGCACACACTGTGTGCATTACTTATAACTCGTGTGTGCATGAGTTATAACGTTTGTGTGCATCATCCTCAGTCCTCATCTAAGGAACCATCCCAACTGAAACCAAACTCGTAAAACAAGTCAATATAAAAGGCAATATTGTTTTATTCATTTAAGACCGATCTTCTCTTTTATTTAGTTTAGGATATTTTTATAAGGGTGTGAATCCCATAATAAACCCTCTTATATAGATAAATAAGAATGAATCTAAGCCATTGGATGTCTTGACATCCAATGATTTAGACTAAACTAGCTACCTCCACTTGTAGTTGGGGTAGTTGTGGTGGTCCGACGGCTTTCCGGCGACCACCCGACGACTTCCCGGCGACCACCCGGTGGTTGTCCGGCGGAGGTCCGGCGGAGGTCCGGCGACGGTCCGGCGGAGGTCCGGCGACGGTCCGGCGGAGGTCCGGCGACGGTCCGGCGGAGGTCCGGCGACGGTCCGGCGGAGGTCCGGCGACGGTCCGGCGGAGGTCCGGCGACGGTCCGGCGGAGGTCCGGCGACGGTCCGGCGGCGGTCCGGCGGAGGTCCGGCGGCGGTCCGGCGGAGGTCCGGCGACGGTCCGGCGGCGGTCCGGCGGAGGTCCGGCGACGGTCCGGCGGAGGTCCGGCGACGGTCCGGCGGAGGTCCGGCGACGGTCCGGCGGAGGTCCGGCGACGGTCCGGCGGAGGTCCGGCGACGGTCCGGCGGAGGTCCGGCGGAGGTCCGGCGACGGTCCGGCGGAGGTCCGGCGACGGTCCGGCGGAGGTCCGGCGACGGTCCGGCGGAGGTCCGGCGACGGTCCGGCGGAGGTCCGGCGACGGTCCGGCGACGGTCCGGCGGAGGTCCGACGTGGTCCGGTGGAGGTCCGGCGATGGTCCAATAATAAATGAAAAAGTTAAAGTATAAAATAAATGAAAATTTAAGTCTCATTCAAATTGGTGAACATTTAAATATAATGTGATGAACATTTAATTATAATGTGATGAACATTCTGTTGGTGAACTTGTAATTAAAATGTGATGAACATTCAGTAGAGTATATCAAAATGAACGTTTATAAACATTTATGAACAACGTGTTGAACATTTAAGCTAATTGTAATGAACTTTTGAGTAATAAATATTTTATTAAATGCTTGTGAACATTTAAGGATGTTTGATGAACATTTAAGTATGAGATGATGAACATTTAGGTAATTTTTGATGAAGATCAAGTGTTTTTCTACTCGAAATTATATTAAAGTGATGTTTGATGAACATTTAAGTAAGAGATGATGAACATTTATCAACATTTTGATGAACATTTAAGTCGATTGTAATGAACTTTGGCTACTGAACATTTTATTAAATTCTTGTGAACATTGAAGTATGAGATGATGAACATTTAAGTATGAGATGATGAACATTTAGGTGAACATTCAGTTGGTGAACTTTTAAGTATAATGTGATGAACATTCAGTAGAGTATGTACAAATGAACATTTATGAACATTGTGATGAACATTAATGAACAACGTAATGAACATTTAGTAATAAATAAGTTTGTAATATTTGTGAACAATTTTATACATCTTTGTGACAATTTTATTCCGGCGAGGCCCAAAGATGGTCCGGCGGTGGTCGGAGGTGGTCTGGCGGAGGTCCGGTGGTGGTCCGGCGGTGGTAACAAGGGGTGACAAGTGTCATCATATGGGCTCTTGGATCTCTCTTAATCCAAGACTCCACATTCATTCTCATTTATCATTTTTACAAGTATTATTACATGACACTTTTCCTTTTTATAATATAGCCGTGATGTTCATCCATTAATAATTGAAGCCATTAGAATTTCATAATCTTTTTTTCCAATTATAATATTTTTTATTAATTTTTTTTAGTTTTGATCTTCTCTTTTATTTAGTTTAGGATAATTTTTTTATGGACCAAACAAAAACCCAACCCAAAATAAATATATTGATGAATACCTTTTTGAATATAATGGATAAATATCTTTGTGAATAGAATGAGTGAATATTTTTCAACTCCCCAAAAAATTATATAAATTATGATATTAGGATTATGATACGATGATTATCTTTGTGGCAACGAATTTATGATATGATATGATTATTTGAAAAAATATGTGGAAATTTCTTTTAAAAAAATGTGAACTTTGATATTGGATTTTTTTTTCCGGTGGCGCAAGCAAATTAAAGCCCAGGAAAAAACCTAACTCAAGATGAATATATTCATGAATATCTTGTTGAATATTTTTTAACTACCCCTAAAATTATATATATTATGATATGATATGATATGATGTTTCTGAAAATATATATCTTAAGTCGTCTTTTGTGAAATTATTTTTTGTTTTAACATCAAGAACCCTAATTTGAGTTTTACAAATTATTTGTATTACCTTAATTTGGTTGTCAATGGATCCTTTGGTCGACTCTATCTGCTGTGTTTTGCTGCTATTCAACTATGAAACAAACCTAAGTAGCTTATACCACTATAGCCCTACAAGGCTTTTGTCTCTGACTGTTGTATTGATCTATTTTGTTTTGTTGTTGCTGGTGTTGGTGTAGATTTGGTGAAGTTGTACTGATCTGATGTGTTTTGTTGCTGGTGTGGTGTAGATTTGCTGGTGTTGTCCTTAATTGCATGTTGCTGGTGTGTAGGTGTAGATTTGCTGGTGTTGTTCTTGATTGCTTGTTGCTGATTTGTTGGTGGATGTACATGAATTTTGAAAAAAAATGGAAGTTAATTTTAAACTGCTCTTACAATATGCTCTTTTAGGTTTTTAGTTCACTGACCATTTTTTTACTGCTTTTACAATATGTTTGTCAGAATAAAAAATTGGAAGTTAATCTCACATGCTTTTGTTTTACTGCTTTTATGCTCTCTAACTGTCGCATTATTTCACTACATTCTGTTTTGAGATTCAAAGACTTGCAAAAAAACTCACTGAATCTTGATTGATATGATGAGTTGCTGTTGGAGTTAGTAGATGTCATGTTAATGCCAACTTAAATTTTCATTGTAGATGCAAAGTAACTCACTAAATCTTAATCAGCAGACAAGCAACCAAAGGCAGAAAATCTTGCATCAATTTAGTTTCTTGATACAAGTCTCCTTTGTATTTGATTGCAGGATGGGGAACCAACCTATGGTAAACAAGAAATGTTCATATTGAAGGGGCAACTAATCCAGAGTTTGTGCAGTTGTTGTACTTAATTTTGCCTCTCACTTCCTACAATCCTCTATCCCTATGTTGATTCAGGCAACAATCAAGTGTATCTTTGCTGAACTAGGTAGTTTGCAAGGGCTAAAATTTGAATGCTAAAGTGTTAATCTGTGTTTGGTTTGCTACTTTTGAACTCCTGTTATGTGGTTGGATACTCATAGTGCATATACTACATTTTGGTTTATAATGACAAATTTAAAATTTGTATCGTATGTTTTGAGGTTCTTGTTCGACTCTTTCAAGTGACATAAATATCATTTATTTACATCATGTTTTTATAATCAAGTGTATCTTTGCTGAACTAGGTAGTTTGCAAGGGATAAAATTTGAATGCTAAAGTGTTAATCTGTGTTTGGTTTGCTACTTTTGAACTCATGTTATGTGGTTGGATACTCCTAATGCATATACTACATTTTGGTTTATAATGACAAATTTAAAATTTGTATCGTATGTTTTGAGGTTCTTGTTCGACTCTTTCAAGTGACATAAATATCATTTATTTACATCATGTTTTTATAATTCAAAACTAGCATTTTGGGGCGCGTAGCGCGGGTCTATATTATTTTATATAAACATAGCTAATTTGTAGGAAAAAGTCTTCAACGCTACGATGATTTTATTTCATTTATTGTGTAAATTTATTTTCTATGCAAATATTCTAAATGTTGTATAATATAAAAGGTTATAATCTCTTGATTGATTGTCTTCTTGATTGCTCTTTATTGGATTTCTCGTCTTGTTAGTGTTTCTCTAGAAAGGTAATTTAGATATTTTGATTCATGTTGATATTACATAGGTTGATATATATAGACATTATTTGTAATTTTTATCAACTTTTGGAGTAATCTCTAAGACAAAAATTTGTTTAGTTGGAGATAATGATCTCATTCACCTTCTCATTGAAGAAACAATGCTTAATTAATTAGTATATTTATACCCAACAAAACCATTAACATAAATCACTCGCTCACATAACTCACGAGCGAGAAGGAAAAAAGCGAATTTGAGATTTATCATGAAATTAATCCATTTTGAAATTCAAAACTAAAATATTATACGGAATTTGAAAAGAATAGGATTTTGTATCTTTTGTTTTAAGTCCAAAATAATGTGCAATCTTTTTGTCGGGCAACTCCAAAAAAACGTATAAGACTCGTAACAGTGGGTCGCATTAGACATATATGTTTAACAAATCGTTGAAATAATAAGAGAGAATAAAAGTTCCTTTATGTTATGGTCAATCAAAACACTTCAACATTGACTGTAAACATTCATTTTTAAAAATAACAATTTATATATTAGATTAGATTGAAAATAAAAATAGTCATCTTTTAAAAATCAAAGTTTTAATTTCATAAATCTTCACATTTTCAATTTTTTATAGAGTTTGATCCAATTATAATGTATAAAACCCAATAATGAGAAAATATAAATATTAAATTGAGGAGTGTTATTAACCAATAAAAATGCAAAGATATTTAATGCGGTTTTTAATTTTCTCTCTCCGCGATTTTTATATTATATTAGATAGATAAATAGATAGATGTAGGTAAATATCAATTTGGTCTCAAATTTAGGCTGCGTCTAAATGCACACGTTTTTTTTACTAAATGCACACTATTCTGTGCGGTAACAATTGCAGTACACATCTGTGCGTTAACTCTTACCGCACCAAAGGACTCAGGGGCATTGTTGGAATTTTTTCTGAAACCTATACGACGCTGGTGCGGTAAGAATTACCGCACAGATCTGTGCGTTAACAATTACCGCACCAGATTAATCCCAGATTAAGCAAAAAAAAAACAGATTTTGATTAACTTAAACCCTGTGCGGTAACAATTACCGCACAAGAATTTTATTTTTTTTAATTAATAATTTTTTTTTAAAAAGTATTAAAATACTAATAAATTGGTGCGGTAAGTGTTACCGCACCAATTTATTAGTATTAAAAAATATATAATATGGTGCGGTAAGTGTTACCGCACAAAATGGTGCGGTAACCCTTACCGCACCAAGTTACATCTTTAAAAAAAAAAATTCCCTCTCCCCCGACCTTCTTCCTCCTCGTCTGTGTTTTTGCGCCGCCGCCAACCCTAAAAATCGCCGCACCATTTAACCCATCAAAACCACCGATTAACCCATCAAAACCTTCAATCGAGGATGGATTCGAGTTGCCCCGACCATGGCGGTTCTTCTGGCCCCCAAAATCCGCCTGAAGTCCCCCCCGCAGTGGTCCCGCCGTCTTCTCTTCCGTCGACGACGACGACGCCGACGCCATGGCTGGCTGTGGAGGAAGAAGAAGAGGAGGAAGTGGAGGTGCCACTGAGGTACAGTGGTGGTGCCCGGATCCGGCCAAAATCCCGAGCCCGACCCGACCCAATACCCATTGCCCGACCCGACCCGATACTCGTTGCCCGACCCGACCCGATACCAGCAGCCCAACCCGCCCCGATACCCGCACCCGAACCCGCTCCGAGGCCAAGAACCCGAAAGCGACGCGTCCAAAACGTCGGTCCCGGACTCCCGGGTACGCCACTCGAGCAAATAGAAGGTTGAATCCACAAACCGAGGCTCAAACCGAGGCGCAACCGGAAGTTTTTTCGACTCCCGTAGATCTACATCAAGTATGTATTTTTATTAAATATTCTATAACTTTTGTAATGTTTTTAAATAGTTTAATTATTTTATTTCGTAACGTTATGAAATTAGTTATTCAATTTCATAACGTTATCAATTTAATAATATTTGATAACGTTATGACATTTTTAAATAAATTTCGTAACGTTATCAATTTATTTAATTTAATTAATTTATTAAATTTATAACGTTATGAAATTAGTTATTTAATTTCATAACGTTATCAATTTATTTAATTTGATTAATTTATTAAATTGATAATGTTATGAAATTAGTTATTTAATTTCGTAACGTTATGAATTTAATAATATTTGATAACGTTATGAAATATTTAAATAAATTTCGTAACGTTATCAATTTATTTAATTTATTTTATAACATTATGAAATTAATTTATATGGTAACGTTATGAAATTAAGTAATTTATTGCGTAACGTTATGAAATTAAGTAATTTATTGCGTAACGTAATTAAGTAATTTATTGCCTCACGTTATAAAATTATATTATTTGATAACATTATGAAATTAATTAATTTATTCGTAACGTTATGAAATTAATGAAATTTTATAACGTTATGAAATATAATAATTTCATAATGTTATGAAATATGACATTCTATATTGTAAAAGGAATGAATTAATTATTTTATGAAATATGACATTGTTCTTCTCTTATTTTGTAACGTTATGAACTATTAGTATATAAAGTATTGAAATTAGGCGAATTATAACGTTAATTTCGTAACGTTATGAACAAAATGTTTAGAAATTAGAGATGATTTTGATTAGGATTGACGTTACAACGTCATGGAAAAGACGTTTTTGAATTTGACGTTATTTTTGTAACGCTATGAAAATAACGTTACGCTATAACAACAACATTAGGGGGTGCGAGATACGATGGCCTCTAGTGGTTTTGTTCCGGGGGCTCCTGTTGCTGCAAAGCGTGTTAGGAGGACGCAGATTACAGCGTCCATACGTCAAAGTTTTGCTACTGCTCGAGACCAGCTGAATGCTTCTAGTTCGACACCCACTGACGAGGCTCGTGCACTTACAGATACTGGGGCAGTTAGGGATTGTGGTCTGGATGTTGATCCGTGTGCTGATGATGAGGGTTACAGTGAGAGTGAGGAGGAGGATATGGACGTCGATGATACAGCTGTTGATTTGGATGATGATATGCTGGGAGACGGTGAGGGTTTAGGTACAGATTATATTGTATCTCATCCCGAGATACCGACAGATCAGCTTAGGAGAGACGACCCTCCTACGCCAGATGTACCACCTCCCCCGACTGATGATGTACCGCATCCGGCTGCTGCACCTCATGTACCACCTCCTGCTGTACCTTGGATGCCCGGAGGTCCTTTTACAAATGAGTTGCTGAAGAGTTATGAGACGCACATCGCCAGGGCCATTTATGAGCTTACAGTTGTTGATCCTCCCGCACCTGTGATTCCAGCTGGCCCCCGTCCTCTTCCTCCATTTATACAGAGACAACGAGGAGGCCGAGGAGCTCAGGCAGATGATGATGTTGCTGATGCAGACGTTGCTGATCCTCCAGCACGAGGTGGACGCGCTCCACGCGGAGGACGAGGACGTGGACGTGGACGTGGACGTGCTGCAGATCATGCTGATTTTCCACAGCCTGTTGATCTTCCAGAAGGTGAGGCTCCTCTTGATTTGGTATGTATTTGAACTATAATGTTCATATGTGAAATATGAACCTCATTCTGTAGAAGTAACTGTGTTATTTTTTTATTTTTTTTCCAGACACGGAAGGTCGTCAAGGTTCACTTCCACACCGCCTACTGCACTCCACTAGAGGCGTTTAGGAGACCTGGTCCAGATTCGTGGTTTCAGCTTGCAGAGCGATCTGGATTGACTGATCTACGCTACATCGGGTCCGGTCCTGTCGATCATGTGTTGGTTTCTGCTTTCGTCGAGAGATGGCAGCCAGAAACCAACACATTTCATTTGCCATTTGGAGAGATTGGTCCTACACTTCACGATGTGGTTGAGATCCTGTCGCTGCCTATACATGGCAGGAGTTGTAGCTCAGTTTTGAGCAAGGAGGAGATCTTCACTTTTGTTGCCGAGATGCTTCACGTAGAGGAGGCACTGGTGAAGACTTGGTATAGGGATGGAGGCATTCCTTTGGGTTATCTTCAGCAGAGATTGGAGGATATGATGCGGATGGAGGATGGACAGAGAGATGAGAGCCTGATTGCGTCTATGTACTTACTGTTGCTTCTCGGCACTACAGTTCTAGTGGACAAGTCGACTACAGCAGTCAAGCACTGGTGGTTAGTTCTTTTGGCCAACCACGACAGCACTGACCGATATGCTTGGGGAGCTGGAGTGTTAGCTCATTTGTATCGCCACCTTGGACAGGCGTCGAGGCGATTGGCTATGGGGATGGGGAGTTCTGGCATTCTTTTGCGGGTTAGTACGCAAACAACTATACGATTGGCTATGTTTAGGAAGTCGAGTTCTAATTATCCTTTTTTTGCAGTCGTGGATCTGGGCATATTTTCCACATTTTCGTGGACATTTTGTGACAGATCCACTTTCTATGGACCACGCCGCAGCTGCTATGAGGGAGGGCAGAGAGGTGCCACAGGGGAAGAGCACGGATCGTTTGGTTGCCATTCGTGGCATGCTTGACCGTGTTCGTTATGAGGAGGTCAGATTTTAAGAATGTATGCTTTCGTTATATTGTGTGAATGTAAACTATACTAACTGTTTTGTAATGTTTTGTTGCAGGTTAATTGGTTTCCCTTTTCAAATGTGGATTTCAGACTTCCGCAGTACGCCCCGTCTTTGTTTGAGGGCATTCTCCGTTGTCTGGACATCGAGGAGCTCTATCAGCCAGGTCGCCTGCTGCGACAGTTTGGACATGTGCAGGGTATCCCAGATCCTCCCCCAGAGCCCATCCAGGTGACACGTAACAACAGGCTGACGCATTATTCAGTTCACTTTGCCGAGGATCTGCTTGGTGTGTGGGATCAGGACCCCAGGCCTTTGTTACAGATCCGGGAGCCACGAGCGACGTACTATTGGGCAGTCACAGATGATTATCTCGATTGGTATGATCGAGTTTCTCATCCTCTGGTGGATCCCAGATCACGTAGACTCGATCGTCCAGTTGGTCCGCTGCGTATTCCACCTTCGGTTGACAGTTTTGCGGTACGATTATAAATTTTATTAGTCATATTCATTCAATTAGTATATTTGATAGTAATGTTTTGATATGTTGTTAATATAGCGGACCCAGCTAGTGACTTGTGAGATTCGAGCTTTCTTGGAGACACCACCAGAGAGGAGGCCTGTAGATATCGATGAGTTCATGAGGCGTCTCCTTGGAGTTTTGACTGACGAGGCTCCACCGATGGCTCCAGCTCCGGTTCGTCAATCTCAGCTTTTTCGGCATTCAATCCACGAGGAAGGGCAAGGTAGTGGGCAACGTAGTGGGAATGAGGGTCGTGACTTGGAGTGATGTATAGTTTGTTTGGATACTATGTTTTGGTAATGTTTGGTTCACTTTTGCTTATTTATTTTGGGCTTTTTCTTAAAAACGCGAGAAAATGGTCACAATCGCAAAAAATAATTAAAAACTACTAAACGTCAAATATTGATAAATGGTTCAAAACGTCTCGAAACGACTCGAAAACGATATAAAACAAGCCAAAATGTAATTTGAAGCAATCCTGAAAAAGTTGTAAAAATGTGTCAATATGTGGCCAAAATGATGCCATAATATGGCCAAAATGAGCAAAACTTAGCAAAACTTAGCAAAACTTGAGTTTTTTGAAAAAGGCGAAAAACGACCAAGTACGTCAAATATTGATAAAAATGGTTCAAAACGTGTCGAAACGACTAAGAAACGAAAAAAATCGACTCAAAACGATATAAAACAAGCCAAATCGAAATTTGAAGGAATTCCGAACAAGTTGTAAAAAAGTGTAAAAATGTGGCCAAAATGATGGCATAATATGGCCAAATTGAGCAAAGCTTAGCAAAACTTGAGTTTTTTGAAAAAGGCGAAAAACGACCAAGTACGTCAAATATTGATAAAAATGGTTCAAAACGTGTCGAAACGACTAAGAAACGAAAAAAATCGACTCAAAACGATATAAAACAAGCCAAATCGAAATTTGAAGGAATTCCGAACAAGTTGTAAAAAAGTGTAAAGTGGATAGTGGATAATGGATAGTGGATAGTGGGTAATGGATAATGGATGTCATATGTGTATAGTTTGGGCCCATATCGTTTTAACGCCTTGAAACGATGAAAATCAAAATTTTGAAATTGAAACATGACAACAAATACGGCGAATAGTTATTTTCATTTTTCGGAATCGAAAAATTATTATCGAAAACGTCAACGGGCCTAATAAGGCCTACTGAAATTTGAATGAGGCCCAAACACAAAAAACGACAAAAAATGACATAAAACGGCTTAATAAGCACTTAAAACGTAAAAGTCAAGAAATGTAACATTAATATTTGAGCATTACCAATCAAACGCTATCGTTTTTATAAGAAATTAACAACTTTAACACTTAGAAGTATGTAAACGAAGACTTTCACCTGTATGCTACTACTCTCAAGTATATAAGTTGTATAGTTATACTCATATGTATGTGATACCACTTCGTTACTAAATTATTCACAAAACTCTCAATAACGACATATTTCAGTAGTATAACATTACTTTGGGTCATAAAACTTTTTATAATATCAAATAGTATAAGAAAACAACATAAAAAATGAATTTTTATGTAATTAGGGTTGGTACTACAACAGTTACCGCACCAACCCTAATACCCTAAACCCTACAAACACCAGAAACATTTGATTCTGGGTAAAAGGGTTGGTGCGTTAACACTTAACGCACAGATTCTGTGCGTTAAGTGTTAACGCACCAGAGTCTGGGCTGGGCTTGAATGTTGGGCTGGTCGTCTTTGTTGGGCTGGGATTTTTCTGTTGGATCTTGACGAAGTTCTGTTATCAGTTGTGCGTTTATTGCTAACGCACCACCATATTTTGCTTGAGTGTGTTACAGCTACCACACAGCTGTAAGTCACCTTTGGATGACCGAATTACGTTATTGGGCCTTTGTTGTTGTGGACCTTTTGTCTACATCAGCCCAAATCTAAGTTACCCTAGTAAAACCTCGGCTATAAATTCACTGCCTCAGTGAACCCTATTATCTCATTCTCACTGCGCCGTAAAATAATTAGGTTTCAAGTTCTTACTCTGTATTTCAATTATAAGTCTCATTTTTTTACTGATTTCGTTATATATCTTCATTGTTTCTAACATGTTTTCTTACTTTGTATTACAGATTCATACAACCATGGCATCATCTTCATCCTCCCCAGTTCCAGCAGAAGGCAGTGAGATCCAGTGCCCGAGTAGAAGGTGCTCAAGAACAATCAAGGTGTTCACTGGTAATGACAAGAACAATCCCCATACGTATGGACGAAGGTATACCACATGTCAGTGTAACTACATGATCGTGTATCTTGAGCCAGAATACGACAGTCATCATCTCCGAGTCATTGCAAAACTGTTGAAGGAAATAGCTGACCAGCAGTTGAAGCTGGTATATTTTCACCAGGCTAAGAGTATTGAAGCAGCCAAACACTGGAAACAACAGAGGTTTCCCAATGACCATGTTCCTAGTTTTTATGACAGTGACTCCGATTAGGGATCTGGGTATCAAATCAGTGAATCTCCGTTAAGTCTGTGTTTAGTTTAAATTTCAAGAATGAGTATGTTGTCTTTCCTTAATGAGTCTGTTGTCTTTCCTTAATGAGTCTGTTGTCTTTTTAATTTATGCTGAGTGTGTTGTAGTTTATGGATTCACTGATTTCACTTCACTGTTTCACCTACCTCATCTAACTCTATTGAAAACACTATTTAAAGCAAACAAGACAAGTCATTACATATTATAAATCAATTCCAATCGAAGTCTAAAGATCAAGGCTATTAAACTATTACAAATCAAGTCATGTAGTCCATACGCTTTCCAGCAGTGAAGCGGTATTGTCGAAACAAGTCCACTTGGCCAGCATATATCCCTTCCCACCACTTGATGTTGTCATCTGCAAATCTTCTCCACGAACCGGAACAACGTGGCAATGGTGCCCCATCACGGAGCCAAACCTAGATATACAAAGAAAATTAATCAATAAGTATAAATGATTTCGACGTTTCATGACGTTTGTTTAGATTACCACAGATTCTTACCGGTATCCAGTGATTACTGCATCCGACAAGAGCTATCCCAAAAATCTTCTGTGGAGGACCAGGGCTCACTGTAGACTGCCTTATTGGCAAGTATAAACACGGCGCATCCCAGGATAGTTGCACTAAACCAACATTATACACTGTGGCAAACACCAAAGCCATAAATGGCATGTCCATCCAAAATGGTCTCTCACAAGGACTTCTCATGTAGTTAACTTGAGCAATAAGATCATCCCATGTTCCTACCCGTAGTCCACGTCGTATGGGCTCCCATGTCTCTTTGTTTCCAAGAAGCTCCGCTGCCAACGCAGCACGGATCATACGATATTGACTCTGTTGCATACCCGTAAGTAGAGCCATTGACCGATACCCACAATGTCCGTCTGAACGCACATCTTTCACAGAAGTCATGTAGGAAAGCCAAAAGTAGTCAATATTTTTCACCCCCAAGTTCACCCCCATATAACTTATGGCTTCTTCAATCTCTTCTTCATCTTCTCCTTCCTCTGTTTCGTTTCGATCTGGATAGCAAGCTCTTAGGGGCACGGCATTCATGTCTTCGTCTTCTAAATCGATGGTCTCTGAAAACAATGGTTCAGGTTGGGACTGTGATCCGAAGTCGAACGACACTTGACTTGCTTGCTTTTTAGGACAAGTTCGTCGTTCACTTTGCCTATTTGCCTTCTCCTTTGCGACTTTTTGCGCATTCTCAGTATTTGTTAAGTCTTCTCTAACGTACTCGTGGTAACTCTTTTCCCTCTTTTCTCTCGGAGGAGAATTCCCATTTCGCTGCTTCTCCTTGTTCTTTGATCCCGGCGGCCTTCCTTTTCCTTTCCTAAACAAGTTTGTTGGCTCTACCAAAGAACTTTGTTCCGGATGCTCCAAGTCAATGTACAACTCACTTAATCTGAATAGAGTTCCATCCCTCAAATCTCCACTTTCCCATTTCGCCCACATTTCACGCATTCTGATCTCCGGAATAGACATTGAACGATTGTCGTCGGGTAAGGACAAATTTATTGCATCATCTTCCCATCTCAGTTCCTTCCAGAAGTCATGAAAATCATCTGGAACAAGAGGTGTCTTTGAAATGATTGCCCTAGCAAGATCGTGTACGCATGGCATCCCAAGACAATCTCGAACCCAATGATCATCACAAACATTTGAATACTCCTCCTTCAATATTTGCTGGTACATTTCCAACAACAACAGAAAATACCTATCTGGCACTCGGTAAAATAGCCTTGAAAACAACATTCGAATGCCAGGAGGAAAGGTTGGGTCATCAAAGACCATTTGCCGAGTGGTAAGTGCTTGGTTCATCGTCGCCCTAATCAGGTCCATCTGAACTATGACCGCATGGTGGATCCTCACGATCACTCTGTTGAAGCCTCCTCTACTAGAACCCACAATTTCTTTCAACACCTTATGCATCCCCTCCACCCTAAATAAACACAATTTCTAATCATTAGCATAAGTAATATGGTGGTCCAAATTAACAACTAAACAAACAAAGATACCTGTTTGTAGTCCTTGTGTGAAAGTGAAGAGTGTAGTCCGTCCACGCTCTAACTATGAACTTCTTGTACGGAGTAAACCAGTACTTTTCAACGTAACCAACAATGCCCTTCTTCCATGAATCTCTCAGCTTTCTCAACCTCTCTTCGTAGATTTCTTCGGTGCTCGAGCAAAATATCCCCCAACATTGCGTAACAAAGTTCTCCGCCCTTTTAGTATTTTTAATCACTTTTTCTGCGTGTGACTGGATGTTGTGCTTAATGTGCACCCAACACAATAGTTGCTTCACATCAGTGTCTTTGAACACAAGTTTGATTGCTCTCAACAAAGCCTTCTCACAGTCGATCATTATAGCCTTCGGCATCACTCCCAAATTTCTACACAACTCATGAACGCACATCATCACAAACTTGTAATGCATTACTGTCTCCTGAGCCATGAATGCATATGCGATGTTGAACGTCTTGTGCGTGGAAGTGAAACCAACCATCTCCACTAAAGTCATATCATACCTATTTGTCTTGTATGTGGCGTCCATGATAATCACGTGAGGAAACTTCCTGAACAAACGAATCGACTCCGGGTGAGCGAAAAAAAGGACTTCAACCTCATTCGTCCTCGTGTTCCTCAAAGGTTGACAAAAATACTTGTTCTCTTTCTGAAAATTTAGAGACCACTGAGTAACTGACAATTCACCACGATCTTCAAAATTGATCTTCTGCAAAAAATTGGCAATCTGCTTCATGGATGTCACATTTTGCGGGTCTCTTTTCCTAAGCTGAATAAGTATGTTTTTTGGCGTCTTGCGATCATCCCCCGCTTCCCTTGCTATTTTCTCCTCCTCTTTGCTCATTCTACCCACGAATGAATTCCCATGAAAACTAGTAGGAAGGGTGTGGTTGTGACGACCTTCTACAACATTCACGATCCATTTATAACTATAAGGCCCTT
The DNA here is from genome assembly GCA_029168935.1 of Oxyria digyna. Lineage (NCBI taxonomy): Eukaryota > Viridiplantae > Streptophyta > Magnoliopsida > Caryophyllales > Polygonaceae > Oxyria > Oxyria digyna. Next base: position 45,062,506 of record JAPVLV010000009.1, read on the forward strand.
CTTTTATACGAACCCCATATAACTCAAATGTACAACCACATTTCTTCGATTTTCGGTGACGAAGCCTCGGAACCGACAATTCTGGATTTTTTAAATTCACTTTCAGCCTACCCGATCTAGGTTTTCCAAACCTATCGCATACAAAATCAACGCAATATTTGCTAGATGTACGATGTACCAAAACTATCATTAAATCCCTTGCTCTCTGTTTTGTCCATTCCATCATCTCTTCTTTACTATCCCACATTTGCGCAGTACTAAAATGTGGTCTAAAGTCTTCTTCCTATATTGATTAAACTACATTACTTAGATACGCAATTTTAACTAATTAACCTAAATCTCATGCAATTAAATACAAAATTTAAATTGATAATATACTAACCAAAATCGGTAACGGAGTCCAATCGTCTAATGCAATTGATACATTTGCTTCGCCTTCTTCCTCTTCTTCGTCCACTTCCTCATCGACTTCTTCGTCTTCTTCGTCCACTTCCTCTTCTTCATCGACTTCGTATTCTTCTTCCACGACCCCTGATATCCAATTGTCGTTACCATCATCCTCACTACTCTCATAATTATAAGACATTGTAGTGTGCATTGCAAAACTTCAACAAGATAGCTCAACCTATATATACAACCAAAAAATGCCCGTTGGAATTTTATGCCCGTTGGTGCGTTAACTATTACCGCACCAACGGGCATAAAATTCCAACCGGCATTTTTTCAAAAAAACCTGGTGCGGTAACGTTTACCGCACCAGTTTTATTTTAAAAAAAAAAACCTAATACGGTGCGGTAACGTTTACCGCACCAGTTTTATTTTATTTTTTAAAAAAACTAATACGGTGCGGTAACGTTTACCGCACCATTTTTATTTTAAAAAATAAAATAAAATTGGTGCGCTAACTCTTACCGCACCAATTTATTAGTATTTTAATACTTTTTAAAAAAAAATTATTAATTAAAAAAATTAAAATTCCTGTGCGGTAATTGTTACCGCACAAGGTTTAAGTTAATCAAAATCTGTTTTTTTTTCTTAATCTGGGATTAATCTGGTGCGGTAATTGTTAACGCACAGATCTGTGCGGTAATTCTTACCGCACCAGCGTCGTATAGGTTTCAGAAAAAATTCCAACAATGCCCCTGAGTCCTTTGGTGCGGTAAGCGTTAACGCACAGATGTGTACTGCAATTGTTACCGCACAGAATAGTGTGCATTTAGCAAAAAAAACGTGTGCATATAGACCAAGCCCAAATTTATAGTTAATTTGGGCCAATTAGTTGTGATCGATTACACAAAAAATCACAAATCTTCACCTTCTATTATCATACAAATATATCTAATTTTTTTTATTTTCATACCCTTTTCAGTAATTTTACTATTAACTTTTATAACATTTCAGCTACTTCTCCCGAACACATACTTTTATACTATCAAATTCAGCTACCTAAATCAGCTTCAGTTTCAGCTACTAAATTCAGCTACGAAATCAGCTTCAACTTCAGCTACTTCTACATAAGCTACTAATAAGCTATCCATAAGCTTGCTTTTGCCGAACAGAGCCTAAAACTCATTCGAGACCTTTGTGATTTTGCCTTTGAATTTGAAAAAATAAGCTAGCTTCTAAAATAATAAGATATCATTTTTTTTAAAACAATAAGCTAGCTTATTTATAAAGTTGTCGAACATACTGATAGTCTAGTTTACATGTCAATGGAAAAACCAAAAACATGAAGCACAAGGCCTAATGAGAAAGATGCATCAACATCTTCACTTTCATTTTTGTTTTTTTTTAAATGTCAAATTAGAGATATATTTCATGTCTGTTGGTGATTTTAGTGTCATCGGTCGTTTTAGTGTGATCGGGATTCGCTCAAAGCTTGAGGAGCTCGGTTTACGTTCGATGAGTCCTGTGAGTGCGGAGGGCACGGCTCGGGTACGTGAAATCGAACTCGGTGTTGCAAGGATATGTTGGGATGTGCATAAGTACATGTTGGGTTCGTATGGTTCGAATCCGGGAGCCAAAAGACGAAAAATGGGACATGTGTTGGTGGGTCAAAATCGTCATTTGGGCGACATACGTAAACGTAGGAAAGAAATGACACAGGAAAAAAAATCAAAAAACTGATAAATTAAAAATAAAACATTAAATGCAATGTAATTAATTGGAGGAACCCCCTAACTTTATAGTATACTAGAATCGGACCCCCGCGCGTAGCGCGGGGTAATTATGGTTTTTCGTCTCAAAACTGGATCGGGCTAATTATATATTTACAATTTTTTTCAGGACATGTTTTATCCAATTCAAATCTAACCTGCAGATCAAGACATTATCACAAAAATAAACGAACAATAGAAGTGATAAAAATAGCAAATTGATTCCTTCAATTACAAATTGACAATAACCATGAGTAACGGCGAAATACAATATGCAGAAGAGTAACGACGACTTGATGGGAGAATTCAATACGAAATCCTATACGGAGAAGTTAAAAAATCAAAAGTTGAAATTATAAGAGGAATTCAAGAGGCCACATAGTAATGACGACTTAATGACAACTTTCTAGGTCATTATCCGCGCTTTGCGCGAGCCAAACACTTTTTATATTTGTCTAGATTCATATACTTAATATATGTTTTCATATATGTATTTTTTAGTAAATTATAATAAAATGAATTGAATGTCTCTTATATATGTACCAAAATCACATAGTCGTTTACGTTGCTCGGATTGCTCTTCATCATCATGCAGATTGAAGGTGAAGAGCGAAGAAAAAAAGATTAAAATGGTGGAAATACTAACAAATGAAGCACATAATTATGGTTTTATTAGACATTTAATAAGTCTCAATTATCATTGGATAATGAGAAATAGAAAAAAATAGATTAAGTTTACACATTAATGAGTCTCAATTGTCATTACTTTCTCAAACCCATGAATTATTATATATATATATATAGATTAAGATTAAGACTAGACTTTTTGGGCCCGCGCTACGCTGCGGAATCGAAGAGTAGAAGATGATGATATGTTCCATACGAATCCATTATAGACATGTGTTGGTGGGTCAAAATCTTCATTTGGGCGACATCTTCGTAACGTAGGAAAGAGACGAGAAAGAAAAAAAATCAAGAAAATGATAAATTAAAAACAAAGCATTAAATGCAGTGTGGTTAATTTGGAGAACCCTTAACTTTATAGTATAATATAAGATAAGATTAGATATATCAATAGATTAGATGTGGATGGTAATACTTATTCATATTCTTATAGACTATAGTATATTAGAAAACATGACAATATATATGTAGGCATGAAGGAACGCTGAATAAACTAAGACTCTAGTTAACACACATCAAAATTGTTATTTAGCACATATTCAGTAGCACATATTCAGACTCAGTATGTACAAAAATAATATTACATTCGTCATGGACGAAAAAAGGGTTGGTCCACCACGAATCAAAAGGCTAGGTCCATCACGAACGTGTTGGTTCATCACAAACTTTTTTTTTTAAATCTTTATTTCCATAATCTTGTAAAAAATTTCAATACAAGTCCGTACATAAAAGATTTTTCAAAATAATAATTACAGACTAAGTATTACAAATTTATATACATTTATTAATTATATATTACAATGATGTATTATATTATAGATACAAGCCATAAAATATTTATACATTATCAATTAATATCACTAATTTATTACTTATGTTTAAATCGTCAAACACCCATTTTCACGATTTCTTCATTATGAGCATATGTTTGTACTGTTTTTATCGCGTTTGTGCATTATGTATTTATATGTGTATGATGTGAAATAGAGTTGTTGTTTTGGTCGGATAACCACTTCTAATACATACTCTTTTACACAAAACTTGTATTTTCGATGCGAAGTACGGACCCCGAGACTAGTTAGATGGAAATATTAGAGGGCAGAAAATATAGGAGAATGCAAATCCAACGTCAGTATACCAATCCAACGTTAGTATACAAACAAGAAAAAGTAAAGCTTAATTTACACGAATGCTATATACAGCCCGATCACTTTACCAAACACCGTCTGGTTTCTCGCGTTATGTGAGAAACAGGTCCCTATAAGATATGAAAGACTCACATGCACCTATAAGATATTTCACCTACATATTAACATATATAGTACTTTGTTTATTAAGACTATATTTAGAGGGAAGAGGTAAGACTCACATGCACCTATAAGATATTTCACCTACATATTAACATATATAGTACTAAGGTGAAATGATTCATATTGCATTTATATATACATGTTGGTGAATATACATGATCAAATATGAAGTGTCAGTTTTTTTACGGTCACATGTAACCAACTTCTTAAATTATTGATGCTACATATAGGGAATTTTTTCTTAAAGTGAGATATTTCTTATGTTTTATCTTTCAATCAACAATAACGTACAAAAATGACACAAAATAATTAATTTTTAGGATTATGATTCAAATTTTGGGCGTAAGAATGACCTATATTCGATTTAGGCTCCTCCTAGAATCAAGATTTGCAACCGAAGAAGAGGACTTTTCCAAATGGCTTGATGGTTTGATTGGTTTTTAGTTTTTCTTTTGTTTTGAACTAGATCTATTCCCGCGTCATGCGCGGAATTAACGTAACGATTTTTATAACTGTGTATATAATGCATTAACACATAATAATAATAATAATAAATATTATAATATGTAATATATAGTTATATTTATTTTAATTGGTTATTAAGTCAAATTTATATATATATATATATATATATATATATATATATATATATATATATATATATATATATAATTGTGAGATTTATTTGGTATATGTTCAATAAGGAAATGATATCAAAAAAATTAAAATAGTGATCTATATATGTATATATATTTTAATTTATTTGTGTTCAAGTAAGAAAATGATCAACTATATTTTAAAACTACCTTATCTTGATAAACTAAATTTTATATTATTAAACTTTATTTAAATCTGTAAATTTTAACTGCTCATTATAACAAAATCATATCATATATATTTTTATTGCATTTTTCATATAACAATACTAGAATACTTCCCCCAAAAAGGTTTCAGTAATCATATCTTATATCATTATACAAAATTTGATGTCAAAAGGTTGATAAATTTTGCTCTGAAAATCAATTCACCATAAAACTATAAGGGATAAGGTATATCTATGATTATGTGGTCTAAGTGTCTAAGTGTTTAACTTAACAAGATCTAATAAATCTTTATTTTATTTTCAAGTATAGAGACAATCAAACAATTTTAAACGTTCAATTAAAAAATTTATGTCAAAGAAAGTTGTAATATGCATGTGCACATTTCTAAGGATAAAGATCACGCGAATATTATCGATATACTCATTAACATTCATATACACACATACAGGTAAATGTATTTTCTAAATGACTTAAAGTCTTAAATACATGTACACATTGGCATTTAAGTCGAAATGTGTATTCGAAGATAAAATATACATGTAAATAATCTTTTTGTATGTTAATAATCATTCTTCTAGGTATATAGAGAGGGTGTACCAATTGTCCCTTGGAGTAGAAGGTTAATTTCTAAATGAATTATTTTCCTAATAAAATAAAATAAAAAATTATTTAGCCGATATATTTGTTTATTCTTAATTCTTTTGTTATGATTTTATCATGAATTATGTTATGATTTCTAAATGAAGTTATTTTTTTTTGTCCACCCCAATACCCCACCATTGCTGATTCTATATATTCCTAGTCTCTTCTCTTCAGTGAGCTGATAAACTAAACCACCCATATAAAAACAGAGAGAAAAGAAGGTCGTTTAACCACTCATCCATTTTTTTATAACTGGCACCCGTCTTGGGCGCATTCCGGGTGCGTTCAAATTTTAAACCGGGTCACTCTTGGGCGCACCCTGGCTGCGCCCAAGAAATTTTTTTTTTTTTTTTTTTTTGCCGTCAAAAGTTTAAAAAATCCGGTTTAAGTTGGGCGCATCCTGGATGCACCCAAAACTGAACCGTTTTTTTTTTTAAATATTTTGGACGCATCCGGGTTGCGTCCAAGGCTGGTGACAGTTATAAAAAAGTGGGTGCGGGGTTTTTGAAGGAAAAGAATATAATCTAGCTTTAAAGCATAAAGACTAATTAATTTAATAGTAGATAGTAAGAGGTGAAAATTGATCAAACTTAAATAGAAATTCCTTATTCTAATAATGTTATGAGATTGCAGAATAAGACTAATTAAACTTCTGCAGCATTTACTAAATTGCCCAATTTTATAAAAGAAATGGTCTATTGTGAAATAATAGTCTTTGTTTATAAAAGTAACCCATTGACTAGTGAGTATATCAAAACACTTGAGAGTATTCCATAAATAAAAACAGAGAACTATAGCAAAATTGGCCACTGTACTGAAGTAATACCAACTGCTCCAAACGGAAGAAAGTATTGCCTTTGACCATTTGTTATATGTTTGACTGTAAATGTTGAAATTTACACACCAGTTGATAATATAAAGACTACTGAATTCAGAGTCAAACTGTACACTGAACTTTCTATATCAAAGTCTGATACTATATGCCATTCCGATGTAAGTGATATAATTGAATATGGCAAACAACGCCAACCATGCCGGCAACTACAACTTCCACTATGGCGGTGAAGAAGACAGTGACAACGACTCCGATGGAAGCCATGTGTCTAAAACACCCTCTGTCTAAGTGTTTTATTTGGTTTCTCAGTTAAGTTCAGAATGTTTGAATTGTTCAATAACTTCCTGTTTTGTAGGAAGCAGTTTCTTTGGTTTGATTAGTTGTCATGTTATTTCTTTGGTTTGACTATGTGTCGTTTTATGACTTAGTTTGTTGTTTTACATGGTACTCCATTATTTAGCCTGATGTGTAACCGTTCTCAGTACTTGGTTTATAAGCAAGAGCTTTCACTTTTCAATGAAGTTTTTGCAGTCTGTTTTACACTCTCAGCTTCTCCCTTCAAAGCTTTTTCTTTCAGTTGTTGTAACACCTTCAGCAACACAGAATTGTTCATCAACAACTATTTATTAATGAACCTCAATCAAACAAGATACAGTCAAGACATTCTTGATGCTTTTCTGAAGGGAAGCAAGCGATTCAATTCTTAATTGTTGTTTTTATCCCTGAGCAAGTGATTACCAGGTACAAGTTATCAGATGATTAAATTAAGCAAGGATTAGGCCAAACAATGCATAGTCAGCTTAGGATATGAAGATCACAGCGACCACTGGGGTGAGAAGATCACAGCTAATAAACTAAGTTATGAAGTTAGGATTAGTATTTTTGTTTTCAAGCTATTCCATTCCCGTGGAAGTGGTTCAACCTTAAGAAAAAAAACAAAATTTAATTGAAATTCATGCCAAGTCTACCTTTTTAGTGTGTTCATAGTAGAAAAGCATAATAGTCCTAAACTTATACAGTAAGAAGCTAGAATATGAACCATTTTCTTTGAGAGTACTATATTGTTTATTAAGGCTCTTTCCAAGTTGTTTTCTTTGTCTTAGTAATAAATATATTGATCCTCTTCCCTATCTTGATAGTATGTAATCTTCTTAGTTTCCTTTAGTTATATATTTGATAGGATGTAATTTATTGTTTGAGGATTTTAAGGGATATACTTTCCTGTATTATCCTTCCTCCAACGTTTCTGTTTAGTCTCTCTATGTATATAGGGTCACCTCCGATTTGTACAGCAACACACAATCAATTTATCAATTCCATTCTCATTCTCTGCATTGTTTCATGGCATCAGAGCCAATCAACTGAAATCAAATCCAATTACTTTTTCCTCAGCCATGCCTGGGAACGATTCAGTCTCAAACAAAATACCTACTCCCTATGATTTGAACTCAAGTGATACTGCCGGAAACATCATCACTCAAGTTCAACTCAAAGGTGAAAATTACGATGAATGGGCTCGTGCTATGCGAACGTCCCTTCGAGCAAGACGAAAATGGGGCTTCGTTGATGGCACCGTGACAATACCAGACGACGAGTCACATCAATTGGAGGAGTGGTGGACTATTCACTCCTTGGTGGTATCATGGATTCTCAATACCATCGAATCTAATCTCAGATCAACAATTTCCTACAAAGAAAACGCCAAAGACTTATGGGACGACATCAAAGATCGCTTCTCCATCGTCAACGGCCCAAGAATTCAACAACTGAAGTACGAACTCGCTGAAACCAAACAACGAGGCATGACAATCGTCAACTACTATGGAAAGCTGAAAAGCTCCTGGGAAGCATTGGGCCATTACGACCCAACTCCAATGTGCACTTGCCTGAAATGTGAGTGCAAGATCAATACAAGGCTTCAACAACAGCACACATCGGCTCAAGTTCATCAATTTCTAATGGGCTTGGATGGCGACACCTACGGCACGGTAAGATCGACTATTCTTGCCACGGAGCCTCTGCCATCCCTCAACAAAGTGTTCTCGACACTTGTTCAAGAAGAACGAGTTCGGACCATGAATCGGGTCACCGAAGAGAACACCAATCAGATGGCTCTCTTCTCCAACTCTTCAAACAAAAACAGATCCACTTCTCAAGGACGTGGAGAAAATCCCGACCGTAACACAACCTGCACTCATTGTCACCGTCGCGGGCATGCTGCATCCGGTTGTTTCAAACTTGTAGGCTACCCGGATTGGTGGGGAACCCGTTCTAAAGATGACTCTAAAGATGGTCAACGAATCACAAACAAATCTGGAGCAAATCGAGGCAGAGGTAATCAAGTTCGAGCAAATGCTGCTCAAATCATATGACAGGTAACCGGGAGCGTTTTAGCTCTCTTAGAAAAATTCCAAAAGTTAGCATTGGTCTTCCTGCAGGAGATGACATTTCGGCAACCATGGCGGGAGTGGTTAAACTTGACTCTAATTTTGTTTTAAATCATGTTCTGTTTGTTCCTAAATTACAGTGTGAATTACTATCTCTTACTCAATTGATGGATGACACTCAATGCCATATTCAATTCACTCCAAATATTTGTGTAATACAGGACCGCATCTCGATGACGCTGATTGGTGCGGGTAGGCGATGGGGTCGTCTGTATTACTTCCAACCGATGACTCAAGTTGTTGCTCTTCATACTAATGCTCAGTCGACATCAGAATTGTGGCACAACCGTCTTGGTCATCCGTCATGGGAGGTTCACAAGCTATTTTCTAAGTCTTATGGTAATCCGAGTATTGAAAAGTTAAATAAAGTGTGCGATGTGTGTCAACGCGCAAAACATTCTCGTAGTACTTTTTCGTTAAGTCATAATATTGCAAATGACAGTTTTGATTTAATCCATTGTGATCTTTGGGGACCATACAGAACGGTTTCATCTTGTGGTGCTCATTATTTCCTTACTATTGTTGACGATTTCACTCGTGCTGTTTGGATTTACCTTCTTGTGGATAAGAAAAGTGTTATGCACACTCTTCTTCAATTTTTTGCTTATGTTAAACGCCAATATGGCAAGCAGATTCGAACATTTCGAAGCGACAACGGGACCGAGTTTACATGTATGAAATCTTACTTTCTTGAGCAAGGGATTGTTTTTCACACATCTTGTGCAGGAACACCTCAGCAAAACGGGCGTGTCGAACGAAAACATCGACATATCCGAAATGATTCTATTACACCCGTTTTTCAGCCTCCAATCACTTAGGTAGGGTTGCCATCAAGCATCCTCTTTAGTCATAGGCTTTAAACCCATTCCTCTAGATGACTTTACAACTTGCTCTCTTGACAGTCCCTTAGTGAACGGATCTGCTAGGTTGTCAGCTGACTTGATATAGTCGATTGAGATTACACCAGTTGAGAGCAATTGTCTTATGGTTTTATGTCGTCGTCTTATGTGGCGAGACTTACCATTATATATTGTGTTCAGTGCCCGAGAGATAGCCGATTGACTATCACAGTGTACACCTAAAGCTGACACTGGTTTTTCCCACAAAGGAATATCCTCCATAAAGTTTCGAAGCCATTCTGCTTCTTCAGCTGCTTTGTCTAAAGCAATGAACTCAGATTCCATTGTGGATCTGGCCAATAACGTTTGTTTTGAGGATTTCCATGATACAGCTGCACCCCCCAGCGTAAACACATACCCACTGGTGGATTTTGAGTTCTTTGAATCTGATATCCAGTTAGCATCGCTGCCTTCCAGAGTGGCTGGATATCTTCCATAGTGCAGCCCGTAACTCTGAGTATGTCGCAAGTAGTTCAATACTCGAGTTATTGCTTTCCAGTGATTGTGTCCTAGATTGCTTGTATATCTACTCAGTACGTTGACAGCATGTGCTAAGTCTGGTCTTGTACAGTTTGTCAAGTACATAAGGCTTCCTATCACACGAGCATACTCTAACTGTGATATGCCATTACCCGAGTTTTTCTTCAGTTTAAGATGCGGGTCCACTGGACTTTTTGCAATCCCATTTGAATGGTTCTTGAATCGCTCAAGTACCGCATCAGCGTAATGTTGTTGAGACAAGACTATTCCTTCTGAATGTCTAAAGATTTTGATCCCTAAGATCACATCTGCTAGTCCCAAGTCTTTCATGTCAAACTTTCCATTAAGCATGTTCTTGGTTTGTTTGATCATGTCATTGTTGCTACCTATGATGAGTATGTCATCCACATATAGGCACAACAGAATGTATCCTTTTGGTGTTTCCTTGACATAGATACACTTGTCACATTCATTTATTTTGAAACCATTTGACATCATTACATGGTCAAATTTTTCGTGCCACTGTTTAGGAGCTTGCTTTAGTCCATATAAGGATTTCACAAGTCTACACACTTTGTGTTCCTGTCCAGGGACAACATAACCCTCGGGTTGTTTCATATAAATTTCCTCTTCGAGCTCTCCATTTAGAAAAGTTGTTTTTACATCCATTTGATGTATTTCTAGATTGCGTATAGCTGCAATGGCTATTAACATTCTTATTGAAGTTATTCTCGTTACTGGAGAATAGGTGTCAAAGAAATCCAAGCCTTCTTTTTGCCTAAATCCTTGCACCACAAGCCTAGCCTTGTACTTGTCTATCGAGCCATCGGTTTTCAATTTTCTTTTGAAAATCCATTTGCTTCCGAGAGCTTTAGAGCCTGATGGCAACTCGGCTAACTCCCATGTATGATTTTGCATAATGGAGTCGATTTCACTTTTCACCGCTTCCTTCCAAGCAGGTGCATCTGGTGTTGACATGGCTTCTTTGAATGTTCTAGGTTCATTTTCCAAAAGATAAGCCATTTCAAAATCAGGACCGAATGATTTTTCCTTTCTAGCTCTTTTGCTACGTCTAGGTTCATCATTGTCCTCTTCTGTTGGTTGAACAAAAGTGCTTGCTTCGCCTTCTTCACGAGTCCGTTTCGGATTTTCTTTATCCTTACACGGGAACGTGTTTTCGAAGAAGGAGGCATTTCTTGATTCCATTATTGTATTTGCATGTATATCTGGTATATCAGACTTGTATACCAAGAAACGATACGCACTACTATTGTGTGCATACCCGATGAAGATACAATCAACGGTTTTTGGTCCTATTGAGACCTTCTTAGGGGGTGGTACCGCCACTTTTGCTAGGCACCCCCACACTTTGAGGTATTTGTATGAAGGTACATTACCTGTCCACAACTCATAAGGCGTCTTTCCAGTCACCTTATGTGGTATTTTGTTGAGAATGTAGTTGGAGGTTAGCAGCGCTTCCCCCCACATGTTCTGGGGTAATCCAGATTCTTGCAGCATTGCATTCATCATTTCTTTGAGAGTTCGGTTCTTTCGTTCCGCAACCCCGTTAGATTCAGATGAGTAAGGCGCAGTAGTTTGATGAACGATTCCATGTTCTCTACAGAATGCATTAAATGGTTCACTATACTCGCCTCCTCTATCACTTCGGATCATTTTAATCTTTTTACTAAGTTGGTTCTCAACTTCCAACTTGTATTCTTTAAACTTTTCCAAAGTTTCATCTTTTCTATGTAACAGATATACATAACAATATCGTGTGCAATCGTCTATGAAGGTTACAAAGTACTTCTTACCGCCTCTAGTTTGCACGAACTTTAAATCACATAAGTCAGTGTGAATTAGTCCTAGAGGTTCGGTTGTTCTCTCTACATGGGGTGATGGCGTTTTTGTGAGTTTCGCTTGTACGCATACTTCACATTTGTCTTTACTTGTTTTGCATTTTGGAATCATGTTCATACTTATTAGTCTACTTATAGATTTATAATTAACATGTCTCAATCTTTCATGCCAAATATTAAAAGACTCAACGACATAAGCAATAGGATTATTCTCATTCACTGAAACATCAGTTACAACCTTTTTGGGAAGGACTGTCATTACATTCATTTTGACCAGCCCATCCTTCACATAACCCTTTCCCACATAAATCCCATTCTTAGAAAGAACTAACTTATCAGACACAAACTTGACACAGAACCCATTCTTGTTGAGAAGAGTTCCCGAGATCAGATTCTTTCGAATGTTTGGCACATGAAGTACATTGTTGAGAGTCAGCTCCTTCTCAGAGGTCATCTTGAGCACGATCTTCCCAATACCTTCAACCTTGGATGTCGCAGAGTTTCCCATGAAGAGTTTCTCCTCTGTTCGGCTTTTCTGATAAGTGGTAAACAGTCCCTTATCCGAGCAGATGTGTCTAGTGGCACCTGTATCGTACCACCACTCCTTTGGGTTGCTCCCAACCAAATTCACTTCAGTCACCGCACACAGGTCGTCTGCTGTCAGCGAGTTTTCAGCTAAATTGGCTTGAGACTTCTTTCCTTTGTCTCTTCTGTTGTCGGGCTTACTGCGACACTCTTCTGCCTTGTGACCAACCTTATCACACTTGTGGCATTTTCCACTGAACTTCTTTGCTCCTTGCTTCTTGAAGTTTGTGGTGTTTTGAGGTTGAAACTTCTTGTTCTTCCCCTTGTCTCGATGCTCAGCCAGGTTTGCCTTGTTGGAGAGCCCAACTTGATTGGCCCTCTTATTGTTTTCCTCGACCCGAAGCCTCACGATCAAGTCTTCAATCCTCATTGCCTTTTGTTTCAGCAACAAGTAGACCTTGAATTGCTCCCAGGATGGAGGAAGCTTCTCAATGATGGCACCTACCTGGAAAGCCTCACAGATGGTCATTCCTTCCGAGATCACTTCATGGACGATCAGTTGTAGTTCTTCAACCTGTTCCACGACTGACTTTGAATCTACCATCTTGTAGTTCAGAAACTTTGCTACTGCCGCTTTCTTTGAGCCAGCATCCTGTGTCTTGTACTTCTTTGTCAAAGTATCCCACAATTCCTTAGCGGTGTTATGGTTACAGTAGACCTTGTACAGCGAGTCAATCATGCGATGAGTAAGATACCCTCTGCATGCATAGTCCCCTTTCGCCCAATCAGATAGGGCGTCAGTGTCATTTGGGGAGAACCTAGGTTTCCCCTCCTTCAAGAACCTGTCCAGACCCAACATGCTCAGGAAGAACTCCATCTTCTGAGACCATATTTTGAACCCTTTCCCGTCAAATTTTTCGGGTAGGATCCCAGCATGGATTGTGTTCGGCATAGTTGTCACATAAGGTCTGTGGGGAACATACATATGAGGCAACTGAACATCAGACAGATCCATTGGATGACTCGTTTGACCTGGATGACTTGTTTGACCCGGGTAGCTCAATTGACCCGGATGACTCATTTGACCCGGATAGCTCATTTGACCCGGAAGACTCATTTGACCCGGATGAAGAAGTTGAGCCAGATGACTCGTTTCAGCCGGATGACTCGTTTCAGCCGGATGACTCGGTTGAGCCGAATGAAGAGGCACTGGTGGCAGATCCACTTGGACTACCGGGGGAGTTTCTTTGATCGGACTCTTCTCAGTCGGACTCTCATGACCCGGACTGTTCTGAACTTGAACCCTATCAAGTATTTGAGCCTGATCGAGAGGCATAGTCCCAAACTGAATTCGGGGTGAGCCAGTGACCTTTCCAGCGTCAACAGCAGTTTTCTCATCTCCGTTAGTCATTGTATCTGTTCAATAAGACAAACAAATATTAGTATGACTTAGAAGTAACTCTGCAAAACAGATTTCAAAAATCTGAAAAAACACAGTTTTCTGTAAAACTGTAAACGCAGAAACCAGAAATCTGCGAACTGTAAATGCAGAAACCAGCAATCTGCGAACTGTAAAAATTACAGAACCAGAATCTGTAAATGCAGAAACCAGCAATCTGCGAACTGTAAAAATTACAGAACCAGAATCTGTAAATGCAGAAACCAGCAATCTGCGAACTGTAAAAATTACAGAACCAGAATCTGCGAATCTGTAAACTCAGAACCAGTAATTCACGAATCTGTAAACACAGAATCTGTAAACCAGTAAAAATTCCAGAAAATCACGAATCTGTAAAACAGAACTGAATTTCTGCGAACTGTAAAAAATTTCAGAAATCACGAATCTGTAAAACAGAACTGAGTTCCTGCGAACTGTAAAAAAAATTCCAGAAATCACGAATCTGTAAAACAGAACTGAATTTCTGCGAACTGTAAAAAATTCCAGAAATCACGAATCTGTAAAACAGACTTGAATTCCTGCGAACTGTAAACAATTCCAGAAATCCTGAATCTGTAAAACAGATCTGAAAACTGCGAACTGTAAAACACAGATTCTGCAATCTGTAAATACAGAATCAGAGATCTGTGAACTGTAAACACAGTTTTTCGGTTCTGTAATACAACAGCAACCCGGTTCTGTAATACAACAGCAACCTCAGAATTATAAAGATTAATTTTCGTTTTTACTCGAATCTGAACACAGATCCGAAACTGTATGCAGTACAGACAATTTTCTTCGGGATATAACTTTCTGTTCCTTTAAAACTCAAACAGATTGTTAGCGACAGGATAAAATTGTACAGAATTAAGATTGTAGGACCTGTATTCCGCAAAATAACAATCTGTAAAGAATTAAAATAAAGAACAGAATTAAGAAGGAATTATACCGAATCGTTCTTGACGAAATCGTTGCGTAGAGTCGAGATTTGATCTCTTTCCTTAATTCTGTAACGCCCCGTATATGTGACGGTTACCGGCGTTGAGAATCTCAGGATACAACTACGATCACTTGTGGTTTGCACAATCAAAATACAGAAGCCAACGAACCAGTTACTGTGCAGTACTCTCAGAGAAGGAGAAGAAGAGAAGAGATGGGAGACTGTAATTTCGGATACCAGAGAATGAGAACCAGAACTCTCTTAAATAGAGTCTGGGTTGTTACCGAGGAGGAGAATTCGGATCTGACGACACCACCGAGGTGGGAGTCAGTTATGGAGCACGTGGAGCAAAACGAGGAAGTTGTTGCTGACCCAGTTGGACGTCCCCAACGAGGCAGCCCAAAGCCTAATCTGGAAGCCCAAAACTTTCAGATCCAGCCCACTTCAAAAAAGGAGAAGCTAAGTTGTTGCTGCTTGGGCCTACGGCCCATTCCACAAGACCACGAGCCACGGACCGGGACCGGACGGACGGACCGCGCGAGGGCCCCCCGTGTCCTCTCTCCATACCTCTCCCAAGGGCTTACCAAGGGTATGGGGTTTGGGGTATATAAACCCTTCATATTCTCACCCCAATTTTCGATGTGGGACAAAACTCATATCAAAATTCAGCTCCAAAATTTGTTCTTTGAACTTAGTCAAGCAACCAACTTTGAGCCTTTATTTCTCATTCAAACGGAACCCGATTTTGACGTGTGAGTACACTACGGCGTAGTGCTCGCGGAGACGAAGCCAACGCTCCCATAATCCGGCACAACCGGTGACCGCAGCCCACCGGAAAAGTGCCCGGAAGTCCAGTCAAAAATCAGTTCCAACAGTCTCTTCTACAGACATCAGCAACAACAATTCTGATGCAGACATCAGCAACAAAACGTCTGCTACAGAAATCAGTCATGAGTTTCCTGCTACAAACTTCAGCAACGACACTTTTGCTGCAGACACCAACGACGATGGTCCGACGTCAGTCACGACCCCGACTACTGAACCTCCTGCAGGGCGTGGTCATCGTGTTCGTCGCCCTCCTCCAAAACTCCATGATTATGTCACCAACTCAGTCATTGTCACTTCCACGACTCAACCTCCGTCGAACTCAGGTAATCCATATCCATTGCACAAATACTTATCTACTAACAGATTTTCGTCTCGGCATTGTGGCTTCCTTGCAGCAATCACTGATGCAGTAGAGCCTTCCTCCTTTGCACAAGCAATGAAAGACCCTCGTTGGCAAGCCGCGATGAAGCTTGAAACGCAAGCACTTGAAGATAATCAAACATGGAAGTTGACAACTCTTCCCGCAGGAAAGCGGGCTCTAGGTTGCAAATGGATATACAAAATCAAACATAAATCAGATGGGTCGATCGAACGTTTTAAAGCTCGTCTTATCATCCTCGGAAATTGTCAAATTGAAGGAATTGACTACTCTGAGACGTTCGCCCCTGTTGCTAAAATGGTCACAGTTCGCACCTTCCTTGCCGTAGCTTCTATTCGCAAGTGGGAATTACACCAAATGGATGTGCATAACGCGTTCCTTCATGGCGACTTACACGACGATCTCTATATGAAACTGCCTCCTGGCTTTCACACACACACTCCGGGTTTAGTGTGTAAACTTCAAAAATCGTTGTACGGGCTCAAACAAGCCCCTCGATGTTGGTTTGCAAAGCTATCCTATGCTTTGAAAAGGTATGGCTTTTGTCAATCTCATTCTGATTACTCTTTATTTACATATTGTCATGGCTCCATTCAACTTCATGTTTCGGTTTATGTTGACGACCTAATCATTTCTGGCAATGATGGCACTGCGGTGACCAAGTTTAAGTCTTATCTCAGTCGATGCTTCAAGATGAAGGACCTAGGACCGTTGAAGTACTTTCTCGGTATTGAAGTTGTGCGCTCATCTCATGGTCTCTACACTTGTGCCAGCGTAAATACGCTCTCGATATTATCAAAGAGGCGGGCCTTCTTGGTGCTAAACCAGCGTCCTTTCCAATGGATTCCCACCAGCAATTGGCAAAGTCATCATCCCCGGATTTCAGCAACCCCGAAGCTTATCGCCGTTTGGTTGGTCGTTTAATTTATCTATGCTTTACTCGACCAGATCTCGCCTATTCCGTGCACATCTTATCTCAGTTTATGCACCATCCAAAGCTTGATCATTGGCACGCAGCCCTTAGAGTAATCCGCTACCTCAAAGCGCATCCTGGACAAGGACTTCTACTCCGAACCGATGCCACTCTACAACTTAATGGCTGGTGTGATTCCGATTGGGCCACATGCCCTCGAACTCGTCGTTCTCTATCCGGATGGATTGTCTTTCTCGGTTCATCTCCTATCTCATGGAAAACCAAGAAACAACATACCGTATCACGCTCTTCCGCTGAAGCAGAATACCGATCAATGGCATCTATTACTTGTGAGCTGAAATGGCTCAAGAGCATTCTTCGTGACCTGCGTGTCCCACATAGTCAGCCCATCAACCTATTTTGTGACAGCCAATCAGCACTACACATTGCTAATAATCCTGTGTTCCATGAAAGGACCAAACATATTGAAGTCGATTGCCACTTTATTCGTGACGAAATACTCAATGGCACTCTCCTTCCCTCCTATGTTCATACAACAACTCAGTTGGCAGACATTTTTACTAAGGCCTTGGGTAAGGAACAATTCCACCATCTTCTAAGCAACTTGGGCATCAAAGATTTGCATGCTCCAACTTGAGGGCGGATAATAAATATATTGATCCTCTTCCCTATCTTGATAGTATGTAATCTTCTTAGTTTCCTTTAGTTATATATTTGATAGGATGTAATTTATTGTTTGAGGATTTTAAGGGATATACTTTCCTGTATTATCCTTCCTCCAACGTTTCTGTTTAGTCTCTCTATGTATATAGGGTCACCTCCGATTTGTACAGCAACACACAATCAATTTATCAATTCCATTCTCATTCTCTGCATTGTTTCACTTAGTGTCCTAGTTTGATCGGCCAAAATTTCTCGACGTCCAGACCGGGGTATCAAACTCGAAAGCATAGTGACCGTCAGCATAGTGCCCATAACGGAGTATCGAACTCGATTGGATTGGCCGGAGGTATCAAACTCGAAATCTAAAGAGATAACGCTTAAGAAAGCATAGGGTTTAATCAGCAGTCATACCAAGTGTGTGAGATTAACTAGATTGAATCAGATTATCATAAACATACACAAAGAACTTAATGCAGAATGTAAATGACTCAAGGAATTGTTAACGAGGTTCGGACTCAGCCTATTCCCCGTGGCCTCAAGATTGATGGCCAAATCCACTAAGTAGGTCACAAACTTACAAGAGAGCAACGCTAAGTTCAGATCAAATACACAGAATAGAGACAACAAGAATTTGTAAAACAAGAGAAGAGAAACTCCCTAAACCACGCGTGTGACCAGATCTCCTCCAAACCTCAACTCCGTCGAGCATCTGCAAGCTTCACCACTCGTCAAAGGCCTCCAACTCCAAGCAAGAACACAATCCACTCGAAGTTATCTCTAGAAGCAAAAGCTTTGCTTCTGTCAAGATCAAGCTCTCGATCCACAGTCAAGAACACTCAGGAAAACCTAACCCTAGCACACAAGCTCTCTTTCACAGATGGAGGCGGAGAAGAAGAATGAAGTGAATGAGAGAGAGAACCCCGGGTTAAGTCTATATATACCTCAGCCCAACAAGTGAAACGCGGAGCTCCAGTCACCTCTAAACGGGTCGGGTCGAGCATCTGGGCCACAACTGGCTTCTGGGCCTCTAATAGTGGGCCAAGCCCAATTACAGATTAAAGCCTCTAAACTGAACTATGCATAAACGATCTGAACAAAACACTTAAGGATTGATCATCAACAAAATGACAATCATCCATTACAATTTGCCCTCTTGATTGTCATGAAACCTACTCAGCCTAGTTCTAACTGTAATACACAGCCGTACTAAACTAGGAGTGAATTCTGGCACATCTACCATCGTCGGCCAAGGCTCACACTCCATCATGGGTAGCTCCAAATATGCAGGAAGTCCCTACAAAATGTAAACTTGTCAGCTGTCACAATCTTAGTACCAAAATCTGCAGGATTTAAGTCACCCTTAATCTTAGTAACAACTATCTGTTTCTTTTCAATCAGATCTCTAATAAAATGATGCCTCACATCAATGTGTTTAGACCTTTCATGATAAACAGGGTCTTTACATAAGTATAAGGCACTCTGACTATCCATATGTAAAACAGGTACATAAGTAGCACACTGGATTTCATTCAATATCCCAGTTAGCCATATGGCTTCTTTTGCAACTTCAGTAGCAGCTATGTACTCAGCCTCTGTAGAGGAGAGTGCCACAACTGACTGTTGCTGTGTCTCCCAGGAAATACAATTCCCAGCCCAAGTATAAAAGTAGGAAGTAGTAGACTTTCTAGTATCTTTGTTACTAGCATAGTCTGAATCCACATAACCAAATAACTCATCCCTAGATGTATGCTCACCATACACTAGACACAAGTCTTTGGTCCCACTAATATACCTTAGAGCATATTTCATAGCCAACCAGTGGTCATTACCTGGATTGGACATGAACCTGCTCAATACACTGATTGAAAAAGCAAGATCTGATCGTGTACACAACATTGCATACATTACAGATCCCACTGCCACATCATAAGGCACACTAGACATTTGCTCTATTTCTTTAGGATCAGTAGGACAACTATTCTTACTTAGCTCCAAATGCCCTCCTAAGGGTATAGAAGTAGGCTTTGAGTTATCCATACTGAATTTATCCAGAACTTTCTGAACATACTCAGTCTGAGATAACCTCATGAGCTTACTCTTCCTATCTCTAACTATTCTAACACCTAGAATCATTTGGGCAGGACCTAAATCCTTCATATCAAAGTGTAACTTTAAGTCTCTCTTAACACCAAAAATTAAAACTTTAGAGTTACTGATAAGAAGAATGTCATCCACATAAAGAAGCACATACAAAGGAGAACTAGTCTTAACACCCTTAAAATAAAGACAAGTGTCATAACTGCTTCTGTGGAAACCTAATTGTTTCATGCAAGCATCAAATTTTAAGTTTCATTGTCTAGGTGATTGTTTCAACCCATAGATAGACCTTTTTAATAAACAAGTATGATCAGGATTTTTAGTGTCAATAAAACCCTTAGGTTGTCTCATGTAAATTGTCTCATCCAATTCACCATGTAAGAAAGCAGTCTTAACATCCATTTGTTCTAGTTCCCAGTCAAACACAGTACACATAGCAAGCAAAAGTCTCATGGTCTTATATTTAACCACAGGTGCAAATATGTCATTGTAATCTATGCCTTCTCTTTGGGTAAAACCTTTGGCTACTAACCTAGCTTTGTATCTGGGATGATCCTTAGAACTATTACCCTCTTTTATTTTGTAAATCCATTTACAATCAATGAGCCTAGCATTTTCAGGTTTGGGCACTAAAGTCCAAGTTTTATTAGTCATCATAGAGTCTATTTCATCATTCATAGCACTAAGCCATTTCTTAGACTCAGAACACCTAGTAGCTTGCTCATAAGTATCAGGGGTATAGATATTATTGATCACATTAGCAGTCATGAAAGCATAGTCAACAAGACCAGTACACATAGCCACAGCCTCAACATTATTCACAGAGAACTTTTTATTTGGAATTCTAAGTCTAGGGGCTCTATCTCTAGTTAATTGATATTCATTTAAGTCATGCACATTATTAGAGTTATTATTATTCTCAGACACCACAATGTTATCATTGTGCATATCAGAATATAAAGGAATATCAGTGATAGAGGAGGATACTTCCCTGTTTCCTTCCCCTAAATGTTGATGGTTGTTGTTTGTGTCACTCTCAGTTTCCAGGCTGGTTTTATTTGAGTCTGGTTCAACTGCTCTTGAATCTTCTTCAGATTCATTCTGACTCATGGAAGGATGTCCTAGGTCGAATTCCTCCTCTCCTGGGACTTCACTTGGTCCTTCTGGTATGTAGAATTGGTTTCTAGTCACCACTTCTACACTCTCTGCTTCTTTGGTACCACTACTCTTGGTTGCAGTTGTTAGAATATTTTTATAATGAAAGTCTTTTTCATTAAATGTTACACTCCTAGACAAGATCACTTTATAGCCATGAGGTTGAATTATAAGAAACTTATATCCTTTTACTCCCTCAGGGTAACCTAACATTATACACTTCTGAGCTCTTGGTTTTAATTTTCCTTGAGAAATTTGAGAGTAGGCAGTACAACCAAATGGTCTCAAATGAGATATACTTGGTTTTCTGCCAGTCCACATTTCTTGAGGAGTCTTAAAATCAATAACAGAAGAGGGTGATCTATTTATGAGGTAGGAAGCTGTGGTAACAGCTTCTCCCCACAAAGAATGTTTTAATCCTGAACTTATTAGCATGCATCTAGCATTTTCTAATAAAGTTCTATTCATTCTTTCTGCAGTGCCATTTTGTTGGGGTGTTCCAGGCACTGTTAAGTGTCTTTTGACCCCTTCTTGAGTACATAAATCATTAAATAAGTGATTACAAAATTCAAGGCCATTATCTGTTCTAAGACACTTAAGTTTCAAGTCAGATTGTTTTTCTACGGCAAATTTCCAGTTCGGAGTGCACATACTCTTCTGGTATGCTTCATCCTTAGTTTTTAATAAGTAAATCCACACTTTCCTAGAGTAGTGATCAATAAAAGATATAAAATACCTCTTACCACCTACCGTACTTACCTGAGCTGGACCTCACAGATCGGAGTGCACATACTCTAGGGGTTTGCTGGCTACATAAGAAGATCTAGAAAAAGAATTATTAGTTTTCTTTTCAAAAATACAATCTTCACAGAAAATTAAGTCCACTGGTTTTTTATCAATTAAACCATGTTTATACAGATAATTCAAGCCTTTATTACCTATGTGTCCCATTCTGTTGTGCCAAGCTTTTGTCTGTTCTAAGGTCAGACTATTATCCATTTTGGAGAGATTTAACTCAGGTGTAGTTATAACATGATACAACCCACCCCTTTTAATTCCCTTAATAAGAGTTGTCCCATTTCTGATGACTTCCCTTATACCATTATGAGTAATAATTTGACACTTAAGGTCATCAAAAACTGACTCAGATAACAAATTTCTTCTTAATTCTGGAACCCACCTAACATTTTGAAGAATCCTAATCTTTCCATCAAACATAGTTAGAGGGACTTTACCTAATCCTTTAATAGCTAGGGCACTGTGGTCTCCTAACATAACTTTCCCTCCATCACACTCAGTTAAGGAGCTAAAAAAGTTTCTGTAAGGAGTGGCATGCATAGTGCAGCCAGAATCAAGTATCCAGTCATAATCAACAAGGGAATCACAACACATAAGCACTTCACAATTTTCATAATCCTGAGACTCAAGTAAAGAAGCAGAGTTATCATGACCTTCCTTATTAGACTCATCCTTTTTCTTTTTATGACAGTCTTTAATAAAGTGGCCAGTTTTGTTACAGTAGAAGCACTTTCTCTTCTTATCACTATCAGAAGAGTTAGAAGGCTCATATCTCTTTTCTTTCTTGGTCTTAAACTTCTTCTTATTCTTACCATTCATCATTAGAGCCTCAGCTTTCACCTCAGTCTTTTTGTCAGAATTTTTAGTTCTAAACACTTTTAAGGTTTCATTTTTCTCAGTAACAGAATCTATGATCTTTTGTGTAGTCAAAGTTTCATTACTATACTGAATCACATCCTTAAAGTTATCAAACTGAGAGGGTAAAGAATTAAGAAGCAAGACAGCTTGGTGAGTTTCTTCTATCTTATCATTACATCTTTCTAAGTCTTGAGTCATCCTAAGATACTTATCTAGGTTATCACTCAAAGTCAGATTAGTGTCCATTTTAAAGGTGAATAATCTGCAGAGCAAAGAAATGCTAGAGGGCAAAGACTTAGTAAGATAAAGAGCTTCTAAAGCATCCCAGAGAGATTTAGTGGTAGTATGATTTACCACTTGTCGAGTCACATCATCAGATAACCTTATGAGGATCTCTGAGTGGGCTTGTTCATCCATCTCCATCCTTCTAGCAGGAGAGGTTTCTGCAAGGTAGTCTTGCTTGATGGCTTTGCTACACTTTTCCTTCACCAATATAGCTTTCATCTTCACTTGCCACATTGCAAAATCTGTAGTTCCATCAAAAGCTTTCATCCTAATGTTGTTATCTCCCATAGTTTTATTTCTCCTGAAACCAAACACACAAGTAAGTTTCAAGAATAAGAATAAAACAGAACAACAAGGAAGATGGAGTAGCAAATCTTGAACAAATAATAGCAAGATTTGCAGATCCTAGGTCCAGATCAAACAGATCAAGACTAACACAGTCACAGAGATAATCTGAATCAATAGATGCGGAAGCAATGAGCCAAGATCATTCACAGAGCAATGATAGATCCTAATTATGCAAATATCTACACAAATCACACAAGATTTCAGATATAGCAGTAATCAAGAAACCTGGCTCTGATACCAATCTGTGAGATTAACTAGATTGAATCAGATTATCATAAACATACACAAAGAACTTAATGCAGAATGTAAATGACTCAAGGAATTGTTAATGAGGTTCGGACTCAGCCTATTCCCCGTGGCCTCAAGATTGATGGCCAAATCCACTAAGTAGGTCACAAACTTACAAGAGAGCAACGCTCTAAGTTCAGATCAAATACACAGAACAGAGACAACAAGAATCTGTAAAACAAGAGAAGAGAAACTCCCTAAACCACGCGTGTGACCAGATCTCCTCCAAACCTCAACTCCGTCGAGCATCTGCAAGCTTCACCACTCGTCAAAGGCCTCCAACTCCAAGCAAGAACACAATCCACTCGAAGTTATCTCTAGAAGCAAAAGCTTTGCTTCTGTCAAGATCAAGCTCTCGATACACAGTCAAGAACACTCAGGAAAACCTAACCCTAGCACACAAGCTCTCTTTCACAGATGGAGGCGGAGAAGAAGAATGAAGTGAATGAGAGAGAGAACCCCGGGTTAAGTCTATATATACCTCAGCCCAACAAGTTAAACGCGGAGCTCCAGTCACCTCTAAACGGGTCGGGTCGAGCATCTGGGCCACAGCTGGCTTCTGGGCCTCTAATAGTGGGCCAAGCCCAATTACATATTAAAGCCTCTAAACTGAACTATGCATAAACGATCTGAACAAAACACTTAAGGATTGATCATCAACAAAATGACAATCATCCATTACAAAGTGTTTTTACTCTTTCCAAGTTGCTAATTCTTTCTTTGGGGGTGCTACATTGTTTATTAATGACACTTTCACAAACTAAACTAAACTAACAACAGGATTCCAAAAACACATTCTATATAAGACTATGCTCAACAAAGAAATTCGACCAAAATTCCTTATAGAAAAAACTCATGGTAATACCAAATTGCTCCCTGAAATTTGCATTTATTCTACAAATCGGAGCACAGACAAGAGGTTCTTGATGCTTTTCTGAAGGGAAGCAAGTGATTCAATTCGTAATTGTTGCTTTTTCCCCTGAGCAGGTGATCACCAGGTAGAAATTCTCAGATGATTAAACTAAGCAAGGATTAGGCCAAACAATGCATAGTCAGCTTAGGATATGAAGGAGTACCTTACGAGTGTGTACAAGATCATTGATGGTCTTTAATGGGTCAGAAAGTGCAGCGAGGACGACTGGGGTGAGAAGATCATCTGACATTGAAGTCAAGAATTCGTTTTGGAATTTATTTATGCAATCCAGTGTAGTGCTAGGAAAGGAGTCCTTCAGACTGGATAGATCGTGCTGACTTAAAGCATCTTCACAATCATACAATGTCTGCAAAGTTTAAACCAAATATTAATTCTCGAGGAATTTTACAATCATGTAATAAAGTCTTTAAAAGTTTATATACAAGAGAAGTAAATAGAATACAGTTACAGATAATTATATTTTTTGTCTACTCTCATCTTTCTTTGTCTCTACATCATTAGTTGTCAGCTACCCAGATCCAAACACATTAAACAAGAAAATGATCCATATCTTGTCTGATCATATCAAAAGCTGGAAGTGGAAAGCATCTAGAACAATATTTTATACTAGCAAAATATGATAACCTGTCTGATCATATCAAAAATTTGAGGTATGTGATCAGAGACACGTGGCTGTATAGAGGGAGGTAAGCAATAAAGATGATCCATATCTTGCAGAAACTCATCACAAAATCGTTTGCTCACTCTGCCAGCTGATTTGCTCTAGCAATTATCTACAGAATTTGAAAATTCCATACTCAGCAATCCTGTCATACATTTATAAGATAGTTGGAACGCTTGTAAAGTATTAAGCCTACAAGTAACAGGAATATAAGAAACTATGCTTGATACCAAACCCTACAGTAAAAATATTGAAAACCACAAAAACACCACAAGTCGCCTAACAAAACCAATCTATGCTTTTACAAGCACTAAGGTAATCATGGAAGTCTGGAGCAGAGAATATATTGTCATTTTCTTTTCTAGTGGGAAATATCCACCTTCATGAATTCTATAAACAATCACTCTTTGCCTTCTGCTAAAAAGTATTTCTAACACATCCAGTAAAAAATCTTGCATCATAATCGCTATGACAGAGCACTGATCCAAAATTTAATAAGCAAATGAGCTTTAGCAGTCCTGGCCCTTATGCACAATTACAAACAGTTATTCAGTCAAAGTATTTCAGCTAACCTTGTCATCCACATCTGTGAAGTTTCTAACATAACAAACTTCATATCCCAAATGTTTTAGGTGCCTGCACAAAGTTCAACACCAGTGATCACCAGTCTGATCCTTTTATAAAGTTTGAGCAGCATATGGTTAGTGCCTTTACATAAGCATCAGAGAGTCACTAGGAAAACCTACAGAGCTATCAGTCAGATAATATACTTATCAGACACAAACACAATGATTTTCCACTAATTGACTACTTAAATTATGGAACCAGTCCAGTCTTCCTCACATGCTACCGTTATATTTTTGCTATAGGCACAAGATGATCTTCCAATCGACAAGTTGCGCTTGAAAGGCACTGTACTTCCATATCTTACATGCAAATTTTACCAATGAGCTAAATTTGACCAGCCATAGATAGAAATGATACTTGTTTCAGCAAATAAAAGCATTTGAATATCAAAACCCATGCTCATCCAAGCAATTAAGCTCTCAAAACAGAAACTTAAACATATCAGCAAAGTTGAAAGTACATGAAACATGGACAAGAGAGAGAACCTGTATTGAGCTATCATTGTATATACCACTGTAATAAGCAGCTTGTGTTAGTTGCATTTAATTAAGCCTAAGTGGCACTCTAGGACTCCTGTATATAAAGGCACTTATGAGCCATCTCCTAATAAGAGAGTCCATTATTTACATACTCTCTCCCTACATTCTGTTATACTTTTCCAATCTCAACCTCTCACGTAACTGAATCTGTGGTTCGATCGATATGGTATCAGAGCAGGAGTACTCGATCCTGGCTAGCTGATTTGCTCTCTTGCAACGATCGATTCTAGTGCAGATTTTACAGATTCTTGATTGCGATCATGGTGAATGACGCTGATTCAGAAGTTGAGCGAGAAGGCAGAAGACAGGTGAATCTGGACTCGAATCATACTGCTGGTTCAGTTTATGGTGATCCTCTGGCACTTTCCAACTCCGATCATCCTGGAGCTCGTCTTACTGTAGACATATTCAATGGATCCAATTTCCTCTCATGGAGACAGAGCGTGCGTATGGCGCTAGGAGCTAAGAGGAAATTAGGTTACATCGATGGAGGAGTCAAAGTACCAGATCCGAGTTCTGAAGAGTACGAGCCTTGGATTCGCTGCGACTACATGATACGATGTTGGATCGTCAATTCTATGGAGAAGGCGATCTCGCAGGGCTTCGTCTATGTGGATTCAGCTCGGCAACTCTGGCTCGATCTTGAAGAAAGGTACGGACAAGCGAGTGGACCTCTGTTGTTTCAACTCAAACGTTCGCTCATCACTATTACTCAAGGTAATCTCTCAGTTACTGAATATTATACTAAACTGAAACAAGTATGGGATGAGATACAAAGTTTGGAAGGATTTCCTCAATGTGATTGTGGAGCTCTTAAGAAATGTACCTGTTGTCTGTTAAAACGTATTCTGGATCTGGAAAGTAGGAATAGATTGCTGCAGTTCTTGATTGGTCTCAATGAAGTTTATGAAGGTGTGCGTAGTAAAATTCTTTCTACTGAGCCATTGCCTACTCCAAATAAAGCATTCTATCTTGTTCAACAAGTTGAACGCCAACGCCAGATCACTGTGAATGTTCCTGTCACTGAGTCTATGGCTATGGCGGCTAATGCTCCAGATAAGCGTTGGTTAAGCAAACAAGACTATAAGAGAATGAAACTTGAGAGACAGTGTACTCATTGTAAAGCTCGTGGTCATACTGTTGACCAATGTTTCAAGTTCATAGGAAAACCTGACTGGTTCAAGGACTTGAAAGACAAAAGAGGCACTCAGGCTTCTGCACATATGGCAGATACTGAGGACACGCCTCTGGATCCTGGCAATGGATCTTCTATGCATACAGAACTGGTGAACTCTGTGTTCCAGGAAGTGCTTCGAGCAATGAAAGGGAAAGGTCTCATGAATGATCACTCCAATCAATTTGCAGGTACTGTATCTCATTCTACTCCTTCAGTTTTACCTGCACATCAGTGGATCATTGACACAGGAGCATCGGATCACATGTGTAAATTTGGTCATATGTTATCTAAAACTAGACCACTGAGTAAACCTGTACATATTTGTCTTCCTGATGGTAGAACAAAGTTGGTGATCTTCAGCTACCTAATTCTGTGTTAATGACTGATGTTTTGCTAACACCAGACTTTCAGCAGAATTTGCTCTTTGTGGGAAAGCTGGTTTCTAATGGAGAAATTGTTGATGTGTTTGACAACAGTCATTGTTCTTTTCAAGACCTTAGCACAGGATTGGAGATCCTTGTGGGAGAAAAGATAGGAGGTCTCTACCGGCTTGTCTCCTTAGCTGCACCAGATCCTGATAAACAATTGTTGAGAGTCATTAAATTGAATAAAGAGCACTATAGTGCAGTGTCTTCTACACCTAGCTTTGAAATTCTGCATGCTAGGTTAGGACATACCTCAAATGATAAACTCAAACATATTGCTCCTGGTATTTCTGTTTCTCCCAGTACTTGTGACACTTGCATTTGTGCTAAGCAACACAGATTATGTTTTGATAAGAGTCATAACATTGCTTTGAGAAATTTTGATCTATTGCATATGGATGTTTGGGGGCCATATAAGGCTCCTAGTTTGAATGGAGCACAATATTTTCTCACTATCCTTGATGATCATTCTAGGGCAACATGGACCATTTTGTTCCATCATAAACATCAAGTGTTTAAACTCTTATCTGATTTCATTACCTTTGTGGAGACTCAGTTTGCCACTACTGTCAGGAGTGTTAGAAGTGACAATGGCACTGAGTTTGTTAATGCTCAAGTTCAAGGTTTCTTCTCCAACAAAGGTATTTGGCACCAAAAATCTTCTCCTTATACACCTCAGCAGAATGGAAGAGTTGAGCGTAAGCACAGACACATTATAGAGATGGCCAGGGCTCTTAGGCTTCATGCAGGTTTGCCACAAAGGTTTTGGGGAGATTGTGTTTTATCTGCAACACATATTATCAATTTGCTCCCTTCCTCTGTGTTGAAAGGTAAGACTCCTTATGAAGTGTTACATCAGAAAACACCCTCCTATGATTTCTTACGCACCATTGGTTGCTTATGTTATGCTCTTGACTCTAACAGAGGCAAAGATTAGTTTGCCTCTCGCTCGAAGAGATGTATACTGCTTGGTTTTCCCTTAGGACAAAAGGCTTACAAGTTGTTTGATCTTGAGCATCAAATCACCTTGATTAGTAGAGATGTCAAGTTTGTTGAGGCTGTCTTTCCTTTCCTGAACAAGACTGCTCCTAATACTCATAATACTGAGTTACTTCCTCTTGTTAACCCCACTGACGCTCCTCTTTCATTCCCTCTTATACATGTCTCTGATAATATTCAGAATAATTATGATCATATTGTTGATCTTTCCACTACTCCTAATCCTTATATTCCTGCTCATACTGCTGAGCCCACTTTAACTCTTATACTATCCTCTACTACACCTATTCTTGAACCAGTTGTTACTCCCACTCCTCAGGTTAATGAACCAAGGAGATCCACTAGGTCCATTTCTGTGCCTAAGAAATTACAGGACTACATATGTATAACCTTGCCTTCTACTTCCAAAGAACCTTCTTCCTTTCTTTCCTACATAGGTGATTTAAGCAACTATTCTCATGCTTATGTCACTTCATTAACTCGAACCCTTGCTATCAAGGAACCTTATTCATACTCCCAAGCCAAAGGGATTTCTGAGTAGGAAGAAGCCATGGCCAAAGAGTTGAAGGCATTGGATGATAACTGCACCTGGGAGTTAACTAATTTGCCTCCTGGAAAGCATACTATAGGGTGTAAGTGGATCTACAAGGTCAAATTCAAGCCAGATGGGTCAGTTGAAAGGTATAAAGCTAGGCTTGTGGCCAAGGGATATAGCCAAATTGAAGGTAAGGACTTCAAACATACTTTTTCCCCTGTTGCCAAGTTCACATCTGTCAGGATTGTTCTAGCTCTGGCATCTTTGAAACAGTGGGAAGTGCACCAATTGGACGTCAATAACGCCTTTCTTCATGGCTTTATTGACGAGGAAGTTTATATGGATGTTCCACCTGGGTATATGAATGCTACTCCTGGCCAAGTGTGCAGATTGAGGCGATCTCTGTATGGATTAAGGCAAGCCTCAAGGCAATGGAATCTAGAGCTCACTAAGTTTCTTCTCAAACTTGGCTTCATTAGATCACATTATGACTACTCACTTTTCCTGAAGAAGGTTCCTACTGGATTGATCATTGCCTTAGTTTATGTTGATGACCTTATACTCACAGGTGATGATAATGCTGAAATTTGTAATGTCAAAGAAGCCATGGACAAGGCCTTCACCATTAAGGATCTAGGTCCTATTCGATACTTCCTTGGCCTTGAAGTTTCAAGGTCTGTTCATGGTACCATACTTAATCAAAGGAAGTATGTGATTGATCTTCTGGATGACACCAGTCATCTGGACTGCAAGACTTCTCCTTTTCCTTTTCCAAAAGGATTGGACTTGTCCACTGACAAGGGCCAGATCATGCCAGATCCTGAGAAATATCGTCGGCTTGTAGAGAGGTTGCTCTACCTCAATCTTTCCCGCCCAGATATTTCATATCCTGTGCAGCATCTGAGCCAATTTATGAGTCAACCAAGGGTGCCACATTATCAAGATGCCTTACATGTTCTGCGCTATCTCAGAGGCACTATTGACATGGGACTTTTTTATCCTTCCTCTAGCGCTTTAACATTGACTGCTTACAGTGATGCTGATTGGGGGAACTGCGAGTTTTCTGGTCGTTCGCTTACAGGTTGGTGTGTTTACTTGGGCAAATCCTTGATTTCTTGGAAGACCAAGAAACAGAAGGTTGTTTCTAAATCCACAGCGGAGTCCGAGTATCGTTGTATGTCTCAAGCCGCTAGTGAGGTTGTCTGGCTCGACAGTCTCCTCAATGATCTTCATGTTGATGTTCCGAAGCCAATTTCTCTGTATTGTGACAACACGGTTGCTATTCACATCTCGGAAAACCCAGTTTTCCATGAGTGCACCAAGCATTTGAAGCTTGATTGTCACTATGTCAGAGAACAATTTGTGGCTGGTTTTCTTGCGCCTGCTCATGTTCGGACTGGGATGCAGTTCACATACATCATGACCAAGCCCCTAGCGGAGCCTCAACACAAGTTTCTCTCGTCCAAGTTGGGTCTGGTTCTCTTGCCCCCAGATCAAACTTGAGGAGGGGATATTGAGCTATCATTGTATATACCACTGTAATAAGCAGCTTGTGTTAGTTGCATTTAATTAAGCCTAAGTGGCACTCTAGGACTCATGTATATAAAGGCACTTATGAGTCATCTCCTAATAAGAGAGTCCATTATTTACATACTCTCTCCCTACATTCTGTTATACTCTTCCAATCTCAACTTCTCACGTAACTGAATCTGTGGTTCGATCGATAACCTGTAAAGAAGATCAAAGGTGACATAAGCACGAGCATGGCCGATATGGCTAAAATCATAAGCCGTAACTCCACACACATACATTCCGACTTTCCCTGGCACTTTACTCTTGAACACCTCCTTCTGCCTATTCATAGTATTGTACAACCAAAATTCCTTTTTTCTCTCCCTTCATCCGTTGTCACTTTACCATTAACAGCCTCTGAATGCAAGCAAAAGTAGCGAACTCTTCTGACAGCGGCGCCGTTTTTGGCGATAAAGTTCGTTCTCTGACGGTACGGTGTTCGCAATCGGGTGAGAGAAGGGAGAGAAAGCGTGATGAGTGAGGGCTTGCAATACCTTAGCATGGTCAACATTCTCGATTCCTTTTCTGATCAAATTTCGACCTAATTCAACACTAGTTGGTAGAAAACGATGACAACGGTGAAATTTGAATCGAGTTCGCAAAGCATGACTTTCTCCTCGTCGCCCGCTGGTGGAGAAAGTTGAGGCTAGTCTAGACTGAAGAGACTCGATAAACTTTAGCCGTATCTTTTGGGATAATTCCGATTGTGGCTCTTATTTATGAACAATATTGCAAATCAAGACCAGAAATTGTAAAAAGCTTTTAATTTGCCCCAAATCTACTATATAAGTATCTATTAAATCTATCCCCCTCCTTGCCACATGACATCCCTCTTTCACTATGAGAGCCTAATTTTTATATTTCCTTTTTTATATTTTAAATCACATGTTATGAGAAGTTTTCCTTAAAGCAGTAAACAATTGTAAGCGGATAGCTATTTTGTTGTTTTTCGGCTTTTGAAAAGGCAAATCGCAAACGATATCCGTTTTAAACGAATTTTATATGTGTAGACTCGTATTAAAATTCTCTATAAGAGACCGTGAAAATAACAAATTGAAAATAACATATTTGAATATGATAGGTGACGGACCAACGTTTATTATTATTTTGGTTCGTAACGGATCTACCTATGGGAGCAAGCCCGGCCCAACTAGTCCGAAATCAGGACGCGAGTAGGCCCAGCTTAGTAGGACATATTACCCTCTTCTTCTTCATCCGCTGTGTTATGTAATGACTAATGAGTGAATCCTTCGCCACCAAAACCCTTACAAACGTCACCGCTGTCCACTGGCGAACCTTCCCTCCTGCGATGCCGGTAATTTCTTCTTAGATTCAATTGTATTTATTGTCAGTATATTTTCTTAATTTAAAGAAAGAAACGTTAGAAATTGTTTCGATCCGGTAATTTCTTCTGTGTTTATTGGTATGAATGGGATAATGCTGACCCAGATATTCTGTTTTGGCTAATTGTTCTATATCCCCTTTGCTTTTGCTCAGAGAATTACGCTTGGATTCACTGTTTTTGTGTGTATTGTCAGTATATTTTTAATGTAAAGGATTAGGAAGAAACTTTAGAAATTGATTGGATCCAGTCAGAGGTGTGTGTATGTATTGGCTGTTAATTTGGTCTGTGTATTGTTTTGTTAGGAGCTAGGCATGCCGGAGAAACGAATGCATACTAGTGGTAATGATGATGTAGAAGCAGGAGCAGGAACATTGGATCTTCTTCCTGTGGAGTTACAAATAAAAATCCTAGCGTTTCTCCCCGTCAAAATTCTTGTGGTGTTACGCTGTGTGAGTAAATGGTTCCTCTCCATGATCGACGACCCCTACTTCGTGTCGTTCCACCTCCGTCGCAACAAACACCACGGTCGATCCAAACTCCTCACCATGAATGATCGGAATTGGTCCAGTTCTATCCATAGCTCGGTGGACGGTCTTGTTCTAATCATAAGCACTTATGTACCATGTGTGAAGAAAACCGCCATGCTATTCAATCCTTCTCTTGGCAGAAAACGTATCCTTGACCGCAAGTTGTATCATTTTGCCCTGGGCTACAGCGCGGTCTCCTCCTCCTCGTTGTGTAAAAGGCATTACAGTGTGTTGGGTCGGTCCTCGCATCGAGCTTGGGTCTATAGCGTCGAGTTCAACACTTGGACCGACGTGACTTTAGACAGCGGTTTTCGTCCCCAATCCCGAAAGTGTTACTCCTCCAAGACATTGAGTCTTGAAGGAGGCCCGGTGTCTTGGTGCGAGGCGACAGAATCCAAGAACTGTTTCCGACTGGCTCGCTTCGACTTCTATAACAAGAGGTTCAGCTACTCTGACGAGACGTTGTGTGCAGTTCGGTTTGAGATTTTCAAGATCCGATCAGGGAATTGTTACAAGGTTGCGGTGTGGAAGATTGAAGCCGAGGAGGAGACGGGAGGCGTGGCTTCTATATTGGAGTTGCAACACGACACCATGACGTTGGTCCCACTCTACACGATCCCTCAAGAGGCCGTGCCTTTGAGCAGGGGTCGACTTTGGTTTGACATATTACGTGTTTCGGTGCGGAATGGGAAATGGAAGTGCGTGTACTGGAGACATGGAGATGGACATGCCATCCAATTTGTTCTAACTTGTGACTTGAAGACACATGCCATCGACAATCGCGTCCGAAAGAGCTGGGACAACTATAAACCCGGCGATGTCTGGATGGGATATTATGTTGACAGCTTGATTATGGTTTAGACTCCTTATTAGTTTTTAGTATAACCTCACTCAGATTATTCCTAAACTTATGGTTGTTGTAACGCTTGTATGTAAGGTTTTCTTATAGGTGTAATGTTTACATATAAGCTATGGTTAAAAATTTTACAATTGTTACTCTTTAACATGTTACACTAGTTGAAAAAGCCAAAAATTTCATGACAAGAGATGACATGAAAACAAGAAGGCAAAACACAATGTCATGAATTCGGAAAAAAGAAGAAGAAGGTAAGCAACCCAATCGAATTCGGGAAGAAGAAGGTAAGCAACCCAATCGAATTCGGGAAGAAGAAGAAGGTAAGCAACCCAATCATATTATAGCAGATACTTGATCCAAACTCCATGTAAATGCTGACGTGGACACAAACCTATTAGCAAAATAGTTGATCAAAATCTACGTGATTTGCATGTTACATCTTCATCTAACAAACCTCCGTACTCGAAAGGTTTCTTTTTGTCCGTAGTAGTGAAGACCTTGACTTGATAGCAACAACTCCTGGACCGGACACGTTATGTACTTGCCTTTTGCTAGTAATGATGATGATACCAAGTTGGTTGTTGATTTACAAATATAGTAAGAAAACAAGTTAGAAAGATGAAAAAAGAAATGACATAGAAACATGAAAAAACCTTTGTTAAGGAGTTGATGTGGCGCAACTTGAAGAAGATATTAGTGTTTTGATCTGCTTCTCTATTTATAGACAAAGCAAAGCTCTGTTGAAGAGTCCTGGGCCGAATTGGGGTCTTAAAGCTCATATCTTGATCCATACAAAAGTAATTTATCACAACTAAAATTCGAAATACGACTAAAATCAAGAAAAGAACCTATCACCGAACTGTGATAAATTACCGCTAAAATCGAGAAAATACGGCTTAAAACGGATAATGGATGGAAAATCGAGAAAATACGTCGGCTAATGGAAGTTTTAGTATGATCCATTACCGTGAGAATCACAAGTACTTATATACGTGTGAGTTTTCTCGTTATTACGTAAAAGTGTTTGTTTAGATATTTTAAATTGTTAAGTTGATCCATTACACGTAAAAACGAAAAAGTTATATTGCTAATGGTCAAGTACTACTTTTACATATATATTTTTTGCGTTTTAAGATCGTTTTATGCCGTTTGGGCCTCAGTAGGCTCATTGACTTGTACGTCGCTTTTTTCCGTTTCCGACCAATGGTAACGAACACAAGCCTTATTCGTGTCATTTTACGAATTCATTTATAAACTTTTTAGCCCAAATACCCCCACTTTTCAATATAAAGTTTCTAACCCCTTCCCATGACATTTGTACGCCATCCATACGTCACGTATGAAGATAATCCATACGCGACGTATGAATTACGTCCATGTGTGACGTATGGAATGTCAGATAAAATCCCCTGCAAAAATGTCTTGTCTCACCAAACTGAATTAAATCTCTCAGTTTTTTTAACCATTTCCATAACACCTGCTATTATCGTTTGTTGGCGTTTAATCGAATTAGGCCCAAATTACCCCCATTATCTCATCATTTATAGACTTCTTAGCCCAAATACCCCCACTTTTTCAATAGAACTAACCCCTTTTCATGACATTCGTATGCCATCCATACGTCACTTATGAAGATAATCCATACACGCCATATGAATTATGTCCATGTATGACGTATTGGAATGTGAGATAAAATGCCCCGTAAAAACGTCTTGTCTCACCAAACTGAATTAAGTCTCTCAATTTTTTTCTATTATCTAACTTTTTTCTATATTCAAAATCAAAACACCGTTAAACCCCATTGTTGAACAACCTTGAGCTTCAACTACATCATTCTCTAACAAAAAACACATTTCACATGGAGAATGAAGAGGATTGCACCATGAAAGAGGTGAAGAAGAATCTTTTTCAAGTTATAATGTCAATGAGGTAATATTCTTTCTAAAATCTTGACTTTTAAAGTGTTATTTTTATTTTGGGTTTGATTTAGTTAGCTTTTATTGGATTCACATATTAAATGTAGTGGTAGTATGATAAAAGATGGTTCTTTGTGGATTTTGGTAAACTTTGGTGATTATGAGATGTAAATGGTGACTTTTAAAGTGTTAGCATGATTTAGGGCTTGTTTTGGTTAACTTTTCATGATTTACATTGTTGGTATGTTAAAAGATGTTTCTTTGTGGATTTTTGTTAACTTTAATGATTGTGATGATTCAAAATTTTGAGTTTAGCAATTAGGTCAAATTTTTTGTTAACCTTCCATGATTACCAATATTTACATTTAGGCCAACCTCAATGTGTGTACGAACTTGCAACAACATGGGAACAAGCAGTATCACAATTTGTTGAGATCAACACGGGATCCTTTGGAACCGGGTATGAGTACACAAAATGGCCTTCACATTTGGTCATGAGGATCAACTTTGGGTCTTCAAACAGTGTCTGGCAAGGCGACAACTACGCAAGACAACAATTTTGCGCAGTTCGGAAAAGAGGCAAACTTCAGTGGGCATTTGATGGAGTTTAGGGGTGGAGTTGGTGTGGAAAGTTGGCTCCCTTGATGGTATAGGTAATCAACCAAAGAAACAAGACCTTCGGGTTGATCGATTAAGCTAGCAGAAGCTAGTGAGACTTGAAGGCTATTTTCCCAACAAAAGACACGAGCTCTTGGAGGGTGATCAAAACAAAATTTAAAAGAAAGTGCTCAAAGGCAAATTTGATTTCAGGTTCAAGTCTCAGTAGAAAAGAGTATAAGAAGTGACTTATATAGTGCTGGAAAACAACTGAAGAGACACTCTTACATTAATTGCTATTGTGAAACGATAGGACACAATTGTTGGACGTCCTTTTGGATCCTCTTGGAGCATTTCTTGAGGAATAATCCACCAAAATTTCAGCCAAAATAACAATGTTTGCCCGGGTAAAACTTGGTCCCAATCCAGGGTAATTGTATGCGGGCTAACTGGAAATTCGTGAAAGTTATCTCTCACTCTTTTTCGGCCTTATATCTGGCATCCGAACTCCAAATGGAGTGATTTCAAAGCCCAGATGTTCATCTTGAAGTCCTCTATCATCGTGCAAACTTTGGCCTTCATTGGAAAATATATCTGGCTACAAAACTTGGTCTTGCGGGTTCAGTATCACATCATCCTCTCCCCCTTCAAAAACATTCGTCCTCAAATCTCCGTGCACTATAAGAAGAAGACTTAGAACACACAAAATTGCACAAAGAAACAAAAGGACGTGAGGGACCAAGACACAACTATGGAAAGTTAAACAAGTGAGATCAAGTATGTGAAATTTCAATTCATATCCATTTAGAAACCTCCAAGCACAATTATTTCCTAATCTCAACTTAA
The DNA here is from genome assembly GCA_029168935.1 of Oxyria digyna. Taxonomy (NCBI): domain Eukaryota; kingdom Viridiplantae; phylum Streptophyta; class Magnoliopsida; order Caryophyllales; family Polygonaceae; genus Oxyria; species Oxyria digyna. The sequence goes on from JAPVLV010000009.1 coordinate 45,099,734, forward strand.
AGATATGCTTGAGTATAGAACGTGAGATGCACATGAAATTCTTGACCACAAAAGCTAAGATTATGATAGTTTTTCCCTCACGTGGCCAGAATTGTGAATGTGAGAAAGGATACTCACATGCAAGCTTCTTTCTTTATGAAAAAAACAGTATCATGCACATTCGATTCACTATCCTTAAACAAATATTCATGCTCAAGTAAAGGAATAGGAATACAAAAGGTTGAGACAAGTTTTACTTCCCTTAAAGGTGTCTCCTCCTTTTCTGATGGCCTTAGCTGCTCATCATGGATAATTGGGGGCGACAATTCTTCCTTGAGCTCTATATATGGTTTGGTTGGCTCAAGCTCCTCTTGTTTGACATCGCTTCAGAGATTTTGAATGACATTCAACGAGGTCTCCATTGTAGACTCCTTGAAGTTCAAACATGGCTTGACTTCAGTAGCACACCATGGGGACGCATGGTCTAGGAGAAACTGTCTGAGTTTGTCCTCCACCAATCTCCTCCTACCTCTCCCGACACAATTATCCGACCAAATGACATCGTCCGAAGAAAGTGGTGACCAATGGCGGATCCAGAAATATTTTAAAGCAGGGGCTCAATTTCGTATATTATTAATGCGACTATTATATAGTAATAAGAAGTAATTGATGTTAAATTTATATATATTATTTAAAATATAATAATTAGTAGTATAATTATATTTTATTGAATATGTAAACTTGGAAAATTATAATAAAATGATTTTTATTTTACTTATTTGACGAGAAGCTTAATTTATGTTGTTTACATAGAAGAATTGTTATGTGATAAATTTCAAAGTTACAATCTAATAAACAAAAGAAAAAAAATTAAAATCCTCATATTTATTTAAGCCCCTTACATTATTTTAAATTTATTAGTGTTGAAAAAATTTAAGCACGGTCGTTTTTTAGTTTAATAATAAAAACAATCTAATTAACCATAACTTTAATCATTAACAATTGGAACTGGACTTAGGCCCATCAATTTATTAGTGGGCTTGTCCTGTCATTTCTAATACTAAAAGACATATAGTACTTTTTAAAGTTAAACAAAAGAAATTGTTCATCTTGTTCTTCTTAAACGTCGGCCCTAGCTACTAAAGAGGAGGTGCTTCAATAGCGGTTTTATAACATCATAGCTAACCTCCGACGTATTCCGACAGGGAAAGGGGTGCTTGAGCATCCTCAAGCACCCCCTGGCTCTGCCACTGGTGGTGACGACTCCGAAGAAAGTGATGGCGGCTTCGAAAAAAGTGATGACAACTCCGAAGAAAGTGATTGAAATACACTAGATTACAAACAACAACTATGACGACAACTGTAAGTTGGTAGCCTAAGAAAGTGATTGGTGTTTAAGTTTTATTTGGTTTGTGGTGTTTAAGTTTTATTTGGTTTGTGGTGTTTATGCTTTATTCACGTTGTTACACGTCGTTATTTAGGTAACTAGAGTAAAACATCATAAAAAATGATCCAAACTCCATGTCATTTTTACCTTTCCTTTAAAGTTTCTACTTTGTTCTCACTTATGCAAAAGTTTGTTTTGTCCATCCCCATACATCATCAGGGGATAATATTTTCATCTTTCCAAACGCTGGGGAAAGTGAAACCAGCGACGACTCTCCCGCCAACTCTCCCCTCAACTCCGATGATACCATTGTGTCCAACACCGAATCCGATGATTCATAAAACACCGATACAAAAACACAGTGAGAAAATAAATGAAAGGAAAGTCGGAGTGCAATTCCGGCAAAGAGTCGGCAGCGATGGACTCATGATCGGTGAAAGCCATCAGGACGAGGGCACTGGTTGAGGAGAAACTGTCAGATTTTGTCCTCCACCAATCTCGTCCTACCACTCCCGACACGATTATCTGATCAAAAGACGTCGTCCGAAGAAAGAGGTGACGACTCCGAAGAAAGTGATGGCGACTCCGAAGAAAGTGATTGAAATAAACTGGATTTCAAACAACAACTGCAAGTTGGTAGCCTAAGAAAGTGATTGGTGTTTATGTTTTATTTGGTTTGTGGTGTTTATGCTTTATTCATTGTTGTCTAGGAAACTAAAGTACTGCATCCTAAAAAATGATCCAAACTCCATGTCATTTTTACCTTTCCTATAAAGTTTTTGTTTTGTTCTCACTTATGCAAAAGTGTGTTTTATCCATCGCATACATCATCAAGCCATCGTTGTTGGTTTTAAAAATCTGCATATATATACCCTCCTCTCTATGAGAAAAGATTCTGAACTAAAACACTAATACAAAAACACAGTGAGAAAACAAATGAATGGAAAGGGCAAGTAAAAGAGAAGCTCATGCAAGGAAGCGGAGGCGGAGAACTCATGGTCGGTGGATGCTATGAGGAGGAGAGATTTGGTTGAGGAGAAACTCTCTGAGTTTTTTTCCTCCACCGCTCTCATCCTGCCTCTCTCGACACGATTATCCGTCCAAATGACGTCGTCCAGGCAGCCGACATAGCGCTAGTCTCCATCATCACTCTACTAGAATGAAATACCATGGATTCTGAGGAGCGGAGGGATAATATCTTCATCTTTCCAAACGCTGGGGAAAGTGAAACCAGCGACGACTCTCCCGCCAACTCTCCCCTCAACTCCGATAATACCATTTTGTCCAACACCGAATCCGATGATTCCTAAAACACCGATACAAAAACACAGTGAGAAAATAAATGAAAGGGAAGTCGGAGTGCAACTCCGGAAAAGAGTCGGCAGCGGTGGACTCATGATCGGTGAAAGCCATCAGGACGAGGGCACTAGTTGAGGAGAAACTGTCTGAGTTTGTCCTCCACCAATCTCGTCCTACCTCTCTCGACACGATTATCTGATCAAAAGACGTCGTCCGAAGAAAGAGGTGACGACTCCGAAGAAAGTGATGGCGACTTCGAAAAAAGTGATGACAACTCCGAAGAAAGTGATTGAAATAAACTGGATTTCAAACAACAACTGCAAGTTGGTAGCCTAAGAAAGTGATTGGTGTTTATGTTTTATTTGGTTTGTGGTGTTTATGCTTTATTCACGTTGTTGTCTAGGAAACTAAAGTACTGCATCCTAAAAAATGATCCAAACTCCATGTCATTTTTACCTTTCCTTTAAAGTTTTTGTTTTGTTCTCACTTATGCAAAAGTGTGTTTTATCCATCCGCATACATCATCAAGCCATCATTGTTGGTTTTAAAAATCTGCATATATATACCCTCCTCTCTATGAGAAAAGATTTTGAACTACACTGATACAAAAACACAGTGAGAAAACAAATGAATGGAAAGGGCAAGTAGAAGAGAAGCTCAAGCAAGGAAGCGGCGGCAGAGAACTCATGATCGGTGGATGCTATGAGGAGGAGAGATTTGGTTGAGGAGAAACTCTCTGAGTTTGTCCTCCACCGCTCTCATCTTGCCTCTCCCGACACGATTATCCGTCCAAATGACGTCGTCCAGGCGGCCGACAAAGCGCTAGTCTCCATCATCACTCTACTATAATGGAATACCATGGATTCTGAGGAGCGGAGGGATAATATTTTCACCTTTCCAAACTCTGGTGAAAGTGAAACCAGCGACGACTCTCCCGCCAACTCTCCCCTCAACTCCGATAATACTATTTTGTCCAACACCAAATCCGATGATTCCTAAAACACCGATACAAAAACACAGTGATAAAATAAATGAAAGGAAAGTTGAAGTGCAACTCCAACAAAGAGTCGGCAGCGGTGGACTCATGATCGGTGAAAGCCATCGATACGAGGGCACTAGTTGAGAAGAAACTGTCTGAGTTTGTCCTCCACCAATCTCATGCTACCTCTCCCTACACGATTATCCGGCCAAAAGATGTCGTTCAAAGAAAGTGGTGACGACTCTGAAGAAAGTGATGGCGACTCCGAAAAAAGTGATGACAACTCCGAAGAAAGTGATTGAAATACAATGGATTTCAAACAACAACTATGATGACAACTGCAAGTTGGTGGCCTAAGAAAGTGATTGGTGTTTATGTTTTATTTGGTTTGTGGTGTTTATGCTTTATTCACGTTGTTACACGTCGTTGTCTAGGAAACTAGAGTACTGCATCCTAAAAAAGATCGTATATGTTCCTCCAACTTCGACATATTGCTTCGTCTCTTCAACTTGGTGAGATCGGGACTAAGAGTCTTCCTCGTTGGAGTAATCTCTTTTGTGTGATTTTGCTCCCTTTAATTCGATTAAAGCTCGTATTGATCCAAGTTGGTGAGGTAGGGTCATCTATCGCTTTTTTCATTAAAATCTCATAATTCCATAAGAATCAAAGCATGATATCAAGCTAATTAGGACCATGGGCGGAGCCACGTTGTGCCGAGAGGGTGCTCGTGCACCCTCTGAAATAATATAAAAACACTACTATTTATAGAGTTGTAAACATATAGAAGATAGTAGCCCAGCGGTGGAGAACTGTCAAATAAACCCAATGAGCTAGGGTTCGAATCTCTTGCTCATCATATATATTTTTTCTCCACTCCGTAGTATAGGCAGACCAATTTGTTCACTTCCCTAAACCTCCTTTCTTTTTTATTTATAATCACAATCATTTTATCTTTTATTTCTCTTTTTGTTTCAATATTATTATAAACAACCCTTAAGAGATAAATGAGAATGAACGGGGACCGTTCATTCAAATTGATCTAACGGCTCAGATCTCTCTCACTTCCCACACTGGCAACTTCCTACTCGCTAGCTTTTTGTGTGAAACACACGCGCTACATCGTTCCAACGTGATTCAAAATTGGAGCGAAAACCGTCTCTTCCCATTCTTCTCAAAACTTCCACAGAAAACCTCTCTCGCCTAACCTCCTACTCGCTTTTTTTTTCTTCGATTTCTCAACGAAATCACTTCGTTTTCTCTCGCCGATCATCATACTCCTACAAATTTCGCGATGTCTGGCTCACAGAAGAACGACGAATGAAGAGGTATGGTGTTTAATCCCTAATTTTAGCGTATACGATGCTTTTTCCTGTGATTTCTCACTGATTTCTCTTCATTTCACTTTGTCGTTCACCAAAATCCATCAACTCGCTACTAAAAATGGCAGGATCTCAGAGAAGCCAAGTACCAAGAGGTATGGAGTATAATATGGTATTTGGAGTTAGGTTTTTGCTTCGACATGTTAGATTTCGCTACATGCATGTTTGATTTGAATGTACTGAGTGTGAAAAGTATATTTGTATGAGTAGATTTACTATATTCGGTGTGAAATGTTCATTTGTATGTACTGAGTGGTCATTATTTGATCATGACTGTGTTTTTACTCTATGTTCACCAGATCTTGTATATATGTTCATCAAAGTTCCTAACAAAGTTCATCAAAATACATGTTCATCACAGTACATCTAAATGTTCATCAAATATCTTGTATTTGTTCATCGTATCTTGTATATACGTTCACCAGATTTCTTTTCAATGTTCACCAAAATTTTTGTGATTGTTCATCTCATTGCCTATAAAAGTTCATCATATGTCTTAAGATTGTTCATCAGATTTCTCTTATCTGTTCATCATAAATCTGTTATTGAATGTCCAAGAGGTATGAATATTATCCTCTTTATAAACTTTGTATTTTTGCACAAATATATAACTTGTATGTTCAATATTACAAAGATAAGAAGCAAAAAAATAAATGACAGATCACAAAGAAATTTGTCATCCCAAGAACAACAACAGCAGGAGGAAGAAACAGTTCATGGTAACTAATGTTCATCAACTCTTTTTTCTTTGTTCATCACAATTCTTCATAATGTTCATCAGAATGTTTAATAATGTTCATCATTCCTCTCATATATAGTTCATATGTATGTTTAATAATGTTCATCATTGTTTTTCAATATGTTTGATATTATTGTGTTTTTATTTTACAGAGAGCAATGTTTGTGGAATTTCTAAGGAAGCATGACATGGAAGCTAAAACAGCTCTATTCGAAGACGAGAAAAAGGTCAAAGCTGAACGTCTTTCAATGTACTGGAGAGATGACAAGAACAAGCAGGATTGTGGTATATATACCATGCGACACATGGAAACGTACTTTGGGGAGGGGCTGACAAATTTTACAACTTCTTTGAAGAAAGGTGACAATAAGCAAATGGACATGATAAGGGTCAAGTACATTTCAGAGTTGTTAACCAACAGATTCAACAATGCTTACCCACAACTTATAGAGTGGGTAAATGGAAAATGCACAATGTAGAAGTTTGACAATGAGTACAAGAATTCTTTTGTTCATCTATATATTACAGAATGTTCATCAAATCAGTGAACAATGTTCATCAGCTTAACTGTGAATGTTCATTGAATATTTAGCCAAAGTTCATCATATTAACACTGAATGTTCATTGACGTTAATCTCAAAAGTTCATCAATATGATAAGTAATTTTACTTGTCTTTTTCACAAATATATTCATCATATTAATAATGAATGTTCATCGAGCTTAGATACAAAGTTCATCAAATTAACACAATAAGTTCATCACATTAACAGAGAGAGTTCATCTAATTTGATATCGGTGTTCATCAATTTTTCCCATGTTGTTCACCAGATTATATATAATTGTTCATCAATTTTTCCCATGTTGTTCAAACAACCACACATAAGATGGAATATCTTCGTTCAACAATAAGCCAAATGCAAAGGTGATTGAGCACTTGTAGTTTTCAACTCCAGTGAAAGGAACAAACACCATATCATACCTGAAAACAAAAAGCAAAAACTCATAATGTTCATCAAAACTGTATTATTTGTTCATCAAATGATTGAACAATGTTCATCATTACTGATAACAATGTTCATCAAAACTGGGATAAGAATGTTCCTCAACTGGTATGAATGTTCATTAATAAATCTAACAGTGTTCATCAAAACTTGTATGAATGTTCATCAATAAACTCGCAATGTTCATCAATAAACTAGCAATGTTCATCAATAAATTTTTATATGTTCATCTATAAATAAAACATAGTTCATCACAACTACAATGATTGTTCACCAAAACAAATAGGAATGTTCATTAATAAATTTAACATTGTTCAACATAACTACTTAGAATGAAAAACAGGTAAGAATGTTCATCAACATACCTATTTGATTTGTATGTTGCATCAGCAGTCACTACATCACCAAAGAATGAAAAACTCTTGCGTGCAATCGGATCAGCCCAGAATAAACGAGTTAGTTGATTATGCTCATTGACATAGTATTCAAAATAGAGAGCCTCACATCTCTCTTTCTTGCGAAAAAGGCTATCAATTACCATTTGAGCATCACAACCAACCATATACGCATTGAGATCTCGGTTAAAATTCTTGAAGTCAACCAGCGAGGCACCAACATTTGCGTAAGATCCAACAGAATTCTTGAACATCTTAAATGCTTTGCTAGTCCCAATATTGGACTTGATACAATTAATAATAAAGTCTTCATGGAATGCAGTCAATTTCCGGTTACTCCTGGCAAGATGTCGTTGTGATTCATCAACCATATAATGTGTATGACGCTCCTCAAAAATCTTAACAGAATAGCCATCATGACTAAGATAGCGAAGTGCTAATTTAGCAACACAACCACATCTATCTGAATTCCTCTTCCTTTTTGATGAAGTGGAGTCATCTGCAGTATTTCCATCTACTTTCATATATCCCTGCCTACTGCAACAAAGATACTTCCAAATTGGAACTTTGTTCACATCTTTAGTGCTAGTCCCTGACATGATACGTACACTAAAGCCTGCCCTGATGGCATATTTTTTATAGAATTCGATACCATCTTCAATTGAAGCAAACACTTGACCAACATATGACTTGTAAGAATCTTCACATAATGGTAAAAAGTATTTCGTATTTCCAGGAGAAATAGAAACTACACCATTGGCATTGGATTGATCAACACCTAGAAAAATGTTCATCAGATATTAAACATATGTTCATCAAACTACTTATCAATGTTCATCAAACTACTTATCAATGTTCATCACAAATCCTGTAAATGTTCATTACACATTAAAATGCTGTGAATGATCATCACATCTAGAACAAAGTTCATCAAATCAGTATTAAAAGTTCATTAAGACTGCATGTTTTATAAAAGTTCATCACAAATACTGTCTATGTTCATTATATGTCCAATAGAATGTTCATCACTTCTATTACTGATGTTCATCAAATCCGTTATAAATGTTCATCAAATCCGTTATAAATGTTCATCACAATTCTTCTAAATGTTCATCACATCACTAAAGATTCATCTTCAGTTTTTTAAATGTCCAATATATGTTCACTAACAGTCTTATTAACGTTCATCATATGTCTTGTACATGTTCATTAATTACCTCGGAAGTATGATATTAAGCTTTTTCAAAGCTTAAACATAATCAACAATAGTTCATCGATGATATTGATCAAATTTGAGATAAAAACTGCTTCACTATACACGAATCATCGTAATACTTCAACAAATAAGCTCAAATTGGAGAGAAACAGGGGGATGAACTGGTGAAACAAAGAAAATAGAAGCAAAACCTAGATCCATAGGTAGAATGAAGGAGAAACAAGCTAACGAATGATAATCAATGTGTTGGATTAGCGAACAGAGCAATCAAGAGAACAAGAACACCTGAATACAAAAAATCAACAAAATCAGCTCACACAAAAACAAAGGATATAGAAACGTAAACAGGATGAGGAAAACAAAATTAAATACGAATGCGAGAAGAAGAAGAAGGAATTACACAGCAGAGAAGAGAAGGCAAGATTTGAAGAAGTTTTGTTGAAAAAACTTGGGGGAAAAGAAAACGAAGGCGAGAAGAAGAAGAAGGAAATTTACGAGATCTGTTGAACGCGCTTGTACACGCGCCCAAAAGTGAATTATCCACATCCGTCCGATCTGGCGAAATCAAACGACCCACAATCATTCTCATTTATTACTGTAGCAACTATTATCACCGGACATTTTTCCATATTATTATACACTTATAGTCTTATATAGAGTACCAATCTAAGTATTTTTCTTTTCTTTTACATTATTTTGCTCAAATTTTTCCTTCTATTTTTTTCTCTCAAACTTTTCTTTCTAATTTTTTTTACCAATATTATTATAAAAAACTCCATAACTATAAATTATATTACTGTAAATGAAATTAATATTATTTTTTATAACTAAATTTTTTTTTACTACATATCATTATCATATATTTGATTTTTATCAAAAAATTAACCTACATATCGAAAAAATATTTTTCATAAATTTACTTAATTTTGATCACCAGATACATATAGTCGTATCAAATTTGACTGTTAAGGTTAATGTTGATTAGTTGTGTATTGATTAAGAGCTATAAGATATAAAATACAATTTTTTATAATTTATATTTAATATTAAAATTAATCTCATCCCGATATAATATAATTAATAAGCCCCCTGTGACTCACAATCCTGACTACGCCACTGATTAGGACTACAAAGTTATTTAGCTAAGCTAAATAAAAAGCCTCTATACATGATAAACATAAAATTTCTTGATCATTAAGTTCAAATTCTTTCTCACATACCATAGTAGACTTATCGCTCTTATGGACCAAACAAGTTTATAACCTACGGTCTTGCCATATTAATTATAGATTATCCCAATCAAACTATAGAAACTTCAGTATCTAGTTAATGCTCTTAGATCCTAGTCTCGAAATTCCTATTTTTTGTGGTTATCTAATCTAACACGTATTATTATATAAATTAATAATATTTAAATTTTAAAATTATATTATTGTGAATCTAATTTAATATAAAATTATAGGTTCTTTCAAAATCCACTTAATGTATTTATTATCTTTGTTTTGATTGGTTAATATTCATCTCATTTATTGTCACTTATTAGTGTTTGTGAGGATATGAGACATAAACTACATGTCAATTTGCAACCCATTAATATATAAACTCAATATGAAACTAACACATAGTACAAATCAAATTGTCATCGTCATCTCTAATTTATTTTCACATTGTAAAAGACTTGAAAGTCGCCTACGATGGTTCAACTCTTTAATATTTGTGATTATACCGCCCGTTGAAAGAAAAAATTATAACCGATTCTTTATTTTTTATTAATTATGTTTCGTCAAATCAATTAAACATGCGCATCGCGCGTGCGCCTTCTCCCTGGTATACTTATATAACTCTCAATGTCAAATTTTTTTATGATCTTTTCATTTAATAAAAAGATATGAACTTGAAACTTTCCCGAAATTTTGTTGGTGGTAGATTTAGTCCAAAACTGCCAACTCCCTGAAATACTGAAGAAGTATCATCGGAGATCCGATACTGTGAAGTTGCACCAGTGTGCAGATCACAGTATCAGTGACAGATTTGGCGATCCCGTCAATGCAAGTTTAGGCAATTCGTAGACTGATAAGTTGGAGGATTGCCTTCTCTTCTCCATTTGAGATCGTTTGAATCGGATAAAATGGACAGTTCCTTGCCAACTACGGCAATGACGTCGGCGACGAAGGCGGACAGGAAAGGCGGATGGAGATCTAAATCGCACTCTTCCTCTCAGACTAGCGTCACCGGTACGATTCTCCTGGTTTTTCTCTCTTGCGTCGCCTGGCTCTACGTAGCTGGCAGGTATGATTTCTCTGCTCTCTCTCTTGATTTCGTTGAAATTTGTCTAGTCGTCTTGGAGATATGATCAATTGATCTATGTGAATGCGATATTGGCTCTCAGTGAGTTCGTGATTTGCCATTTGTAAATGAGGATTAGGGTTTAAGTTGTTTCTGACGATTATATGGCTTCTGATGCCGCAGCTGAAATGGATTTTGAATTTGTAGGTAGACAGTTGTTAGCCTGTTAGAAAACCCAGCTGGTTCTTATGTTTGTGGTCATTTCTTGGGGTGGTTCCTTATTCATTTTTGTAATAGATTTATGATCCTATGAAGTTGGCCTTGGTTGTGATTTACCTAAAATAGAGGTTCACAATGATAGCTTCAGAAGATTTAAATGTAGAATATTTCAAACTCGTGACTACGTTGTTATACTGATTAGCTCTATATTTTCATCATCTTATAGATTATGGCAAGATGCTGAGAGCCGAACTTTTCTTGTGAATCTTCTCCAGAAACATTTGGCTCAGGTCTCTCCCTTTCTCTAGTTTGTTTTCCTGCTTTATAGTTTTGATTTTTCATGACCGTGCCTAAAAAATTGAAATGCTTGTTCAGGATCCCTATTTGTTCCACTATGATACAAAATGTTACCTTTTTATTCTTCTTTGCTCCTCCATAGTTATGCGTCAAGGACTTGGACTTGCATATATACATCCTTATGTTCAGAACTACCCTAAGCTGTTGGAACTTCGGAAGACCAGTTTATCAGTGATACCTAACTACCTATATTTTCTTATCTTATATTTGTTGCAGAGGCCAAAAGTCCTATCAGTTGAAGATAAGTTAGTGATCTTCGGATGCAAGTATGACCTCTTTCTCCTTCTCCCTCATATAAACTTATCCATATGACAAGAAGATATGGAGGTTTTTTGCCTTCGACATACATGCATGTCATACTACTTGTGCTTACTAATACATATTATCTAAAATTCTTCTTGAAGTGTTAAATGATCCAGACTTTGCTTATTGGGTCTCTGGTGTAGGGACTTGAAGAAAAAAATTGTAGAGGTTGAGATGGATTTAACATTGGCGAAGAGTCAAGGTTATCTCCAGAATCAGGGAAAGAAGAATGACTCAAAGAAGCTTCTTGCTGTAATTGGAGTTTTCACTGGATTTGGCAGTCGCTTGAAGCGCAATACTTTTAGAGGCTCCTGGATGCCAAGAGGTTCTATTAAGCAATCCTTGATCATTTTGTTTATGTGGGATGTTTTTTCATCCTATGCCTTAACTAACGGTTACCATGTCAATCCAATGTATGCTAGATGTTAGTCGATCCCCTTATTATTTTCATCAATGGGGTAACATGGTGAATTTCGTCGTCTACTCATGCGTTATCTGCTAATCTCCTTATAATTTTACTGTATAGGAGGAAGCAATGTCTGTGTGTTCTTTTGAATTGTAAAATCGGTAGTTTTGTGGGATAAATATAATTCAAATTCTACAAAAAAAAATCTGTTTCTATGATCTATTGTATCTTCTGTCATATCTATGTTTCTCTAGTGGTTTCAATCAAAACCTTAGGTATCATAAGTTCAATTCGTTTATAAGATTTGAAACTACTTAACTATAATGCATCTTCTTCTAGTATTATATTGCTTACACTTCTAGTAGTAATTTTGTTTAAGTAATAGTTCTTTTTATACTTGCATTGCTATAGAGTTACTGTTAATTTTGTTTCTGGTTGCATGTTGAGAAATCTTGTTTAACATTCAAATTACATGCTTTTGCAGGTGAGAAATTGAGAAAGCTCGAGGAGAAGGGAGTTGTCATTCGGTTTGTGATTGGACGGAGGTTTTTCTCTCTTACACCAGAACTAGTTTATATAATGTGGCAGGCGCCAATATAATTTGATTTTAGATGTTTAGTCATCTGTCCTTTGTATGGCTTGAATTAAGAATAATTAGTTTTGATTGTGCACTCATGCAGTCCCAATCGTGGTGATAGCTTGGACCGTATTATTGACGAGGAGAATCGGAAAAATAAGGATTTCCTGATACTTGTAAGTCCAAGGTTTTCATTTATAACATAGTGGTTTTCATTTATATCATAGTGGTTTTCATTTATTAAAATCAAAGTGATTATGGAGTCCTTCATTTAGTTATCTATGCACAAATTCTTGTGATGAGATATATATTTATTCAAATGGTCTCTATACATACACATTGAATTGGATCATCTTTCTAAACTCAGTCTTGCCTGTCATAATTGCTGGTGATGAGGTTGTGTTATGATGCTTTCAGGATGGTCATGAGGAGGCTGAGGAGGAGCTACCCAAGAAAGCAAAGTTCTTTTTTTCCACAGCAGCTCAGAATTGGGATGCAGATTTCTATGTGAAAGTTGATGATAACATTGACCTTGATCTTGGTAGCTCATAAAACTTATCTGATTTTTTTTTATAAAGTTTCTTTATTGATCCACCAACTAATTGTGTGGTATTGAATGTATGAGTGTTGGTCAACAGATGGACTAATTACACTGCTCCAGAACCGCCGTGGTCAAGAGAGTGCATATATCGGATGTATGAAGTCCGGAGAAGTTGTAACTGAAGAGTAAATCCTCCACCCTTTATTGTTTCTTTCCCTTTTGCCTTGTCGTGCAAGTTAGTAATAATTCTGGTATTTATTAAATCTTAAATTTGTCTTGGGCAAAGAAGATTCGAGAAAAACATAGTGAGAAATTAATAGATGAATCAAGACTGTATATGGTAGACTGTTTTGGTGGGCATGGTAAAAAGAGAGAGCATGTAATCATATATTTTTAAGACTTTTTTAGATGTGTGTTGTATTATAAAATGCTTGAAAAAGTAGGAACTACGAAAGAGAAGGAAAAAGAGCAATTCAATGCACAGCAGCCAAGAGCTTCAATTGTGCAGGAAACTGAATTTGATTGCATGACATAACTGGAGCCATGAACCATCTCTGTCTATAAAAACACAAACTAACAAGTATATGCAATTATTGACACAGTTTATACCACCAGGTGTGACCTATCACTAGAAAAGATCATGCAACAGAATTCTGATAATCAAAGCTGACACATCATCAACAGTACAGTAGATTTTTTCTGGGAACTAGAGAGTAATTAACAGTGGCATGACTCTTTTTCGCAGTAGCACATAACTTTTGTCATGCTGTTTTCACAAGCACATTTGGCTGGTTTTATCTATTACTCTCAAAGTGTCATGTTATTTCCTGGTAGTAGTTCCTTATTCAAAAATCTGCAACTAATTAAGATATCCTCAAGTACTTGAGTTTCAACAACTTTTTGCAGATTATTATCGAATAAGCACCTAAAAAAATATTTCCTAGTTTCAGCTTATAGTTTTATTATAAGATTCTCAATACTACTATTTAGATATTGAGGTGTACACTTCTCTAGTTTTCCCCTTCCACAAATAATTGGTTTCTTCTTTCTCAACTTGGGTTTGCTGCTGGAAATAAAGCAAAATCTTTTGAATTGATTTTGAGAACTTAATTGATTTTGCAGGGGGAAGCAGTGGTATGAGCCTGATTGGTGGAAATTTGGGGAGAAGAAAACGTAAGTGCAATTACGTAGTCATTTTTTTCTGAGAACAAAACATATCAAGTGCTTCACATCTGTTTTGGTCTCGGCTAATTAAGATTTGAGGCGAAGTGAATGAACATGCAACGGGCACATTTTCATATAGTTCTCTTCCTAATACCAAAACTTCCTTGTAGGCATTAAAATACAAATTGTTTGCTATTTCTTCTCATATAGAACTCTACACTGTTAATTTGTGGCAGGTATTTTCGACACGCTGGCGGATCACTTGTCATCCTTTCTAAAACTTTAGCTCACTATATTTTTGTAAACAGGTAAGTGGCTCTGTTTAGCAGTTTTGACTGTGATTTACATACTGCATCCTTAAATTGTGGTGGTACAATGTTTCAGTGCATCTCTCAAGACATATGCCCATGACGATACATCAATCGGTTCATGGATGATGGGATTGCAAGCGACTTACATTGACGACACACGCCTTTGCTGCAGCATTTCAACACAAGGTATCACTTTGTTACATGCCCAATCTCATATTCTTAATAACATGATCAGAATTTACTAATCCATGAACTCAATCATCAAGACTAGAATCATTGATCCTTCTCCATTAATTTGCAGATAAGGTTTGTTCATTGGCTTGATTGTTGAGGAAAATCAGGGTTGTATCCTGGCGTTCGATCCCCCGAAAGTATTGCATTTGAACTAACTATTCTTATAGAGGGTAGTATTGAGTATAGTAGTCTCTTTCTATGTCTGTTTTGCTCCATTAAAATGTAGTTGCGTATAGTTAGTAGAAGTAGAACCTCAAAATCTCACGAGGCTAACTTTCATATTACCCTCTTGTAATATTACAGTCTTATGCTACATTTGCTACTTTGGCCATCGATATTATAGAGAGATCACATGAATAATATGGCATTTGGCAAGGATAGAGGTGTCTTTTCTACACATTCTCTGTTGGACCCGGTTCTCGCGATCATTAATGTGGACCCGGTTCTCGCGACTCTAATGACGCAAACCCGGTCCGCGAGTGAGCAACAGGCCGCGAGCCCATAAGGTCAGAAAATGGGTCGAGAACGGGAAGCCCATTAAGGAGCCCAATAGGTTAAGAGAGCAATAGGTTAAGAGAGCAATAACGGATTGAGTGGGACCCATGGCGTGATTATAAATCCTAACGGCAAAGAGAGAGAAAAGGACGGTCGACTGAGGGCATCTTCTTCCACTTGAGAGAAAGAGAAAACACAGAGGGCGATTACTCGTTTACGAGCTCGTCTCCTCGCTCCCGATTTACCTCTTTTCGTAGGAAGTCGGATGATCGGTACCTGGATTCTGACTCTCGGTATCGTCATCGTGCTTTTGAGGGTTGATTCGTCACGATTGGTTGAGTTTCATCATTTACTGCTTCATTGAGTTGGCTCACGAGGTTTCATTGTTTTAGTCGTTGTTTTGAATGCTATCTTCTCTTTGTGTTGTTTCATCCTGCTGTTGTTATTAAGGCATTGTGTTCGTTTATCTGTGGCCACTACTGACTTGAGCGTCGGAGAGCCAAATCTGGGGGTTCAACCTTCTGGTTTGGTTGTGCAGGTGCAACAGGAATTGAAGAACATGAAGAACAGAAGGGAATAGCATATTTTGATCCAGTTGACGGTGAATTACAAGTTGTTGCTCCAGTTTGCGTAAGGAAGGTCTCCAGCACTTAAGGATTTCTAGAAGGCCAGATCTCGCGAGGTGTTGATTGCGAGATCGCGAATATCTGGGCTCCAACACTGGCGCCGACCGTGGGGATCTTCTCGCGCAGCTAGCTCCCTTTGGAATCTCAAGAGTCAGCTCGCGAAAGGCAGAATCATGGTTGAAACCGGCAGAAGCGGAACAGTAAACGCCACCACATCACACCTCAATCAAAACACTCTCAATCCCCCACCACTCCCTCGCGTCGAAGAGGAAACTCCCGAGCTTATCACTATCCCTCGGGAGCAGAACGAACTTTTTGCTGCCTGGATAGCGCAAGGCGCCCCGATTGTCCCAAATACAGCTAACCAAAGGGTCGAACCTCTCCACGACCAGACCAATCGCGACGGGAGAGAAATTAATCGAGAAGAGGTAGCTGAAATTGTCCCAGATGACAGAGACTCGGTGTCTAGAAGGCCGAGGGAAAGAATTGACACTCGCGAGGTGGATCGGGGACGGTTCGACTTGAACCAGGCTCCAATGAGTCATCAGGAACACCACAACTCTCAGCATGATGTTCGTTACGACGAAAAGGGCCGCGCATACTACCCTGCGCAGGAACAACGCGAGTATCAGAGAACCCCCTACTACAATCGCGAGGCGTCCCAGAACCCTCTCGACTTTTCAACGATATTTGGCCCCACAGCTTTTGCAGAACATATAATCAGAGCCCCACCGCTACCAGACTTTAGATTCCCGACTGTCAAAGAGTACACTGGCAAGGGAGATCCCAAAGAGCATCTTACCCGGTACAAGTATGCTATGATCGCGAGGGGTCCGGATGAGGCTACCCTTTGCAAGGGATTCCCAGGAACACTCGCGGACACCGCCATGACATGGATGCTAAATCAACCGCCCGGGAGTATCTCTTGCTTTGCAGATATCGAGAGGGGATTCTTGTTGCATTTTGGCTCCTCGAAGAAGAGAAAGATCACCATGCAGGAGGTGGTCGGGGTCAAACAAAAAGTGGGCGAAAGCCTGGAAGAGTATGTGAAAAGATTCTCGTTAATGGTCCTAGAAGCTGATGACTTTGATGATAAAACTGCCCGGGTCGCGTTCTTAAACGGACTGGCCGACGGGAGCGAATTCAAAAAACACCTGTACAGAAAGCAGGAAGTTTCATATCAAGCCATGCTAGAGAGAGCTTACGTTGAAATACAAGTTGAGACTCACTCGAGCGCACCCGCAGGGGGCGGAAGTCAGAACAAACAGAACCAGAGCCAGAACTCCAGAAAGAATAATCAGAATTGGGGGAACAAAAGGCAGCAATTTGAGCAGGGGCAGAATGATTCGCGTGCTCCAGGTTTGGTGACACAGCGTCAGAATCAGAATCAGTACCAAGACTACAGACAAAATACAGACCAGAACCAATTTCAAGAGCAGAATTTAATGAACCAAAGAGATGACCACTACGGCTATAGAGGTCGCGGCCGAGGCAATGGAGGCCGAGGTCGCGGCCACGATGGAATGTGGTGCTCCAATCACAATTCCACTACTCATAACACAGATGAGTGCCGGAGTGGTCCAAGGACGAACAACGAGCCTGAGCAGAGAGCCGTCCTCATGAACCAAAGAGGCGGGGGAAACTATCAAGGCAGGGGTGGTAGAAACCCTGGCCGAGGACCATTCAGAGGGGGAAATAACAACGGTGGGCGAGGAAGAGGGCGCAATCAGCAGCACGCGAACGATCCTCATCCACCTCAACACAACCAAGATTTCCCGCGACCAGACGGTCATGTAGGGACCATAGCCGGGAAGCATGTCCCTATACCCCCGAACAGACGTGAGCAACGCAAGATGATCAACGCACCGCTCCCTCGCGGGCTCCCAGTTATGAGCATCGCGAAACCCCTTCCCAGAGAGCCATATCAACTAGTCTTTTCTAACGAAGAGATCAATGAGTGGGCAGTCTCTTCCGGTGATCCATTGGTTATACATCTACAAATTGGCACGAAGCTAGTCAGTCGTATTTTGGTTGACACGGGCAGCTCTGCCGACATAATATATCTGGATGCTTTCGAAAAGCTAGGGGTCGACCCACGAATGAAAAGACCAACAAGAACAACCTTAGTAGGCTTCGCGGGGGAAAGAGTCACTGCTCTAGGAGTGGTGAGTTTAGATGTAGTGATGGGAGATGAGACAGGGCCACGAAGATCGGAAAAGATTGATTTTGTAATTATCCCGACAAGCTCGAGCTATAACGCGATCATCGGGAGAGGCACATTGTGCAAGTTTGATGCCGTAGTATCCATGAGTCATTTCTGCGTAAAGTTTCCCACACCATCCGGAACAGGAGTCGCGACAGGCGTTGAGAAAGAGAGCATCTCTTGTTACATCAAGTCTGAAAAGGGAGAAGAAACGCCTCTGCTCGCGAACCAACTTTTTGTCCCCGGCATGCCTAATGTTGAGGAGGAAGCTGAGTTAGATGTTCGCGAACCCCCTAGGTATCAGGATTCTGAGGGGAATGCGGACAGAGCAAAGTTTTCCGGATTTAAAACACAGGAAGTCACTCCTTTTGTGAATAAAGAAGAGAAGTTATCGGTAGGGGGCAGCCTTGACCCTATGGTGATGGTAGAGATTGAAAACCTGCTATCAGAATCGCGAGACGTCTTCGCTTGGTCCCCCAAAGATTTGAAAGGAATTCCCCCATCAGTGATCACTCACTCTCTGAATATTAGCAGTGATATCCTTCCCAAAAGGCAGCGAAAGAGAAAACAAGCAGGTCCGAAGAATGAGGCCGCGGCCGCAGAGCTCGCGAAACTCCTAAAGGCTGGGTTTGTTAGACCGGTGCAATACCCAGCATGGTTGGCTAATGTCGTCATGGTCGCAAAGAAGGGAACTGGTAAATGGAGGATGTGTGTAGATTTCACAGATTTAAACAAAGCCTGCCCGAAAGACAGCTACCCGCTGCCTTCTATCGATCAGCTTGTAGACTCCACCGCAGGACATGAAGCACTCAGTTTTTTAGATGCTTACTCAGGATACAACCAAGTCATGATGAACCCCCTGGACTCAGAACATACCTCTTTCATAACAGACAAGGGAACCTTCTGCTATAAGGTGATGCCTTTCGGCCTTAAGAACGCGGGGGCCACTTTCCAGAGACTTGTAGACCGTATTTTCAGTGATCAGATAGGAGATACAGTCGAGGCCTACGTTGACGACATTGTGGTGAAAAGCAAGGAACAGAGTAATCACGCTCGCGATCTGGCGGAAGTATTCGCGACTCTCAGAAAGTACGGGATGAGTCTAAACCCAGACAAATGCGTGTTCGGGGTCACAGAAGGAAAGTTTTTAGGCTTCATGATTAGTGCTCGCGGTGTCGAAGTAAATCCCGATAAAGTCAAAGCCGTTCTCGATCTTGAACCACCGCGGTCTACCCATGAAGTCCAGCGTTTCGTAGGCCGAGTAAATTATTTGGGGAGATTCTGTGCCAAGCTGGCCGAACGAAACCTCCCCTTCTTCGAAATTTTGAGAAAGCCAAAGAATTTTGAGTGGACTGAAGAATGTGGTCAAGCATTCGCGAGCCTCAAAGAACATCTGACAAAACTCCCGATCCTATCTTCCCCGGTTCCAGGAGAAACTCTACAGTTGTATCTCGCGGCCAGCTCAAGAGCGGTGAGTGCAGTCCTTGTTCGCGAGTCAGAAAAGCCAGTCTATTTTGTTAGCCGAGCTTTATTACCCGCGGAGACACGGTATTCCCCAGTTGAGAAATCTGTACTTGCACTGATAACAGCTGCTCGCAAACTAAGACCCTATTTCCACGCACACCCGATTGAAACCCTAACAGACTTGCCACTGAATAGCTTCATGACAAAACCAACCGTTGCAGGGAGGCTCACGAAATGGGTCATCGAAATGTCTGAATTCGATGTAGTGTATCGACCCAGGCCAGCTATCAAGGCACAAGCACTCGCCGACTTCATCGTCGAAACAAGTTTCAGGGAAGGGGAAGTGGTGAATCCGTATGGTGAACAGATGATGTGGATAATGCACACTGACGGGGCTGTGAACGATGAGGGGTGCGGCGCAGGTGTGATTCTCACGTCGCCTACGGGAGACGAGATAAGCCACGCCATTGCACTAAAGTTCAAACCCACGAACAATGAAGCTGAGTATGAGGCCTTAATCGCAGGATTAGAGTTAGCCATCGGCCTTTCAATCTCTGTGCTTTCATGCTGTTGTGA
The DNA here is from genome assembly GCA_029168935.1 of Oxyria digyna. NCBI lineage: Eukaryota > Viridiplantae > Streptophyta > Magnoliopsida > Caryophyllales > Polygonaceae > Oxyria > Oxyria digyna. The sequence goes on from JAPVLV010000009.1 coordinate 45,119,871, forward strand.
TTCAGAAGTTGTGGTAAAGCAGGTACAAGGGCTTTATGAAGCACGAACAGGGAACCTCCCACAGTACCACGCACGAGTCGCGACGTTGACCTCGCTTTTCATGCATTTCGAAATAAAGGCAATCCCAAGAGAACTGAATAAGAAAGCAGATGAACTCGCGAAGCTGGGAGCCGGATGGGAAGGTCCCAAAGAAGAACGCGAGCGAAGGTCAGGGTTCATGGTATCAAAAGGGGGGCCCCCGAAATATCTGTTTTTTGTGAAAGAAGAAAGCGCCATCAGTCGCGAGATTGAAATGATGGCGATCAACACCTCGTCTGAAGATTGGCGCCGCCCATTCATTGATTATCTCAGATATGGTCGCGGTCCATCTGACCCAAAGGAGCTCATACAATTAAAAAGAAAGGCTGGACGTTTCTATATCAGCAGAGGCGAGCTCTACAAGAGAGGAGGTGACCCTTGCGAGCTGAAGTGCATGGGTCACTACGAAACAAAAGCCTATCTCGAAGAGCTACATGCTGGGCTGTGTGGGACACACGCAGGGTGGAGACCCCTGGTATACAAGGCTTTGCGCCAAGGGCATTTTTGGCCCACAATGAAACAAGATGCTCAAGCGATGACGCGAGCTTGTCAGGCGTGCCAATATTTCGCCCCTGCCTCCCACCAACCAGGAGTCCAGCTTCAGATCATGGGAAGCCCCATCCCTTTCGCGATGTGGGGATTGGACCTTCTTGGCCCTTTTAAACCAAAGGCCCCAGGTCAACTCGAGTATATCATTGTCGCGGTCGACTACTTCACAAAATGGATTGAAGCGGAAGCACTCGCGTCGACAACAGTACCTGTAGTAAAAAAAATTCCTTTGGAAAAATATTATCTGCCGCTATGGGTTGCCACGCGAGATCGTAACCGACCGAGGCCCTCAATTCAACTCGCCCCAGCTAATGACATGGTGCAGCGATCTGGGAGTTAGGCTGAAAATTGCTTCGGTTGCACATCCGCACTGCAATGGGCAGGTAGAAGCTGTCAATAAAAGCATTGTCACAGATCTGAAGAAAAGGCTAGATAACGCCAAGGGCAGATGGGCGGAAGTCCTGCCACTTACTCTCTGGGCCAATCGAACCACAGTGAAAAAAGCAACAGGAGAGAGTCCTTTCGCCCTTGCGTATGGAGTAGAGGCCGTAGTTCCAGTAGAAATTTTGTTCCCAAACGAAAGACTCCTTCACTATGACTCGGAAACCAATGATGAGAAGATGAGGATGGAACTCCAACTTCGCGAGGAAACCCAAGAAATGGCGGTTATTCGGGCGGCCGCTTACAAAGCGGGCGTCGCGAAGTATTATAACAAGCATGTCAAGGAGAGAGGTTTCGTGAAAGGAGATCTGGTCCTAAGAAAGACAGAGGGGGGAAAACTCGACCCGAACTGGGAGGGGCCGTACATAGTGGATCGCGAGGTCGCCCCAGGGGCCTATCGACTGAAGGATAGCTCTGGCAATCACGTTGCAAATTCCTGGAACGTGATGCGACTGCGCCGCTATTACGCCTAGCCTACTCCCCCACACAGGTATAAATTCCCACGTTTTTGTAACACGTATGCGTATCTTAAAATAAATATCTCATAAAAGCGATTCAATCGCGGTATAAGACGTTCTAACAAGCTGTATGCAGGCGAAAGAACCGATTGATACTAAACATTAGCAAGAATCTATCGTCGGGTTACCAGAGAAATAAATACTTTCGCCGCAAAGGGAGCCGTAATCTCAAAATAAAAGGTACGCGCACATTTCGGGAAGTTCAGAATGTTGCATAAAAGCCATGACACTGGGCTGGGGCTAGAAGCATCCACCCAGGTCGCGAAGCCGTGACACTGGGCTGGGGCTATAAGCATCCACCCAGGTCGCGAAGCCGTGACACTGGGCTGGGGCTATAAGCATCCACCCAGGTCGCGAAGCCGTGACACTGGGCTGGGGCTATAAGCATCCACCCAGGTCGCGAAGCCGTGACACTGGGCTGGGGCTATAAGCATCCACCCAGGTCGCGAAGCCGTGACACTGGGCTGGGGCTATAAGCATCCACCCAGGTCGCGAAGCCGTGACACTGGGCTGGGGCTATAAGCATCCACCCAGGTCGCGAAGCCGTGACACTGGGCTGGGGCTATAAGCATCCACCCAGGTCGCGAAGCCGTGACACTGGGCTGGGGCTATAAGCATCCACCCAGGTCGCGAAGCCGTGACACTGGGCTGGGGCTATAAGCATCCACCCAGGTCGCGAAGCCGTGACACTGGGCTGGGGCTATAAGCATCCACCCAGGTCGCGAAGCCGTGACACTGGGCTGGGGCTATAAGCATCCACCCAGGTCGCGAAGCTGTGACACTGGGCTGGGGCTAGAAGCATCCACCCAGGTCGCGAAGCCGTGACACTGGGCTGGGGCTATAAGCATCCACCCAGGTCGCGAAGCTGTGACACTGGGCTGGGGCTATAAGCATCCACCCAGGTCGCGAAGCTGTGACACTGGGCTGGGGCTATAAGCATCCACCCAGGTCGCGAAGCCGTGACACTGGGCTGGGGCTATAAGCATCCACCCAGGTCGCGAAGCCGTGACACTGGGCTGGGGCTATAAGCATCCACCCAGTTATCCGTGAAACTATATACTTAGCATGGAAGTATGCAATACAAAACACTAATGAATCCCCATCTGTTTTCACAGACACTACAGCACTAGAGAAGCAAACAATCGCAAGACATGATCGCGAACGAAACAGAAAAATGGCAGTTTATGAGGAAACAAGCGCTAAAGCCCCAATTATCCGTGAGCATGGATTTCCCAAGGCATCAAGAATACATTAGCTAAGGTATGATGAGAAAAACACACGAGCTACTTCGTTTTACCACAAGAACAAAGAGTCTGATTCCAAACTCATTATAGGAAATCGCATTCTCAAACACAAAGACGCTCACAGGCGCACGAATAACCCTACTACTGGCTCGTACGCATGCAGTAGTCAGGTGAGAACACACTCTTTACGGCATCACAGGTCATGACATATGAATAATCTATACTTACGCGATCAATTTCCTTGCAGGGTTTTTCATAGGACCAAAAGAAGAATTTTTTCCGGACGAAAGATGTTGGGGAGTGACCTATTTGTAATATTAAGTATTCTCATTTTGAAAAACATTTTTTCCATTAATGAGACACATACTTGTAATCGCGATGGCACATAGATGCACGTTACATTTTGAGTTCCAAAGTTTTTTCTAATAAACCCCAGTCTAATTTATTTATAAAAACTCGTTCATTCTCCCTCCTCTCCTAACACATAGGGCTCGCGAGAATGTAAACATCCTCACGAACACTATGGGGGGAGGGGAAGAGGAGGAGAAATCACCATACAAACGCAGAATAAAAAGGCATAACACTAAGCCCGGAGAGGAACGATGACCTCCACTTGATACACCACGGTCCGAACGGGAACTTCAGGTGGAGAAGCACACCACCTTGTAAAAGTCACCTCATCTCCCTCACAAAGATCTTTCTCATACGCAAACTCACTCCAGCCTTCGCCCAGAAAGTAGGAGCTCCCAACCTTGTCCAGAATCACATCCCAAGACTCGGAATTAGCGCAAAGGATGAGACCCTTACCACCGAAATGACTAAGGTATTGATCGCAATGTTCCTTTGGAAAACGCTATACGTAGAAAAAAGGGGTCTAAGAAACAATTAAGCAGAGAAAGACAAGAGTAAAAGATGATTACCAAACTTCTGCCAGTAATAGCAGAAGAATCCATAACAATGGTAAAAGACTCATGCAGAGACCCCTCTCGAGTTCGTCGTGTCCTGGCCATATCAGAATTCGTTGAAGAAAGAGGGAATGGAAGAAGAAGGCAGGAAACGCCATTTATAAAAGAAAAGTCACCTAACCCACATTTAATGCATTAAAAAGACTAAAAGCAGAAAAGTAGTTGGGAGAACAAAAGCAATAAATGTAAAGACACGCAAGGGAATAATTGTACGATCTCCTCACGAGACCCCAAAAGGAACAAAATTTAGGCTCGCGATCACATTCCGATCCACGAGCCACAGAACCAAGTAACGATTGTATGCAACACCAACCCAAGAGTTTGCAAGCGACAAATAAAAAGAAGTTAAACTTCATCAAAGAGGATCCAGATTCAGATACTCGTCAGTTTCAGCCAGCACTGGATCACGAACCCCTCCCGAGCTACCTACGTCCTTTGTCGTCGCGATGTTTTCTTCAGCAGCAGCTTTTTCGCTGTCAACATTCACAACATCGTTCCCATCACCTGCATCAGACGATTTAGCACAAGAGCGAGTCGAGGAGTCCGCCGCCTTTTTCATCCTGTCCTCCGAGTAAATTACCTTCTTGGGTACCTTGGGGACTGGGACTAAAGGAATATGACACTCCATCCCTCTGACGACTCCCTCATCTTCAGGCAAGAAGGGTTCGACGTCCCAACCTTCAAGAAGGCTCGCGTCGTCGTCAACAAAGGTTCCAAGAGGAGGAGAGGTGTACGCAGGGATCTCGGCAGGAAGACCACAAAGATCCGTAGGATCGAAAGAGAAGTTAGTCACTTTGTTCTTCCTAAGCTGACGCTTGAGTGCAGTAATCACCAGGGTGTCGCGAGCCAGACTGATAAAATCAATACGACATTTCTCGCGATAGCTAGAAGCATACTGTTTGGCACCTTCGCGACGACCCTTGTCAAAAGCCTGGTCTTTCTCTTGGCGAAGCAAACCTAACTCTGTATCATGATTGCGCTTCATAGTCCTGGCCGAAAGCTCCAAGCCGCTTATCTTCGCCATCAGCTCAGCATTCCTCCCTTGCAGCTCCGCATTCCTCTCTTGCTCCTCCTTTAGTTTTTTCTTCGCGGCCTCCTTAACATCCCGTGCTTTACCAGCATAATCGACCATCTCATTATATTCCCCCTCCATCTTATTATAGCCATCTTCAAGGGCGATGGAATATTGCCCAAATGCCTCGGTAATAAGAAGCGACTGCAATAAGCAAAATATGTTAGTTAAAAACACCTACCAACAAGAAGGAAGAAAACCATTCAGGAAGAAAATAAAGGAAACTGACCGCCAGACTGAGTCTCGCGAGCCCTGCTTTACCCCGAACAATGCCCTCTAAAAATCCAGGCATGTCTGGGAAACCAGGTCGATCGCGATCAAAGAACGTCCTCACTACCTCCTCCTCGGGAAAGAGCTCAGCCAGATCCTGAGAAGAGGTATTTTGATCACCTTCAGAGGTCATGGGCTGTTTACCCTTGGCAATTTCCGAGGCCCTCCCGGCAGGGGTTGCTCGTCGCGAAGAAGGAGACCCGCCGGCCCCTAAGGGGATTGTCGAGCCAATTGGGGATTGATCATCCAGGGGCTCGGGTGTGCGTGTTCCGGTCTCCCCAGATTGAGGCACGGGTTCACGGATATTAATACCGCCAGCAGAGATTTTTCTCTTTTTTGAGGAAGTTTTGCTCTTGTTCGCCGGCTGCTTTCGGCGCTTGCTTTTCTGTGAGGCGAGGATTTGCTCGTCAATAGGTTCCTCGTCAAAAGAGTCATCAGAACCTTCCATAATCGCGAGACGCGAAAAGTATTTTGTCTCTGCAGATAAAAAGAATAGTAAAATAAATAAGGATATAATAAAAGTCCATAAGCATATGACATCGCGAGTACGTAACAATGAAAGAAGGATAAGTAACAATAAACAAGAAATACCATAATGGTGCTTAAGACTAAGTCCACGCTGGGCTAGCACCTCATGGGTAATACACTTCAGGAATATGCGCGTCGAAACAAGATCAGGGAAATTATGGAAATTACGGTAAAGACCATCTTTCTTAGCCTGGGTCCAGTTACCAGATTTGGGCTGAGTCGCGAGCATCGATATTTTGGTCGAGATCCCAGAACCCGGTGGTGGTCGAACCAAAAACCAATCAACCTTCCACTTCGGAATACGGGGAGGACCATCCCACTCCGATCTGCCATTTTTTACGGCGGTGAACATCCCCATTTCTTCAGGAGCCCTTCGCGTAGAGAACATAAGAAAAAAATGACAAGGATTGGGTTTTACCCCGATATCCTGACACCTCATCACGTAAATAACCAAGACCCTCCAAAAGTTAGGATGCATCTGAGCTGGGCTGTAGGTCAGTTCTTTCAAGAGATTTTTGGTAAAGTTGGAGAAGGGGAGCCTAAATCCTAATTTAAGAGACGACATACTCAATGGAAAGAAACTACCATATTCGTCAAGAGAAGTCCCATCCCGAGATGGAAGGGCAAAAATTGTACCCTCTGGAAAAGGATAGGCATCCGCGATGGTTTCAAGGTCGCGAAGGGTAAGATCAGAAGGGAGGGCCGTAAATGGGTTCCCGATATTCTTGACCTTTTTATGATGGACGCGGCGAGTCAAGATCTGTACACGACCCGCCGGGTTATTGAATATGTCTTCAATTTCCACGCGAGGAAGATCATCTCGCCAGGAGTAAAAATTCTCGTAGTCCTCGCGACCGAATAATACTTCCTCAGAATCCCGAGGAGGACTTTTATTGCCACAATCTGCATCTGGTCGCGAGGTAGACGGAACTTCGTCGTCATTATGACTAATAGAGTCTCCTGTGGACGATCAAGAAGAAAAAGATCAAGAATTAGTTTTCCAGGGAAAGAACACGAAACGCGAAGGCTAGAAGGAAGCTTCGCGAGCCATGGGAATAACAAACAAAGAAAACCCTGGAAAACAAAAAATATAAGATCTAAGGGGAAGTTAAACAGACTACTGGTGGAAACCCTAAGAAATGGTGAATAGCTCAGAGGCCAGGAGCGGTAAAAAAGAATGGATTTTGACGAACAGTGAGGGTTTTCAATAGTCTAAAACGACGTTTGAGGAAAAAGGAAATGCCCATCGAATAGAAGAAAGAAGAGGAGACACTGCCCAGTAAATGACCGATAGAGGTATGATAAGAAATCGCCCGACCGCCATGAAAACCAGTAAAGAAGCTTCGAAAGAACACAGTAAATAGCGGAGATACAGAAATATCGAAATCATATATAGAAGCAATAGAAGTAATCAAACGAAAAACGAATTCAAGATAGAACTTACGAGCCATTGGTAAATCGGCGATCGTCTGAACGGGCGAAGATTTCTCGAAGTCTTATTAAGGATGGGTTTTACAGAGGAATATGAGCAGTTGGAGAAAAGAAGAGGAAGAGAAGAATGTGTTGAAAGATCTGACAGCCTTTTATAAGAAAATAAAAGTCCCAAAAGGAAGCCACGTGTTGAAAGGTGTCAGAACGAGGGGATGCAAAACGTTTCGAATTCAAAATTCAAAAACAAGCGCGATGAAACGAGGAGGAGTCGCGAGCGAATAATCTCCATAAGGCTCTCCGAGAACCCGGCTTCAATTCTTACCCAAGCTTTGCCTTCGCGAATACAAAGACTTGGGGGGCTGGCTGTTGGACCCGGTTCTCGCGATCATTAATGTGGACCCGGTTCTCGCGACTCTAATGACGCAAACCCGGTCCGCGAGTGAGCAACAGGCCGCGAGCCCATAAGGTCAGAAAATGGGTCGAGAACGGGAAGCCCATTAAGGAGCCCAATAGGTTAAGAGAGCAATAACGGATTGAGTGGGACCCATGGCGTGATTATAAATCCTAACGGCAAAGAGAGAGAAAAGGACGGTCGACTGAGGGCATCTTCTTCCACTTGAGAGAAAGAGAAAACACAGAGGGCGATTACTCGTTTACGAGCTCGTCTCCTCGCTCCCGATTTACCTCTTTTCGTAGGAAGTCGGATGATCGGTACCTGGATTCTGACTCTCGGTATCGTCATCGTGCTTTTGAGGGTTGATTCGTCACGATTGGTTGAGTTTCATCATTTACTGCTTCATTGAGTTGGCTCACGAGGTTTCATTGTTTTAGTCGTTGTTTTGAATGCTATCTTCTCTTTGTGTTGTTTCATCCTGCTGTTGTTATTAAGGCATTGTGTTCGTTTATCTGTGGCCACTACTGACTTGAGCGTCGGAGAGCCAAATCTGGGGGTTCAACCTTCTGGTTTGGTTGTGCAGGTGCAACAGGAATTGAAGAACATGAAGAACAGAAGGGAATAGCATATTTTGATCCAGTTGACGGTGAATTACAAGTTGTTGCTCCAGTTTGCGTAAGGAAGGTCTCCAGCACTTAAGGATTTCTAGAAGGCCAGATCTCGCGAGGTGTTGATTGCGAGATCGCGAATATCTGGGCTCCAACATTCTCTATAGAAGTGAGTGTACTTTACTCAAATTACTGTCCAAAACACGCATGTGGCCCTCTTGGTGATCTAGATTGTCTTTGAAACATTGACAAAAAATATAGAAGTGGGAGATCCGTCATGTCTTTAAAGAAGCGAATGTGGTCGATGACCGTCTTACTTATGAAGCATGCATGCGCCTAATTACAGGATAACACAAGAGGAGGGACGAGTTTGGATAATCGGGCATGATACATTGTCAAAAAATATTTTGGACTTAATGTGTTAAAAGTCAAAGGGCTTCGTTTGTGTGCCAAACAAGGCCTAAAAATCGAATGTGAAACGAGGAGAAGACGCCATTACAGAAAGACAGTGATCGATTCGCATCTTCACCAATGGCGCTTTCCACTCTATGGAACTCTCTCTCCACTTCAATTCGTCACAGAAATCTCCCTTTTCCAATACCCACCCTCTCTTTCTCCACAACTCCTTCCTCCTCCTCCATAGCAGCTGACAAATTCTTTACCCATTTACTCAAAAACCCTAATCACCCCGAGAAAGCCCTATCCACAATCAAGGCAAAATTGGACACCTCCAGCGTGTGCGAAGTACTCCACAAATGCTCTTCAACCGATCATGCCCATCTCGGTCTCAGATTCTTCATCTGGGCTGGCGTTCACTCGAATTACAGGCACACTCGCTTCATGTACGGTAAAGCTTGTAAATTGTTTGACATTCATCACAACCCAGAAATAGTTACTGGTGTTGTGGATGCCTATGGATTGGAAGACTGTGTTGTGAACGTTAAGTTGTTTAAGATTGTTCTGGGATTGTGTAGAGAAGCCAAGGCTGCTAATGAGGCCTTATGGGTGTTGAGAAAGATGGTGGAATTTCGGTGTAGGCCGGATACTACAGTGTATAATGTGGTTGTTAAATTGTTCTGTGAGAAGGGAGAAATGGATATGGCTGTAGAATTAATGGAGGAGATGGGCTTGAATGGCTGCTATCCCGGTGTCATTACTTATTTGGAGATGATTAAGGGTTTTTGTAATGTAGGAAGGATAGATGATGCTTGTGATTTGATCAAGGCTATGAAAAGCAAAGGATTTGCTGTGAATTCGGTTTTGTACTCCGCTCTACTTGACGGTATTTTTAAATCCGGTTGTACTGACAAAGCAATGGAGTTATTGGAAGCAATGGAGAAAGAAGGCGGGGAATGTAGCCCTAATGTGGTTACGTACACATCAGCTATTCAAAGATTCTGTGAGAAACGACAGTTCACTGAGGCGTTGAGCGTTTTTGATCGAATGGAAAGTTTGGGATGTGCACCAAATTATGTAACACTTGATACTTTGGTCACAGGACTTTGTTCAGGGGGGCTTATAAGTGAGGCTTATGAGTTAGTCCATAAGATTGCTGCTAGTGGTAGTGTCAAACGAAGTGAATGCTACAGTTGTCTGATTGTATCTTTGTTGAGGGTAAAAAGAATTGATGAGGCTGAGAAACTGTTTAAATGGATGCTGGCGAGCTCAGTGAAGCCTTATACAGCCACAAGCAGCAGTTTGATTAAATCCCTTTGTTTAGAGGGAAGAGCTCTTGATGGTTATAATGTATATGGATTAGTGGAGAATACCGGGTTTGTTTTTTCTATTGATAGTGACGTTTATGGGCTTCTTCTAGATGAACTCTGTAGACAGAACCATGTTTTGGAAGCTGCAAAACTTGCAGGTGTAATGGTTGAGAGAAGGATTCAGCTCAAATCCTCGTGTATTGAGATGGTGATTTCTCATCTAAATGGATCACAAGAACTTGAATTGGTTTCTGCTTTGAAGAGGATCCAAATTTCATGTTAACATGAAGATGTGTTTGGTAAAAGTTTAGAACTTGATATTTTTGCTCCTTGGCTTGCTACTCACATTGTTCCGTTTTGCAATTTTAGTTTCATTTTTTAGTTTTAAGAAGGTGAGATTGATGTAATTAACTAATTATGCAAGTGTTCTGAATTTTAGCTGATACTTTGATCAGATTGATGGTACTGATTAATGTTTGAGAAATTCTCATATATCTTGAAAGTTTCAACAGCATCTGTTTGTATTTAAATCTACTAACAGAAGTTTGTTCAAAAAATTTAATTCTCTTGAAGAGTTTATTGAAATATTACCATAAACTTACATTTGAATAGCTATATAGCAAGTGATGCACGTTTCTCTAACAAACATCAGTATAGTGTACACACACCAGCTGCACCTGGCTTCTGATTTTTTTTGTTCATCCCTAAAAAGAATAAGCTGTGTATATTTTCAGAAACAAAGAAAAATCATACAAGCTGACGAGATCAAAGTATGAATAGTCTCTTGCTGCAGAATGCTTCTTTTGACATTGCAAAACCACTGTCGACGTAGAGAAAAGCCAGCAAGCAAATGCTTGGTGCTATAGACCCAGAAGCTTAGAGACTCGGTCTGCAACATTCGCAATTACAAAACCAGCAAACACCTACAAAACAGAAAAATGGTATGCGTGATAATTCTATAAAATTCGTTTTAGGAAGATGATCACCTTACAATAGCTGTCTTACAATACTTAATTCAAAGGCTAGGTTGAGTTAAGCAACACAGTTCATATTTCGTGTATGAAGGCTTAAGATGATTTTAAGTAAAGGGATATCAGTCCAATGAATGAAAGTTCTTCTTTTCCTTGGCTGTATTGAAAAAAAAAAAAAAAAACAATCTGGAGAGATTTCACTAATGGGATGTAATGACTATACTTGTCAATGAGAGAAAAGAACAGACTTGTTGAAACAAAGTTCATTATCTTTCAATTCTTAAAATATATGATGTTTCCATCTAGCCTTTTATAGTAAGGAAAGGATAAAAGAGGAGATTTTTAAGAGGCCATGGAGATCTTGCTCACGAAAATAAACAAGGGAAAGTGGGAAAAAAAACTCATCATAAATTGATTGAAGCAACTGATGATCATCGGCAAAGAGACATGATTTCCACCACCAATTTACCTGCAAAGACCCAAGAATGTAGATTGTCGAATAGTGACGTCCATGAATCATCATGTCAGCCACCATAGCGAGAGGGATGGTGAGGGACATCCCCAACGTAGCCACTAGTGGAGTTGTCCAAACAACGCACAATGCCCTTGAGGAGGAAATATGAGGAAACTAGTATAAGAATTTATGGGAGAATATAAAATAATTTTACTTCAGTAAAAAAAAAGGGAGGAAATTTCAATACACTACCAGAAGTAATCAGAGATGACACTTCCAATCAGACCATTGGCAAGAACAATTTCATCAAGTTTAGCCGAATGAGGAATGGTGAACTTTGGTTCAATTCCTAGAGCTGTCAATGGCCATACTGAAAGGAAAACAACATACCAATTCTCATTTAAATGAACCAAAAATATTATTGAAAAGGACAGCAACAAAAAGTTGTGGATTATATGATGACATCAACCAAAATAAACAAGAAATCCTACCAAGCCACCATAGTGCAACCAGAGTAAACAACCCAATATATCCAAATAGCTTCTCTACTTCCACCTTTTCTCCCTCCTCACCACAAAACTTTTTGAGGAGCACTGTTCAACATAATAAACAGGATATCAGCATGTACCCTCGCAATGAGAATATTTATAGGAAGAAAATAACAAACAGTTCCAACAAACCAGTAAATAGGCCATATGATACTGCTGAAAGAAGACCAAACAGATCCCCCGTAAGTGAGTGCTCTCCATCTCTACAAATACATAATTGCAGATGCAAAATATAACCTAAGCGTGCCAATGAAATAAGCGAAATTTTGAAAAGAGGCTGATTCAGTCCAGGATTACAGCAAGTCATCATGAGCAACTGAGCATTGAAGAAGTCTCAGACAGTGATCAAGCAAACACCCGAAACATGAATGCTTGTCATTATACACCTATTTTACATGTTTCCCGTTAAAGTTGGTCTAGTTTGAAAGAGAAAATTGGCAATCACTACTTTTTATAGTTAACTAACACAAAATCTGCGCTATAGTAGTAGTGAAATGCTACAAAACACCCAACTTCATTTATAACAATTCTGAGCTTTTCTCAAAAAAGGAAAGAAAACTAAGCTCAGATGACTTGAAATGGTAAATGGGTCAACAAAAAAAAGAGACTTACAATGAAGAGCTTAGTTGACCATCATCCTTGGCCCAAGTTTTCCCAAAAGTTGTCATGACAACACCAGTGATGCTGACGAGCACAGCAATTACCTTTGCCATGTTCAGAGAATCCTGGCCTAAGAAAACACCAATAAAAAGAGTGAAAAGTCCAGAGGTTGAAGACAGCACTGTTGTACTTGCAACACTTGTACGGGCAAGGGCAGCATTTGAAAGATACTGCATCCAATAAGAACATTAATCTTAGCTACTGAAAGAATAGTGAAAGGAGCCGAAAACAAACTCCTAAGAGCCATCCATCCATTTATGTCGCTAATTATAAGATGATGAATTTTTCCATGTAACAGCCGGAATGCTCGGAACTCAAATATGAACTTTGCATAGTGCCATAGTGGTGATATTTTCTCAACATATTCTCTCTAATAAACTGACATAACAAATGAAATTCTTACCCAACATATGAAGATAAGAATTACAAATTGGGACCACATAAAAGAAACTAAAGAACCAGAATAAGATTATGAAAACTAACATAAAATCATTTACCTCAGTAACGAACCATAGAGGGGCAATATAAAATGCATTTTTGATAATTTGCCTGCTTGTGAGTTCCTTCCCCTGGTTCTTTGGATGTTCGTCCAATTTTTGTTTCAAAACCAACGGTTTTTCCTCATCAATAATAAAATCTGTCTCATTGTCATCTTTTGCAAAACCTATAGCAAGTTCTACCTCATACACGCTTTGCTCCACAATAACCTTACGAGGAGAAACAAGTTTACGAGGAGTTGTAATTTTACGAGGAGATCCACTCAAAGACTCTGCATTTTTGCGACCTTTAGAAGAGCAACTTTTCAGTTTAGCACAAAACCAATCCTTAATGAAGGCTATCGGAAGGTAAACTACCATTAGAGAAGCTCCCAGATATGTAACTGCAAATGGCTGCTTATAGTCCTTAAATATGTCCTGTCAAAGAGATAATGACACGGGATATTTAAAAAGCATGTCTTGTCCAAAGTTATCATGTCAAACATTCTGAAATGATGCTACACAGAACGACAACAGAAACCAAACAAATCTCTCAAATCTTACAGGAAAAACTGTACACGACCTAATTGTTATGCTGAACACTAAAGTCCATATAGCACAAAACCCAGTTCACAAAGGTTGTTTCAGGGTACTGTGCAAAGCTGTAAAATCTCTAGAAAAAGATAAAATGTTTTGAGGCACAAACTATGTAGTTATTGCATTCTACTCGAAGCAAGGGCATAAGTATTGTATCCAATCTCTACAAAGGATGTAACAGTTTTTACACTCTCCAATCCAGTAAATGGAAGGAGATCACTTTCAAATAGATGCTTTCTGGGTTCAAAATTTTACCTCATACTTCGCCACCCTCTTCCAGAACTATCCTAATTTTAAGTTTTACCTATTTACACCAGCTCAAAACAACTATAACAGTTATCCAAACCAACAATTTTCTTCCTTTGCGATTGATATAAACTCATAAAAGACATAGCATCAGCACCCCCACAACAAAAAACATCTACAGCAACCAAGAATTACCAGCAATTAACAAGAGCACCAATTGACTAGGGCAGTCAAGCAAGCAAAAGTAATTGGCCGCGTTGAACAGTTACAAATATAAAAAAAAAAAACAAGATCCAAGAATTGACAGACGAAGAACCCTAATTAAGCAGAAATACAACAGAAAGAAGGGGGGCAAACCTGAGTAACTTCAGCAGAAGACACCCATATGACGACAACTGCAGCTATTAAGAACAATCCAGCTCTGTACCTCCAACCCATCCCCCAAAATCGAAAACTTAGTCCTTAAAACCCTCGAATCGGAAGAAAAGCAGCAAGAAGAGATCTGGGCAAGCCTCGGATCTCCGAGGGCCGCCTTAAACTGTTCAGAATTCAGAGCAAAGCCCAACTCAATTCGCTTCCTTTTTGCAGAGATCTGAAGCTTGGTGACGGCAGCTATCTGAAGAGGGTCTGTGGATTAGCATAAACTCCTAATTTGCAAGATTTTGCTTAGTTGAACAACGCAAGTTGCATTGGCAAAGAGAGAGGGAGGGAGTTGAAGAAGAGAGGGAAAGGAAGAATTATAAAACTAATAAATGAGGGAATCGTTATCAATATCATCAGTTTGTTACCCTTTCCCCATCTCCCCCTCAAATATTTTAAGGAGTATTTGAATAACCTTATTACAAAATGAGATTAGAAAAATTAACATCTAAGAGTAATTTTATTAATTAATAAGCTTATATTATAAGAAAAATTTGTGTAAGAATAATTATTATGATACTATATAATTATATTACTCCCTTTGTCCCATTATATAAGCCCCATTTCATTTTCTGACGCTATTCACCAGGGCTGTCTCTGACATTTTAAAGGTCTTGTTACTTTTTTATATCTTATTGATAGAAAAAACACAAAGTCTAGAAAAAAAACTAGTATTTCATTTTAATTTTTAAAGGATGCTTAATTGCTCATCATTCTAATAATTCCTTTTAATATCACTAATGTTAGCTTGAAAAAAAGAAATAAGATAGTACCTCATCTGAAAATTAAAGTAATTAAAATGGATTCGAAAAAGCAAGAATAACAAAATAAACCGAGAATCAAGAACTCATATGCCAAAATCTATGCCTTTGAATGATGATGGAGAAACATATATAAACCCCAAATTTAAAACAAAAAATTTGACAGAATATTCATAAATTACCAAGTAGTTATGCTTTTAAGAAATATATAAGTTTAAATTGAAAATTAACAATAATTGAAGGAGTCGAGAGTGATTTCTAAAAAAAAGAATCGAATTTGGACAAAGAGATGTAGAAATTAAACGTTCATTTACACTTAAATCAGAAATTTTGACCTTTTAAATTTAGAGATAAAAATGAGAAAATATATAATAAGCCTAAAACTAAAATATGGGCCCCCAAATTTTTGGAGGCCCTGTTCCGTCACCCACATTTAATGCCCTAGTGCCCGGCCCTGCTATTCACAATTCGAGATAATTCTCTCGATTTCTTCCGATATACAATCGAAAACGTAGTCATGTAAGGTCTTATTTAGTTCGTCTTAACGAGTACTATAACAATTTCAAAATTTTATATTTTTTACTAATACTCCATATGTAACTAGAGATACTAACAAAAACAAATACGCATTGGCATCCGTGCGAGGATGGGAGGGGCTTATATAGTGGGACCCAAGGAGTATTCACACAATCACGTGTGAATTTTTTTGTCCCTAAACAAATGGAATTATTTTGTACGAAAGGACGAAAGGTTATGTGTGCAATTTACCATTGACTTGAACTTAGCAAATGAGCTCTTGAGATTCACACAATCACCAACGAATTTCCACGATAAATTATTATGGTGTTCACCTTTCCCCTTTTTAATAAATACAAGTACTGTATTTAAAATGGATCTTAGTTTTGAGTACAGTATATGAAAGGAGAAAGTTACGTGAATCCTACGGTATTTGAACTATGAAAACAAGACAAAAGTAGGTGGATTTCTTCGTTAATTAAGAACTCCTTTAAAATTACTTAAGGAAATATTTATTATTGAGAATGTATAAAGGAAAAGTATTTTTATTAGCTTTACACAATCAGATTGTTAAACTGTCAAACGTCTACAATAATATTAGTTCGAAGTATTTTGACAGTTTTTTCAATCAACTATTCATATCGACATAGCAATGATTTAGAAAAAAATACTTAAGCTTGTATTTAG
Source organism: Oxyria digyna (assembly GCA_029168935.1). Classification (NCBI taxonomy): domain Eukaryota; kingdom Viridiplantae; phylum Streptophyta; class Magnoliopsida; order Caryophyllales; family Polygonaceae; genus Oxyria; species Oxyria digyna. The sequence goes on from JAPVLV010000009.1 coordinate 45,136,011, forward strand.
AAACAAGCTAAAGTTGCAAGCAACATTGTTAAAAAATAACAATATTAAAATATCTAAAATGACACCGTAAGTTTTTATGAATAAAAAATCAAAGTTGAAATGACATTATTATTTAAGAATGGTGATCTTTTGACTCTTTTCCCACAACACAAGCTACCGCATGTTGTCATGCAGGATTCAACAAATTTCCGATAATTATAATTATTGTTAGATAAATATTTCTAGAATACTTTACTCACTTATACGACACGGAAACGGAAAACGGAAAATGATAGGACACTGAAAAGTAACAATCCTCTTATATATAAAAATCGGAAACAATAAGAAAAGAAATGACAATTAATCTCTTAAATAGACTCATAGATGAACCTTGATAAGAACACATAAATAATAATTGAATGACATAGAAATTATTAAATGCCATATAAAAGACAATTAACAGAATATTTTGTCTCTTTTGTGAACTTGTAAAAAGCATTTGAAGGCTTAGGCTAGGATTCTAAATGACTAGTTGACTATTTTAATTAAGTATCATAGGTTTTCCTTGATTTCAGACGTGTTACCGTGGAGTTTTCGTTTTATTGACCGTTTCTGACATGTGGTTGGATCGTTTTAAGAAATTTCCGAAATTTTTCGAAAGTACGTATCGAAACATTTCGAAAACGAAAACCTTATTTTGCTAGAGGTTTCCGTGCTATATAGGTACTCACCAAATATGAATATCAAGCTGCAACTTAAATTTTTAGCATTTTAAAACGAATGTGAATGAACACCTAACTAATAAAAGGGCCTAGTGCTGGACAAAAGTTGGTGACAACCTATTAAGATTATACAATTCTCCACCCAACTTACGATATTCTCATAATTCAAATAATCAAATGTTACAACTATACATATAACTTTTACACCTATCCATTACTTTCTTTATTTTTGGTTATGATTTTATTGTCATGTATCCGTAGAAAACATGAATACGCTACCATTTTAATTTAAAAGTATGAGTTAAATGGCACAATTATATGAATAGAACTGCATACATCAAATAATATTACAAGAGACCAAGCAAAATTATAATCAAATAGAATTGTGTGGTATATCCACGACTAATTTTGACATTTTCACGAGATCATTGTCATATGTTTTAATGTATGAAAACGTCACATTCAAGGCATTAAAAACCCGACCGGGTTTGAGCTCCTAAACCCGGTCCTCCCTAACTCAGTAGATTCACAATATGTAGATTCTTCATTCTTAACTCACACTCCCTCCGTCCCCAAAATTCTTCTCATCCTTAATTTTGACATTATTTACGTTTTAAGAGAATCTTCGACATATCTTATAATATATAGGAAAAAAATATAGTAATAGGGGTCTTGTTTGATTCGTCTCATCAAGAACTTTAACAATATCAAAATTTTATAATTTTTATTAATGTGTATTTAAAGATATTAACGTTACAAAACGTGTCTCGACGAATGTGCCGGAAAGAGATGGGAAGAACATTAAGGGACGGAGAGAGTATCAAACTAAACTGAATTTGAAACCTTTACAAACAATAAGCATAACACGAGTGTGATATCACTTAGCTTCCCAAACAACTTATAAATAAGCTTCCTTGAGGATTTTTGTTGACCTTACAACACTGAATGACCTATATAAACTGCACATAAGGGTGTGTTTGGATTTCAAATTTAAAGCATTTGAATGCATTATATGTGGAGATCCAAACACATCCTATATCTCTTTTCGTATGATCCAACCGAAAAACAACTTCCCTTATTCTTGATGTATTTTTCGCCATTTTAGCCGTCAGATTGTCCTGAAAAATGTGGTCAGTAAGTACCTTTTTGATGTATAAGTTTCTGCGTTTCTCCAACCAAACAAGTTGTTTGTGTATGAGCATCTGTTGGATTGATCAAGAATCACGAATTATTGGCTTGGGTGTCCATTTGAGATGCAACGACAGTCGTCCAGATTTGGCCCCATCTAGTTGGAAAATGTCATAGAATTCTCCTTCCATTAAAACCCTTGTCAGTGTCATGATGCATCTTCCCATGAAGCTCTGTAAGTACAAGCTAATCACACTTAGGAATTTGAGCATGATTAGGAGGTTCTAAAAACGTAGAAAATTCTTCTTAAGCAAGTAAATTACCTTTCCGATAGTGTCATGATCAAATACTTCCATCACGAGCAATTCGTGTAAGCCGTCCTCCACCACGAAATCAAACGTCTGATTCCAAACTGGATTCAACGTCTCGTTTAGAACCTGTAAATCGATAACATGGAATAATCAACCCCTTATAATCGCGTAAAATTAGAGTAGGAACAGAATTACACTTCATACCCTGGTTTTTACTCTTGACCCAGACTTTTTCATGTTTAAAACGACATAAGGGTCGGATTTTCCCAAGAAATCCATAGAAGGCAGCTCTTCAGCACTTATTACTGTGACAGAAAGTACTCCTCTGAGAATAAGGACGCGTTTCTTCTGTTCGTATTTTCTTTCAATGTCAGAGGCATCCACTCCGTCACTGTCTTCCTTCAAGATTTTCTCCAAACCGGTCAAATGATAATCATGATCAAAATCTTTTAGAAGTTCATTCTTCATCCCAAATGGACAATATAGAAGCTCCAAGTTCACCTAAAAGCAAGATACATGTGAAATTACGCCACAATATCAACACACTTAACCCTGCTTGGAAGATACTAACTACCTTAATTTACTAAGTCAATTAAGGGTGAACTTTAAGTTGTTGATTGATAACAGACTTTACATTTATAGCATTCAACAATTCATTTTGAATGCTTTCTGCACAAAAATATATATTTCTATGTACATTGCTGATGTTTTAACTAAGAATTTTAGCACAGAGCTGAAGCTATTATATAACTTAATATAAGAAGTCAATTAGTAGTGAATATTAAAGAGTCCGTTTGGATGACATTATTTGGCTATTTGTAAAATTTTGTTTTTCTAATAATAGAAGTCTTGTTACTGTATGTTGCTGAGATTTCCCTCTTATTCAGAAACAATTTTTTCCACTATTAAAGCACATATGCATGAAGAATCTGATATGATTAAGCCATTTAGCCCGATTAAGTAGGACAAAATGGGATGCTTACCTGACCTCTGTGTTTAGTATCTCGTTGAATACTCAAATCCTTGACAAGTTTCAACCACACAACCTTCACTTTGCCAGGCTCAAGATCCTGTAGAGAAATTTGAGCACTACCAATGAGTTCAGATGGCTGCAGTCCTTCATCATCAAAGATTCTGACAGTCAGGTGCTGAGTCATTGGATCTTCAACTACGAAGTCAAAACTCTCGTTCCATATCGGGTTTAACTGATTAGCCTGAGGAATTATATGCATAATTGTTACATATGATGAAGTGAAACAATCATTAATGTGTCATTAACAAAAAACAGATTAATATACTTACAATTGTTTTGCTTTTCTTTGTTCGGCTTTGTAATGGACGTACAAATAGAGAGGCAAAAGGATCAGACTTGCCGATGAGATCTTTATTAACTAACTCCTTGGCTTGAACAAGCTTCACCTCTAAGATACCAGTGGGCTTCAGCTCAAGGTCACTAAAACAAATTATATAGCATATAAGCTTGTTGATCGTTTCTGCTGAAATTATTTAGACTATGGATTGAAGAAGAATTTTTCAGTCAAAATCTAGACTCGAGAAATTCATAGGTCATTTTTGTGTCAAAGTTAAGTTTTCATTTAGTAGGGAGTTTTGTATACCTGTAATCACCAGGTAATATGGGTATTATTTGACGAACTGGCCATGATATCGAATCTTCAATGGCATCTCTGATAGTTTCCTGCAACAAAACAAGGTTAATTAGTATTTTGATCGTGCATAACGGCATAGCAGAGAAACTGAGAAATGGATGATGTTATGTGCATGAACACAGGCTTGGTACACTAGTTTTTTCCTTTCTGATCTCACTAGGACATACAAAAGCACACTGAAATTTTGAGACTTTGACCAATTCATACAAAATTTAGTAGCAGGTTTGGCGCCAAGAAGATATGCCAGAATATTTGGTGGAAGGAAAATGGCACATGTACAGGAAAGGGATAAAAATTGTTTAACATCAGACCTATCCGGCATATCTCCATGAAATTTAATGCACACTATTTAATCTTAATTAAGTAGGACTGATTTAAGTGAAAAGAGTGTCTTTACTAAGAAAAGCAGCTAAAACTCTTAAGATTGTATAACAAGAAATGGTGTTAACTATCCTAAGTCTAGTACTGCAGGAGATTATAGTATTCTCACTACAAACTTGCAAGAAAACAATCATATAGCATGTTTCCAACATTTAAACAAGAAGCATATCCGTGACTTACATCAAGAGTATCAGAAATTCCCGGAATTGCTGATAATTCACCACCAACAACCTTCAGCTTAAAATCCAGTAGTTTCTGTAAGAGAAAAATAAACGGATGATACAAGCATCTCAAAGAATAATATTTTCCTTCAATTTAAGAGTGACTTGACCCATTAAAACATCGAACTTTGCAGAGATGTTCAGGTGGGTTTGACAAGAAAGAAAGAAAGTAAAAAACAAGCAGAAGCACTACACCTTTTCTCTCAATGAAAAGCAAACAGCTTTAAAGCAGGGGAATTCATCAATAAGTGGTTTGAAGATGAGCCTGAACACTCCAGTAAACGCAAGGTCTTTGACCTAGACAAGTAGATAAACATACCGACATTAAAACACTAGTTAATCAAGCAGTCAGAATGAAATTAGTTGCATTTTCTATCACAAAGTAACTACTACAAGTATAATTTTCACTTCAATCAAAGAGCGTCATCTTTTTATTGCCTACATAACAAATGTTACTTAAATCACTGAAAATTCGAATAGTGAATTGGCAATGCGTACCTGTACAGGCAAAGCTACACCAACCATGGTTTTTATATCTAGAATGACATTCGGGTTTCCATCCCATTGGATCTCCAACTCCATTATGATTTCATCGGCGGCTCCATCAATAAGCCAAACACCTAAATTCAAATCATTACCAAGATATGAAATTTATTTATAGTTTTCTCTGCTACCACATGAGTCACATGACATACAGGATAACAGCAGGTTCATACATAAATACAATTTTTAGTATCAAAAATTCAAAAGCATGTAATATAATACGCAGGATAAAGCCAACATATTAACAAAGTGGAAACGAGCTATATCTGTGCTTTTTATTCAGAATTCAACCAATATCAGACACACAAATTAGAAAACTATGGCTTTACTTGTTGAATTACCTGTGAACTGAGGTGCCACAGTCCCAAGTGTCAGCTTCTTAAACTTCATTGACTCAATAATAGCCGGACGATATTGGTCCAGAATTGGCTCCACTGAGCTCCTAATTAGCTCTGATGCTGCCTAAGCAACAAAATACCAAACATGGGCAAAGTGTAAAAATGATTGACAACAATAAATGTCCTACATCATTGAATCAAGGTTAGACAAAATTACAACCTCATTCACATACGGCCAAATTTTCTCTAACTGTACATTGAGCCAATTTAACTGCAATTAGAGAGCGAAACAATGTCAGTTGTCAGCAGAACGAGAAGCTTACACTCTAAAGTGCAGTTAATGCAACTCACCTTCTGTTTCTCTTGGAAGACAACCCATGGAGGGTAAGCCTCAGGTGTAAATAACTTCCTAGAATCTTCCACTGTCATTCTAGCAAATGCTTGGACAACGGCCGCCTTATCAAGTCAGGCATAAAAATGTGTAAGTAACTGGATCTTGCTTCAATATCAAGCAGAGATTAAACACATGGGGTGACACAACAGGGAAGTAATCATGGAAACAAATCTACACTAAAGATTGATTAGCAATAATGACTTAAAACTGGTTAACTACAGGCAGGAGTTAGTACTATATTTTGACAAAACAGGACATGATGATCCAAACTCATTGATTAGGAATTTAATATAATCACATCCAATTCCATAGAAATAGAAAGATTTCCAGAAATGGCATCAAAATGATTAGGAAATGCTACCTAATTTCATCAAACAGTCAATTAATCATGTGAAAACATCAATAAAAATGTATAAGCATAATTTTTAATACCAATTGAGAGCGACGTTTATCTCGGATGTGCGAGTAATAAACCAAAGCGAAAATCAATCCTATTCCAGAAGCAATCCCAATAAACACACCAGAAAAGAAACCCATATTCAGAGGAGCCTTTCGATCAGGACAAACCCGGAAGGGAAGCTTGATTTCTTCTTAGCTCAATTTCTGAAGAGAAAACCAATACACAGCTTGAAAAAATGCTGAGAGAGGAAATTTCTCGGTGGGGCATTTTGTCATACACATGGCGAGCTCTGTGGTATTTAGATGACGGAGGTCGTGACTTGTGGGCAAGGTGACGATTACACGGAAAAGAGGAGAACGTTTGTAGGATTTTTTTTTTCCCGATTGGAATTGTTTAATCTTACGTTAAATTTTGATGCCTGAGGATTTTGATCTGGAAAGCAAGAACAATTTGTTTGATTCCTTCCTTCCTCCTTTTTCCAGTTTTCTTCATCGCTTACTATGCTCTTTTTGCATGGAAATCCTCCACGTAATTCACAATTATGACGAGGCCGTGTTTCCAAAAAATAAAATAAAATAAAATCGAAAGATCATATTGTATTATATACTCCGTACAACAATAGCTTAAAGATGAGATACAAGTATCAATTTTACGTGGAATAAGATGCTTAGGTTAAAAATAATGCATGGTCATGATCAAATCAAGGATTAGAGTTTAGCTCAAATTCTATTCTGAGCGTGACTTAAATAAAGACTAAATATGACGTCTAATTATAAACAATAATTCCAATTAATTGTAAAGTTAACATTAAATTTAGTACTTACAACTTCAACTTATACCTAGTATATATAATAAATCAAAATTCTATCATCAAAGTCTTACTCCAACTAAGTTGTTTGTTTGCACAAGTCTAATTTTAGGCCCTTACTATTTAACGCCCATCCTTTTTGCTATTTACCGCCCAGACGCCGTGCGTCACGCATGGATTAAATCCGTGCGTGACGCATGGTTTTAATCCACACGCCACGCACAGAACAAAACCATGTGTGACGCATGGACACAAACCATGCGTCACGCATGGATTTTTTTACCTATAAAAGCCCAAAAACATCAAACCCTACCATTTTGTCACCATCTCCAACTTCACTTACGGCGGCTGCAATCCATAACGCACCATTTTACCTAAAATCCATCATTCTCATCATCTTTTTTGCATATAAGGTATGTAAACATTAAGATTTCATTGTTATGGTATGGTATTGATGTATATATGAGGTTTTCATGTTGTTTTGATGATATTTACTTCAAAATTCAATGTGTATGTTAATTAGTTGTTTAGAAATGATTAAACTTGTAATATATGAATGGATTGTGTACTTTGTTGATAATTTATTGACCAATTTCATATTTTGATGTGTATATAGTTTATTAGGGTTTTGATATTTAATTAGGGTTTTGTGAATTAGGGTTATGAATTAGGTTGTTGAAATGTTACCTTATTAAGGTTGTAACTTGAAAATGGAGCTTCTCCACCTCTTTCATTGGTGCATTCCTCTTCATTCTCCATATAGAAAGAAAGGAAGATAGTTAAAAATGGTGTTTTGCTCTCAAAAATGTTCAACAATGGTGTTAAAAGGGTTTTGACATTTGAAATATGGAAAGAAAGGTAGATAATAGGGATTAATGTAGGTGTTACGGAAATAGTAAAAATATTAATGGAGTTATTACAGTAGGTGAGACTGACGTACCTGCTGGCATGAGTTCTGAAAATAACATCCGTGCGTCACGCATGGATATAATCCACGCATGACGCACGGTTCTCTTCCATGCGTGACGCACAAAATGACACATGATCCCTTTGATTCTTAGTAACACTGATGTGTGCATGATTTCCAATCAAAATAAAATTACATATTGTCAAAGTTTGGCCATTTAAGTCACGTAAGAAGTCCAAACAAAGGATATGCTACTTTACAAGTTAATAGGTGTTATTGGGAGTTACCCACATGGTTAAATATACCTAATAGGCATTGAAAACAAGTTTCATTACATTCGGACATCGTTTCAGTGTCGTTTCGCCAAAAACCGCCTTAAGTCCATTTAAGGCGTTTGTAGTGGTTTTAGCGTTTACGTGCCTCATTTCGTGTGAGCGAGACCTTGTTTCTACTGAATATCCCTAATAAGAGTAAGTTGTATAGTATTTTCAACAATAATCACCGTCAATGTTGTAAAATATACATATTGCGACAAGTTAGAGAGTTACGACTAGTATGTATTTTACAAAGGAGGCGGTACTTTAAAAGTTAGAAGTTGTGATTGGGAGTTACCCACATGGTTAAATATCCATAATATCCACTGAAAACAAGTTTCATTACATTCGGACATCGTTCGTGTGTCGTTTCGCCAAAAACCGCCTTAAGTCCATTTAAGTCGTTTTTAGTGGTTTTAGTGTTTTGGCATAATTTCGAATCCCGTTTTGTATATGTGAGACATTATTGGGACTTTATATGCCTTATAACACATTTTTGTATAAATTTTTCAAACATACGTGAACATCAATGTTGCGACCATATATATTACAACAAGTTAAGCTTGTAGTGAGTAGTTTGATGTTTTACAAAGAGCATGTTACTCTAAAAGCAAAAGGTTTTGATGTAAAGTTACGGACATGGTTAAATATATCTAATAGGCATTGTAAACAAGTTTCATTCCATTCCGATGATGTTTCGACGACGTTATGGCGATTTGTGGTTTTAAAGCCTTTAAAAACAACACGGAACATGAATTATTTTGTGTGACATAAGTACAAATACATTGAATACATTGACATGGACCACATAAGCAACAAAAAAATACATTGAACTCCATGCGTCACGTATGGAGTAAAACCATACGTCACGTGTGGATGCATTCCACACGTGACGCATGGTTTTATGTTGCAAAATCTTATTGCTAAATTTAGAATGCTTATATTGTTGTTATGTTGACGAATGTTCAACCTTATTATATTTCAAATTGTATATGGTGCGCCATACAAATTGCGACCTCGTTCGGTTTTCAAACTATGTTTCACTTACAAAGGTATAAATTTGAATTTCAAGTTACACACAAGATCAAATAGACATTATAAGGATTGAAACAAAGTTTCATTCCATTTCGATAAAGTTTCGATGACGTTTTTGTCGAATTGGGCTTTATCGCCTTTAAAAAGACACTAAAAATGTGTTTCTTTGCACACTTAACTATAAATACATTGAATACATTGAATAACCCTAGATTCATATATGCAAATCCATGCATGACGTACGGATTGTATCCATGCGTCATGCACGGATTGTATCCGTGCGTCACGCATGGATATGATCCGTGCGTCACACATGGATACAATCCGTGCGTTTTCTGGAATGTGCAATCCGTGCGTGACGCACGGATTAAATCCATGCGTAACGCACGGATGACCTGGGCGGTAAATAGCAAAAAGGGTGGGCGTTAAATAGAAAGTATGTAATTTTACATACATATAAAAAGTGACGGAGATCACCCGCTTCTCCGCCCGCCGGAATCCGTCGAGATTGTCTTTGTTTTTTTTAAATTATAAGTAAATTATGATAATACTAATTATTATATTTTTAAAAATGTAGGTAAATTTAACATTGATTATTTCATGTTGCTACTTGATAGTCGTGTTTAGTCACGTTAACAATATACAAAATCGAGCTCCTGACTCCGACACTTAGATACTTGCTTACCTACATCACATGTGCTTAATGTAGTGTACTTTTGGTTTGGAATATACTTAGCTAGTTAATTCTCAATGTGGTGCAAGTTGCTTATAAATGTAGGGAAGTACAGTTAAATTTCCATTGATGATTGAGTGTGTTTTGTCTGATTTGATCACCCAAAATTATTCGATAAGGTATAATTTACACATAAAATAAACTCCGTAGTTATCGTTTATTCAAACCTATACTTCAATTATATTAAGTTTTATGCTATATTATTTATTTATTTTTCTGAGAAGAAGGGTTGAAGCCTTCAAAATAGATATTTTAGGCTATTTTGGAAGAACTCGAGTAAGTCCGTAACTCCAGACTATTTACGAAAACTCAAGGGTGTAGTTCAACCCCTTATATCATCCTTAAGAATGTTCACAACTCAAGAAGGAGGCAAAGAAAAAAGGGAAAGCCCAACGGGAACGGAGAGGGATAGAGAGGCTAACGCATCTGCTCCATAATTAGGTTTTCAAACAATGTGCCGAACTTGTGATGTGTTCTCATCTCCGAAACGCCTTTTTTGCACGGATCTAGATCGAGGTGGCACGTCTTCTTGTCTCTTGATGGAATTGTGGGTGAATGGACCTTGGATAAGGCGTGGATATGTTGTTTAGGTTGCGGAAAGGCTTAATTTGAAGTGGATGGAAGTATGTAAGATAAAGCTTTTGGCGTGGCTTTGAATAGAGTTTTTGAGAAAGTTGGATAGACAAGAGCTCGAAGAATCCACCTAGGGATATTGGGAAGGGTTTGAGGTTGTTCTTGGTAGATCTTTATCACAGCAAGAGAAGAATATAAGCAAGAGAAGCACAAATAGTCCACTAAGTGTTTTCTTGAGGGTTTGTGACGCCAAGACAAAAGTAGGAGATGCTCTCAACTATGTTTTTGCTATTAAACTCAACATAGTTTACAATGAGCCTAGAGAGGCCTATTTATAGGTTTGGAGACATCCTTGGGTTGCAAGCCAAGGATCACTCGTCAAATCAAACATAAATAATGCTAAATCTAGGAATTGAAGACAATAGTGTGAACAAATAAAAAAGGAGTGATCTAAGGGGATTATGCTCGACTTTAATGGGTGGATAAAGCTGATGACAATGATCCTTGATGGCGCTATTGTGGATGGATAGGATGACGACAATCAAGGGATCACATTCAAGTCACCAAGGTCAAACTCAGATTGGATGCGTGCTTGAGCCATGGTGGCATGGGTTGGACCCATTTAGGTCCAATGGAGCCATAAACGCCGAGCCAAAAGGAATGGAAGGCCTTGGACGCACATATTCCATTTCTAGCGCGTTGATGCACTCAAGCGTTGAACATGGCTCTTGTCAGTTTGATGTTGTGAAGCACTTGTATGAGCATTTTTTTTATCTTATTGGACCCCTTTGATGCTTTTGAGTCCAATTGTAAGGGTGGTGCCTAGAAAAAGTCTCATGGTTTGAGGTATGACGTGTTAACTTCATTTGTGGTCGGAGCAACCTGAGGTTAGGCTCCTGTCATGCACAGTAAACGGCTCCGGGGTCCTGAATTTGACAAAAAAAACTCATTTTGACTCGAGCGCCTTGGAAAGTGACTTGATGGACTCGAGACCGGCCTCAAGTGAGAGCACATCAACTTGGATAGTTCAACCTCTAAGAATGAAGCCTTGACAACTAGAGAAAAGGTTGGTCAGAGGGTGAATGGGATGTATGGTTTTTTGAAGAAGATCATTAGCTAACTTGGAATCGAACTCAACAACGACGTACCCCGAAGCCTTTTCGTCCCTAAAATCTCCTACTTTATACACCTTTCATCCTTCCTTCAATTAAAAAGTTAAATGACCGTTAATAAACTTGGATGAATTACGTTTTTGCTCCCTAACATTTCTTGTTTTTTCAATGATAGTACCAACTTTTATAACGTTATGGTTTAGTCATCAACTTATCATTAGTGTTTGATTAGTACACCCTAATGTCAAAGTGAGCATTCACCCTTGTATTTAGAGTCTCAATTAGGGAGTTGGGTAAGACACTAATCATGATTAATTAAATTTTCATACAATTAATCATGATAAAATCTGGGTATTCATAAAAAATATGCATTCATGCGTCTCATAATTAATTTAACTTCAGAAAGGACTAATCAAGCACTTTAATAAGTTAGGGACTAAATCAAAACTTTATAAAGGAGTACCTCATTGAAAGAGAAGAAAATATTAGGGAGCAAAAACGTAATTATCTCACGTTTATTAACGGTTATTTAACATTTTAATAGACGAAAGGGTGGATGGTGTATAAATAGGATAGTTTAGGGACGAAAATAGAATAGTTGGAAGTTTAAGGACGAATAAAGAAAATGTTTGAAAGTTTAGGGATGAATGATGTAATTTACCCTACTTAAAATGTAGTAGGTAAGTGATGTAGTTTAAACATTATAGGAGGTAGACTGTGGAGCACATTTTTTGTATTGGGAAAGTGTGTGATAGTAAGGATGAAATGATTGAATGGACGAATCAGAGAGCAAGGATTTGATGATAGTTCTGGTACATTGTACATCTAGTAAATACTGCATTGATTTTGTATGCGATAGGTTTGGAGAACCTAGATCGGGTAGGCCGAAAGTGCACTTAAAAAATCATGAATTGTCGTAAGAGACCCGCAAAATGTCACATCCATGAAGTAGATTGCCATTTTTTTTTACAGAAGATCAGTTTTGAAGATCATGAGGAATTGTTAGTTACTCAAATGTCTATAATTTTTTTGGCCGAGAACGAATATTTTTTCAACCTCTGAGGAATACAAAGAAGAATGAGGTTGAAGTCCTGTTGTTTGCAAACTCGCAGTCGATTCGGTAGTTCAAGAACTTTCCTCACATGATCATCATGGACGTCACATACAAGACAAATAAGTATGATATGGCTTTGGTGGAGTTGGTTACTTGCACTTGCACTCACAAGACGTTCAACATTGCATATGCATTCATGGTTCAGAACATAATAATGCATTACAAGTTTATGATGATGTGCGTTAATGAGTTGTGTCGAGATTCAAGAGTAATGTTGAAGGCTATAATGAACGACTGTGAGAAGACCCTATTGAGAGCAATCAAGCTTGTGTTCAATGATGAAGGGACTCGCACCAGCATGGTCATATGAAATAATAGGAGGGTCCTCTCTTCTAAGTTGCTCCGTCGGTATCACGTCAACATATATAATATAATATGTCCCTAAACCCTCATTGTCACCCAATTGATCATCATCTAAATCAACAACTGTATCATTGACGTCCATATCATCATCCTCGACATCGTTGTATTCCACATCATCTCTCAGAGGGTCAACGGATAGACCATCTGTAACCACCCCTGTAACTGTAACTAGATCTATCTGACTAGAAGCTAACAATTGATCTCGCACACTAGTGAATCGATGACGTATATCTGAAGATATATGCGTCCTTTTGACTCGTCTTGTGGCTATAGGATCCCTTTGTGCTAATCCATTGGACGCCATAGCTTCTCGCACACCCTAATGTTGTTTTTATAATGTAATGTTATTTTCACACTATTACAAAAAAACGTCTATTTTCAAAACGTCTTATTTAATGACGTCGTATCGTAAAATTATTTTCTTAATGGTCATTTTCATAGCGTTAGGAAAATGGCGTCCAAGTAATACTAAACTCACAAACCCTAGAAGCTACTAAAACTCTCGCCCAAGTAATAATATATAGGATGTTTAAAAAATACATTAAAATAAAATCAAGAAAACTACATAATATCTTCCAGCAGATCTTCAACTTGAGGCGCAAGAAGTAAAAGATCTTCATTTCCAAAGGAATCATACGTGTTTTCCTTGTAGGTGTGTCGCCTTCCAGAAATACAAAGACGTTGTTACATAAACCTAGGCATCCTGCTTGATCTTATTATTCTGGGCGCGTTGATCGCTAGTTGAACTTGAGTTTTTCATCTCTTTAGCTTTTTCTTCCTTTACTCGTCTGTTCTAGACGTTCCTTTAACTATTTATTCTGTAAACTCTAAAAAGACACTCGGACATATTAAGTAGAATAAAGTGTGTTATCACATCCACTTATATGAAATAGGAGTAGATGTTAAAGAGTAAAGACACGGTTTCAACGTGAGATTGAATATGGAGAAGTGATGGGTCATAACCAAAAACTTTAGGTTCGTTTGGCAAATCCATTATAAAGCCTTTGTTATAAATAAAGTCGTTTTTTAGTATAACAGCGTTTGGTGAAACAACATTATAATGACTTTATTATGATAAATTGTGAGATACTAATGGCTCAAATTTCAAAGCTAAAAAAAGCTTTATTTGAAATAAAGGCCCTTATAACAAAAAATGTCTTTATAATGAGTTTGCAAAACAATACCTTTATTGGCTCGAATGATTGGCAAGTCATGGGCGGTAGATCCAATATCCCGCTGTATTTGAGTAAGAACTAAAGAGATCATCTATTGAGATAGTATTTTATTATTAGCTCCACACAAGTAGATATGCAACTATATATTAACGTGCTCCGTATCAAGACATACATATCCAACTTAGCTATGGACCTAACTTTATTACCAGGCGTTCTTCTCTCCCTCCTAGCCATCTTCATCTTCTTCTACTTATCAAGCCACAAAACAATCAAGTTACCGCCACCGGGTAAAACCGGGTGGCCACTGATCGGCGAGACTATCGAGTTCGTTTCTCACACCAAAGCAGGCCATTCGGAGAAGTTCTTCTTCAACCGGATGGCCGAGTACGCTTCTAATGTTTACAAAACCAACATTCTTGGAGATCATTTTATGGTGTTGTCTGGCTCCGCAGCTAACAAGTTTTTGTTCTCTAACGGGAACAAATTGGTCAAGAAATGGGAGATCGCGCCGATTCGAAAGGTTCTTTTTTCTGATCAGATTCGAGTGCAGTTGGATTTATGCATGAGACCTGCCTTGATTGGGTTCCTCGGAGTCGATAGCGTCAGGAATTTCGTTGGGATTATGGATTCCATGGCACGAAGCCATTTACAGGATCATTGGCCCCAAGGACAGGTATTATTTTAACGGGTATACTTGATCATTACTCAAGGTTGTTATTAGTTGACTAATAATAGATTTATCAAAATATAAATGAAATTGGAATATTTTTTTAATGATTTTTCCTACAATATTTGAAGATGGAGTAGAAATAGATCTATTAAATATATTTGTACTCATTAAATCAAATAAATTTATGAACTTTATTTTACTCACCAAATATATCTTTCTTGTATAATAAAGAAAATTATAAATACAGAAAAAAACTTCATTAATCTTACTCACCAAATATATCTTTCTTGTATAATAATAAAAAAAAAATACAGAAAAAAAGTTCATTAACCGACAGTAAAAAAAACACGACAAAATAATACACCCACATAACTTCTAATTCGTACACCCTTTAAACAAGATAATATGCGCATATTATTTTTTGTTATTATTAATAAAATCCAATTTTTTTATATTTTTATAATTTTTATTTATTTATCAATTACTCCATTATATTTACTAAAAATAGCCTTCATTTTTTTTTGGTCAATAAAAAAAAAGGTTTCTCAATAATTTGTGTCACCTCACCTATGTTACATTATGTCAAAGTGTGAGGAGAATGAATATATTTTAATCCCATTTACCTTCTCAATTTTTGGGAGTTGGAAAATGAGGCTTTTAAAAACGTTTCTACTCATTAGAGCATTTTTTATTAGCAATTCTAATAATGCTAAGACTAGTGCATATATCTTCAATTCTTCATAGATTAAGTTTTTGCATTCTCGTTTCTCGACTCTCATCCAACTTTATATAAAGATTGAGTTGTTTTTATTTTAAACAAATTTTCCTTAATTATTAGACAACAATTAAACAAATACTCCTTAATTAAACACACGTGTGTGTGAATTCAAATCCTTTATACTAGACCTGGCCATACCCGGGCTCGGGCCGGGCATGACTCAAATTTGCAGCCCATATGTTCGGGCCGGGCTAGCCCGAGGCCCGGTCTCAGGGCCTGTGATAGTGCCAATACCCGGCCCTCCATCCGGGCCGGGTAGCCCGGTTATGTTAAATCTGTTTTTTTAAAGAAAAAAGATGAATAAAATACCGCATAAATGAATCAGTCGACAGCGAAAAGGAGACGCAAGGCGGGCACCGATCAACGGCGAGAGGCGAGGCGGCGCTGAGGTGTGTGAGGGTAAGTATGTGAGACGAAAATTTTGAGAAGTCTCTGTGAGTTTGTGAATTGTGACTTAGGTTAGAGAAAGAGTGAGACCGAGTGAAAGAAAAAGAGGCGGAGGCGCAAGGATGATGAAACAAAACCTAAGTTAGACTATTTTGAGATAGTATATATATATTATTATTATATTTTTAAATTAATATATAATACGGGTCGGGCCTATCGGCCCTTAAGGGCCTGAGGTCTATACCGTACCCGGCCGTCGTACCCTTACGGGCCGGGCCTAGCGGCCCGGCAAGGCTTTACCTAGTGTCCAAGCCCGTCCGGATAAAGGGTCGGGCGGGCTAGCCCGAGTTTGGCCAGGACTACTTTATACCCAATTTATGTATTCAAATTGTGTATCTTTGTAAACAAAGAAGAAATTATGATTTTTAATTTCTTTTCGAAAAGTTAAAAACCAAATATTAGACTCATTTCCTTCTTTTTTACAAAGATACATGAATTGGATACATAAAAAAATTAAAAATAAATGACTTAAATAATTATTGACTATGGGTGAAGTTTAAAAAAATAGTTTGAAGTATTTCTAAATATTCAGCTGAAAAAGTATAATATATAACAATTGTGTCGGTAAAGAATGAAGGAAAGTGGCTAATGTAAAGATAATAGAGATATTATAGGAGGTTAGATTTTAATTTATTAGATAAATAGATATTTTAAAATATATAATTAATCTTGTACCAATGAACATTCTGGTGTCATGCTCCAAACTGCTGTCAGGTCTAGATACGGCAGCTTGTTCAGCTCTGATTGGCCTAAGAAAGCCATCCTGATTACCTTATGAGCCAGGCGGAGACCAGGATGTGACCATTTATAATTATATTCTCCACATTTGGCGTCATAATTTGAACTACCTGTAGAGCCATACCAGAAATCCATGTACTCACTAGTGGCTGCCCATGCTGATTCCTTAGAGGGTGGTTTGGTAATCCCAAGCGCAGAGCTGAGTTCTTCATAACTCATTGAGTAATTATTACCTGCAAGCACAAAATCAATTCTTTCCTGGTCTTTCACATTCTCAAGGGTGCTCAAGAACTCAATCGTCCAACTCTTGAATGTTGGTGCCTTCAGATGGAAAAACCGTCCCAAACCACCATGCTGAAACAGTTTCTCCGTGCAATCATAGAGGCGAAGTGCACCTAAGCATGGATGGTCTAAGAACAAAGTGGGCGAAAATTCCTGTTTTTCTAGCCTTTTCTTCCTCTCCTTTTGCTCAGGAGTCAACTGTGGGCGAGAGCTAGCGGTACACTTCATCATTCAATCAACAACAAGCAACAACAACCAAGAACAACCACAACTACACCAAAATTCTCAAGAAGCTCAAATCCAAAAATAATCCTCCAAAGCAAACCAAAGCTTCAACAATCACTATTATCAACTCCAATCAATCCTCAACAACAACCAAATAGCAAATATCCTCCACAAATCATCAACCAAATAGCCCAAACCCTAGAATTTGAATTTCAAGTTCTAGGTGAAGAGGGGGGCTTACCAAACCGAAATTGAAGATGGTGGAGGTAAGAATAGACTCCGGGGGTGTCGAAAACGGAAGGGAGCTGATGAGAGAGCACCAAAACCGATGAAGGTGAGATGTGGTGGAGATGGCGGCGGTCGCTGCTGGTTTGGCGGCGGTCGCTGCCTTGTGTTGTGGTCCGAGCGATGACAGAAGTTGGTCGCCGGCGAATTTTGAGAGGGGAGAGGGGCCGACGGCGGCTGCTGCTTGTGGAAGAGAGGGGATAGTTTTTGTTGAGGGTTTGTGAGGGAGAGAGAGAGAAGAGGAGAAAGGGTTTGATGTGTTTGAGTTTGGTGAAATGAGGGTGGGGAGAAGAAGGAAGGCTGATAATACCCGATCGATGCACTCTATTTTTTCTTATTTTTTATTTTTCATGATTTTTTTTTAATCTCATATATTCTCTTTTGTTTCCACTCGGGTTTAGAAACCATACCTGAGAGGCGGCGATCGCTGCAATTAATTGACAAAAGCTGTAGCCAAGTTTAATTGGCGGCGATCGCTGCTTTTTGGGGCAGCGGTCGCCGCAATTAAATTTCAAAAAGCCATAGCAAAAATGACTGGCGGCGGGGGCTGCTTTTGGGGCGGCGGTCGCCGTAGTTTTGGCGGCGGTCGCTGCCCGGTTGCTGCCTGGTCGCCGCCTTCACTTCGTGGCGTCATCCAATTGTTTCCCTGCACAACTTAGTTCCAAACAAAAGCGTACGAAAGAGAATTAATGTGAGAGAGATTTATTGAAGAAAATAACTATATATCATCGGGTTGCCTCCCGATAAGCGCCTTAGTTAATGTTGTGGCTCGACATTGTACTCAGATGATTCAGCTGACACCATTCGGTTTCGAGATAACCGATCCTTTCTTGAACTCTTTGTTGAACCACACATGGAAGGATCTAAACCTTTTTCCATTTACTTTGACCACCTTATCCTTAGCAATGAAAGTAATGTCTTTCTCTTTCCCTTTGTTGATCTTACCGGACGGTTGTTGAAGCTCAATCTTAAGTGCCTGCACACTAGAAAACAATGGTTTCTCGCCTGACAAGGTTAGCACAGTGGGGCGAATGCCCAATGGATGAGAAGGAAACTTACCGTCGGGGTCTAAAATAGCCTGAACTTCCTGCAAATTAGTAGATACAGCAACATCTACAGGTGCATCTCCTATGACATTCTCTACAGTAGGATTAATCACATCGATAACATTTAGAGAATTTTTCTCAATGGGGTTCATATCATATATATTGTATTGAACCTTATCCCCATCAAACTCCATCGTCAAAGCACCTATACTCACATTAATATTTGTATTTGCAGTTTTTAGAAAAGGTCTCCCTAACAGAATAGGGGTTGCATGTGTATCATGGTTCATGTCAATCACGATAAAATCAGCAGGAAAAGTAAGATCATCAACTTGAACAAGAACATCCTCTATTACTCCAATAGGTCGCACATTAGATCGATCAACTAGTTGAATAACTACTCTAGTCTCATGAATAGGTCCTAACCCCAAGGTTTCACATAGAGATGAAGGTAAAACATTAATGGAAGCACCCAAATCTAATAAAGCTTTATCGAACTTGGTACCTCCAATTGTACATGGGATTGTAAACATACATGGATCTCCACATTTCTTAGGCAGACTCTTCTGAAATACAGCTGAGACATGCTCAACGACTTTCTTCTTCTTTTGACTATTCTTGTCTTGAGATTTCTTTGTGGTGCACATCTGCTTCAGAAACTTTGCATAACGAGGGACAAATTTTACCATATTAAGGAGATGACGGTTTACCTCAACGTTTCTGAACATCTCAAATATGTCCTTGTCTTGCTTAAGTGGCTCGATACGCTGCAGTGCAGATGGGAATGGTGCAACAGGTTTCCACTCATGCGGAATTGGCTTTTCTCTAGCTTGATTTTCTTGAACATCATCCTGCTTCATTCCACTTCTTAAGGACATTGCACTCACATTTCGAATAATCGGATTCTCTTCAGTTTGGGATGGGAGGTTCCCTGAATCCTTTGCTTCAAGCTTGCTCACCACTTGTGAAATCTGACCTATCTGTCGTTCCAAGTTCTGAATACTAGATTTTATAGCTTCTTGGAATTGCAATGTGTTTTGCATCAACATTTTCATCATATCCTCCGTAGATGAAGATGAGTTCCTCCAACCAGAATTGTGATTGTTGGGTTGAGAGTCATACCTGGGCCTTTGTTGATATCCTCCAATTGCGTTTGCTTCTTCTTGGTGTGTTGGGCAAGCATCAGTTGGGTGAAGTTCATCTCTGCAAATCTCACAAGCCTTAGCTTGTTGGGGTGTTCCTTTCAGCTTCAGGCGTCTCACTTCTTCTTTCAGAATGTCAAAGTCAGCCTGGTCAACAGTAGATTGAGAACCTGCAGCTAGAAGTGTTTGAGAACCTCTCCCACTGAACTGCCTAGAATCATCAGCTAGCGTTGCAAAGATCTCTAAGGCTTCCTCATATGTCTTCTTCAAGATGTTCCCACCACATGCAGCATTTACCATCCTACGGTCATCTTTGCGAAGGCCTCCATGAAGATATAGAATCAAATCATGCTTTTCATAGCCATGGTAGGGACAACTTGCAATCAGGCTCTTGAAACGCTCATAGTAGTCATAGAGAATTTCATTAGACTGTTGCTCAATATTGCTGGTTTTCTTCTTCAGATGATTAGACTTAATCGCTGGAAAATACTTATCGAGAAACACTTTCTTCAATTCAACCCAAGTAGTGATGCTCCCTGGAGTCAAAGAATGATACCAGTCCTTAGCCGATTCCTTAAGAGAGAAGGAAAAGGCTCTCATCTTCATCTGATCTTTAGTGATATCAGATGGACACATGCTAGTGCAAACCTCATGGAACTCAGTTAAGTGCTTGTTAGGATCCTCTAACGGTAGTCCATTGAATTTCGGAAGTAAATGTATCACTCCCGTCTTAAGCTCAAACTTAACGCCCTCAGTGAGTCCAGGAAATTGCACTGCTCGAGGCGCTTGCACAAGATCCGGTGCCGTCAAGGATTCAAGAGTAACACGTTCAGCCATGCTTCTAGCTGCCTGATGTCGTGCACGAGTAGCCTTGCGAGTACGGAGAAGAGTTCTCTCAATTTCTGGATCTAAATTAAGAGGTAAATTATTAGTAGCACGGGTGTGAACCATAAGATAGGTTCACACCAAGATTGACACACAAATCACACACAAACACAATTAGAATTGTTGCCTCCCCGGCAACGGCGCCAATTTGATAACAGCAATTTGTCGTGCTAATTGCTCCTATGCAAGTAATCCAAACAAGCCTAATATGCAGTCCTAGGCAAGTAAGGGTCGAGTCCTCAGGGAGACATATTCTAGTTCTGTATGAAATATATGTATCAATCAAGTAACCAAAGGGGGGTTTTGTTTGTCTTAAGTAACCAAGCATGCAAATAGTAACAAGTAAAAGATTATGGAATCAGTAATTGGGAAATAGCTCAGCCAAACAAATATCCACACTTCGTATGACAAGTTGATCTTAGATAACTCATTCAATATCTCATGCAATGGAAATTCCTATTCCTTTTCTGAATTAGCTATTAGCACAACCAGATACTAATAGCTCTAACTAATTAAACAACCATGAAACTATCAAGATTTAGTTTAATAGCAGCATTAAGATCAGGGATATAATCAGGATACATCAGCATAAAACAACCAGCTTTTATCCTAGATGTAAATCAATTCTCTCCACATAAGACTAGCACAACCAGATACTAGCACGATGCAGTTGCTACTATGAATTAGATATGTTCAACCAGTAACAATCTAATTCTGCAATAATGGCTACAAGCCTACAACATCACAATCTCGACCAGAAGTCAAAATTGATTGGAAAATGATTCAGCTCTAGTTTCACTTCCTGGTATATCCAGCACATTCACATAGTATAATCAGTTGAACAGTCCATGAATGTTGAGCAATATTGGAATATTGTGCTCTTACAATGAGAAATAGATATGGCACTAACTATCATTGTCTCTACCAGCAAATTTGCATAGGATAGAGTCCACGCATCCAAAGCAGAACAACATGACATTTCGAAATATGAATGATCAGGAAGAAAACAAATAAATCTCCCATATCCTAGCTTGTTACTATAGGCAATAGATATATCCATATTGTTACTTACCTTGGCAGATTGATTTTAGAATTATTTTGATTTATTTCCACTAACTCTATATTAGTAAAGTAGTGTAGCACTTATTCTATTTCCTGATATATTTCCATCATAGAATTATCTCTAGGAGCAGTTAGTTAGTTTCTAGCAGTTTCATTAATTCTAGTTAGTGGAGACAAGATTATGAATGAATTAAGAAATGGAGATTCTCCAACAAATTTCCTATGTGTTAGATTCCGTTTGTTGGTGGTTTCCTTAGAGTGCAATGTTTGTTCTATGTGGTTTCTATCACATGTCCACCTTTAAAAAAACAATGATTCTTAAACCATTCTAGCATACAACCATTAACAGTCAACGAAATCCATCGCCTTACAATTATACCATTACCAGCAGCCCATGATTTAGCAGCAGCAGAAACAACCTTTGGCCTACCATTCATTCCTCTACCGTCTTTGCCGAAACCCCCGAGAAAATATGCACCCAAAAACCAACCTAACATGATCCAAAACAATGTCAGGTCATTTCATAATAATATGCATCCATCAGAGACTAAAACCAATTCTACCAGCAATGAAAGGATCAGCTGTTTTGAGTGTCTCTATGTCGAAAACAGAGAAGCCATGGGTGAATCTTTCAATTGAAGAGAACAAAAGCAACACCAGTACATGCCCACCAGCCAAGAGTGATATACGCCTACAATAAACACCCAAACAGAAGTAGCTGAGATGATACCTTCAAAATAATCAACTTGACATTATTCAGGATCCTCTTCATACGAAACAAAAAGTTCCAACAGTCGAGCAACCTATTCATCATATAATATTACAACAAGAAGTAAACTTCAAATCTCAATCAAAAAAGTAATGAATACAAGTTTTTGTAGAAACTTTGCTTCCTTCTACCCTAGAGTTCTAGACATATTCCAAGTACTTCAGTTACTTAAAAATCATTTTATCTTGATTGATGTGTCAAATTATTTGATGTCTCCCTCCATGAGTCGACCAAGCTCCTTTATTAATGAGTATTTATGCATTTCAAGATGCAAGATTTGGAAGTGGAGGCATTTATTTAGTCAATATATAGATAGACACAACTAACTTCTTTTACACAAATTATCAAATGAATCTTGAAACATTTTACTACAGAGCCTTCCCAAACAGGACGAATTAAAACCTTTATTGTACTGTAGGGACAAAATACGACATCCTTTAAATTAATTAATTGTTATAGCCTGAGTTAAGCTTTCAAACAAATATATCCAACAGTTACCATAGAAGTACATTTATGAACGGAATCTTTGGGAATATACCTCAGAAAAACCAAAGCCAATATGATATCAGTAAGCATCTGCACCATTTAGTAACAAGACTTTAGCGATATCTCTGCTTCTACTTTGCATGGCAATATGCAACGGAGTCCAACCTTCCTGCTAATTAAAACATAAACTATACTCACAGTAACTATAGAAGAGTAACATAAACTATACTCACGTGATCTCCAACATTAACATTGACTTTATACTTAATTAATAGCTTAAAAGTCTGCATTGCCCCAACTTGTACTGCATAATGAAGTGGTGAGGCCCCATGCTGCATTCAAACACACAAGTATTAAGTTTAGCTTTTTTGACAGAACGTATGTAGCATGCACAATTGAAACCAGAGCAAGTTGTAGCTCCAGTAATTTGACCTTATCTTTGTCATGAGGATTTGCACCTTTTCTCGGCAAATGGCTGATGACAACCTCATTTTTACCAATAACAGCAACATGAAGAGATGTAAGACCATCCTAATAATAACACCACCATATCACCAATGTTGAAGAAATTCAAAACTATAGTTGAAGAAATTAACTGAGAGTACATTAGCAATTAATAACACCACCTTATCAGCCAAAGTTGAAGACAAATTCCACCAAGAATAGCTAGTTCAGTTGTCAGAGACCAGCAAGATAACTTCTCAATTAGATTCATTAAAAGACATTGACAAATCACAACCTGCATAGCAATCCTTGTTCTTTCTCTGATCCGCCGAAGAGTTTCTGCATAACATTACAGGAATAGTGGAACCAAACTGAAATTTGCATTGTCTGGCTTGTGGACAAATTTGAGGAACGCCAATCTATTTCCATATCGATGATTATTCAATACTTCGTTGTTAACAGATGTTTGTAGCCTTGACGTACACATATCTGTCATGAAAAACAATATCATTTAGATAATGAAATTAGCAAACACCACACTTCCAAGTATATATACTTTCTCTGGGCATGCTTAGTTAATCATACACCATTATCTAACTTTATATCTTAATTTTTTCCAAACTCGGGCACTCTCATAAACTACTCACCTCGAATTCGAAAACTGATTTGGGCCATGCTCTTGTGAAGTTGCCACATCACCTACTTCTATCAGGAAAGAGTAGCTCAAGGGTATTGAGCATAGCAGGGAGTTCTGAAATAACACCATACAAATATATTTATTTGAAATACTCTCATTACACTCAATTTTAATAAGGATGCACCAGAGAGGTAAGAAAGCAAATGTTTTAGACTCCTAATCAAATACATGAACTAACACTAATAGCGTCACCCATATTGTTGTCTTCTGCAGTCGGTATGTAGAAGGGGATAGATCATTGCATGCTATTGCAGCCAAAACCAGTTTGCTACTTGCAACTGGTGTTAACAGAGACATATCAGTAAGCATTTCTTACATAAAACCCAGAAAAGGAAATGATTATGATTAGTACTAACATTACACCTCTCTTTACAAAGCAATTTCTTATCCTCAAACATAAATGAAGAAACCTTATTCTGCCATTTGTAACACAAACCTCCACCGAACAAACAATATGTCTCTGACGAAGAAGCATGTATTTATAGTCTGATTTGTGGAGTTGGTGAGTAGAAGAGGTAGGACTCGGACGAAGAAACATGGAATACTCCAACAGAGTATGAACGGGAGATCGCCGCCATAGTTTGACACTCTGAACAACGGTACCAGATCAGGAAAACAGGTAGTCATTGCCTATGCTTGATTATCTGCAGAGACACTTACAAAGGGAGATATATATACCGAAGAAACTGCCGACTAACAGGAATATCAACGGCTGTATAAAAACGGACGGTCAAACAATGAATTGCACAATAAAGACCAAATAGAAATTAAATCAATCAATACCTGTGTTACGACGAATTTAAGGGCTCATCAATGCGATAACTTCAATGAAAATTAAATCAATCGCCATGCCTTGGATCAACGTTTACCTTTCGGCGGCGACTCTCCTTTTTCATCCAATCTCTCTAATGTACTGCATATTGGAATCAAAAACTTCAATTTCACTGGATTTAACCAAAGAACAACAATCGAAAAAAAAATCAATGAACGAAGTGAGACTGTACGTGTCGCTGGATTTGGTATGAACAATCAGGTAACCTTCGGGACTGAGCGTCCTTGCAACCTCACCAGCGAATTGTCCGAATCCTTGGGGAATCGGTTGATCCCTGCTATGGCCCGTTTCATGGACGAACGAATCGAAGGAGAGGTCAGAGGTCGGAGGCAAATAAGTAGTCGTCATATAGCAAGCCCAATAAAAACAACCCAAAATCAAGACCATTAAGCATACTAACAAACTGACCCATATACGAAGCCCATTAATTTTTAGACCATAAATTCGGTACCGATTTCATTTAATTCGGATATTGGACAATCAACTTTTTTATATAGATAAGATAAGATAAGATAGTTAAGTTTTTTATTCGGATTTATTGTTATGGTATATAGTTAACTTTTTTTGTTATGTTTCTATGTAATACATGGAATGTGTGTGTATTTACAGAGATTTCGAGATACTTCTACATTATATAATAGAAAAATATACATTTGCTACTCTATGATTGCTATGAAAATGACATAATTTGTTACTTTTATTTCTTAATCTTGATTTAGGATTTTATGCAATATAGTTTACATACTTACAGGTTTGTTTTCTATTGAGAGTTTTTATAGACGATGACTAGACATTTTGGGCCCGCGCTACACGCATGTTTTACGGCGTATAAAACTTCAAAATAAGACGATGCGAAATCGAATAGTAGAAGATGATGATATGTTCCATACGAATCCATTATAGACATGTGTTGATGGGTCAAAATCTTCATTTGGACGACATATTCATAAACGTAGGAAAGAAACGAGAAACGAAAAAAATCAAAAAATAATAATTAAATAACAAAACATTAAATGCACTTTGTTTAATTTGGGAAACCCCTAATTTTATAGTATATTAAGATAAGATAAGATATTTTATGATTATATTAAAGTATTGGTTCTTTGAAAAAAGTAACTTATTATTTCAGGAAAATCTTTTGTATTATTTGGTTATTATATTTGTTTGTTCAAATCAGATTATCGAATTGGATAGTTATTTTTTCATATTTTATTAGCAAAGCGATTAATTGAGATTTATTATTTCAAGCGCTAATATTTCAAAATGAATTAACTATAAAATCTAATAATAACAAAGTTTTTATAATGAAGTTTAAATAGAGGCTCGTGTCCTAAAATCATTTAATCTTGTTATATTTAATCTCCTGGAAATTAATACTTGTGTAACTAGTTTAAAAAATTATGAACTAATAAATATTTGTAATAATAATTATAGGTGATAAAGGTATATCCATCGGTGAAGAGGTACACATTTAAATTGGCATGTCGGTTGCTTCTATCAGTGGAAGATCCAGAGATAATCGAGAAATGGTTGGAATCAATGGAGACCATAACTTCAAGCATTCAGTCGATGCCGATAAACCTCCCAGGGACTCAACTGAATCGAGCACTCCGCGCACGATCTGAATTATTGCTGCAAATCCAGCAGATAATTCATGACCAGAGATCATCTTCAGAATCTGAGTGTAATCACAAAAACCTGTTGTCTTATTCTATGCAAGTGCAGGAAGACGATGCCATAATAGCCGACGGGATTCCAGGGATGCTTTCTGCTGCCCACGAGACCATCACTTCTACTCTATGCTTGACGTTCAAGTTTATGGCAGAAAATCCCCAGATTTCTCAGAGAGTATATTTAGAAAACATGGAGGTGGGGTCTAAGAAAACAGAGTACTTATGCTGGGATGACATTCATCAATTGAGATACACTTGGAATGTGGTTCGTGAAGTGATGCGTCTTTATCCTGCCGGTCCATTTCTCACAAGAGAAGCCATCACTGATTTCGAATATGATGGTTACCACATTCCCAAAGGCTCCAAGATAATGACAAGCAGGAAATCACACAAGGACCCCAAGTATTTTACAGAACCAGGAAAATTTGACCCATCAAGGTTTGAAGGAGACGGACCGTTGCCCTTCACATACTTCCCATTTGGAGGAGGGCCGAATATGTGCCCTGGATCAAACTATGGCCGGCTGGCAATTTTGGTGTTTATACACAATGCCATTAAGAAATTCAAGTGGGAGATACTAGTTCCAGATGAGAAGCTGATAGGGACCCCTTTTATTAGGCCGGAAAATGGACTTCCTGTTCGCCTTCATCCTCACCATGCACCCTGAAAACTTGTCCTCCTTTTAACAATAATATTGCCATTTCGAATGAAAATCCCCTTTTTAAGTACTGTATGTCACATTTGTATGTCTACATTTCTGTTTTTGTTCCTTATCAGGACGTGGCACTTGTTTATTTTGCCGTGGAAACTTCCTTGCTTAGTTATCAAAGACCATTTAAATATGGGAATGTGTCGGGTAAGAATAGATTTTAAAATGCTAACCTGAGAATGATGATCATTTAGTAGTAAATTAATGAACATTTGAATAAATTTTGATTAAAATTTATGTATATTTTGATGAACATCAAACATTCATACCTTCTCATCCTAAAATTTATTTTCACCACCCTTTATATATAGTTGTAATGATTAGAGATAAGGAATGATGAAAGGATTGAGAGATATAGAGGCAAACGATAAAGATAGAGTAGAAGAGGGATATAGGGAGAAGATAAAAAGAAGACGATATTGTTTTGTTCTTCGATCATTTGATACACAAACCATTACATGTATCCGATATTCATAACAGACTAATAGCCCATACATAACTCGACTCAATTACATATACCTCGGACATGACAATTCCTCCTTGCTCGAGAAGGTTTGTCCTCATATCTTGTAATAATATACTAAAAATTAAAAAATACAACATGTACTAAAAGAAGAAATTTCACTTGTTGGTGGAATACTTCAGTAAACACGTCCAAGTATCCTCAAGTTCACTCTTCGTCCTTTTGGACCGTCATCCCTTCGTAATTCCCATCATCCATTACCAGATGTGCATTCCCCTCACCTCCCTCTTCCCTTTGATCCTATTTTTCCCTAGTTTGAGCAACATCTAATGTTGGGCGTCAGAGTGCCTAACCAAGGAGGAGCTTCCCTATGGGTTTTCAGGTGAATTAGAGACCAAAGTAGGGGGAGTAGCTCGGAGCAACCACAAAACAAGCAAAATCAAGCCGAATGAAGCAACCACTCGCCATCATCGAAGACCTCTCCAGCTGTTGGTGAAGGAAGGAGGAAAAGTATCGCCCTTGGGTTCTATGTGTTGTATTGAACCGGAAAATCGGGCTTCAACACTGGCGTCGACCGTGGAGAGGTCCTCACGCAGCTAGAGTCACAAGGCAAGACTTGATCTAGTCACTTGACAACCAGCCATATGAACATCATTTTCATAACGCTATTCTCATAGCGTTAGGAAATGACGTCAACCCATAACATCTAATTTCAATACTAATTTGTACTTTACAAAAGGATGTCATTTTCGTAACGTCTAATTACGAAAATAACGTCTAATTCAATTGATTGTAATGATGTCATTTTCGTAACGTTACGAGAATAACGTCATTCGAAAACATCTAATTCATATAAAGGCATATATTAAGACATTTTCGTAACGTTACAAAAATGACGTAATGACGTCGTATAACGTCTAATTCAATTGTGATGACGTCATTCTCGCAACGTTAGTTTATAATGACGTCATATAACGTCATTTTCAAAATGACGTCATATAACGTCATTTTCAAAATGACGTCATATAACGTATAATTCAATTGATCTAAATGATGTCATTTTTGTAACGTTACGAAAATAACGTCATTCCAAAACATCTAATTCATATAAAGGCATATATTAAAGACATTATTTTCGTAACTTTACGAAAATGACGTCTTTTTTGTAATGACGTCATATAACGTCTAATTCAATTGTAATGACGTCATGAAAATACCGTTACGAAAATAACGTCATTCAAAAATGTCTAATTCATAAAGGCATATATTCTAAGGCTAAAATATAATTCATATCTTAGGATATCTTAAGGCATATATATTAACAAATTCATAAACATACATACCTCTCTAAGACTTACGGTTGCGTCTCGGTTTGCGCATCGGTTTTTGAGTCACTCCTTCCTATGCGTGTGAATGCTTGAGTAGCGGGTCGTTTTGAAGGCAAACAGGCCGGGTTTGGGGTAGGGCTTCGGGTCGGGACGCGGTTGAGGTGGTCTGGGTCTGATTTGCCTCTGTGGGCGCCAAAGAATCGGGGAAGAAGAAGTTGTGCGTTACTTAACACACAACGGTGAGCGGTGCGGTAAATCTTACCGCACAAGCTTTTAAATTTTCTTTTTAAAAAAGGAAAAACCATGTACGTAAATTTAACGCACATGGTTTTAATCCAAGTTTTAGGATTTTTTTAATTTATGTATTATGAGGCTCCACTTGTGTGTTAATATTTAACGCACTGATTTGTGCGGTGAATGTTAAGGCACATGTTTTTTATACAAATTTATACAATTTCCGTCTTTGCCCCTGAAACTCCATATATGGTAAAATTTAACGCACCAAATTGAACTATAACATTTATCGCACAGATTTGTCTGCATTTAGCCCCAAAAACGTGTCACATAGACGCACTCAAAAGAAAAATATAAAAATCTTGTTTGATTCATGTAGTACTTTAACAATTTTAAAATATTTATCTACATACATAATTAGATATATTACCGAAATAAAATATATATTAATATGAAATGTACATTTTGGTATGGACTATAGAGTAGTAAATAACATAAACTTGAAAATATTTTTCTAATGTTTGTTCGAAATCCCCTGTTGATCGATACGGATAGCAACTACCGGAGTAGCAAAGATAAGACCCGTACAAGTACAAATCTTTGTTAGTATCATCTTCTTCACTTCACTCTGCATCACTTTTCTCTGTCTCTCTCTAAAACCCTTTTCCGCAGCCGCCAAAATGCAAGCCTCCCTCGCCGCCCATACCCCTTTCTCTCCACCCCTCACTCGCCACCACCACTCCCGTCGTCCATTCCATCTCTCCATCAAATCCTCACAAAACCCCTCACTAGTAACCTCCGACACACCTCAGGCGCAATCGCACGATTCACAACTCAACAAGTACAGCTCAAGAATAACGCAACCCAAATCACAGGGCGGCTCCCAGGCGATTCTCTACGGCGTGGGCCTTTCTGATGATGATATGAACAAACCCCAGATTGGGATTTCGTCTGTTTGGTATGAGGGTAACACTTGCAATATGCATTTGTTGGAGCTTGCTGAAGCTGTGAGAGATGGGGTGAGGGAAGCTGGAATGGTGGGGTTTAGGTTTAATACTATTGGGGTTAGTGATGCTATCTCCATGGGCACCAGGGGGATGTGTTATAGTCTGCAGTCTAGGGATTTGATTGCTGATAGTATTGAGACTGTCATGTCTGCTCAGTGGTATGATGGCAACATTTCCATTCCTGGGTGTGATAAGAATGTAAGCCTCTCTTGTGTGTTCTGACTGAATTTGCATGGAGTCCTCTGATCAACGTCTTTATTCCATTTAACTGAATTATTAGCCATACTATGCAATTTTTGACGCAATCTGTCATCATTGTTCTTTTAACATATGGTTAAGGTTGCGTACATCCGACCACCCCTCACCTTGCTATAAGCGGGAGTCTTTTCAAGGCATTGGGGGTAATGTTGTTGTTGTTGCTCTGATCAACATCTGCAGTTTAGTAGTGGTCAACTTTGTTGATGGGTATTGTGGGATGGAGTTGGCTTGCAAGGCTGTGTTTTGGTGTTGGATTGAATTTTGGGAAGTCAGGATTGTGATTTTGTATTCATTTATGGAACTGTATTGTTGGGGGCTCTATAATTTGTTGATATAGGCATTTCGTTTAAGTGATTTTGGGTTGGAGAAATAAGTTATTTTCATTTTTTGAATAATCTGATACAAAACTGGTGCTTGTAACACACTTTTATCCAGTTAGTGTCATAGGACTATGTTTTTAATTATGTCCTATGGGAAGAAAGAAGGTTGCAGCATGGAGTGAATTCATAAGTTTGGTTGGATTCAGTATTGGAAAAATCTGAGCACATGGAACTCATTTTTGCTGCTTAATATGCATTCTGAATTAATTAATAGCTGCATAATTGTCTGTAGATGCCTGGTACAATTATGGCAATGGGGCGACTCAACAGGCCTGGTATCATGGTCTATGGTGGTACAATCAAGGTCAGCCAGACACTCTCGCTACTTCTGTTTTAACTGTCTGGCTATCCCGAGATAGAATTTTGCATTTGAGATATAAAAAAAAACATCTTGACATAGCATTTTGCACTAAAATGGAATTGCTAATTGCATCATTTATTCCAAAATAGGGAAGTCATAGCTAATCCATATGAACCTCTTCTTAATATCCAAATAATTATATATTCATACTTCATTATGAGCCTATTTGATTTTAGTGAAAATGAATACCATTCTAGATAGACTTCCATTTGGATGCTAGTTAATATAATTCTGTGTTTCTGTAATTAATTGTTTATTGTTTTTCAAAAACAAGTAAACAACCAGTCTGGAGGTTTGTTTCTTCTGGTTGTCAATACTGACATTTCTTGGTAACGAGTGTCCAATATTTCCTCCTATAATGTGGATGGTGCAGACAGAGGCTAATGATTGATTCATGTGTCCTTATTGCAGCCTGGTCATTTTCAAGATCAGACATATGATATAGTCAGTGCGTTCCAGGTGTGTACTCAAAAGGCTTATCGCTATAAGGATAATCCTTTTTTTTTTAGTCATATTTTGTAATGCTTGTTTATGTATGGGTTCTTTGTTTTATTGGATTTTAGTTTTTTTCCCTCTTTCTAAGAACACCTTTTGGGGCCCCTCTATAAGGATAATCCTTTTCTTTTAGTCATATTCTGTAATGCTTACTTATGTATGAGTTCTTTGTTTTATTGGATTTTAGTTTTTTTCCCCTCTTTCTAAGAACACCTTTTGGGGCTCCTCTTTTATCTTAGCTTTGATTTTAGTTCATATACCATCAATTCATCATGTCTGTCTTGCTCTGTAATAATGTATAATATGCCCACTATCTACTTATTCCAGTTATAATGGGTATGCAGTTTGCTTTGTGGTAATCTTTAATACACTGATATTAATTTTTCGTTCTGTTCTCATGAGCGGTATGTGCTTTTAGTGAACCTATGTGGTCAATTATTTTTTGGGGTGTTGATGCTCTGTACAAACAATAGTCCCATCTCCAAGGCAGTAAGATGTATACGTGGCCATTGCATGATATATGTGGAAGCACACATGGTCCTTTGTGATAAGAATTTTGTGTTTTCAAGACTTAAGTGTGTGTTTAAGAACATAAAGTGACACTGTCTACGTTTATGGCTTTGATGACACTGTTCTCATTATTGGAATACCACCCACAACTCCAATAAGTCTTTCACCATGAACTATTTTCCACAGCTGGTGTGACAATTTGTTTTTATTATTAGATAGGCTTCCGATCTTTTTGTGAGCTGCAGAAATGATTCTTGTTGTGTTCTTGAAATTGATGCAGTGTTATGGAGAATTTGTTAATGGGACTATTAGCGATGACCAAAGGATGAATGTAGTTCGTAATTCTTGTCCTGGAGCAGGGGCTTGTGGTGGAATGTACACTGCAAATACTATGGCTTCAGCCATCGAGACTTTGGGAATGTCTATTCCTTACAGGTATAAATGTCATTGTAGTTGATTTTTTTGGGTGTGTGCGTAAAATGTGGATTGTAAATATTCTGATAATGTTCCACTTTTGTGCTTCAATAAAAGCTCTTCAACCCCAGCCGAAGACCCCTTGAAATTAGATGAATGCCGTTTAGCCGGAAAGTATCTTCTGGAATTGCTGAAGATGGACCTTAAACCCCGAGACATAATCACCGAAAGATCTTTAAGAAATGCCATGGTGATGGTAATGGCCTTGGGGGGGTCCACCAATGCTGTCCTGCATTTGATTGCAATTGCAAGGTAACCAGTTCTGCCTCACATTGTTTTCTTTTATGTAAATCATGAACATAAAGCAACCATTGCGTTCTTCCTGTGCAGGTCAGTAGGGTTGAATTTAACTCTTGACGACTTCCAGAAGGTCAGCGACAAAGTTCCTTTTCTTGCTGATCTTAAACCAAGTGGGAAATACGTCATGGAAGACATCCATAAGGTAGACATCGGTCTCTATTCTTTACCATCCTCTTTTTAAATGTTGCTTCATGGTGAATTTGTCACTCTAGATTAGTATTATTAGTATATACCAAAGTCATAGCATGATTTGATTTTTCAATCTCAGATTGGAGGAACACCTGCTGTCATCCGCTTCCTTCTTGAACATGGGTTATTAGATGGGGATTGTATGACAGGTTTGATGATAGAACTAAGCTCTATGCATTTATCATTCCTCATTAGGTATATTGAGCAGTATTTTTAAAATCTTGCAGTCACCGGGAAAACACTGGCTGAAAATGCAAAACTTTTCCCATCACTGGCTGAAGGTCAGGTATGGCTGGTGTCTTTTTTTTTTCTTTTTTCTTTTTCCTTTTCTCCCTGCAATTCAAGACAAGCAACTGCAACCCAATTTTTAATTCCTCTTGTTTATACTCTTTTGTATGTGTAGCAAATAATAAGACCGTTGTCCAACCCCATCAAGGAAACAGGACACATCCAGATACTTTATGGTAATCTTGCACCAGAAGGTTCTGTAGCTAAAATTACTGGAAAAGAGGGACTATACTTTAAGGGTACTGCCCACTTTGTCACTAATTTTTTTTTTCTAAGTTAATTCCTTTTCTTGCGGGTTTTATGGGAGCTGGAAACTAAATCATTTGAATATCAAATATATACCAGGTCCAGCCTTTATTTTTGAAGGTGAAGAAGCAATGATCACAGCCATTTCAGAAGATCCTCAAAGTTTCAAGGTATCAGTGGACATGGACCTATATTTTATAAATGTTTCATGCTGGAATGCTATGAATTTTTGGAGACATTGCTGTATGAATTTGAAGTGTGCAGGTTTTTGAGTTGACTTAGTAAATAATCTATCAATCTGACTTTCTAGTGAACTTATTATTTCAATGATTGCCAAGCACATATCTTCTTTTACTGGAATGGGATTAGTGAATCATGCTTCTAATCAAGAGATCCTGGATAGCTGGATGAGTTGATCCTGTATCATTCTTTGATAATGTGTCAAGAGTTATATTGCACTAGGGATATTCAAAATTGCAGAGCTGATTTGAACCAAGCTAACATAACAACAATTAGTATCATGGGTCGAAATTGTAATCTTTGTATATTATTGTCATATTACAGGGAAAAGTAATTATTATTAGAGGAGAGGGCCCTAAAGGAGGACCTGGAATGCCAGAAATGCTGACACCAACAAGCGCAATCATGGGGGCAGGTCTCGGAAAAGTATGTATATCCTCATCTTGATAATGCCCTATGTTTTGTTAATCATGTTTTTTCACTCTAAATTATGATATTTATACTTCGCATGCTATCCAGGACACTGCGTTGTTGACTGATGGAAGATTCTCAGGAGGCTCTCACGGGTTTGTTATTGGCCATATTTGTCCAGAAGCGCAGGTATATATGAAATCTCTTAGTTGAAGTAGAGAGTGAAACTTTAAATGATATAAAAATATTACCGAGTTTCTATTGCCATGGAAAATCTTACAGGAAGGAGGACCACTCGGTCTCGTTGAAAACGGAGACATTATAGTAATTGACGTTGAGAAGAGAAGGATGGACGTCCAATTATCAGATGCGGAATTGGAAGAACGAAGAAAGAAATGGACTCCACCTCCCTACAAGGCTAACAGGGGAGTCCTCTACAAGGTACATAACCCAACTTTTTACTTAGTTCTTTTATTATTATTTTATAAACGCTTTGGATCATCTTTGTTTTTTTCTGTGTATTAGTACATCAAGAACGTCCAACCGGCTTCTGTAGGATGCGTGACTGATGAGTAGACCTTGCTTCATTTCATTTTCTGAGTAATTATTAGATGAAGTCATTGACTCGACTTTGCGGATCTCTATAGAGCTGTGTCAGTTTCGGCTTGGGTTCGATGGACAGTTCGTACTCGTGAAGTCCGACTGATGACCTCTGCATTTTAGGTTTGCTCTGCCTTTCTTGTAGCTTTGCTAGTTTTTGTGTGGTGGTTGTTAAATGGGTTTCAGTTGATATCTGTGAAACTGTGAATGTTCTCTTGGAGAAAGATTCATGCAGGATATTTTATTCTTATTTTCCATGAACTTTTGGGGTTTTAATTTGAGTGGAAATAAAGAAAAGTGTTTTCCAGGGTGAGGATTCCATCAATTTTGGATAAATCAAGAGACCAATAAACCGTCTTCTTGATCAAAAATCAAGTTTTTTGATGAATAAATCCACACTTGAAAGACTCGAGATAATGTAAAAGAAGTTTGTGTGGTCAAATTACTATTAGCAATTAGACGACATATTACTATGTTGGAATGTATCAAAAAATTGTCCAACTAGATCAATCTGATATGCGGATTTGAGAGTGATCCCTAATGTGTGGACTGGAGAGAATAAAACTAGTGTATAGACTTTTGTATACAGAAGTTCAAGATTTGGCTAGTGCATAAGTATTCAATTTTGCCTTGATTTTGGTAAATAATAAGAAGCTTATTCTAGCTTATTGTTTTGTTACTGAACAGACAGTAAGTGCAAAAGTGTTTAGGTATTGGAACTTTGTATTTCCGATGTATCGTTTGGTGGCACATTCCTTCGTTTGTGCTCGCTCATCCATTCCGTTCAACGGCTTATGGTCTGTCGAGTATCTCGACCTCTAGATAGGTGATACATCGAACAACTATTCTAAGAAAAAGGAACTGAGCTAACATGATTTAATATTATGCCAAATATTCATTTTGGTAATATTTTTCTTCTTTTGCTATATTTCGTGGAGATTGAGTTTTCTAATGTGATTTTAGGTTTTCTGTTTTAGAACAACAATTTAATGTTATACGGAAAGATTTCCAAATGAAAATCATGATACAGTTGTGGTTCAAATGCAATTCCAATCGAAGTTGTACTATTTTTTTAATGAAAACAAAAAATATTATTATATTTACATAATTGAATATAGACTCAAGAAAAGTTCTAGTGAGAATAAGACTTAAGGCAGGAAAAACAACGTTCATATATAACAAACTAATATTCATAATTTGAGTGGTAATGTTCATAATTTAGGTGATAAAAAAAATTGAGGTCCTTTTAAGAAAATAAACAAAAGAAAAACAAAGATCGTTGTAATTACAATTTACAAGTATGTATCGAGTCTCTCACTGAAAACGTTCAAAAAAATTTAAGATTCAGATGATGAATATTACCATCTAAAATATGAACATTGACGTGTAATCTATGAACGCGATTTGTTCGATTTTACTATATTAATACCTAATAGTAATTTGCACCAAAACTTTTCTCCCACGCCTAATATTAAACCCTACTAATCTCAGTATTGCTTACTTACAGACTAATTTGAACCAATGATGTGCCAACAAGTCGCTTTAATCAATAATTAAAAATACTCGGTACTTACCAGTAATAAACAAGGACACATCACACACCTATGTTTTGGTTTGGTGTTATTATTGATGTCATCAAGACTGCTTAAGTGATCAAATCAAGGACATCTGTAACCAGAAGGCATCTAATCTAATAATAGAATATGCTTTTAGAGAAGGCAATTCAAAACAAGCAATTTGTTAATCATTGTTGAAGATTCCTCAAAAAAAATAAAAATAGTTGTTCATTCTTCTTTTTTCTTGAATGATGTTAATATGTTAGGTACTCCGTATTTGATTGGTTCACTTGTTTGTCAAATGATTTGGTGCGACTATTCTAATGTTTGTTTATTTGGGTTTTGCTTACTTCATGTTGTAAGTCATTAGGAGAGATTGGATCATATGAGGACAACCTTTCCCGTGAGGTCATGAGGACACGATCTCAGCCGTCGATCTAAATCCATCCTACGCTACAGATTAAATCAGATATTTGCCTAGGTTAATATGACACGGGGGTATTATTGTCATTTTGCTTTGTTCTTAAAATTTTCTCTTCCTCGCTTCTTCTCTCTCAGTCACGCGCGGCGACTCTTCTCTCCTTCTCGCAATCTTCGTCTCTTCCTCGCAATCTTCGATTTCGTTGCTGATCTCTACTTCAAATTGATTTTTCTCGTTCAGGACCGATAGATTATCATTCAAATCATGTTTTCTGGTGGTGATTCGAGTAAGTTTGCTTTCTCTGATTTTAATGTCTTTTTAGCGGATCGATTTTGAGTTTTTGCTTCGTTGTTGGTTGATTTTAAGTTGTTTAAGTGTTTATAGAATTTGTTTATGCTATATTCCGTTCTAGTTGTTGATCATCTCCATCAATTTTGTGTTTTGCAATTTTACTGTGAATCTAGGTTTAGTACTCGATTTTGAGTTTCTGTTTTGTTGTTAGTTGAATTTAAGTTGTTTAAGTGTTTATAGAAGTTGTTTATGCTATATTCTGTTCTAGTTGTTGATTATCTCCATCAATTTTGTGTTTTGCAAGTTTACTGTGAATCTAGGTTTAGTACTTTTGATATTGTTAATGAATTTTTTGATGCTTTAATGCTGAAGATTTACTTAGGATTACTTTGTTCACAGATAGTGTGTATTCCTTGTTCACAGATAGTGTGTATTCCTTCTTCACAGATAGTGTGTAATTTTATTCCGATGCCTTTCAAATACAGGGATGTTGTTAATGAATTTTTTGATGCTTTAATGCTGAACATTTACTTAGGATTACTTGTTCACAAATAATGATAGTTGTGTATTCCTTGTTCACAGATGAACTTGTTCACAGATGAACTTGTTCACAGATGAACTTGTTCACAGATGAACTTGTTCCCAAATGATGCATTTGTTTGAAATTTCTTTGAAGAAATTATCTTATGCTTTTTTAATACAGTGATTCTGTTATTTAATTTTTTGATGCTATGATGCAACAGATTTTCTTAGGATCTGCTTATGATGATGATGATATGTGTGTACTGTTCATGAGGAACTTGAATAAAACCTAATGAACCTATGAGTCAGAGTTGATGAACCTGAATGTGTTTATTTTTATGTTCTTGTAAGTGTTAGATCATGATCAATTAAGCTTCTGTTCTGTTGAAATCTATACTCATTGTGTCTAGTGCATGAACCTTTATTCATTAGTGAATGAACCTTTATGCAAGTTTTATGAACCCTCAGGCAAAATTTCATGAACCTCTAGTCATTTTTCATGAACCTCTATGCTAATCCTTATTAACTTTTGTTCTTGTTTTTTGAAATTGTAGCTTCTACTGCTGCTGCTGAGATCTGTGTTATATCTAGTTGTGAAGAAGTGCCAGTTGTTCTTATTGATTCCGAAGAGAAGAATGAACCTATTGTGTCTCAAGGTGGTTCCCTTTCCTTCTTGTGATGATTCTCTCAAACCTGCAATTGGTATGGTGTTTCAATCATTTGAAGAAGGTATAGCATTTTATGGGGCTTATGCTGATGCTTGTGGGTTTGATATACGGAATGGAACCAAGCGCTTTCAAGATGGTGTTCTGAAATACAAGTATGCCTTATGCAATAGAGCAGGCTACAAAGAGGATAGGGTTAATAAAAGCGTACGTTCTAGGGTATCTAGTAGGGTTGGCTGCAATGCTTTGCTTGGTCTTCGTTATTCCCAGGGCGTTGGATACAAAGTCATTACATTTGAGGAACGTCACTCCCACAACTTTGTTATGAACTCCCATCGTCGGTTTATGACTTCCTCTAGGAAGTTAGATGAAGGACACAAAAATTTTGTCCTTAACTGCCAAAAAGCCAACATTGTCCCGGTTAGATCTCACCGTCTTTTCAAGGAAATTGTTGGGGGGTATAAAGCAGTTGGAGCATCATCGGTTGATTTTAAGAATTTTCGCCGTGATATGATGGCTTATATTGAGGGGTCAGATGCTCATATGACTATTGATAGGTTCTTCAAAAAAAAAGAGCTTTGCTCGGCTTATTGTTTTGACTATGATGTGGATACCAGTGAGCGCCTAACACGTTTGTTCTGGTGTGATCCTGTGTCCAGGAAAAACTTCTCCCTGTTTGGTGATGTTGTTTCATTTGATGCGACATATCGTACTAATAGGTAAGTAAAACATCCTTCTTCTGTCTTAGCTTTTTTGTATTGTTCTACTTTTATTGTTCTGTGATTAATGATGAATCTGATTTTATTTTCATGTTCAATTCTGTGTATTTGTAACTTATAGTCTGCATGAACGGGTAGGTGTATTTGCATGAACCTAAGTTGATTTATATGAACCTCTAGGTATATTTTCATGAACCTCTAGGCATATTTTCATGAACCTGTAGTTAAATTTTCATGAACCTCTTGTTTTTGTTTGTCATGATCCTAATTGTATTGTTATGAACCTTTAGTCATAATTTCATGAACCTGTAGGCATAATTTCATGAACCTCTAGGTATATTTTCATGAACCTCTATGCATATTCTATATTTTTTGCACATGTAAATTTCATCTTTGAACTTGCTTTCTTCTTTTTCCCGATATCTCTATTTAAGGTTCATCTATGAAGATTTTGAATCTTTTAAATTCCTTTTTGTAGGTACAATCTGGTTTTCATCCCTTTTACTGGCCTTGATCACCACAAAAGGAGTGTCACATTTGGTGCTGGTTTGATTTTTAAAGAGGATGTTGGTTCCTATGTTTGGTTGCTTGAAAGATTTAAGGAAGTTATGAGGAATGATCCTAAAATTATCATCACTGATC
The DNA here is from genome assembly GCA_029168935.1 of Oxyria digyna. Lineage (NCBI taxonomy): Eukaryota > Viridiplantae > Streptophyta > Magnoliopsida > Caryophyllales > Polygonaceae > Oxyria > Oxyria digyna. The sequence continues at coordinate 45,175,999 of JAPVLV010000009.1, forward strand.
AAGATGGTTCTATGAAGCTTGCTATTGAATAGGTCTTCCCTAATTCTCACCATCGTTTGTGTATGTGGCACATTATGAGGAAAGTGCCATCAAAGACTAAATATGATGGTGAGACAAGTGATCGGTTTAGGAAGAAACTCAATGTTATTGTTTGGACTCATGAATTGGAACCGACTGAATTTGAGTCAGGCTGGAATGCTTTGTTTGCAGAATTTACACTCGTAAACCGCATATGGTTTGATGATATCTTTGCTATTCGGCATTTCTGGATTCCAGCTTATTTCCGGGACATTCTTTTTGGTGGTTTAGTTCGTACTACCTCTCTGTCTGAGTCTACAAACAATTACTTTAGTCATTTTAATGACAAGTATTATCGTCTGGTTGAACTTGTGATGCATTTTGATATTGCAATGGACACCCAACGACATCAACAATCTAGGTTGAACCATGAATCTCTCACCAAACTTCCAGATTTGAAGACGCAATTGTTGCTGGAGAAAGAAGCATCCAAGGTCTATACGCTCACTGTATTCTGTCTTGTTCGCCAGGAAATTGCAGCAACTTGTTTTTCCTGCTCCCTTGCTTCTATCTCAGAAAGTAATGGTAAGAATAATTTTTTCATCTTTTTGCTATTTAATTTTGAAATGCTTTTATGAACTCCCTAAGTATCTTCATGAACCTTCTTGTTTTGTGTTGAGTATGATGTAGATTAATTGGTTAAATTCCCAGAAATGCCCTTTGTTTGTTAATTATGTATATTTTCATGAACTATATCCCTGTTTTTATGAACCTTGTGGATTATTCATGAATCAAATCAGCAGAACACTATCACCTTTTTCTTTCTTATTTTATTTGTGTGCTTGAATTGATTTTATGCAATTGATTGCAGGTACGACATTATATGTCTTTATGAGGGAAGAAAATGGCAAAGAATATAAGGTTGAATATATTTCTGCTGTTGATGAATATCACTGTAGCTGCAAGATGTTTCTGAGGGTTGGATTGCCCTGTCGTCATCTCATTTGTGTGTTCAAGAACAAGCTTGTGCCAACAATCCCTTCTAAATATGTGCTTTCTCGCTGGACTAAGTCTGCTACAATTAGTCCAATCTTTAGTATTGATGATGTTGTTGTTGATCAAGGTGTGTCTTCAGATCAGAAGGAGTTTTTGCTCAACTCTGCTATTTCAGAATTTTATAGTTGTCTTGGTGTTCTTGAAGACGATTCAGATCAATTGGCAGAATTAGTATCCATGTTGAAGTTAAAAAAGACGTCCTTCCTTGGTCATCCCAATCATTCTTCTAGCTCTGTACCAGTAAATCAACAACATTTGGAGAGTTATTTAGGAGTTCAGGTGCCATCTGAGGTTAGCATTCATCCACCACCACAAGCAAAGAACAAAGGTAGTGGTCAACATCCTTCTTCATCTACCAGCAATGTCATTGACCCTACCCATGTCAGACATAGGCGTTGTGGAAAATGCCAGCAACTTACTACTCACAACAGTCGCACTTGTAATGGTGTTATAGATGTTTAGTATTTTTTCTGTTGCTCAGTTTGTGGTTTTAATCTTTAAGAACAGTTTTTTTAGTGTTATGAACCTTGTTTTAGTTTTATGAACCTACTAGAAATCTTGCAACAGATGTTATGAAGCAATTTATCATTTTGATGAATTCTTTGTTACTTTTATGAGCCTATATGCTTTTATTCTAGTTTTATTTTTTTGTATTCAAATTCAAGATATTTGGCCCAAAACAATATGAACCTTTAGGCACATTTTCATGAACCTGTAGGTATATTTTTATGAACTTCTAGGCACATTTTCATGAACCTAAGATAATTTTCATGAGTTTTCAAAACATATTTTCATGCATAGTTGCATGAACCTCTAGGCATATTGTTATGAACCAGTAGGCAATTTTTCATGAACCCAATTGTATATTTGCATTATCCTCTAGGCATATTTTAATGAACCTAAGATCACTTCTATGAACCACTTAGCATATTTTCCTGAACCTATATTCATTATAGCATGAACCTCTACACATATTTTCCTGAACCTCTAGGGAAATTTTCCTTGACCTCTAGGGAAATTTTCATGAACCTCTAGGGAAATTTTCATGAACCTCTATGCAAATTTCATGAACCTCTAAAAAAATTTCAATAACCTAATTGTTTTGCTATGAACCTCTAGGCCTATATTCATGAACCTCTAGGCATACTTTCATGAACCTTTAGGCACACTTTCATGAACCTTTAGGCACATTTTCATGAACCTAAGATTATTGCTATGAAATTCAAAGAATATTTTCATTTATAGTTGCATGAACCTCTAGGCCTATATTCATGAACCTCTAGGCATACTTTCATGCACCTTTAGGAACATTTTCATGAACCTAAGATTATTGCTATGAAATTCAAAGAATATTTTCATTTATAGTTGCATGAACCTCTGGGCAAGTTTTATGAACCCTCGGGAAAATTTTCATGAAACTCTAGGCAGTTTTTCATGGACGTCTATGCTAATCCTTATTATATGCCAAGTTGTATTACACATTGTTGAAAATGGCAATGGACCAAGTGTCACTGTTTTTTGTATCTAATGAACCTGTCTACAATAAACATATGAACCTGCTTTTTTTTTTAGATAAAACAAGCAAATCAAATTCCAACCATTCATTTGTCATTCTTAAAACCAAATTCAAACTCAAGTACCATTTCAAACCTAAATTCAAACCAAAGTATGAGATCAATCCAAATTCCCAATTCAAACTACCATTTAATAGTACCAAGCTACCAAGTATTTTTGTAAATTGTAAACTAGACAACCTACATAACTACCAACTTGTCCCAACTTTTTCAGATTCCCTTGATTATCTTCAGTGCTTCATCCTTAATCTTGTTCACATCCGATGTTATAATAGCATGCACATACTTTTGCCTCAGCAATTGCAAGCACTTCTTCCTATTCTTCTTTGTTATTTCTGGCTCCCATGTTTCTGTGTTTGAACCCATGAACATTTCCATGTTTCCCATGGCTAGCACCGCTGAGTTGATTACATCTCCTACTTCATTCCATTGCATCTTCACCAAAGTGGCTTTTGACTTTGCAGCTAATATTGCTTTTGCTTTCTTATCTAAATTGTGCTTCCACAAGCTCCTTGTAAGCATATCAGTCTACATGAATAGCATAATATCACTATAGTTTGTTCTAATTTTGTAATATTCTTAGATTCTGTAAAAGAAGTAGTTGTAGATTTACCACTCTGTCAATAGCTTCCTTGTACCGCTTCAGATTTGGGTCATTGTGTGCAGAGTCAAACACTTGTATATTTTGATTTCTTATGTCATAAGATATGCAATACATGTGTTCATTGTTCTCCAACACTGGGATTATAACCTGTAATAATCAATTAAATTAGTTTTCATATGTAGCATAATAATTCTATGAACCCTGATTGTATACCTACCATGTCAATATCACGCAATTGTCTGTAAGAGGTTTCCAAGATGCTGGTTTGCATGCTCTTTTGGAACGTTACTTCTCTGTTCTTTGGGGAAAGAATCTGTTTTTGAAAATGGAAACAGTTAGACACTCTTATAACTATTAATGAACCTACACAATATGTATATGAACCTGCCTCTTATAAACCTCTTATAAACCTTATGAACGTGCCTTATATATTTCATGAACCTTCCTTATAAATTTCATGAACCTACACAATATGTATATGAACCTACCTTCTATTTTTCTACTAAACTTCCCTATAAATCTTACTAAATAAAAAACATCTGGAAATGATATTGAATTTAGCATAGTTTACCATGAGATATGTGTTTAACAATAGCCGGTTAGGTCTGTTGTCGCTTCTTTCCTTCTCATGGTAGTTCAAAATAGATGTCCAAGCATCCATCACTTTGAAGCTGGCATCCATATCTTCTTGCATTGTGCTGAACTCAAACAATGTTGTCTTTGTTTGTTTGTCTTGAAACAGTATAGTCCTGGACACATTTAAGTTATTTATTTTCAGTAATTAATTAAAACTTCCATAATAATATAAAACTGCAATCAACTTACTCTTCCACTTCATCTTTGTCTACGAAGTTCCAAATCATTTTTTGCTCTTCCGTTAACTGTTTTCCCAGAATTTGTATGGCTCTTTGTTTGTATGGTCTCTTCAATGTTCCTGCCATCTTTCTGGTTCTTGGACAGTCAAATCCAGCAGCGTCTTCTTCATTTAAACACGGACCTTTTCCCTTGTTTTTGGCTTTCTTACTTTCTTTTTCATCTTCTTCTCTCTCTGTTGCTACAACTTTGCCTTTGTCTTTTACTGCTTCTTCCTTTTCTTTACATTTTTCTGCCTCTGTAGCTACAACTTTCCCCTTGTCATTCTGTGGTTCTTGTTCTTCTTCTTCTTCTGGTTTCTCACTTGAAGCTACATGGCCGTCCTCTTTTGGTCCTTGTTGTTGTTCTTGTTCTTGTGATGGGAAGAGATTGAAACTTGGTGGTGTAAAATCATTTCCTTTTCTTCTCTTCTTCTTCTTCTTCTGTTTCTCCTCATCCTCAGCTTCCTTCTTGTTTTGTTCATCTTCCTCCAACAATGTTTTATCCCCCTCCAAAGTTTCTGTCCCAACTGCAAGCATTTCCAACAATTGTTAATGAACCTCAGGGCAAAATTTCATGAACCTATAAGCATAACTTCATGAATCTCAGTGTATAAGCAAAATTTTTGCATGAACCTATAAGCAATATTTCATGAACCTATAAGCATATTATCATGATCCTTTAAGAATTTTTTCATGAACCTCAAGGCTTTTTACCATGAACCTAAGGGTACTTCTATGAACCTATTGATTTATCTTTGTAATAAAGCATGTTGTTTCATTAATCTTTTCAGCATTGTATTATGAACCTCTAGGCAATTTGCTATGAACCTGTAGGCATTTTTCCATGAACCTGTATGCATTTTTCCATGAACCTACTTATTTTTTTGTATTTAATCATATTTTCAATACTAGTAAAGTAGAAAATACTTGTCTCATTGTTTCCATCATTCTTTCCATCTATTTCTTTCTCCTTTGCAGCTTCATCTGTTCCTTGAAAGACATTCAAGACGTCATTCACCTTTTCCCAGCCAGTTTCGTTTTCTCTGTAGTTTGATGGTCCAGCACCATCATTTGACAACGTCACCTTGACCTTTGAAGCCTCGGCCTTCTCAACTTGCTTGAGGCATTCAATCAGCGCTGGATCAGACCAGAATGGATGATCACTATCATTCCATATTTCATCAAACTCAGCTTGTTTCTCATCTTGTTCTTTCTTCCTCCCCATCAGTCCTTGTGACGTCTTGATCATGTTCTTAACAAATTCATCCTTTCTGAATTCCATTGGCAAATCATCCACCATTTGCGCAATTTTGAGGATTGAATTTGCAAGCTTTGTGTTCTCCTCTGTGAATTCAACCAGCCACTCCTGCAATATAATTTTAAGGATCTTGTAAGTTCATTGTCATGAACCCAATGTGTATTTTCATGAACCTGGTAGAAGGTGTTTACCTGTAGGAATGTGGGTCCAAAACCTTGGGGTTTTTTCTTATTCTTGTTAACTTGTTCTTGCTCCTTACGCTTTGAAGCTTTTCCTTTTTCGTTTTGAACCTTCCCTTTCCCAAATCCTCCTTTACTGATTTCATCGCTCTGGCGTTGCATCAAACTATCATTTGTCCAGCTTAAGTAGACAAGATTTGTTCTTCTCGGTGTCGTGCCGAAGAGGGATACTCTGTCTATGTAAAAGAACTGTTTTCAAAGAACACAAAACACACGTTAAGCCATTAAGTTAGAGAAAAAATTAGCTAATATAAAAAATGTAAACATGTTACTTACCACAGGTACAAGAGCACATCCAATGAAGAATATGTCCTTTTTCGCCCTCCACGAAGGTATAGTTACCCTCAAGCTCTCCACAATAAAACCACACCAATCTATGCTCTGAACATTCTCTATTTCTCGCATCATCAACTACTGGCTAACTGTCCCTTTCTGGTTCACCTCCACAAGTACACTTAGGAACAACATTAGAAATAGTCTAATGAACGTTTGCTCATCCTGACCATCAGGTATGGCTAATAGCGCTTGGGCTAGATGTCCTGGCCTTATTTCACTTCTATTGTTCATGTACGTCTTCCATTCTGTCTTGACTGCATTGTCTTCTTCATTATCCCCAAGTCTCTCCAATGGTTTATTCCCTCTCGGAATTCCTAGTACTCGTTGGACCTCATTTGCATTAATTTCAACAAAAGTCCCATCTTCCATTTTGATGGCACTTCTAGCTTCATCATAGTTTTCCAGCAGCCAGTAACACATTCTCTTCGGGATAACTTCTACATTCAGTTCTAGAAGATTTCCAAAGCCTATGCTCCTGATGATCTCCTTCTTTGGTTCAGACATTTTCTTGACAGTCTCGACAAACTTTTTGGGCACATTCCGGAGGATAAAGCTTTCAAATCCAATCTCTTCTGTCTTCACCTCTTTTTTGACAGTCATCTCTGATTTTGTTGTTGTTTCCTTCCTGGCTTCTGGTTTTGCCCTTTTAGATCTGGTTACCATCTTCTTCTCTTCACTGCCTTTGCTTGCCAAATTGTTGTCAGTTTGTGTGTTCTCCACCTCGCTTTCTTCCTGAATCTCTTGTACTTATTTTCCTTTTCCAAGCCTTCCCTTTCTCCTCACACTGTCTTGTTATGGTACATACTTAAATCTTTTATTTTTTCTCTCTTCAGATGAAGTGGCCACTTGTTTGCCCTTTTTGTGTTGCATCTCTTCTTTTTGCAAAACCTTCTGCCTTTTTGGTGGAGGACTTGCACTCTTCACTGCCAGTGCCTTCTTCTTCCCCATTCTGATTGGTGGAATATACTCTGTAGTCAGAAACTCCTCATTGCTCAGTACATCTTCCTCCATCTCACTGTCTTTTTCACCATCTGCAAGCATAAATTGTAGTTGTTATTATGTGTAGTTATAAAAGATCATAACTTATATGAACCTTAAATGTATTTACATGAACCTACAGGTCTATGTCTATGAACCTATAATCCTATATCATAAAGCATTATTTAAACATGTAATAAAAACTTGTTTAACTTCTTTCTTTTTACCTGTCTTATTGTCCAGTTTTTCTTCTTTGTCATCTTGAAGGTCTTGTTCTTCACTTGCAGGAATGGTTGGTTCTTCACTTGCAGGAATGTGTTCATGACTCCTCTCTTGTGTTTCCGCTTCTTCTTCTTCACCTTCATTCAGAGCAAAATTTGCAAAATTAATTATCACAATGATAATTGTATATATATCAACTTAGAAGTGCACTTTTGATCCTTTAATTGTACTGTTATGAACTTCTACTTATACTTTCCTGAACCTTTAAGTGTACGGTTATGTACTATTATGAACCTCTAAGTTTTAATAAATGAACCTCTAAGTGTTCTTCATGAACCTCTAAGTGTTTTTTCATGAACCTCTAAGTATGTTTGCATGAACTTCTTAGAATGTTTGCATTTAATCTATTTTTATGAACCTAAAGGTGTGTATGCATGAACCTTTAAGTGTATATGCATGAACCTCAATGTGTATGAGCATTAACCTTTTTAGTTTCAATGAATGAACCTCTAAGTGTTTTCCCATGAACCTCTAAGTGTTTTTTCTTGAACCTTTAAGTGTTTTCTCATGAACCTGAATGTGTATATGCATTAATTTCTAAGTTATAATGAATGAACCTCTAAGTGTTTTTTCACGAACCTCTAACTGTTTTTTCATGAACCTCTAAGTGTGTTTGTATGAACCTCTAAGTGTGAATAAACCTTATAGTATCTTACCTGTGTCACTCTCTGCTTTCTGAGTCCCTTCCTCTATAACGCACTTTTGTTGTGTTTGTCCTACTCCCTCAGCTGTGACATATTGTTCCTGTGTATCTTCTTCTTCTTGACTTTCACTCTTTTGTGTAGAGTTTTCTTCATCATTCCCTTCATCTGATCTTTCATCGTGACAGGGTTCCTCTTCACTTTTGCTCTGTTGTGTTGAGTTGTCTTCATTATTCCCATCATCAGATCTTTCATCTTCACAGTCTTCCTCTTCACTCTTGCTCAGTTGTGTATATCTGTCTTCGTCATTCTCATTTTCTGATCCTTTATTGTCACAATGATCCTCTCTTTGTTGTTCCTGACTTTGTGTTGCTGTTGAGTACCTTTCTTCACTTGTTTGAGAATTTCCCAGTTTAATTCTCATACTTCTTCTTCTGTTGTAAACTCTTTTAGGAGAGTTTTCAGCATCTTCTTTTTGTGTGTCTGCAAGGGAAATCAGTCAAGAGGTTAATAACAATAATCAACATGAATTTAGCAAGGCAAAGCCAGAAGAAGCATTCCCAGATCATTCAGTAAAAATCAAAAGCTACTGATGTTAACTGGTTCACCCATACATTTGTTAGCGATACAAACACTCCTTAACATGAACACCACAGACAACATGCTTTATCTAGTTCGTAGTTACTAGTTAGACACTTCAAACAACCATGTAACAAACATGAAGAAAAATTATCTGATTTCTTATGAACCCTAGAAACTACATCTAACACTTCTGTTCAAAATAAGTTCATGAAAATGAGTAACAACATGAAGAAAAATAAACTAATTTCTTATGAACTCTAGAATCTACATCTAACTCAATTTTTTTTTATGAACCCTAGATTTCTTATGAACCCTAAAAATTCGAAAACCCTAATTTTTGGTTTGATTTTCACTTACCTTCAAGCCTGAGGTCGATGCATCTGCTTTGATCTTCCGCTGCCTTTGATCTGTTCTCCATACTTTGATCTTCCTTCTTGCTTTTCACCATTTTCAATTCGTAACTGCTTGCAACTCCCTTCGTCTTCTCAAACAAATTGATTCTCCCTTCCAGATGTATAATATCTTGACCGAGATCGATTTGCTTCAACGAATTTTGCTTTCGATCTTTGATTTTGTGGCTGCGTCGATCGATTTGCTTCAAAATCGCCGATCGCCTTACTCTCTTTTTCTCTCGAGCGCGTTTTTTTTCCTTTTCTGTCTTCTTATATTCTACTTGCGAAATCCCTAAGTTACCCTTAAAAAAAAATTAAATTTACGCCTATACCACCGCCTCTCCCAGATGATCCCACGTGTGTGCATCTCACCGGATCATTTCTCCCTTTAGATCTCAACCGTTGGTTGAATGACCTAAGGGCCCAGAACTGTCCTCACGTCCTCACGGGGCAATTCGTCCTCACCCGAGCCCCCCTCTCAATCAAAAATATTTACTGAGATTATATGAAAAAATATGAGGTAAAAAATCTATTGGAAATTTAAAACAAGTAATAAAACAACTTTAACCGACATACAGCTTTAGCACACCCTCTCCGGATAAATAACTAGTATTGTGTATTATATATGGATTAGTGTTTTCTAGCCTTTAAAAAATTATGATATATTAACTAACTTTTTAACTCATGATGACATTTTATAAAGTATTTGATGACAATTTCAACGATGACACTTATTGTCATTTGATGATGACAGTTTTAACTCATGATGACATTTTATAAAGTACTTGACGACAATTTCAACGATGACAGTTTTTGTCATTTGATGATGACATAATACTTTCATCGAATACGATAAAAGTTGACATCATCAGTGCTAAAAGGTTAGTAAACACAAATTCTATAGTCTAGAGTTAGAAACTACAAAATTCGTCTTAAAAAGGCATTGGGCCAGTAATTTTCTTTACCACATTATTCATTACTCGTATAAAATAGATTTATATATATGATATTTCATGAGGTAAGTTCTTTCTTATAAATTAATTCAATCAAAAGTATACTTAAATAGGAACAGGAAAAGTATAAATTGAAAACAGAAGTAGCATTAATTAGTATAGCTACAAAAACAATTTGTAAGTATACATGCAAGGTTTATGAGAACTTTATGTTATAACTAGCCAGTCCACGCAGAATATTCCCTTTATTTTATTGATTATTCCATATTTATATTCTTTATTATAAGGTCATTTTGTCTCGTATCAAATGCCATAAAACTAACCGAAACATAAAAGAAAGAATGAATATATATATATTTTTAGTGGAGGTCGGTAGACAAACTGTTGATAGCAATGTTGTATTTTTCAACTTTAAATTACGAGGATATTATGAGAATGTGACAACTGACAATTGAGCAGAGCATTGCTTGGCTCCTCTTCGTTCATGCTCTATACTCTTATCATGAGAAAGAGGCCTATTTTATATTCCTTCCTTCCGTCCCGAAAGGTTATTTCCATTGTAACTTTTGACACTATTCACATTATAAGAGAATCTTCGATATATCGTCTAATATATAAGAAAAAACATTGTAATATGAGATTTTGTTTGATTCGTCTCAACGAGAACTTTAACAATATAAATTTTTTCTAATTTTTATTAATCTATATTTAGAGATATTAACGTTACAAAACGTGTCTCGACAAATGTGTCAGAAGAGAATGAAAAGAACATTAAGGGACGGAGAAAGTATAACGTGAGATTGAAAAATAGTCATATCCCTTTTGAAAATTGTATGGGTCACATTTGCCTCTTCATTGTTTTTTAGACTTTTTGCATGGCAAACATGGCAAAAATTTGGTAATATACTACTGTAGATGTTAATTTGGATTCTCTAACAAATACCTTAAGAACATGAATTAAGAATCTAATTATAAACAATATTGTTGATTTTATATTAAGATTCTTTTTCCAGGTCTTTCGCCTGATTCGATTGGTCGGAGTCACTCTACGTCCAAAACGAATTTATTTGATATACAAAGTTATAAACCTCACCCAATATCAATACTTTTCATAAACGTTTCCAACAACGTAATCGTTTCTAAATGAAGAATAGTTAACTTATGTCCTTATAACGTAAATTAGAAAAGCTAATGTTAAATTGACACATATTCATCATATTAGGCCATGAACATTTCCTAAACTTAGTTCCATAGTCTTTAGTCAAAGTTTTTCTTTTCTCTTCTGTTTATACGACCATTATAACAAAAAAACAAAAGATTTAAACTCAAATGTAATGAGTATGAACTATGAAGTGTATATAGTCAACTACACTAACAAGACTTGCTAGACTATGTCGAAATACAGTAAAAGATGTTAAACTATTGGATTAACAAGATCTTATAACAGACTCAAGTTATTTGAAATTTTGTAATAAAATGCTACGAGTCTGATAGAATTTGTTGGTTCAGACTCGACGTATGTATCAAATGCATTTGTTGGATCACTTTTATTTCTTTAGAATTTTTACTGATCTGAGACTGTCATCCGCCTGAGCAAGTCTCTATTATTACCTAATATCAAAATAAATAAATAAATAAAGTTTTTGAGAAAATATAAACCAAAACATTTGATAGTTATTTCTTTTTGTTTGAAAAAAAAGGTTAATCCTAATAATTTATAGGGTGCCCCAACCAAGACGAGTCTAGCGAGATCTTGACAAACAAAAAGGGTATATGCCAGATAATAATTTACTCTTTATGCTCCACCGTTTCTCTTCCCCTCTTTCTTCCATGTCTCTATAAATAATCCCGAACAACCATGTCGACGACGCTGATTTCACAATTCTGAAATTCTCCTCTCCTTCAAACACTTTCTACAAGACAACACAACCATTTCCTCCCTAGCGAGGAGAAATGGCGGGAAACGACTGGATTAACAGTTACTTGGAGGCGATCTTGGATGTTGGTGGCTCAGGAATCGACGAAGCCAAATCCTCGCTCTTGCTGCGAGAGAGAGGCAATTTCAGTCCTTCTAGATACTTCGTGGAGGAGGTCATTACTGGCTTCGATGAGTCCGATCTTCACAAATCATGGGTTCGAGTATGTGCTCTACCTCTCTACTCAATTTCATTTCAATCTGTGCCTAATTTCGTGTTTTTTTTGAGTTTGAGCTCTTTCTTTGGTCTCCTTGATGTTGAGATGGTCTGCGGTGTTTGAATTTGATGTTTGATCGGGTTTGAATGATTTTGACGCTGCCTTTGAATCGGTTGCTGTCATGATATTTTTTTATTTTCATGATTTGATTTGGTAGAATCATTAGTTTATACTGAATTCAGAGTGTTGTACTACATGGAGTATTCTTAAAATTTGAAGCGATGCTTAATTTTGGATTTGATTCGCTTCAGAAATTTGTTGAGAAATCATGTTGTCAGGGGGGAAAACGATTGGAAGAGTGGCCAAATGTACGGTTTGAATTCAGAAATTTGTTGAGAAATCATGCTCTTGATTGAAAATTTAGATGCTGATGAGTTTCTATGCTCTATAAATTCATAGTTTGATGTACCTAAATTTTAGAAGCCACGACCTCGTTTCAAAATTTGAGTAACTGAGTGCCATGGGATTTTTGAAGACAACATTGTTTATTTGAAGCTGCAACTGTACTTGTGGGCACCTCATCATTGATTTAGATTTCTCTGTTTGGAAGAACTAGGATAAATTACTACTCTGAATTTCCCTATATTGATGTTGAATGTGGATTTATTCATGCATGACTTGTTAATTTCTTGGTTTTCATGTTATGAGCATGAAATGGGATTTAGGATGATGTCTTGAATAAATGTTTCAGGCTGCAGCAACACGTAGTCCACAAGAGAGGAACACAAGATTGGAGAATTTGTGTTGGAGAATCTGGAATTTGGCTCGCCAAAAGAAGCAGGTATTGGGTGTTGGACTGTTGGTGTTTATAAATTTAATGTGACTCACTTCTGGAAAATTACTAGTGATTATATTCTAAGTGTCAATCTATTGTATTTCTCCCTTCTCAGTCTGGGTTTACTATTGAACCATAATTACTGCTCCTAATATCGAAGAACCACAAGCCGACTGATGTATTTCCTGTATGCACTTCTTTCTAAGAGTAAAGCAGAACTGTAGTGTGTAGAAATCTAACCCTAAGACCATACGCCAAAACTATGTTACAGAGGGAGGAAAAGAAGTATGAAGGTGCACTTGTGGCTTGTGGAGATAGATACTACTGCTTATTTCTCATGGAACTGCTTTTTGCTGGAAATTTTATTCAATGACTGACGCGTGCTACATGTATCATGGCTCTCTGAGCAAACTGGAGTTGAATTTCTCTCTTATTAATTGTTTTTTTTATCACTTGTTTCTGTAGCATGAGGAAAAGGAAGCTTTACGTAAAAATAAGCGTCGCCTTGAACGTGAAAAAGGTAGGCAAGAAGCTACTGCTGACATGTCCGAAGACTTGTCTGAAGGAGAGAAAGGAGATACTGGTGATGCTGCATTGACTCGGGAAAAATTAAAAGCAAGAATGCCAAGAATAAGCTCTGTTGAAATGATGACTGAATGGGCTAGTCAACAAAAGGATAAGAAACTCTACATAGTGTTAATAAGGTTAATATTTCTATGTTTCATTCTTGTTAATATTTATGTGATTGTCTAAATAAATTTCTCTCTTAGTGAGGTCCACCTATACCTTCAATCAAGCCAGTTGAGATAGTTTTGAAGTTTTATAAGAGGATTCTGTTTCTAGCTTAACCATAAAATGTTCATTCTCCCTTAAATTTCGTGCAGTCTACATGGCTTGATAAGGGGCGAGAATATGGAGCTAGGTCGTGATTCTGATACGGGTGGTCAGGTAGATTTCTAAGGGCGAGAATATGCAGAATTTTCTGTTTTTTGTAACTACTTAAAAGTTAAAGTAGATAATGAATATTGTTAACTAACTGTTTTCTTATGCTGTATCAGGTCAAGTATGTAGTAGAACTTGCTCGGGCATTAGGATCATCTCCTGGAGTTTATCGAGTTGACCTATTGACTAGACAAGTAACAGCTCCTGATGTTCATTGGAGTTATGGAGAACCTGCAGAAATGCTAAACCTGCGAAACGATGACAATGATTCCCTAGAACGCGGGGAGGGTAGTGGTGCTTACATCATTCGCATTCCATTTGGGCCAAAAAACAAATACATTGAAAAAGAACAACTTTGGCCTCATATCTCTGAGTTTGTTGATGGAGCACTAAGCCATGTGTCACATATTTCAAAGGTTCTAGGTGAACAAATTGGTGGCGGGCAGCCGGTTTGGCCAGCTATTATTCATGGTCATTATGCAGATGCAGGAGACTCTGCAGCTCTTCTGTCAGGAGCTCTGAATGTGCCGATGCTTTTTACTGGTCATTCACTTGGGCGAGATAAGCTTGAACAACTTCTGAAACAAGGTCGCTTTTCAAAAGAGGAAATAGATTCAACGTACAGAATAATGAGGCGGATAGAGGGAGAGGAGTTGTGTATTGATGCCTCTGAGATGATCATTACAAGCACTAGACAAGAGATAGACGAGCAATGGAGTTTATATGATGGATTTGATACAGTCTTGGACCGGAAATTAAGAGCAAGGATGCGACGTGGAGTGAGCTGCCTTGGGAAATTTATGCCTCGTTTGGTTGTGAGTATTTGCCTTTCTAAGTCTTGTGGAAGAATATCTTTTGCTCGTGGTTAATTTCATACGGAGCTTTCATATTTCAGTAATATTCTTTTCCACTTTTTTTTGTCATATTGTTACTAACGCTAAACATACCAATGCAGGTAATTCCACCAGGTATGGAGTTTCACCATATTGTTCCTGATCCTGATCTTGATGCAGATATGGAAGGACAAGAGGAGAATACTAGTGCTCCTGACCCACCAATCTGGTCCGGGGTATATGGAATTTACATTGTTTGTTGAAATGGAGAAGGAATTTGCACTAGATACTAGTTTTTTTAGTATTCCTCTTCTATCCAACTATCCAAATTTTCACAGGTAAAAAGTTTGGTTCACATAACTAATTTTTTGTGTGTATGTTTAGATCATGCGTTTCTTTACCAACCAACGGAAGCCTATGATACTAGCACTTGCCAGGCCAGATCCTAAAAAGAATCTCACAACTTTAGTCAAAGCATTTGGAGAGTGCCGCCCATTGAGAGAGCTTGCTAATCTGGTGGGTCAAAATATTCAGCTTGCTCTTCACATTTTGGATTTAATAATGATGCTGTCACACGGCTACATAAATTTGGATTTTAGAGCACATTTACGTTTCTTAAAATCCCCCGTAATGATATGCATTTACCATTTTCCCTTTTGCAGACACTGATTATGGGAAATCGCAATGATATTGAAGAAATGTCTTCGACAAATGCTTCTGTTCTGACCTCGATTCTCAAGCTGATTGACAAGTATGATCTATATGGTCACGTGGCATATCCAAAACATCACCAACAGTTTGATGTCCCAGATATTTACCGTCTAGCTGCTAAGACAAAGGTGCATATCAATCCCTATTACTCTGGACTCGTACATAACCATTTGACCTTGCATTTTGAAATAATATAGAATCAGATCTTAAATGTAGTAATTGTATAATTTGGATAAATATTGTACTTGACTGTCAGATTACCTATTTATAACTTGTCATTGATCATTACAGGGTGTATTCATCAATCCTGCGTTTATTGAGCCGTTTGGGCTTACCTTAATAGAGGTACTTGCTCTAAATATGTTTTGCATTATTATTAATTTGATTTTTTTGACTAATTTAACGCCTATTCTTGACTGTGCAGGCGGCGGCCTATGGTTTGCCTATAGTTGCTACAAGGAATGGTGGTCCTGTTGATATTATTAAGGTGAGCTTCTTGTGAAAATGTTTTTACTGTCATCTTTTTTATCCTATTCTACTGAAATCTGACAAAACTGCAGACTCTAGACAATGGTCTGCTGATTGACCCCCATGATCAACAATCTATAGCTGAGGCACTTTTGAAGCTTGTAGCTGATAAACAACTATGGTCAAGATGTAGGCAGAATGGTCTGAGAAATATCTGTCTTTATTCATGGACCGAGCACTGTAAAAAGTATCTATCTCGAATTGCCAGCTGTAAACCCAGGCAACCAAACTGGAACAAAACTGATACCGCTGGTGAAGAGTCAGAATCCGATTCACCTGGTAATTCTTTAAGGGATATTCATGATCTTTCTCTAAATCTGAAGCTTTCTTTGGATGGTGACAAGAGTGAAATAGCTTCTGCTGTTGATATGGCCTTGGATGCTGAAGTAAGCGCCATTGACGCAAAGAGAAAAAAAGAGCATGAATCTAAATTGTCAAAATCAATGGGGAAGTCTAAGTCTGATGTGGGCAGTCAGCAGTTTCCAACTTTGAGGAGAAGACGACATATTTTCGTCATAGCTGTAGACAGTGAAAAAACCTCAGACTCACTCAATATAATCAAGACCCTGTTGCAGATTTGCAAAGATCAGCAAAATTTCGGGCCCATTGGTTTCATTCTTTCAACAGCTTTGACCATATCTGAGGTGAAGTCTCTTCTTGAATCAGGAAATGTGAGTTATGCAGATTTTGATGCTTTCATCTGCAATAGTGGGAGTGAACTTTACTATCCAGTGATAAATACCGAGGCAAACTCCACTGAGTTTCCTTTTGTTCAAGATGACAACTATCATTCACACATTGAGTACCGTTGGGGCGGTGAGGGTTTGAGGAAGACTCTTGTGAAATGGTCCAAGGAGAGAAAGAGAGAAGACGGTGGCCAGATTATTGTTGAGGATGAATCTATATCTACCAACCATTGCTATGCATTCAAAGTCAATGACCTCACATCAGTAATATTCTTTTTCTCTATACTCCCTCCATTGACCTCCAATCTTATTCATAGATTTGATAAATTCTATTTCAACAGTAATCATTCTGTTTTTTTTTCACTGTGTAGTTACCCTCCCCAAAGGAGCTCAGGAAACTACTGAGAATCCGAGCTCTTCGTTGCCATGCTATATATTGCCAAAATGGAACCCGACTGAATGTGATCCCGGTATTGGCTTCTAGATCACAAGCACTCAGGTATGTTGCCTTAAAATCTCGTTTTTCTTCTTCATATTACATCTAAAACTTGATTATACTTAGAAAAGTTCATCTTATTACTTGTTCATCTTCTCCAGGTACCTCTTCATTCGATGGCGTACAGAACTATCTAAATTCGTCGTCTTTGTTGGTGAATACGGGGATACGGACTACGAGGGCTTGTTGGGCGGCGTTCACAAAACCGTTGTAATGAAAGGCGTTTGTGAAGATGCAAGTAAACTCCATACCAACAGAAACTACCCGTTGGATCACGTGATGCCATATGACAGCCCCAACATGGTTGAATCTCAAGGGTGTGAGGCTGAAGCTCTTAAGGCTGCACTTGCTAAACTCTCCATCATCAAGGGCTGATAAGTTGGAAATATGACTTCATTTTTTTTTGTTTCTGGCCTAAGAATTTCCCAGCTTCCTGCATTTGCATTCCCTTCTTTCAGAAATTTTATATGATGAACTGGCTTTGGTGTTAATAAAGGAATGATAAACTGGAAGGGATTTAGTTTGGGAATTGGCTGTATAGAATTTTAATATAATGACTACATCTTATCTTGTATTGATTATATTATATCTTGTTCTTCTTTATTCTCAAATGTGAGTCAAATGAACTCAAATCAGGTCCAGTTTTTTTTTATTTTTGGTGTATATCTCGAGTATGATCCCTTCTAAACCATCTTCCTTGGGACACGAGAGTTCACACTTGACGTATCTGAGAGGGTTGATTCCCTTAATTCCCTCTCTGCAATGCAACTATGGTCAACCAACACAAGTCATATAAGGACATCTTTGCTGCTAAAGTTCGACTGAACTCAACTCGGACGCCGCCTCCATTTTGAGAGATTTCAATGGCTCAACTCGGACGGCGTCTCTAAGTTTCGTATGCCTAATCAATGAAATCCTAAAGTATCATTTTGAGAGATTCCAATGGCTCTTTCATTCGCGATTCCAATGGCTCAACTCGGGCGGCGCCTCCGTGTTGTCGTATGCCTAATCAAAGAATTTCCCAAGTACAAGTCAGGGTCAAACCCAAGCGAATTAGGTTATCTGTAGCTAAGACAATGAATTGAGGGGGAAAACAACCCAATTTTTGGATAAATACCCCAAAGTTGTAATGTTTTGTAAGTTTTTGCATCACTTTTTTAAGTTAGATGGAAATACCCCTTTGCTGACGTAGCAATTATAATAACAAGGTTGTCAACAAAATTTGTCAGCAAAATTTTTAACAGAGTTGTCAACAAAAATTTTAACAGAGTTGTCAACAAAAAATTTAACAGAGTTGTCAACAAGAATAATAAGTTGTCAACACCAATAATAACCCTTGCTGACGTGGAAATTATAACAGAGTTGTCAATAAAATTTGTCAAATTTTTTTTAACAGGTTTGTCAACAAATTTTTTAATAGAGTTGTCAACAAAAATTTTAACAGAGTTGTCAACAAAATTTTCACGACTAAATAAGTTGTCAACCCAACTAAATAAATTGTTTACACGACTAATAAACGGTCAATAACATACAATACGAGTAATATTACAAAATTGTCAACACCTTACAAAACTTGTCAACACCACCAAATTACATTGTCAAAAAAATAATTGTCAACACATTAATTTTTTTACACACTAAAACAAACTGCATTGTCCCTGCATAATCTTTGTCAACACTATCAAATTTACACATATTAACTTGTCAACACTGCCAATTTTTTTTGTCAACAGTCCCTGCATAATAATCAAATCCTTATTTTTAACCAAAGACACTAAAATCAAAACTCTACTACAGCCTAATTCATTGCATTAGTACTAGACGAACACAAACACAAACACAAGATAAATTAATTTGTCATCATCACTCTCTTCCTAGGCCTCCTCCTGCAAAACAGGAAATCAAGAACATGTTAGAAGGAATTTATTGTAAACCACGTATATAAATCTAACTTAAACTATTCATAAGAAAGATTAAAAGCACGTGATCCTCATACATACCTTCTTCCCTTCCTTCTTCTCCTCTTTAGCAGCAACACCACAAGAACCGACATTCATGATGAGGTCTTCCACATTCCTCTTCTTAAGAAACCGATGAAGGATGCTTTTGGAGCAATTTGAAGATCTACACTAACTGGTTTGGTAGTTTTCAAAGCACGTACCTGTTCTGGACGGAGGAAGACGGTGTTACCCCAAATGATAACGGTGGTCGTTTCATCTAACAGCTTGGCGAATTCCAACGCTTGATCTTGGTTTCCACACGCATCCGCGCAGATCTGGATGAATTCAGAGTACAACACCGCGTTTTCCGGCATGGATCTCAGCCTCTGCTTCACCTTCTCCATTTGCACAGCTCGCATGATCCTTCTCGCATCCTCCAAGGTGAGGAAATCGGTGAATTTGTGGTCCGGCGGGGGACAAGTTAGGCCAATGTTAATCTCGGAGAGCTTCTCCCGAAGCTTATCGCCTAGAGGCAAGGGGAGAAACTCAGGCATCCTGGTGGGAGAAGACGACTGGTTTATGGTTCTGCGTTGGAGGAATCTACGGAAGAAGCCGCGACTGGCGATGTCTGGAGAGGCTAAGTAGGTTCGGCGAGAAATGAATTCAGGAGGATGAGTAGAGACGGCGATAGTGGCGGCATCGGCCTTGCTGGTGTGACGGAGGCGGGAGCTTGGGAAGGAGCAGAGGAAGAAGAAATTGTCGCTGAACTACACTACGGAAAGAAGAAAGGGGGCTTGAGAGAGGAGATGCAAAACAGACGGTGTTTATTACGTAGGGCATTTTGTTAATATTTAGTTAGGGAGGGCAGTTATTATTGAAAGCTTTAGAGAGAGTTTAAGATGAGAAAATTCAGATGTATATCTTCTGCAGATAGATTACAAGATATATAGGAAAACAGAAGAAGGAAGTTGCAAGGAAGCTTCCTGTTACAGTAGAGTAAGTTCAGTACAGTAACTAGGTAGAAAAAGTCACACAACCTATATATCTAAGCTATCAACAACTCTATAAAGAATAGTAATACTAACACTCCCCCTCAAGCTGGATGGTAGAGATCAACTAATCCAAGCTTGGAACTCAATTGCTCAAATCTGGAACAATGAAACCCTTTGGTCAATAGATCAGCAAGTTGATCTTCAGACTTGACAAAAGATATCTTCGCCACTCCTTCTTCTAATTTTTCTTTAATGAAATGTCGATCAATCTCCACATGTTTAGTTCTATCATGTTGAACTGGGTTATGAGCAATACTAATAGCAGACTTATTGTCACACTTTAGAACCATAGGTTCCTCCCATTTGATCTTGAGATCTGTCATGATGATTTTCAGCCACAACATTTCACATAATCCTTGTGAAAGAGCTCTAAACTCAGCTTCTGCTGATGATCTAGCTACAACATTCTGCTTCTTACTCCTCCAAGTGACTAAATTTCCTCCAAGAAACATGCAGTATCCGGAAGTCGATCTTCTGTTGACAAAAGAACCTGCATAATCTGCATCTGTAAAGGCTTCTATTGACAAACTGTTTCCTCTTTGGAAGAGAATTCCTTTTCCTGGACACCCTTTCAAGTAGTGAAGTATTCGGTAGATGGCATTCAGATGAGGTCGTCTTGGATCGTGCATAAACTGACTTACAACAGAGACAGGAAAAGCTATATCAGGCCTTGTGTGTGACAAGTAAATCAGTTTACCACACAATCGTTGATACATAGTCATATCCACTGGTGGCTCATCTTTGCAATCTCCAAGTCTGTGCTTTGGATCAATAGGAGTAGTTGCTGGTTTACAGGCACTCTTTCCTGTTTCTTTAAGCAAATCATTAATGTATTTCTACTGAGAAATAAATATTCCTTTAGAAGAATGAGCAACTTCAATTCCCAAGAAATATTTAAGTCTTCCAAGGGATTTAACTTCAAATTCAGCTTCCAACTTTTCCTTGAGTTTCTCTTGTTCAATTGTGTCGTCACCCGTGACAATGATATCATCAACATACACCAAGAGAATAGTCACTCCCCCTGAAGCTGAATGTTTAATAAACAGAGTGTGATCTCCTTGACTTTGCTTGTACCCTGCCTTTCTCATAACTGATGTAAATCTTCCAAACCACGCTCTTGGTGATTGCTTTAAGCCATAAAGAGCCTTTTTTAACTTACAAACATGATGAGGAGCTGAGGAAGAAGAGAAACCAGGTGGAATTCTCATGTAAATCTCTTCTTCCAAATTTCCATGAAGAAAGGCATTCTTAACATCAAATTGCCAAAGAGGCCAAGTAAAGTGAGCAGCCAAGGACAAAAGAACATGAACTGTATTCATCTTTGCAACAGGAGCAAATGTTTCTTGATAATCGATTCAATAAGTCTGAGTAAAGCCTTTTGCAACCAGACGGGCTTTATACCTCTCTAACGAACCATCAGCATTGTATTTGACCGTATATATCCACCTGCAATCAACAATGTTCTTGCCACCAGGTTTGTTAACAATATCCCAAGTATGATTCTTTTCTAGTGCACACATTTCCTCTTTCATAGCTTCTCTCCACTCCTTTTGTTTAAGAGCCTCTGAAACATTCTTAGGAATAGGAATACTATTGAGATTTTCAATGAATTTTTTATGAGAGGGAGAAAAACGATCAAATGACACATGATTAGCCAAAGGATAAAGAGGAATTTGGGTACAATTGCGAGAGCCTTTTCTAAGTGCAATGGGTAACTCTAACTCAGCATTTTCAGAATTATTTTGAGGAGAAGGTTGAATTTCTGAGAGAGTACCTTCTGGTGACATAATTGCATTGTCAGTGCTAGGTGAAGAAGCTTGGTCCTGCTCGATCAGAATGGGCCTCACTTTCCTCGAATACACCTTAGGAAAATATGGATAAGGTGATGCAAAAGATGTGTCTAAATCAGGGGGTTGTTGCTGGAGTTGTGCAGATTGTTGTGGTGGTTCTGTAGTTTCAACTGGCTGCTGCAACTGGGAATGATCAGAAATGGAGGGTTGAAGTGGGGGTAGGCCATTTTGAGTGTTGTGGAGCTCAATTTCGTAATCAAATGGGTGGAATATGACATTGTCTGAGGTGTAAAATGATGTTTTTTCATCAAAAGTAACATCAATAGACACAAAGGCTTTCTTAGAGGCAGGATGATAACACTTGTATCCTTTTTGAGTGGATGAATATCCCAGAAATATGCACTTTAAAGCGCGTGGGTCAAGCTTTCCTCTTTGTGGCCCATGAACATGCACAAATGCAGAACACCCGAAAGTTCGCAGCGGAAGGTTTGAAGTTCTATAGTTGGGGAAAAATCCTCGAAGACAGTCAAGAGGACTTTGGTTTTTTAGAATTTTAGTTGGTAGCCGGTTGATAAGAAAGGTAGCAGTAAGGAGAGCTTCCCCCCAGAAAAATTTGGGTACATGATGTTGAAAGAGAAGAGAACGAGTAACTTCAAGAAGATGTCTGTTTTTTCTTTCAGCCACTCCATTTTGTTGTGGGGAATAGACACAAGATGATTCATGAATTATCCCTTGTTTTTGGAAAAGAGAGGAAATGGATTGATTGAAGTAGTCTCTTGCATTGTCACTTCTAAATCTCTTAATTTGTATTCCAAATTGGGTATGAATCATGGAGATAAATATAGGCATAATGGTACTAAGTTCAGTCTTGTGTTTCAAAAGAAAAACCCAAGAAACTCTAGTGCAATCATCAATAAATGTGACAAACCATTTAGCTCCAGAAATGTTAGAGGTAGAAGAAGGCCCCCAAATATCACTATGAATAAGCTCAAAAGGTGAACAACATCTTGTATTACTGATGGGAAAAGATACACGGGTGTGTTTAGCATGTTCACACACTTCACACAAAAGAGAAGGAATATTAATTCCTTGAAATTTTTCAGGATACAAGTGCTTCAAAAGGTGAAAAGATGGATGACCTAGACGATAATGTAGGAGCCAAATTTCATTGTTGTTGCTCGTAGTGTTCAAGGCATGGCAAAACAGGGAGTGTTTGTTGTTCTTAGGTGATTCAAGGTAGTAGAGACCATTCTTTTCTTTAGCAAGACCAATCTTCTTCCCCGAGCCCCAATCCTGAAAAATGCAATACGAATGAGTAAAAATAGCCCAACAATTGAGATCTTTGCTCAGTTTTTGTATGGAAATGAGATTGACTGAGAGTGTGGGTACAAGAAGAACATTTTTTAGGCTGATATCTTGAGATAAGTACACAGTTCCATGGCCTACAACTTTGGCTACTGAGCCATTAGCTGTAAGCACATGTTTGGGTTTCGAACAAGGCTGGAAATGTTGAAAATTTTGTGTGCTATTAGTCATATGCTGAGTAGCACCTGAATCTAAGATCCATGAAACAGAAGAAGAATGTTCAGAAACTCTCAAATATGAGGAAGTAAAAGAGTTACCTGAGAGAGTAAGAGGGCATGAGCTAGAAGAGGTATCACCTGAGGGTTTGTCAAGAGAGTTGAAAAAGGTTCTGAATTTCTCAAATTCAGCAGCACTCATTCCATTCACAAGCTCAGAATTGTTCACACTTGCTTGTGATACATGGTTGACTTGGGGTGTAGAGCTTCCTCTAGTGTTTGTCCACTCTTTACTTTGTGGTTTTCCATGGAGCTTCCAGCACTTCTCCTTGATATGACCACTTTTCTTGCAATGAGAACAAAAGCGTTCATCCTTCCTTTCGCCTCTAGTAAACAATGCAGACCCTTCAACCATCTTTTGCTGTAACATTACACCCCTCCTGCTTTCTTCAGCCCGGACAATAGATATTATTTCTTCCAAGGAAGGGAATTCTTTTTGGCCCAAAACTTGAACTCTTATTTGATCAAATTCAGAGTTCAAACCAGCCAAAAGCTGATAGCTTCGAGTCTTTTGAATGAACTCTTTTAGAAGGGTAGCATCATCAGAACATTTCATTTTCAGCACTTGATATTGATCAAGTTCTTGCCAACATCCTTGCAGTGAAGTGGCATATGCACTTACAGAGAGATCCCATTGCTTAGTACTAGCAGCTTTCACTTGAATTTCATACAACAAAGCTTCATCCTTTGCCTTTGAATAAGACCGTTGAAGAAACTCCCATATCTCCTTTGCTGAACTCAAGAACATACAGCTCATACTGATATTGGGATCCATGGACTCCCATAGCCATGACATGACCATTGAGTCAGATTCATCCCACTTCTTGAAGTTGGGATCTAGTGACTTTGGTGGAGATTCTGAGAGGTGAGCTCCTTTTCCTTTGCCTTTGAGGTAGGTCTTCACAGCTTGGGACCAAAGTAGATAGTTCTTTCCATTAAAACGGAAAGAAGGGTTAAGAGCTTGAAGCTCATTTCTAAATGGAGCAGCAAGAGGGACATCAGAAACTTCTTTATTGGCCATATTTTACAGCAATGAAGGCTGTAGAAAAGAGAGAAACACAACAATGAAGGCTGTAAAAACAGAACGAAATCTCAGCAATGAAGGCTGAGTAGAAAGGCCAAAGAATGTTTAGCAATGAAGGCTAAACAAGAATGGAAACATCAGCCAAGGAAGGCCTATGCTCTGATACCATGAAAGCTTTAGAGAGAGTTTAAGATGAGAAAATTCAGATGTATATCTTCTGCAGATAGATTACAAGATATATAGGAAAACAGAAGAAGGAAGTTGCAAGGAAGCTTCCTGTTACAGTAGAGTAAGTTCAGTACAGTAACTAGGTAGAAAAAGTCACACAACCTATATATCTAAGCTATCAACAACTCTATAAAGAATAGTAATACTAACAATTATAATAATAGTGCCCAATAGAGCATTGAACACAAATACTTCGAAAAACAACACAACAAACCAGAGGCGGACCCACTTGAGGCCCAGAAGGGGCTATAGACCCCTGATGAAAAAAAAATTAATGTAAAAATTAGCGTCTTTTTATATAGCCTCTCCTAAACAAATGAAATTAATATTTTATATTATATATTTTTATTAATTTTTATCAATTTTTATCAATATTTATCAATTTTTATCAATATATAATTTAGCTCCTCCTGAGTTAAATTTCACGCCAACTGCAATAAACCTAACATAAAAATCAAAAGTCCAACAATACATGATCCAAATTGAAAAAAAATCTCAAAAAGAAGAAATCAATGCATGTATGCGTACAATCTTTATATATATATAAATAAGATAAGATAGGCGCTTGGGGTGAAGGAAGTGATATCCTTCGGAGATAAGGCGGTTGTATTCGGCTACTTTGTCAACCGATTGCGGTGAAGGAGAGAAAACGGAAGAGGATGACCGCCTCTTCAGAAGAGTATTATTGTCGTAGAACGGCAGGGAAGGATCCGAATCCGTGAAATGGAGATGCGATCGGAGGAGAGTGATTTTATTGTTGGTAAAAAATGAGGGGAAATGATGGAAATAAGGTTTTACTGAGTTTACTTTATCGATACGAACCAATTTTTTAATAGATATAATATGTTTATGAAATAGTATTACGAAAAAGAGCCTCAAATAATGAATATATACATGGATGAGGCATGTAATGTAGTTATATAAACACACCCCATTACTAGTTCGTTCCCCATATGATATGTACCAAAATTAGGCGATGACTATCTCCAAAAAAATGCTCTACACATCTCTAATTTTCATCCTAACCCTCTCTTCTTCCTCTTCTTTCACCTTCTCCAACCAAATCCATTTGAGTTACACTAGGCCCCATATTCATCATCTTGTACGCATGTCACAAACCCTATTCTTATTTTTTTTCTTGCATAATTTTTCATGGTTTTGATTGAAATCTGATGAATGTGCAGATGAAGTTGGAGGAAGGATTGGCTAAAGCAAGAGCCGCCATTCGAGAGGCGGCTCGGAATCCAACTTACACCATTGACAACAAGGAGAGCTTCATCCCAAGAGGCGATGTTTACAGGAATCCTTTCGCCTTTCACCAGTTAAGATTAATTTATCTTTAATTATGTTTCTGTAAATTTAGTTAGGATTCTTGCTAAATATTTTTTGGTTATGTAGATTAGGATGGGATACTCGTTCACTTTCCGTTAAATAGTGTGCAAAAACTATAAATTGGGCAAATAGATGAAGGTGTTTTTTATTTTCATCGTAAAGTCATATGTAGGTTCTTTCATACTTTAAGCATTTACATAAATAAGATACAAATTTTCAGAAATATAAAAATAAAAATAATTATTTTTATTATTAATAAATATAAAAAACTATCTATCTATCTATCTATCTATATATCTATATATATTAAAACATTATATATATTAAAACAGAATGAAATGAAGCTCTCTCCTTATTCTAGAATTTTTAATCCTATGTGTCATTTTGTAGATTTTTTTAATTTTTCTTAAGCATTTTGATATTCTTAATAAATTAAATACTAAAAATTTGTGTAGTAGTCAGTTGCTATTATTTAGCTTCCTATTTATTAATAATTTAAGATTATTCAATAAGTAATTCAACTTATAAATATACACACATTTATACACTATTCACTACTTTGCTAAACCATTTTTTTTGAATAACCAATATAAAAATTAAAATCTGCATACATTTAAAACATATTCTTACTTATACACTATAAATTTTTTGATCCTCAATTTTTACACTTATACATTATTTTGAATTATATAGTTTTATATGAATGAAAAAAGAGTTTAAATCAATATATAAATCTGTTAAAAATTGTCTTATGATAATTTGATCAAATAAGAGGCATACAAACTTATTTATATTTGTTGCATATTGTCTATATATAAAACTTTAAACTTAGTTATGTAGCAATATCATTTCAAAACTATCTATATATTTTTGGGATAAAATTATATACAAAAATTACTTATTAACTGGTCCATGAACTAAATAAACCCGCGGGGAATAGACTGGTAATAACTTAAAAACTAACCTAATCTAGACTAGATAAGGATCACATTCTTTTTGAAATTATACTGGGTATTGATTTAATAGTTTGTTTTTTGATTTTTTCATAAATACAATAACATTTTTATTTTTATTATTAAATAGGCTGTCTGTCCCGGTTCGGACCGGATATGGTTAGGATTCTTATCCCGAAACACTAGTACAAAAAGGAGGGTAGATCAAACTAATTTTATCACACATTTTTAAAACCGAGATAAAAAATAATTTAGATCGCTTATAAACCGAGATAAAACTCGATCCGTGTTCCGCTCTACCCGAGTTAATTTGCCTAGGTCTAGATATAACATTTATCAACCAATTGAAATAAGTGTTGCTACTAACTAAGAATTTTACTTACTCTAGCCGTTACCCATCTCATGGTACGTACTATGTCGAGAAGAGTGGTGCACCATAACTTAATGTTACTTCAGAAACTTCATGTTTTCTTATTTTTCAGCTTGTGTACCCTACCATCATTTAATATATCTTCCATTGTGTTGGCCTCAAATAGGCTAGGCTTGCAAAACTAAATTAGGTTTGTGGCTTATCTTTTCGAAGAAAGAATTTGTCTTTCTTAGTTAAGTCACCACTCAATTAGTTTATAGATTGTAGTTTAATTTCAAAAAGAATATATTTATATGTTATCAATCTAATTAAGTCACCACTCAATTAGTTAATAATATATTTATATTTTATACTATTAATTAGTTTATAGATTGTAGTTTATACTTTATGGTTTATACTTTATAGATTATAGTTTACGATTTATGTTTTATAGTTTAAGTTCATTAATAACTCAATTTAATTAGATTGATAACATAATAATAGATAAATATATATATATAAGATAAAGATATAATATGATAAAAGATAAAAAGCGATATTTCTTTTTGTAATATAACCTATTAGATATCTTTTTGATTTTTTACTTATTTAATTCAAAGATATATATCAAAATATAAAGTCGGATGATGTGGAGGATGACATGGTGAATGATGTAGCATAGCTTAGAGGTCGACACATAGGCTAACTGAATATAAGGGCGACATGTGGCAAAACAACGTTCTGTTTTAGTATATGTATAGATAAATTAACATAGTAGACTTGTCAAAGTTGATCTGAATCCGAGCCGTTCGACCCAATTGATATCATATGTAACTAGAGGTGTCAAAAAATGACCGAACCCGAAAAACCAGCCTGACCGGCCTGCATTTGAATCTGACCCGACCGAAAACCCGAATTAACCGAATCTGAAGCAATCCGGAAAATAGATTCACCGAACCCTACCGACCCGTAACCTAACCGAAGCTACCAAAAAATAATATAAAAATATTATTTTTAGTGTAATACTAACAATTGTATTAAAATAATTAAATATAAATCTAATAAATCTAATAATTAAATATTATTTTAATAAGTTATTTTAGTTATTAATGTATTATTTAATTTACTTAATAATTTAATAATAAATCTAATATTCAAAAATGATGTTATAAACCCGTTGGTTAACCCGAACCGCCCACTAACCTGTAATGACTTGACCCGACTTGACCTGTTATCCGAATTAACCGAACCCGTTCTCAACCCGAATCCGAAATGAAAGAACCCGAACCCGACTTGACCGACCCGATTGACACCTCTATACGTAACACAAGAAGTTTGAGTTCTAATTTTTGAAGTATTGCTATATGTAGGAGTCACATAGAGATGGAGAAGAGATTCAAGGTGTGGACATACAAAGAAGGTGATCCTCCAATCTTCCACAATGGTCCTATGAACAACATCTACTCAATAGAAGGCCAAATCATTGACGAGTTGAGTAATGGGAAGAGTCCCTTTGCAGCCTCTAATCCAGATGAGGCTCTTGCTTTCTTCCTCCCTATAAGTGTTGTTTCCATCATTCACTATGTCTATCTTCCTTACACATCTTATGCTCGCGACCGCCTCCAACGCATCACCGAAGACTATGTTCGTCTAGTGTCAGAACGTTATCCTTGTTGGAATCGGAGCAATGGGGCTGACCACTTCTTCGCCTCTTGCCATGATTGGGTATGTATTTTCACCTCTTTTAAGTTGCTTAATGTAGTCTATACGGCTAATTATGATACCAACTTTACCCTCTAAAAAAAAACTATGTTATGACCATCATTCAATTCGTCTAGTAGTTGAAACTAAGTTGTCTTAAGATTTCAATCTAGAGGTCTCAAATTCGCTTAGTAATCGGTCCAGGCATAAGTTGTCCTAATGGTTTAATGTAGAGATCTCGAGTTCGATTACATTTAGAGACATGTATGTAGTCACACTGATGCTGGAAGGAGTCTACCACTCCCAACAATATCATGGTCCATACATGCAGGGATTGTAGTCGATTGAACTAGCTAGAGAATTAAGACCTTAAAAAGGAAAGGCTAGGGTTTGAACTTATTTGGTTGAACTGAGGTTATTGGTTGAGACAAGTTTGGAACTTTTTAGGAAAATTCGGGTGCAAATAACTCTTAACGTAGGAAAAACGAACAGATTGCGTTCACAAATTACACGTCAATGTTCATATTTTGGATGGTAGTATTCATAATCTGGGGCATAAAAAAAATTGAACGTTTACAGTGAGGGACGCGGTGACATACTTGTAATTACTGCGAACTTTTGTTGTTGTTTTCTCAAAATGACCTCAAAAATTTTTATCGCCCAAATTATTAACTTTACTTCTCAAATTATAAACATTAGTTTGTTATTTGTGAACGCGAAAAAACTTCGTTTTTCCTACGTTAAGCCTTGTTCTCACCGGAATTTTTCTCCAACAATAAAACTTGGCTTATTTGATTGATATAAGTCATTTTAAATTTGTTGTATGTTCTCTAAGCCTCTAACTCAATTCCATACAATTTCAGGCACCAGAAGTCTCTGCAGCAAACCCTAATCTTTTCAAGAACTTCATTCGGTTGCTATGCAATGCAAATTCCTCCGAGAGCTTTGACCCAATAAGAGATGTATCCATTCCAGAAATCAACCTCAATAGGGGTCAATTATATGGGGTCCTACCTCACCAAGGACCTAAAGACGACGACCCCATTCTCGCCTTCTTTGCAGGAGGAAACCATGGCATTGTTCGAAAAATCCTCTTCAAGTATTGGAAAGACAAAGACAAAGATGTTCACATCTATAACTACCTTCCCAAAACACTAAACTACAACGACATGATGGCTCGAAGTCGGTTTTGCCTTTGCCCTAGTGGATACGAAGTGGCGAGCCCTAGGGTAGTTGAAGCAATAACTTTAGGTTGTGTGCCCGTTATTATATCTGACGGATACGTTTTACCCTTTAGCGATGTGCTTGATTGGAGTACGTTCTCGGTTCATATATCGGTATCAGAGATACCGGAGATGAAGAGAATATTGGAAAAGATTAGCGTGGAGAAGTATTTGGAGATGCAAAAAAAAGTGGTCCAAGTGCAAAGGCATTTCATGTTGAATAGACCTTCAAAGCCTTATGATATGATTCACATGGTTCTTCACTCATTGTGGCTTAGAAGGCTAAATGTGAAGCTTCCATTCATGTAATATTATTAAATGTACCATAGAAGAGGCAATATGTTTACCAATATATCCCATCTAGATAGTAGCTATCATCTTGTTAGTATTATCTCTTAAATTCTATCATATCATAATATATATAATTTTTGGGGTGGGTGAAAAATATTCACATAAGATCTTCATGAATATATTCATCTTGGGTTTGGGCTTTTGCTTGGTCCACCAGAAAAAAAAGTCCATTATTAAGGTTCATTTTTTTTTTTTTTAAATTTCACCTATATGTTTCAAACAAATATGAATTATCATTACCATCAATTGTTATTTTACACTTACAAAGATAAATTTTTAAGAAAAATAAAAAAATAAAAACCTCTTGACATGCACTAATTCAATAATGCGTTTTAATTCTTAACCTCTTCATTTTCCGGTCACAATTTTTCACTATTTATTTGATAAAGGAAAATTTATTAATTTAATTACTTAGGATATAATATCATGAATATAACTAAAAAAAGTATGATTGTGGACTAAATTATTATGATACCATGAATATTATCGCGAAGTAAATATCATTACAAACCCGACCCACCCAAATTATTATATGGGTCTGGTCATAATATTTCGTATTATATAATACGAACAACATTTATTACATGAAGTAAATATCATTACAAATTAGAAAAATTATTCTAAAGCTGGTCATTCTCGCCAATCTTTTGCAAGAGCAAAAAAATACGATTTTAAATATTACTACTTTTTTTTTATTAAATTAGAGCAGTGTTACACCAGGTGTTGATATATAAGATACATATACTATGATATATGTATGTTATTATACTAGGGCATAATTAGAGCATGCTTGAGTACATTGATTTAGTTTAAGAGTAAGCAATGATTTGGAACTTCATGAAGTAGTGCCTTCTAAGCTACCACTTCTCTATTGAGTCATACATGCATAATTTTTTATATAAAAAATGGTGTGCTAAAGTCATTTTATTTTGTGTAAGTTGGCTTATTGGTGGGCTCTCATGCATTTTAAATAATTCAACATGCAATATTCATTTGTTTTTGTTGTTATTTTCATTCAACTAAAAAAAGAGATCTCATGCACAAGTGCACTACTCTAGAACTTCTCACATTTTACATTGATTAAACTTTATAATAAGTATTGCACGCATGTATTTTTACATTAGAAAATTATGCAGGCACATGCATGAAAAACTACCTTGAAAATGTAATTTGAATAGTAACAATGTGATAATATTTTCCCATAAAATAGTTGTATAAAATTTAGACTTTGCAGAGCCGGTGCCTAGATTTGGGCAGAAATCTAGTGCTCAAATACTAAGTAAGGGCACGAAATACTCAACTTACGAGCATCAAAATCTAACAAAAATAACATTCATAGTATCGAACAAAACATATATAAATAAAATATTCTCTTCCGCAAAAATACATTAGATTGTTTTATATTGTAATAAGTTAATAATTGAATATAAAATAATGTATTATTTCAAAAGATCCATACAAATCCAAAGGTTTATTAATACAATATAATTAGAATCTTCAAAATTTGAATATTATGAAAAAGAAAAAGGGAGATTAGGATTTAGTCATAAATTCGTAGATTCTGTAGATACAATTAGGATTAAGAAGACATGAATTCTCTTTGATGCAATATTGTTTTTAATTTTAAAATGTATTTATGAATATAATATCCAATGTAATGTGAAAGTATTACTTTAGTATATTTTGTTGTTGTAAAAGCTGAAAAACACTGTACAATTTGTAACAGAAATTGCCTTTCTGTTTGACTCGAACCCATAAAACAAATATAAAACCCATTAAAAAGTGGGGGGTAAATTGGTCATATCGTTCGGTCATGTAACGCTTATAAAATCTCTCTTCCCCATTTTTCATCTCTGTTTCCTCCATTGACGCTTCCTTCTTCTCTTCTTCACTTTCACTGAGAGAAAGAGAAAATGAAGATGACTGCATTCTACTCAATCTCTGTAGCTCTATTGCTCGTCTTCCTCGTCACCATCACTTTCCAACATTTCATCCAATCGCCG
Organism: Oxyria digyna; assembly: GCA_029168935.1. Taxonomy (NCBI): domain Eukaryota; kingdom Viridiplantae; phylum Streptophyta; class Magnoliopsida; order Caryophyllales; family Polygonaceae; genus Oxyria; species Oxyria digyna. The sequence continues at coordinate 45,208,456 of JAPVLV010000009.1, forward strand.
GCCAAATTCAACTCCAATTCCGCCGCCGCTAATTCCACTTTCCGCCTCCCGATCGTCCAACTCGAATCGAATTCTGATCTCTCACTTCTCAGAGCTCACTTCCTCGATCGGAAGATCAATCGAACGGTACAAATTATCTGTATCATTGCATTCATGATTTTGAATCAAATTAATTCACAGAGATTTTCAGTTACAGAGCACTGAGATAACAATCTAGCTTTTTGTAACGTATTTAGCGTCATATTAGGAAATTAATTAATTAATAATATATTAACAAATCTGTCATTAAATTTGGGATTTGATAGGGATTAAGCACGGCGGAAGAAGGGTTAGCGAGAGCGCGTGCGGCCATTCGCCGGGGGAAAAATTCTTCACATCAAATGGCCTCCTCCATATATCGTAACCCCCAAATGTTTTACCGGTAACATTTAATTACATCTCTAATTATCTCTTATGAAACGTTACATTTTTTTATATTATACGGTCCTTTATAGCAATGTTTAATGCACGTGATTGATCGGCTAAAGTTTCCCATTTTTAAACCTACGTAGATTAGTGTACAGGACATTAATGTTGTAATATTTACCCCTACATTATGATTTACAACATTTAATTAGTTGCATATCATCAGAGGTATAAAGCCTGATGTGATGTGCATTAATAATATTAATAATGTCGTTTTTTCATATTATATTACTACATGTCTTTTATAGGGAGGAGTAGCTTACAATGTCTTTTATAGGGAGGAGTTTTTCTCGTTTAGTAGTGTTTTATGCATTGTTATTCTATAAAAACTATATTTATTCATATTTTTTTAGTTTCAGTCGTTCTTTGCTGCATGGTTAAAATGATTTTGTGCATCATTAGTCTTAACCTCGGCGGATAATTTAGTTACCATTTGCACTTTCCTTGTCAAAATGGGACAACAATATAAATTATGTATATATATATATCATGAACAATTGAGTGCTATGTTATAATCATATTGACACATTCAAGTCGAAGAGGCCACCATCGCCTTTTTCACTAAATTTTCTTGAAGAAGCAACTCTTATAGTGATGCATAATTATGCCTACACTCGATGGCTTCTATCTCAAAGATAACTTGTCAACTAAGTAAACTACAATCCTTGGTTCAATCAACAGGAGCTACACAGAAATGGAGAAGAGATTCAAGGTATACGTATACGAAGAAGGCGAAGTGCCTATCGTACATTTCGGGCCATGCAAAGACATATACTCGATAGAAGGTCGATTCATTCATGAGATGGAGCAAGGAGGAGGGAAGTTTAGAACAAGGGACCCAAACAAAGCTCATGCTTTCTTCTTGCCATTTAGTGTTGTGATGATGGTCACTTATCTCTACAAGCCTCTCACTTACGATCTCTCTCCTCTTAGAAACTTCGTCTCTGATTATGTCGATGTCGTCTCCACTCGATACCCGTTCTGGAACAACTCTCGCGGCGCTGATCACTTCATGCTTGCTTGCCATGATTGGGTAAAACCTTCATCTCTATCTACTTTCCTTCATCTTAACTTAATGCATTTGCTTCATATCTTACAATAATTTTGGTGTATAGAATGAAAATTGTAGTTTAGACTGTTTATGCATGTGAGTTTGGAGATAAGCAGCTTACTTTACCGCACTTAGGTTGTATGTCCTATAAATTCAATTTAGATAAAATACTAAAATAAAAATTAGTTTTTTGGAATTGTTTAATTTAAATTAGTTGACTAAAATAGGGAAAAAAGGAATTAATCTACTTTTTTAAGTACAAAATGAAAATTATACTTATAACGAATTTTAGTATCCAAACACATTTTAATGATTTTTTTGAATTTTAACTCTCTTTGTTACACAATATTTAAATTTTAATACAAACTTCAATTCCAACTAGATAAGTAACTTAGTTTAGAAAATATATTTCTTAGTTACATTTCTCAAATGTGTCTACCCAAAGTCAGAAAACACAAAGTAGGATAAGTGTGTACCAAACACGTCCTTAGAAGCGTCTAATATTGTCATGAGTGGAGTCATTAGCTAAGATTGATATGGCCCAACACGTTTAATGTTATTTAGTCATAGCTTACACGTACAATTTTGCAGTATACTTATAAATGTTAAAGTTTTCGTGATAAAATAGCATTTCGTAACCTGTACTTTCTGCGACGCGACTAACGTGACGAAAATATGTTTGTCACGGTTGAATTTTCGTGATGAAATGTTATACTTAGGCGACAAATGAGATTATAAGTTGGGTTGCATTAGATGAATTGTAAAGTAGCTACAACTTCGGGCCATTTTAGACTTATTTCATACATTTCCTAATCATGGTTAGACTTTAATCCAAACATTACTAATATGCCACCAAAATACAATGCAGGGGCCTCATGCATCAAGGGGAAACAAGCAACTATACAACACATCAATGAGAGTCCTTTGCAACGCCAACTCGTCAGAAGGGTTCAACCCACAAAAAGACGTCAGCTTGCCGGAAATCAACCTCTTTACCGGCCAAATCAGCCCTCGACTTCTCGCCATCAACTCGACTCGCAAACGGGCCCACCTCGCCTTCTTTGCAGGTGGGGTCCATGGGCCCATCCGGCCCATTCTCCTTCATCATTGGAAGGATAAGGACCCTGATGTTGTTGTACATGAGTATCTACCTAAGGGACTTGACTACTACACACTCATGATTGATTCCAGGTAATTTCACTAAAGAATGTCATTTTAAACTCTCATTAAATATTGTCATTTTAAGTGAAAATTGTGATGAATTTTAGAAAATAAAATAAAAATATAGAGCAGTGAATAAAATGGCGTTGGCGCACCTAGGCATCGACTTTTCACTCACTCATATAACATAATTATTGGATTCCTTAATTCTTAGTGCTTGTTTGGTTAGAGGTTAAAATCTCAGGAATTGAAAATCTACAGGAAATAGAAATGAATATCTGTGTTTGGTTGAAAAAGGATTTTGTGAAAATCATGGGATTTTGATTTTTAGGGATTTTCAATTCCTCCATTATGTGGGAATTGATCTTACCTAGTACCCCTAGGTAATTTACTTTTCCTCATTTTTACACATGCAATCTTAAATTCCCCATTTTGATCTATCTATTGCAAATTTTAACCAAACACATTTTCTCAAAATCCCCTATATTACAAATCACTTTAATTCAATTCACATGAATTCAATTCCCATGAATTACAATTCTTACATTCAACCAAACGAGCATTAAAGGTCTAAAACGACAATCTTTAGATAGTTTAGATAGTATTAATAACGTAACTACCTAATCTAAATTTGGTCTTGAGCTTTGGAGTGTGGATTGTTTGGTGGTATAGTATAAGATCATATTCTAGAGTTCTACTCCCCCCCCATTAAGAAATAAACTACAAAACTCTGTAATTTTAGTATTTTAGTAAATGATTTGTTGATGAGTAACATGACATATTATTCGAAGTTAAGATAATCTGCATGATACACTTGATCTATATGCTATTGTATTTACTAACTAATATATCATCTCATACCCTAATCTATTTTGTTTGTTTAATTGCTTGATAATAATACAGATTTTGCCTATGCCCTAGTGGCTATGAGGTGGCGAGCCCAAGAATCGTGGAAGCCATCTATGCCGAGTGTGTCCCAGTCATCATCTCGAAGAGCTACGTGCTGCCCTTTAGCGACGTATTGAGGTGGCAAGCGTTTTCTCTTCGAGTCGACATCGATGAGATTCCGAAGCTTAAAGAGATTTTAATGGCGGTGAAAGAAGATGAGTATAAGAGGTTGGTTGAAGGCGTCAAGGCTGTTAGGAAACACTTTGTATTAAATAGGCCTGCTAAGAAGTATGATGTTTTTCATATGATATTGCATTCTGTTTGGCTTAGGAGATTGAACTTGAAATTAAGGTAGATGATTATGTGTGCGTGAGTGTATAGGATTGGTCATATGATAATGTGTAATTGTATTTTTGCTAAAAGGTTTGGATTGCGAGACATTTTAGTTTATTCAAACATGGGGATGTTCATGTCAATTGTGTAGCAAGCTTTGGGCAAAAAGATGGGTCACCTAAATTGCTTTTTTCGTAGAGCGACAAGTCGATCGAACACAATATCGTTATAAAGCAACACAAATCTTTTGATGGACAAGATTGCGAATGAGGCTAAGGAAAAGTTTTAAGGACAAATGAAAGAAAATGAGTATGATGTCTTATTGATTTTGACAAAATTGACTAGGAGAATGGATTGTTATGAGTAGGCTCTTGCTTGTTCTCATGTATCCTTTTCTTCCATGTACTCCTCTTTTTATATCATCCAAGTCTCGTCTGAATCTGGCTTTGAATGGTTCATCATAAGTGGAGAGATATTGGGCGAGATCTTCGGCGAACTTTAAGGGTTCGTACATTAATGGTGCAACGATCGCCAACATCCATAATTTGGACTCGATTTGGCTAATTCTTTTCGACATGAGTTTAATTCCAACGGCTATCTTTGTAGGCCCTTACTAAATACAGCTCGGGCGTTTTACTAAATAACGCCCGGCACCTCGCGCAACGCGAGGGAGCGTCACCTCGCAGAACGCGAGATTATTACAGCATTCTACCACTGCTCTTTTACCCTCTCTCTCAAAAAACCTACTTCATCTTCCTCTTTTCAACACAAATCTTCAATTACGGTATGTTTCTTCTTCCCTTATGCTTTCTAATGTTGATTCTAGATGAATGTATGTTGTTAGTATAGGAAATTGCCTATTATATGATGTTTTGATATTGAATGTTGATTTGGAAATGGTTGTATATAGTATTAGGTTGTTTGGAATGGATGAAAGATGATGATTTTGAATTATGGTTGATGAGTGGATGTTTTTTTTATGTTGAATAAGTTGAAATTCATTAGGGTTAGGTTTTTTTATTAGGGTTTACATTTTATTTAGGGTTTTGATGTTTATTTGGTAATTTACTTAAATTGATAGGTTTTTTAGTTAAAATATTGAATTTATGTTGAATTTGTGTTGAAATGTCGCCGGAAACTGGCCGGAATGTATGAGATGACCAGAGAAGAAAGTGTGAAATCACGCGTCACGCGTGACGTCACCCCTCGCAGAACGCGAGTGTCATGCCGTCGCAGAACGCGAGTGTCATGCCCTCGCAGAACGCGAGTGTCATGTGTAGTTAGCGTTTTTTCCCACAGTTACGAACACTGCGTTGTATGTGGATGCCACAAGACATCCCATTTTCGGGGTTGCTAGCCAATGATCTTCTGGAGCCCTTCCTATTCCTTCCCATGTAAGTTGGTATAGGACGCTCTCCAAAGTTGGTTGTTCTTGAGGTCTAATCCATGTTCCTTCAACTAGATGTCAAATATCCTTCACCTTAGCTATCATCAAATCTCTTACTTCCCTCCATAAGTGTTGGTTCTCCTCCGTCTCATACGCTATTGATCTATATCCACAACTTCCATCTCCATTTACTTCAAACCAACCATTCACATAGGTGCGCATTGACGCATGTATCTGAAGCTTGTACTTGCCAATCGCCTTAATCTTTGGTTTCTTGAATGTTTCAGAATTAGAAGCATTTCTTTGCTTCTTTGGAGGTGTTTCTTCCAAAGCTCTAGCATCCATCTCAGCATTAGTGTGCTCCCATGCAGACGGTCTTCTTTGCGTTGACCTTGGTTGTTTGTTAGGAGCTCCGACTGGACAACCCCCAGTGTGCTTTGAAATAGCCGGCTCTTTTAGAGGAGTATTTACTCTCCCAATGTCTAAAACAGTTTGTGCACACTTCTCTTGATCATGGGGGCAAAAGTTCGGAAACGTTTCCTAATAGAAACTCTGAAAAAGACGTCTTGCCACCTTACTCTTAACTTCGAGTACGCCGGGAACATCAACTTCTTCCAAACTCAATGTACTCCAGAAAGGGTGCAAATCTGATACTCTTAATGGTCTTTGCTCCTTCCAATGTCTTCCAATCTGATGAATACACATCAACCCATCTCTAATCTTGATCTCACAACTACAAAACATAGGCGAGTACAAACCAAATCTCTCCCCCTTCGTGTATTCCTTAAGCAATTCCTCTATGCATTTGTAAGACACTTTGAACTTCAAGACTTTAAACAAGTCGGCCCCTTCAACAACTGTGAAGCTCTTATTCAAACTCTCGGTGAAAGACACATTAATCTCCTTAAGTTGGTTCGCCGCCATTGTTTTGTATTCACCGAACATTGTGTCTAGCCTACCCTTTCCACTTGTCAAGTAAGACTTAAGACACGAATGTGCTCCTTCAACTCTAAAATGTTCGAAAAACAATAAGAACAAACATAATATGCAAATACAAAACAGTCACTTTGCATCATTCTGAAATGTGCAAATTCTCGCGTTCTGCGAGGTGTACACGTCTCGCGTTACGCGGGAATGTGCATTACAGAAGCTCCTATTCTCAAATATAGAAGGTAGACATAAATTAGAGAACATACCTATTTGTCGTGTTATTCCCGAGAGTGAAGACATTATCCGTCCATGCTGAAACAAGTCTTTCTTTGTAAGGGTTTAGCCAATTCTTTCTCACGTAGTTCAATACGGTTGGATAAGCTCCCCATTCAATCTCAAGTGTCTTCAACCTTTTGTTGTAACCTTCTTCAGTGGTTTGGTTGAACACGTCATAATAATCATTAGAAATATGAACCCCCAATGCTTGTGTGCCCATAGCTATCTTGCCTCTCACCTCTATGTTCTTCCTTACATGTCGTCTACATAAGAGAAACTTTGCATTTGGCCATAACATGTCCGTTGCATTCATAAGAGCCATCTCACGGTCTGTGACGAAGCAAGTAGGCGATGCTCCTATTCTCAAATACATCGTTTGCAGCTGCTGCAACGCCCACAAATAACTGTCCTCGCTCTCGGCCTCTAACCATACCCCGCAGACAACAAAATTCTTCCATGTAGATGTCAAACCGACTATCTCCAGGAAGGGAACATTGTACCTTAGACCAAAATACAGAAAGATTGCACCTTTAATTCAGAGTCTTAAATGTTCGAATGCGGAATAGCATCTGTAATGCACATTCTCGCGTAACGCGAGGACACCCCACCTTGTGTAACGCGAGAATGTACTCTATTCCACAGTCGGTATATTCCAAAATGCAGAAATACTGAATCAAGGACATTCCTCGCGTTACGCAAGGTGGGGTGTCCTCGCGTTACGCGAGAAGTGTTTGTACCACAAATCTTAAAATTTTCATGAATTTTAAAATACAACAGAAAAACATAATGATAAATACTTACTTGTTCGTGCTATAAGTCGAATCCAACAAAAGGACATATGGAAACGCCTTTAAGAGTTTCATTGATTCGGGGCTAGCAAAGAACAAGTCGCCTATTATCGAAGGATTATTTGCACTTGGCCTATACTCCATGAAGTAGTTGTTCTCTTTGCATTGGTGAAAGAATTCTTGAACCACGGTTCTACCTCCATTTCCTCTTCCCTTATATCTTTTACCAAAGTGTACACTTGTCTCTTCTTTGTGCAGCTTCCGGGATCCTTGTTTATCTCAGTGTAAATCTGATTTGGAGAACCAATGAGAAAGTACCATCTCACGAACCATTTTCTTTTGATCAGGGGTTGACCTCCCAGCAAATGCATTCCCGACCAAATTATCTCCAATAGGATGGTTGTGCAAACCACAAACAACTGTTAATCTCCAATTTTCTTCAAAACGGTTCTCCATGAGCTTCAACTGAAATTGATACCCCGTTTTCTTGCTCTTTGTGTTTGTTCTAACTCCGACACCTTTAGGCTTATAACTTCCCCCTTTCTCACAAATGATTTGAACCTTTCCACTTTGCCCTGGTTTAGATGGTACATTCCTTCCAATAGAGATCATAAACTTATGTTGCTTTGCAACATTCAACGCCCACAAATGACCAATCTCCTTAGAGGCAAACACTTGCTCCGTAGTGAAATATTCCGAATAATCCCTAGAAACAACATCTTCCTCACATACGGGACTATCAAACTTTGGTGCAGTGCGTAAAGAGGGAAGAAACCACATCTCCTCTCCTACGTTTGTAGGTGGGTTAGCAAACTGTGAATCAAACGCATCATAGCTTGATGGCACTTCATATGTACATGGCAATTCATAAGTAGATGGCACAGGCAATTCATATGTAGATGGCACGGGCAATTCATATGTAGATGGCACGGGCAATTCATATGTAGATGACATAGGAAATTGATAAGTAGATGGCACGGGCAAGTCATATGTAGATGGTTGATGATAATCACCAAAGTCAATCCCTAAATCAAATGACGGTGGCGAAACGGGCCTCGTATTCCGGGAGGGGTAGGTGTAGTCATTCAACTGGATTGCATTCAATCCAGTGAACAAAGAAAAATTCACCTATACACAATAAAGAGTTAATACTCTGTAATTTGCACTTTCTCGCGTTCTGCGAGGGAGGCACCACTCGCGTTACGCGAGGGGATCCATCTCACAGAACGCGGGAAAGTGCTAAGGTTGAAACACAGTGAAACGGGGTCATTTAACATAAACATGAACAAATCTAAATTTTTTACATTAAAAACCCTAAAAGCATAAACCCTAAACAAAATAAGGTTGAAGAACAAAACTTTTGGACATTATATGCAAAAGTCATCTCTTCAACACTTACTAATACTACATTTAACATGAAATACAACATAATAACTTCATTTTAGCTCTTAATGGTGCAAAACAAATTAAAATTCAAAAATTAAGTAAGAACATTACCTCATTTGCATGGTAACTTGATGAACCACCATCTTCATTCCTTCCTTTGTTGAATTCCTCTTCATCTTCCATTGTTTTAGGTGTTTTTAGAGTGTTTTGAAGTTTGAAGGTTTTGAAAATGAGTTTTAATGGAGGGTGAAAGAGGTGAAAGATGATAAAAAGAGGTGTTAGGGTAGGGTTAATAGGTGTTACGGTTTACTTAAAATAAGGGGGTAGTTATTATAGTTAGGTGGGGACAAGACATCTATTAATGGTGCACAACAACGTCTATCTGACATGAACTACTCGCGTTACGCGAGGTCGAGACACTCGCGTTCTGCGAGGTCACGTACCCTCGCGGAACGCAAGATTAGCGTTTAAAAAATTAGCCTAATTTTTTGCTAATCTCGCGTTCCGCGAGGGTACGTGACCTCGCAGAACGCGAGTGGTCGGACGGTGTTTGGTAAAGGCACCGGGCTGTATATAGCATCCAGGTCTTTGTATCATTGGTTATTTGGGCCTGAATTTGGTATTTGATTATTCTGTGCACAATTTTTCAAGCACAATTTTTAAACTTGTATTTTCCGAGCCTTTTTTCATGACAAACTTCCGTTTCTAGGCCAAAATTACATATGCATTTTTTTTGCACAAAATATGCACATTAGTTGAATAAGATGTGCACGCTTTTTCAAACATAAATTTTAAACTTTTTTTCCTCGAACCCTTTTTCATGACAAACTATAGTTTCTAAACCAAATTACATTTGTGCATTTTCTATAAATAGACACATTAGTTTTATAAGATGTGCACATTTTTCAAACAATCAATTTATATACTAATTACAATTTATAAGTTATTTATTATTCGAAAGGACGGACATGAACTTAGTTGGAGCAAGCTTAAATTTTCATGAAACGGGGACGTTTCACAACTAAGTGGGGGGATGATGTGCCCTTGCTTAGCTCCAAGACTAGCCTAGTGACCCATCCTAAGCTCACTCAACATACGAGGCACATCTTGGCTGAAATGGACAAGCATTGGAACCAAGTGACGAGTCAAGGCGCCAAGCACCACTCCAAGTTGAGGTTAGGCGCCCGGAAGCGAGCCAAGCGCCCCTCGGCTCCATGCAATGCCATGGCATTGAGGCCTTGCCTAGGCAGGCACCAAGCTCTCCAAGTGCCAAGCACCCTAGCGCCCGACCAACGGCACCACTTGAAGTCAAGCCTTGAGCTCCCGGTCAACGGTGCCCCATCAAGTCAAGCTTGAAGACTTCTCCGAGCACCCTTGCTCTTTTGTCGAGCCACCTCGGTCACATGACCTTGGACCACCCCCTGGGTTCGAGCATGTGCAAGAGCGCATGTGGAAACCACCTAGATCAGCCCCGACGACCATGAGGACAAGACAGCGTCGACACCCATATGCCCTAATTCTGAAGCAGACCCACCTATAATTCCAGCTCGGGCGCACATTGGATCATATTGAGTGCAATCCCATGGTTGCCAGTGAAAATGGACTCGACGCCTTGGTGGCCTTCTTCCGCACCGAGATCGCTCGCAAGTAATTTTTTGTCCAAGCGCCAACTATTTTGTTTTGTTGTCTTTATTTGGATTTGTTGGCTCAAACATGTCTTTGTTGTCTTTGTTTCTTTTTGAGAATCGTTGTCTCTATTTGCATTTGTTGTCTCTATTTGAGAATTTTTTGGCTCATTTCCTATGTTCGAAGACTTACTAATTTAGAAAAGTTTTGGTTTTTGCTAGCGTTTTAGAACTTTCTATTTTTAAAAGTTTCTAAATTGGGAGTGGTCCAGCCTTGCATGGTTTGGGCCATCTTAAATGGACTCTTGTCCATCAAGTCCAACGAGGTCCATCACTAACCCAAACCTAACCCTAGCCGACACTTATCTTCTTCCTCCTAGGTTTAGTTGTTTTTCCCTTTAAATGATCGAGTGCCTCCATTGTAACACTTACGCTTTGTTTTGTTAATCTAGATCCATTGTTGAGACGATATCATTCTTTCAGCATCTAGATTTAGGGCGTCACATTCTCCTTTAAGACTCTTACTCCTAAACAATCCCTTCACATATTCTTCTAATCCCTTTCTTCTACATCTCCCTCTTTTTCGTCTATATCTCCAAACCCTTTCCCTCGTTTGAGCATCCCTCAATCACCACCTTCGAATCCTTCACAAAACTAGTTTGTTGAGTTCACTCGACATTCATATCCCAAATTTGACAAGTTTACTTGTCATCTATACCAAGACTTTTGTTGCTACTCCTATATCGATCAACCTCCACCAAAAACACATCCCCAAATATTTATGCAAATCAATTATTTTAATGGGGTATATATGCAAATCCGTGAATATTATACTGCAATTTTGATGCCTCTGTTGTGCGTATTTCCAAATTTAGGGTAAGTAACCCTTTTTGCACTTTAAAATGTATTTTCTAACCCTAAAAATTTCTAGTGTGGTAACTAACTTTTTTTATTGATGACAGTTTGTGTTGATGACAATAATTTTTTTTGATGACAGTAATTTTTTTTTATGACAGTAATTTTTGTAATGACGGTAATTTTTGTGATGACAGTAATTTTTGTTGATGACAGTATTTTTCGTTGATGACAAAAAATTTCGTTGATGACAAAAAATTTCGTTGATGACAGAAATTTTCGTTGATGACGGTAATTTGCATTTTGATATTTTTATATCATATTTGATTATAATTTTTGTCATCATTTTTATTAATATTGTCATCGTAAGATGAATAAAAAAACACCAACGACATGAATTGTCATCCAACGACATGAACTGTCATCCGATGACATTAAATATAACCAACCATTCCAAACCTAATTCTACAAAAGCACCACTATTATAAAATGTCTTCAAATTAAAATGTCATCTAAACTTTACAAAAGTGTCATTATAGCCATTTAAGTGTTATTGTCATCTCACCTAAAAAATGTAAATCAAAATATTTTTTACAATTGATGACAGTTTGTTACTCAATACCAATCAAAACCTTTCTACTTTCCTCTCTTCTTCTTCCTCTTCCTGTTATTGAACGTAGCACCTCTTCTTCTTCCTGTTCTTGAACGTAGCACATCTGATGACTTTGTAAAATACAAAGTGCATAATTACTGAAGTGTCATCATCAGAATTAATTTAAATTACTGAAGTGTAAAATACACATTGAAAAAAGAAAATGATTGAGAGAGGTGTATTACGTGGAGATGAGGGGTCCTTCATGTTGACATGCCTTGTCTCTGTTTGTCCTTGGGATTCGCAGTGCAAAGTATGTAAACCCATCCTCTACGTTTCACAGTCTTGCAAAACTCACACATCTTTTTGACCGGCGAACGAATCTTCATACTGATTTCATAAGTCATGCATAAGAGAGTGTGCAGAAATTAAATTTTACAAACTAGGAATGTCACTGCATCAATTTTTGTAGAGGAACTACTTCAATACGCTATACTGTAGATTACAACAAAGTCACACACACAATGTAAATTACTACAGGGATGAAGCTAATCAATAATCATCTTATTCAAGAAGAAAATTTATAAAATGAAGGATTAAAATAAAATACAAATGACAAAGGAACACAAGAAAATCTTAGCAGCAATGAAAGTACCTAATAACATGGATTCTTTAGCAATGGACTCGAAGTTGAAACTCTTCTTTGGAGCTTTGGATGATGGAGATGACATAGAGGGGTGACTGGACAGCCGAAATAAGCCTTCAGTTCGAAATCGTTCACCACAATCTGATACTCGCAGATGACATAGACTTAGAAAGCGGCCATGAATTGTCATCCGATGAGGGATCCGAAATCGGAAACGCCAACCACCACAGCTACGATGTTAGATCTGAAACGCAATGAATGCAGGTCGGATTTCCGATGACGAAGCCAGCGGAGCAGTGGAAGGGAGTTCGTCGCGAGGGAGAAAGTTGTCGAGGAGGATGTGTATGGATCCGAGCAGGAGGATGTGTACGGATCCGAGCAGGAGGATGTGTACGGATCCGAGCAGGAGGATGTGAAGATCTTCGTGTTTGCATTGTTTAACAAGAATATGAAGCCGAGGGCGTCTTCGGATCGAAGCCGAGGAAGGAAAAGAGAGAGATATGACATGAAGATGAGAATGGAGGCGGAAAGAGAGTGGAGGCGGAATGGAAGGGAAGGGGAAATCAGGTTAGGGTTAGAAAAATGTTAGTTTCTCCAAATTAAATGGAGTAAAGTTAAAAACTCCTCTCATTGTCTAATTAGGGGCAAAGGGCCGCGTTTTGCGTGCGTATTTACACATCCCTTTGGTGGGCTTGAAAATGGCGAAACATGTTGGGCTTTTATTCAGATCATGCTTCTTGGTACTGTGTTGCTTGGGCTAAAAGGGAAGAGCAACGGCTGTAGAGAAATTTGGTGTTCTCTCTTCATCTCCTCCAAGTTGATTTAGAAATTTGTAGCAGTAGAGACGGCAACAATGCTAAAGCTCGCAGCCACGCCTTCACTCTCTTTGCTCTACCGGAAGCCACTCTTCATTCCCCGCCACTTCCGCCGTCCAATTCCCCTCTTCCTCCGAGCTTTCTCTTCCTCATCCGACAAAGGTAATTCCAATTCATTCAATTTTTCAATTTGATTCGAAACTTAGGTTTTTTATTTGATTGATTCGAATTTAGTTGAGAAGCCGCAGTGGAAGGCGGCCGTTGATTTCCGGTGGATTCGGGAGAACAAGGAAGCTGTTGCTTCTAATATTACCAACAGGAACTCATCTGCCAATTTGGATGTTGTTCTTAGTCTCTATGAGAAGATGCTCAGTCTTCAAAAGGTTAGAATTTTGGATTGTAATGTAATTGATAGAAATCAGGGCAAATTGTAGCTAATTTGTAAATCACAGAAAACAGGAAGTTGAACGGCTCCGCAGAGAGAGAAATGCGGTTGCAAACAAGATGAAGGGGAAATTAGAACAATCGGAACGCCAAAAGCTCATAGAAGAAGGTGTTAATGAATGTTATCTTCGTTATTTCTATTCTTTGTTGATATGCTGCATTGGAGTAGTCATGTAGCTGGTTCTTGTTTTTTTTTTTTTGTAATTAGGCAAGAGTCTCAAGGAAGGACTTGCAAGCTTGGAAGAAGACCTGATAAAGCTCACGGATGAGCTTCAGATGGAAGCTCAATGCATCCCGAACATGACTCATCCGGATGTGCCGATTGGAGGGGAAGATTGCTCGGCATTGAGAAAGACGGTATTCTACTAACTAGTTTTTGCAACTCCTTGCAATTTATTTCTGAGTTGATCCATTGTGTAACGTTTATGGTAACTTTAGGTTGGCAGCCCTCGTGTTTTCGACTTTGATATCAAGGATCATCTCCATATTGGAAAGGAGCTTGATCTTTTCGATTTTGATGCTGCTTCTGAGGTAAATTCACGTCGACTTTCTGCTGAAACAATATTGTGGAATTTGTATGCTCATCATGTATTGATTAATTATTCTACTTTTATGCAAACATGGTTGCTGTTTTACAAGTGTGTATTCTGGATTTGTTGTTCATTAGGTCAGTGGTTCAAAATTCTACTATCTGAAAAATGAAGCTGTGATGATGGAAATGTCTCTTATCAACTGGACTCTATCTGAGGTTAGGAAAAGAGGCTTCACACCATTAACAACACCAGAATTGGTTAGATCCTCCATTGTAGAGAAATGTGGGTTCCAACCTCGTGCAGAAAATACCCAGGTATGTTCATGTCTTTTGTCTTCTTGGCATCTTTGGTGGCCATATGTATGAAGGTGATTTCTAATTGTGACAAAATGGTGTTAATTCCTATAGCTATTTTTTCATGTCTAGAGATGATGTTAATTCTTGTAGCTCTTTTTTTCATGCCTAGAGAATTGGTCCATGTTTTCATTTTTGTTCCGGTTCTGCTGCTTTCTGCCCATTTTTATTGGCATATGAAGGAGGAAGCATATATTTGATTTCAGTTCATAGTCAGACTCAAAGGTTCATTTGTAGGAACTAGGAAAAAGGCTTTCAGATGAATCAGTATCAAGAGATCATGTAACAAGTGATGTTTTCTGAGTTAATGTAGATTTCCAACTTAGATTATGCTCAAATGAATTATATTTAGTATGGGATTTTATGATTTATGCGAGATTGAGATTAACTTATATTTTTTATCTCTAATATAATAGGTGTTTTAACTTTTAGAACAACCAACTCATCTAATCCATACTCACATAAGTAACAACTGATTTATATTTCAGATCTTAGAATTAGTCGTCTGACCGCCATACGAAGTATCCACTTATAAATTTGTCGAATCATTTGCCAAGTTCAGGTATATTCTATAGAAGGTAGTGATCAGTGCCTTATTGGCACTGCAGAAATTCCAGTTGGTGGAATTCATATGGATTCCATCCTTCCAGAATCTGCATTACCTTTAAAGTACGTAGCTTATTCTCACTGTTTCCGGACTGAGGCTGGTGCTGCCGGAGCTGCATCAAGGTAAAATCATCTCATACTATATTTTATGTTACTGAATTTATCTCCTTGCATTGAAATTCCAAATTTTGGCTATTATGATACTGCAGAGGTCTTTATAGAGTCCACCAATTCAGCAAGGTTGAGATGTTCATCCTGTGCAAACCCGAGGAGAGTGAAAAGTACCTCGAGGAGCTCATCCAAATTGAAGAAGACCTCTTTTCATCTCTCGGCCTTCATTTTAAGTAATGATATTTTCCCTTGTAATTTCTCTTTTCTCGTTATTTTACCTAAACTGAACTTTTTTCTGTAAGAATCCTGGACATGGCTTCTTGTGATCTTGGAGCACCAGCATTTCGAAAATTTGATGTGGAGGCTTGGATGCCCGGCTTAGGGCGATATGGAGAGGTATGTAATGCATTACACTCATCTAATACAGCATTATTTTCTTATAATAATGCATTATTTTCTATTTTCGATAGATTTCAAGTGCCTCAAACTGTACGGACTATCAGAGTCGGCGACTCGGGATTCGTTATCGCCCATCTGAGCCAACAGCAACTGCACCAACACAATTTGTGCACACTCTGAATGCTACAGCTTGCGCTGTTCCAAGAATGATGGTCTGTTTGCTGGAGAATTATCAGCAAGAAGACGGTTCTGTTGTCATCCCGGAGGTTTTGAGGCCTTTCATGGGAGGGGAAGAACGCATCACTTACAAGCAAAAGTAAGAAAGAATCACTTTTTTACCTAGAGATGTACACCGATCATCACACTAATTATTTGACGGCGAGACAAGGATTTGTTATTTATGAGCTGCATTTTTTTAGATGTATTTGCTGGCGAATGCCATTTTGACAATTGAATTGTATCAAGATCCGTCTAGGACCATATAAGAGATAAGATGTACTATCTCATGTTGGGACATTGACAATGATAAGTGTAAAACATACATTTTTGGATTAGCTTTTGTAGAATAAAATAGTAAAGTATAATGTCCATCTTGACATAGTTTTATTATGGAAAAAAAATCAATGGGTTTTGGAGAATATAATGTTCATCTAAACTAATTTCATAATGAAGGGGTGATTTAAATCAGATCCATTTCATTTTGAGAACTGAAACCTGCTATTACATTTCAGAACCAAGAGCTGCCTCTGAACATAATGAAAAAACACAAATACTACTCACACATGGATATGATATACAAGTAGAATCTGGCGAAAGAAACGCGAAATGTTATTTATTATCATTTCTTTAACATAATGAAAAAACGGTCATAAACCATGCAACACATTCACATATTCACGGGGAAGACGAATGAACAACTGAACTTGACTAACACAAATCTCAAAAGAAAGTTGCACTCAAAGAAGAGGGATATAATACTGCAATGCCAGCATATATCAATGCACATGATCTTGACAAACAAAAAAGCATCAGTATCAGCTTCATTATACGCAACGTGGGAGACCAAGCCCGTGACATGCAAACGCAAGGATGACATAAATAATCACCAGTAGAATGAAAATCAGGGCGACTCTGCAAGACAAAGTATAGAAAAATGTTCAAGCATCAATTCACTATACAATAGATACATGGAAAACCGATGTTTAGAGAGACACAATGACAGTTGTGAAGCTATGTGTACAATAGAAATTATGTTGACACATTCAAATGATAAGAGCCCTTTCTGCAGATGCTTTTCTATTTCAAACTCTTTATATCTTGTATTATAAATTTCAAAATTCCAATGTATATACCTACTTATCATTTTTCATGACTTGGCTTTCAACATTTACGAGTAAACAAGCATCCGATGATTTATGGGGTTGTGGTTAATGTGCAAAAAACATTTTATTTCATTCCCAACCACCCAGTCAGTCACTAATGTTCTCTCATTATCAGTCCTTTTATCTAATAAGCTCATAATATGGAGACACAATTAGAAATGGTAAAGAAGACTTACATAAGCTTGACGTTTCGCCACCACACATTGGTTCTGAAATGACGAGCTTGTCTTTTGAAATGGAATGTATTTTCTTGCAAGTTGGCACTCTTGTCAACTAGCAACTCTAAACGCTCCCCTCTGTCTAGGACTTTGTCGATATTGTCTATCATAACAGTGCTTACCTTATAGTACAAAGGTTCCAATATGGTTACCAAATATGTATTGACAGAACTTTGTTAATGAAACACAATAAAGGGAAAGAAACGTCCTTAGCAAGGACCATCAGCTTAAAAGTACCTGATTCATTTCACCTTGCAGACGATTTATCCTATCAGCATTTGGGTCATTCGAGTAGTATTCCATTTGTTGGCTGAGTATTCTCGAAAATTCATCATTCATAGCATAAGCTTGAGCAGTAAGTACTGCACGTCCATACGTCCTCACAAATCTTTGATGTATATCTTCCAGAAATGCAAAGGGTATTCTCCCTACACAAATCATTTTTTTATATATACATACGAACTAATTTTGATAAGTAAAAGAAAAAAATAAGCCACATCTCCCTAAAAAACCGAAAAGATATTGACAAAATTTGACAAAAATAACAGCTGAGCCAAAGTTCATCTTAAATCCAGAGCAGATTATACATTTATGGGCACATTGATACAATGTGCCCATAAAAGGCATACCAAACCACCAAAAGAGCTTCTTGGCGCGCAATCAGCCATTTTTCGTAAGATCATGAACCAAAATGGTAACACGCAACTGATCACCAAAATTCCTAATTGTTCCATTCAGGGATAATTAACACAGTAAAATCCACCCCTTCTAAACCTTTCCATTGACAAAATTCGATCAAAGCAGCAAGTAAATGAACCTTTGCTGTTTCAGAAGATTAATGCGCCTAAAAGAGAACCAAAAGGCATTATAGAAGCTGAAATTGAAAGCAACTTTACAAACCAATAGATCCAAAATCCGATCAAAACAGCAACTAAATGAACCTCAATTCGAGATGTCAGCTATCAGAACTTACTTCCGAGAGATTCCTCAGCCATACAGAGAACAGTAACCCCATCCGTAAGCTTCACATGGAAAATATACCGATCCTGTGAGTAGGAAACATGAGTATCATTAGTCCCCGTAATCTTTTCAAGAATCTGACGAGCAATCGCGCTTGCATTCGTCGCCGTTGCAGTGAACTCCGCCAACATAACCGATCCTCTCGCCACCAGCGCATACAAAATCGCCATCTTCGACAGCCGCTTCAATTTTCTGCATAAACTTCCAGCTCTAAATCCTGACCATCTCAATCAGATTGTTTGATGTTTTACACACCAAAAGCTACACGACAAGAAGAAAACGCATCGCTGTAACATGACAGACAGATAAAATCCCAATTTAAAACCCTAGCTATCTCAATCAATGATTTCTCAGCCAATTTGATACGCACTGTTGTTGCTGTTACTTACTGGGAACTCAGTGAAACTGTAACTGCAGTAGCTTGAAGGAATTTGGAGGCGAAAGGTACTATAGGAAATTGTTGTGGAATGAGTGACAGGAAAATGTAGCTCGACAGATAGACATGACATAATTGCATGAGGATGACAGTATCAAGAAGATGATGGCGGGTCACAAAAAAGTAATCAGGTCGGCAGCTGATTTATTTTTTATTTTGACAAAAACAAATGGATTTTGGGCCAAAAGCCCATTAGTATGTTCATTGAGGCCCAAGCCCACCAAGAATCTCAGACAAATAAGCAAGAAGACGGGTAGTTGAGCTTTTAGATGAGTCTTCCTTCTCCACTGTTCACCTCTTTCGCACTAAACACCAGAAAAGAATCCAAACTTGTCAATCACAAAAGCAATTTTCATGGTGCTGCTGCAGCTGATCACACCACCCTTCGGCGCACTTTAGCGGCGTCCCTTTCCCTCGAATCTTACTCTGCACCTTGGTTTTTTCTCGATCGAATTCTTCTTACTTGTCTCCGATCCGATCGCTGTCCCCTTTCTAGGGTTTTTCCGTCGGCATTCGAGGGATTGGTGTTCGTCTCCGGCTCCACGTTGCTAAGAATTCGTTGAGTTTCGAATCTTTTCCTGTTTTCTGCGAGGTTTTGGAGAGATCGGTGGAGGTCAAGCGGTGATGATGATGGGGAGGACGAGTCCTCCGAAGCATAGGCACGATGGAACTTCTCCGTTGCCTCTTGGGATGGATTGGAGTCCTCCGCCTAAAAAATGGGTACTGATTTTCACTTCGATTTGTTATTGATCTATTTTTGCAAAATCTTTAACAGAAATTAGAGCTAGCAATTTTTCAAGTAACTCTCAATTGGTAAGTCTGAGCCCTTTATTTGTCTTGTGATGTTGCTTCTTGGAGTGAGCTAGATGAATGCCTGCTCATTGCTGGTGTTGTGCCATTAATTGTTCAGTACACCTATACAACTAACTTCAATAGGTGGATCAAGTTGAGCTTGCAGTTATTTCCATATGATCTTGCTTCTATCAGTGAGCTTGATGAATCTGTTTTTGTAAATGTTGCATTTTTTCATTATTCAAATTGGGTTTGTAAAGTGACTCTAGTTTTGCTTGATTGGAGAACAGATCTATTATGATCAGTTCAAGATAGTAATTGAGGAGAATGAAATGTTAGGCTCTTCAGTTTTTAATATGAAATTTTCCTGCACTTGCAGAATGGTCGAGAAACTGTTTGGCCCCACGATCCTCGTTCAGGATGGAGTTATTGCGTCACCGTACCTTCTTGGATAGCCCTTCCAAAGTCTCATTCAAGCTCTTCCGATCCCGTAGTGGTACAGAAATTGAATGATTCTCCAGTGTTTATCTATACCAAGGGTTAGATGTTGTTTTCATTCTATTAATTGGCTTTTCTGTACAAACTACTTTATTTGGATTCACCGTGCTAAATGACATAAAAAGAACCATTTTAAATTGAAACAAAAGGTCTTAAATGCTTGCCGTTTGAGTCATTATACTTCCATTATTAGCTTACCCTCAGCGGATCTATGAATATCTAGGCTAAAGTGAACTACAGAAAGGAAGCATTCTCATGGTAAAAGTGTAAAACATTGGGATATTTTGTGATTTGTGACCGTTTTGGGAGGGTCTTATAAAGAAACGTTTTAGCTAGCTACTTTTGTATTCCTGTGAATTGTGTTAATATTCTCTTTCTAGGAACAGATACGTATTATTGGGATATATAAATTCATGAAATGTTCTTTTTGACAGTATTACAGGGTGCAAGTTGGTGTTCAGTCACCTGAAGCCATTACAACAACTCGAGGAGTATTAAGGAGATTCAATGATTTCTTAAAGTTGTATGCTGATGTAAGCACAAAAGAAACCCTTACAACATATACATGTTGTTCAGCCACTTTATTAAGAAATGATATAATATTGAAGAGATAATACTCGTATTCATAATTTCAACATCCTGACGCTTCATTGTAAGGAAATATCGTCTAAGTTGTAACCCTCCTTAATTTGTTCTCATCTGCAGTTGAAAAGGGCATTTCCGAGGAAAAATCTCCCATCTGCTCCCCCTAAAGGCCTTCTACGAATGAGAAGCAGGGCACTTTTGGAAGAGGTTCGTGAATTTTCTAACTTTTCTACTCCAGTTACTTGATTTTTTCTCTGTGTAGTTTACCAACTGTTACTCAAAGATATATGACCAGTTCTTGCTGTTCATGCAGCGAAGATACTCTTTGGAGGGATGGATGATAAAGCTTTTATCTGATATTGAAATCTCTAGGAGTATTGTTATTGCATCTTTTCTTGAACTGGAAGCTGTTGCTCGATCTTGTAAGTTCTTTCCAATACAAACATGCTATAAGGTTCAGGTGTTCATTTTAAATGAAAATGCTTTATCAGTCAAATGCTTCGTATTTGTAATAGCTTATTCTATACAAATTATTTGTTTACGATGTTTCCCTCCTCTTGAATTAATTACTTTATTTATAATCTAGTAATGCTCATTCAACATCTTAAAGTTCTGTTATTCATACGGTTTCCTATTAAATCAGCGTGTTTGGAGCCAAATGAGCCATCTTCAGATGCGGATCCTTCTAGTAGTTTAGTGTCTTCGATTGAAGGTCTAGCTGGCTCAAGCTCTTCTCCTTTAGTTGGAAGTCTATCAATCAGATCTGATTATGGCAGTGACACTGTCTACGAGACTTCTGAATTAGGAACTAGTTTGGACAGGGATGATAATTCTGATCCTGGCCTGGAAGACCTCAAAATGTATGAAGATCTGACTGCTCCCATAGAGAATCTGGTCAGATATGGCATATCAAACATTGATGAGGGATTGCTTATGGGGGAAAGTATCTTGGATCAGTTGGAAGGTCATAGGAAAAATAAACTACTAACAAAGGTCACAGAAAATGGGAATTTTCACAAGGATGCTTCTTTGGCTTTTGAAAGGGTTGATCGTTTATTTGATGCAGAGCCAAGTAGGGCAGTTCATGCTCGAAGGCTTTCAAGTGAGAGTATAGGAAGTGATACAAGTTCAATTAGAGGTAGTGAATTGTCAAATTCATGGACTCCAAATATGCTGAGTGAAGCAATTGATCTTAATAGTGCTGAAGGTTCTAGAGCTACGGGAGGCCTTGGCAGCCCTGAATTGCAGTTACATAATGGAGAACAAATACTTCTTCCAGTTGATCAGCAAAGTAAATTGAATCGGATTCTTATGTTCATGCAACGCAGATTGGTTACTGCGAAAACAGATATGGAAGATATGATTACTAGATTGAATCAAGAAATTGCCGTGAAAGAGTATCTTACTACCAGGGTATGTGATGAACTAATCAGAGGTGATGAATTTGATATTATTCATTTTACTGTCCTCAAAATTAAGTAAAGCCTGTCTTCTACGCAGGTCAAAGATTTGGAAGTTGAGTTAGACACTACGAAACAAAAAAGTAAAGAGAACCTCCAGCAGGCACTTTCAATTGAAAAGGAAAGAGTTACAAAAATGCAATGGGATATGGAGGAATTGCGGCGGAAGTCTATGGAGATGGAGTTGAGTTTAAAATCCCAAGAGGTTATTCTCTTGATCTATTTTCTGGCTGACCTATACATTGATTTAATGTCTGGAATACAGTAGTGAAATGAATCAGATGATTTCAGGAGAAGTTGCGAGGAGGCCCTGCTTCAAATTCTTTTCACGAGAAGGATGATTTGCTAAAAGAGTTGGATGCTGCTAAAGAGCAGATAAATACCTTGCTGAAACAACATGAGCAGTCGGATGCAAAAGCAAAATCAGATATCAAGGTCCTTGTTAAGGAGGTCAAATCTCTGAGAAAGTCTCAAAATGAATTGAAGCAACAGCTACAGCAATCACAGCTGGAAAAAACTGAAATAGCGGTAGTATTCTCTCTTTCATCTCTTTCATAAATTCTTCTGTTGCAGAAGTATTGAATTCTCATATTGTACCTAATGTTATTGGTTACACACTTGTCCATGTAGTGTGTGCTCATAATATGGAAATAGCTCTCCTCCAATCTCTGAATTTAGTTTTGAGTAGTAAAAAGAAATTTTAAAATTCCCAATAGCAAACAGTTTTGATGAAATTAGGGGTTTGTTCTTTCTTTTGTCTAAATGCTTACCATCCTGAAATAAATTTGTTATGCAGCAACTTCTGCAACAGGAGAGGCAACACAGTGCAGATGCACTAGCTTCAAGGAAAAAACTGCTAGAAGATTGTGGAATTCTTCATATTCAGCTCCAAGAATGCAGCATCAAGTTTGAGGAAGAGATTACTTCTAATGCAGTGGTGGAGAATGTATTAGAACTCTTAACAAAATCCGAGACTCAGATTACTCTAGTCTCTGCAGAGGTACCTTATTGTTTTTTGCTACAATCCCTTCAATATTCTCTCTTTACTAAAAAATTCTTTTTTATCATTCATAAACGTGCTCAGGTACACAGTATTTCTGACGAGATTGATATAACTGAGGGTGATAACATGCACAGAAGCTTGAGAAATGTGGATAATGAGCTGAGGAAAATACTGAGAGAACTCGTAGCTGATAACACAAAACTCAGAAAACAGGTGAACTTTCTTGTACGTACCGCTATCCAATTTAACACGGCTTCTCATCAGGAGACTGGGGATGAATCCCCGTCACTAGAAACTGTGTTGAAGAACATTGTAGAAACATGAAAGTGATGATTCAGAAAATGAGTGTATATCTTTGCTTTTTTTTCGGCTTTCCTTGAGAAAAAAATGATCATTTCCCATAATATTTATCCCTTTGGAACATCGTACGTCTTGAGAATGTCGCATCGGCCTAATATCCTCTGTGGAATAAGAGGTTGAATTTTTCTTTATGTAGATGACTGGTTCCAGTTTCCAGTGTATTGTTGTATACATAAATTTTCCCTCATTGGGACTTATCTAATTTGTTCAGTTATTGTCATTGGTTGCACCGTTCAGCTTTGAGAATAGAACGTCTTTTGTAAAATTTACTCACGTCAACCCCACCCGACCAAATCCGAAGCCGAAAATTACCCGAATGAATTGGCTCATTTTCAACCCAATACCCAAACTTTCGAAACCCCAGAATTTTCGACCCGAACCAAACACAGTTGTCAGATTGACAGACTAGCATCAGGTTTGCATCATTTAGGGTTTTACTCCCTTTGTCCACTATGTTAGTCTCATTGTCAAAAAATATCTTGGATTAAGGCAAGAAAAAAATACAAGTGAGCATTGAAAATGATGAAAATGAAATAATAAATTAATCCATTAGCCAATAAGAGAAGGATTTACAATTTACATCAGCCAATCAAAATGCAGTATTAAGAGCACACAAATCACCATCTTTTTACCCCAATAATTTCCTAAACTACCCCTGAACTCTAAACCAATAAGAATGCTGTAATTTACAAACAAAGCACTTGTTCACTGCCACTTAAAACCACCATTACAGCTCAAAACAGAGCATTACAAAGAGAGAAATACAGAGAGAATAACAGAGCATCACTGCTCAGTGGACATGCCTTCAGCTTTCGACTTAAATGAGGTGGCATTCCTGGATGATGAGGGCTTCAGTGATGCAGAAATGGGAGAAAACGACACCCAGTCAGAGGAGCCATTTGGGGACATGGAAGGTAACATACCTTTTGATCTGAACTTCGAGCCAAGCCATCATCATCAGCCAGAAAATGAGCCTCCAACAGAGAACAATTTGCATCCCCAGACATTGCCCACCAAGCTCAGCACAGAGAGAAAAATGGAGATCTTGAATGCTATGCTTCAGAAATCAGCAGCGGGAAAGCTTCCATATGGCACCATCAATGAAACTGCACAACAATTTAATCTGTCAAGGAGAACAATTGGAAGGATATGGAAAGAAGCACGAAGGGAACTACTCAACCATGGCAAATACAATGTGAGTACAAAATACCATAACTGTGGTAGGAAAAGAATTCAAGTAGAGCAAGAAGATATTGAAGCACTAAATATGGGTGATAGAACATGCATTAGAGATTTGGCAAGCAAGCTTGAAATTTCTAAGTCCACATGTCACAGATTGGTTAAGAAGGGGATCATGAGGCCACATTCAAATGCACTAAAGCCATGTCTAAGTGAATACCATAAGGTGATCAGAATGCAGTGGGTATTAAAGCTCCTAATAGGGGACACAACACATCAAAAGACAACATACTATCCTATGTTTGACTTTGTTCTCATAGATGAGAAGTGGTTTTATCAGTCAAGGAAGTTACAAAGGTATTACTTGGGCAAGAATGAAAAAGGAAAATACAGAAGTGCAAACTCAAGTAAATTCATCCCTAAGGTTATGTTCACAACAGCAGTAGCAAGACCAAGATTCAATGATCAAGGGGAATGCACATTTGATGGAAAGATTGGCATCTTTCCATTTACTTACAAGGAGCCAGCAAAGAGGCATTCAAAAACAGAGGCAAGGGGACACTTATCACAAAGCTCATACAGTCAGTCAACAAGACAGTGACAAGAAACATGTTGATTAATGACATTGTTCCAGCAATAATGTCAAAATGGCCAGATGTTGAAGGTCACAAAACCATATTCATACAACAAGATAATGCCAGACCTCACATCACTCAACAAGACACAGAATGGCAGCAGGTATACCAGCAAGAAGGGTTCACATTTATTTTAATACAACAACCAGCCAACAGTCCAGACCTTAACATTTTGGACCTAGGCTTCTTTAGGAGCATTCAGTCACTTATGCACAAGAAGATGCCCAAAAATACAGATGAAATGCTGAATGCAGTCAATGAAGCATTTTATCAGTTGGATCCACACACTCTAGGTAGTGTGTGGATGACTTTACAGTATGTGATGAATGAGATTTTACAATGTAAGGAAGGTAATGATTATTACATTCCACATGTCAACAAAAAGAAGTTATCTCAGGCAGGAGTTCTACCAAGAGAAATCAGAGCACCAAGGCATGCAGTTTTACAAGCTTGGACATTAACTCATGCAACTCCAACAAATGAAGGGACAACAACTCAAGGAAATGCAACTCAAAGGACAGAAGATCAGGAAAAAGCAACTCAAGAGACAGCAACACAGGAGACAACTAATTAGGACAGACTTGTTTAAGTTACAATCTTAAGTAATGATATAAGATTGTAAACTAAACATATTTTGTAAGCCTATTAAGAGCACACTGAATATTTTGTGTTTTGGTTATCATATTTTGTCTACAAATTGTCTCAGGTGTCCCCATCCCATCACTGATAGACATGCAAGTTCATAACTTAAACATTCCAGATAGGACCAAACAACATATATTAAAATCTGTGTTCCTATGGCAATCTTAAGTCAGTGATAAATAAGGGCTTGCATCTCAGCTTGTGCCTTAAAATAATCATCATAGATATCACAGATGTCCCCATTCCCTCATTGACACAAGCCCCTAAACACTAACCTAAACGTTCCAGATAGACATCAATCAGACTTAATTAGTTGTGTTCATATGACAATTTTAAGTCAATCAAATGCACTCACATCTCAAGAATGTAAAAACATACTTCATTCTTGACAGACAAATACCATGACATAACCCAAACAACTCTACAGATCACATGAGCAACTCAACAGAGAGTTACTCAACTCAACTCAACAGATACTCAACTCAACAGAGCAACTGAGCAACTCAACAGAGAGTTACTCAACTCAACTCAACAGATACTCAACTCAACAGATCAATTGATGAACTCAACAGAGTTCTCATGAACTCAACAGAGTTCTCATGAACTCAACAGAGTTCTCATGAACTCAACAGAGTTCTCAACAACTGAACACAGAATTAAATAGCAATATCCAAGTACCAATATCCAAATATCCAAATATCCAAATACCAATACTTAAATACCAGTACTTAAAACATAATGCCCACAATACCAACGGTCCAAAATATGTCCAAAACAGTCCAAAACATTTCCAAATTTACATAATCAGAGTCTTAATTCCACGAAGGGATAGAGAAACTTAGCTAGATAGTGGTGGAGTGAGAAGGGCTGTCAGGGATGATCACAAGCTCCGGGGCTTCCATCTCCGGCGTTGCTGAGGACTCTACCATCTCAGCATCAGCAACATCATCATCAGGGAGCACAGGGACTAGCACGGGCTCAGGTGAAGGCGTGTCAGGGATCACAATGATCTCCCGGGGACGAGAGATAGCCTCATTATCCGACAGCAACTCCGACTGTGCCGGCGACCTTTGCAAATCTACTGAAACTTTCTCCGGCTCCCACCATTTGTCAACGGTGCGAGTTCTTTGCCGGCGTATGGGACTGAAAGTGTGCCTCCCGTCGCAAAAACCACCCCTTTTGCAAGGGGGGGGGGGAAGTGAGCACCCGGGGACAGGTGGAGATAAGCTAGCGTCGCCGGTCACCGTCTTCGCCGCCGACTCAACCTCCTCCTTGGTCTCCTCCTCCGTCGGGTTCGGATCGTCTTTGAAGAAACTGGGGGTAGACGATGGCTCCTCTTCCGATGGGAGTTTGAAATTCCTCTCATACGAAGGAGGAGAAATGCTCTGAGTGAAGGACTGGGAGGGACGAGAATCAGTCGACATCACCGGAGGAGTGAAAGAGGAGGAGAGGGAGTCGGCGGGAATAGGTTTAGGGTTTGAGAGAAAGAGGAGGAGAGCGGCGAGAGAGTGAATCAGATGGGAGAGTGAGGGGTTAGGTTTAGGGAATGAAGGAATATATAGAGGGGAGTTTGGGCTGGGCTTAGTTTTTTGGGCTGGGTAAGGGTTAATTGGGTTTAATTAGGAAAACATGATTAAGAACGTTAATCTGGGTTTAAAAAATATTTATGGGTTGTTTACGAATTTTTTATGTTAAATTTAGATGTAGATTAGGTGAAAACTTGAAGAAATTTAATGGGTTTGAAGATAGTTGATGATAGTAATGGTGAAAATGTAGTTGGAGAAGATGATGTAGATGGTTGATTTGATTGATAAAGTAGTGTTAGGATATGAATAAAATAATATGAGTAAGGGTATAATAGGAAGAAGTTTATGTCCAAAAATGGAAATGAGACTAACATTTCGGGACGCCCGAAATAGAAAATGGGACGGAGGGAGTATGAAGTGACTTTTAAGAAAGCAATTAATAGTTGGACATGGGTTTGAATTATTTTTCCTTTTTGGGAATAACCTTGACTCTGATAATCTCAGACAACATCTTTCAAGCTTTAGGAAATTGTTCAGGCTGCAGTATTTATTGAAAGAAGTTGCTGATTACTGAGCCAACCAAAGAGTAGCAGAAAAATGGCACCAAGAAGTAAATGTAGGGCTTCAATTTGAATTTTGAATAAAGCTAAAACACGGTGGGGGATTACACTACACATATAGGCATAGGCAGTAACAACAGCCTAGCCAAAGTACTCAAAGTTACAGCAACTCAAGAAATTGCAAAAAAGAAAAAATCCTTCTACTTTCTTTATCAACTTCCTCAGAAACTCATTTGGTCCTTATGAAGCCTCCCATCATCAGATCTTGAGCTCAAAAAGGCGGTAACACTTTAGGTGTTTCGACAACCTTCAAACAAGAAGATGCATCTCAATTCTCAAACCATTGGCCATACAAAAGTGGATGACATAGAAGACACAAGAAAAATCGAAACAAATGCTCCATAATCTTCTGGTTATGATATCCATAAATCAAGCATATAGCAAATCAAAACTCAAATGTTTTTTTCTTGGCTACATCCTACCACGTGTTCTACTATCTCCATTAGTTTCGAGATTATCGTACGTGTAACTCGAAATTCCATATGATTTGTATTCTCCTAGTGTGATCAACTAGCATAGCAGACTATGTTCCAAGAATATGCTTGTTTTTAGTACCAACAATGGATGACCCTTTACAGTTCCAAAGAAACATGTTGACAATGGCTTATTACTAACTTATTTACTTATTATGTGGTTAATACCTATATACCATAAAAACTTTAAGCAGCAGAAATCTACCTTCCAACAGCAATCTTCCATTTGGCGTGGCTCCACCAAAACGTACAGAGGTACTCCTTTCAGCTTGAATTTTCCCTGTATCGGCAACCCAAGTGAATGATTAAGCTACTTGAATATACTTAGTGCTAAACTATGATTTGTATTCTCGTCCAAATACTAAACTATGCACTTAAACCACAATTCAAACAGCGAATTTCCGTTCTGATGGATACCTTAACTTCGGGCAAACCGATAACGCAAGCACATTCTACCACCTCGGCTCCAGCACGTTCTATACGAAACAATAAGCACAGCATGATAAGTGAAAAGGACCATTTAGTCTTTAAAATAAAATGAAAAACCGATGGCAAAGAAGGCAGTTCAAAACCTAAAAGCCTAATTGCAGCTGAAAGAGTTCCGCCTGTAGCCACCAAATCATCTATTATCAATGCGCGGTCACCGGGATGAACGGCACCGACATGCATCTCCAAACAGTCGGTTCCATATTCGAGTGTGTACGACTCCGACATCACCTCCCCTGTGTTGGAAATGCCAAATGTGAATGTTTTATATCTCATAATTTCATCAAGAAATCACATTCAACAAACTGAACAGTACAAAAAATGGATATAATTTATACCAGGCAACTTTCGGGGCTTGCGAAGAGGGACAAATTTTGCACCTATAGCTAACGCAATCGCCGGGCCGAACATGAACCCTCTGGCTTCCACTCCTAGCAGCATTCAGAATTGTTTAAGTACAACAAATTAAGCGCCAAAAGAAGCACCAGACAAACAGCAGCAACAATGGAGATTAACTTTTTGAATTGTGTGGGGAAAAGGTTGAAAAGGGTCATTGCAATGACACTTGCAAAAAGGAGATTAATCATTAATTGCAAGTTGAGATTGATAACAATGGAAGAATCAAAATCTTTCCCCCTTATCTTTCTGGATAGTAGGTCTATGCAACACTTGATTGCTTTCAAGTAAAAAAAAAATTATATTATTTTTTTTCTCAATTGAACTATTTGCTTTGGGAAGGGACCATAATATTGGCTTGGGAAATCATCCATTTCACACAGTATTTACCGCTTTCAAGGATGAACAGAAAACCATCTTGAGGCCTACATTGTTGTTAAAATCAGCAAGAAAAGTTTGGGTCTTGTAAAAATACCACATGCATGCTAAAGGAAATTACAATTTTGATGAGATAAAAGTTAAAAAGAGATCACAAGAGACCAAAAAGCATGGTGTGAAGATTACAAACAAAAAAGAGATGGGAATTACCAGCAACAACAGCGATATCCATGTTTCTGTATCTATCAACAAAGATGTCAATAGTATGCTTGAAAGCCTTGTGGTCCAACAACAAAGTGGTAATATCTTGGAACATTATCCCTAACAACAACAAGAAGAACAACACAAGAACACAAGTCAGGATTTCTTTTCACCTTTGTTTGGTTGTTAGCAAGAGATGAACAAAAAAAATTAGACCTGGTTTAGGGAAATCAGGTACAACCCTGATAGCATCAGAGATGGCTTGAAGCCTTGGGTCTCCTTTAAGGCCATTCTCAGATGCAAACATCTTAAGCTTTTGTTGTATGTTTTTGAAGAAAAGCTTCAATCTTTGAGCTTATAAAGACCTGGGTTTGTTCTGGGTTTTAAAAAAGAGCAAAATGGTTTCAAAATTGAGAGGCTTTTGAGAGAGATTTGGGTGATCTCTTTTTTGGTTTTGCTCTGCTTCCTAGAAAGCTACTCTTCTGGTTGTGTCAGGCTTCTTCTCTTCACAGATGACTATGAATTGAAGAGATGGGTTTCTTGGGTTTCTCTCCTTCAATTCTCCTTTCCTCTTCTTCCCACAAAGTAAAAAAAATAGAAATAAAAACTACTCCTATATTGAGCTGTGATCAAGCAAATCTGTTTGTAACTCTTTTTCTGTGTTTATTTTTTTGCTGTGTGTTGTGGAGTGTGAGGGTAAAAAAAGCCTATTGGGGAAGGAGATGGATGAAGTTTTAAATAGAGGAAGAAAGTATTTTGTTTTTTCTTTTCTGTGGGTCGACCCGAATGCACTGTTCAAGGGTCTGGTTTTAGTTGTTACACTCTCTAAAAGCGCGCGTGTTTCGCACCCCTTCCTGTTTTATAATATTCTGACTCCGGTTCACCAAATCTTTCATCTAATACGGGCTTAATGGACTAACTAGTGATCGTCCCATATCACGTACGGATAATAAAACGATAATAATACAAGTAATAAAATAATTATTATCTAACAAATAAATTAAAAAATATATTATACAATAATTGATTATCTATATCAGACAATCATAATAAACTTCCAATTTTGCTTTGTTTTTATTAAGTACACATATGTATAATAACTCTCTAAAGCATCACGAAACAATAAGATACGCAATTAGTGCACCAAAAAAAAAATGGCTTAGTCATTCGAAATTTTGACACTAATCTAATACGCCAAACAGAAAATACCAAACAGAAGTAAAAGATTAAACAGTAGATTTGAAAGGAACATAATAGGTTACAAATCTAGTGGTTTAAGGAACACCATTGATCATAAATAATTAAATAGCAACAAGAACAGACATCAAATTCACAGCCTAGGATCGTCGAATCCAAGAGAAAGGAGAAGCTTATGCATGCCCTAGAAAGAAGAAGGTTTACCTTTCTCCGTGCGCACAGCCTATGATCAAATCTAGGACCTGGAGTGATTTAGACACTCCATGTATTTACCCTTTGTTTCCTACCAGTATTTGTTAGTTAATTTTTTATTATAAAACTCTACCTCAAGATAAAAAGATGAATCCTTAATTGCAAAATATATAGCCAATTAAAATCCATACAGCTCATGAGGGTAGATATCTGTGAGATATTTGAATCATTTTCCATCTAGGACGAAGAATTTTCAGAGATGTAAGGAAATATAGTGCAAAGGATCGAGAAAAATGGAAGACTGATCAGTTTCGAGAATACGAGGAGTCCAACTGCGTCAGGATTTTGATAATGGTTTTGATAATGGATTAGTGTTTGAGATACTAGGATAGTGAGATAGAATTTTTATGGGTTAGGTTATGGGTAAAAATATAAATTAGTGGAGTAAGTGGTTTAACATTGTGGGTGAGTGGTTTTTATTCAATGAAAAAAATTACACATGTCTTCACTGAAATCGTGTCAAGTGGCGTAATTTTTTGTGAAGACATGGTTTCAGGTTTAACATTGTACCTATAGTAGATTTGGTACGTATCATTGTTTCAATGTGTATAGTCTCCGGAGAAAAGATATCATAAGGATCAATCTTTAGATAAGAAATAAGGATGATGTACACAAACTCTATAATTAATGCACACACGTTATAAATCATGCACACAATATTTTGTGATGCACACAATCTATTACACGTGCACACAGTGTGTGCAATAGTTATAAGTCGTGTGTGCATGAGTTATAACGTTTGTGTACATCATCCTCAATCATCATCTAAGTAACTATCCTCACCAAAACCAAACTCATAGTCCTCGTGCCATGTGCGATTAATTATTTAATATTTATATAATATAATTTATGTGCAACAATTTATGATACTATAAGAAAAACTATTTTTACTTATATCAGTTTCTTTCAACTAAAGTTCAAAATTAATTTTTTATAATGAAATATTTGGACATACATTTTAAAAAAATATGTGAAATAAACATTTCTTAGCATAAAAATCATGAAATAAAATATTATAATATATTAAACTTATAATTAAAAAGTTTTGGATTAAATTTGGAGCCTACGAAATAGTTAACAAACTACTATTTATTGAGAATTTTTAAAAAAACAAAAATTAGAAATGATTTATTTTTAGTGGATTAATACCAAAATGACACATAAGCTTAATGAAGCTAGAACTAAGGAGAGAGCTTCAAATAGCTTTAATATATATATAAACTAGTGTAGTCCCCGTGCCATGCACGGGAGTACATGATTTGAATTTCTTTCCATAATTTTAAATTTAACTTTTATATCAGAATTTAAGAAGCTACTAATGACAGCGTTAGTGAAGAAAATAACAAACAAAGCATGTCACTTTTACATTTTATTGAATTTCTTTCCATAATTTTAAATATTACCTTTTAAAAAGCGAAAAAATATTTTCAACAATATGATTGAATTATAAGTCTAATTATATCTATAGAAAGAAGGGTGATTATTTATAAGAAAATCATATAAAACTTACATTAACTAATAACTAATTTAATTTAAATAGGAACATAGTAAAGAGGAATAAAATGTATAATATAATTATTTTTATAATGAGTCATTTAAATTTAAAGATTTAGAAGACCATTTGATATTAACAAAATTAATTTTGTTGAAATATGTTTGTTTTAAATTTTAGATTTATTGAAGCAATTATTAGGGTAAAAATATTAAGAAATCAAATTTAAATTTCAATAATCATAAAAAAATGAGATTTAACCACAAATTGACACATAAGCAATTAAGAGCTAAAATCAAGGGGAGAGCTTGAAATAACTCTCCTTTAATATATACTAGCGTAATTCTCGCGCCATGCGCGGATGATTGTTTAGCATTTATATTTCGATAATTTATTATATTTATGAATTTCACTTTACCAATTTTCTTAAACTAAATTTATCTTTTATTGTATTATTTAGATATAAATATCAAAAAAATTGAAATATATATTGAGAACAATGATGAAATAAATCAACCCTCCTAATTTGGTTAAATATAGGTGATCTAAAAATAATTCAAAAATATAAAATAACATAAATATAAGACTTAACAAACCATGACTTCAGTAAACTTCAACCGTAATAGACCATGTATTAAAAAGAGTACAAAACATTGGAAGACTTATAAGTACAAAATATGTTTTGGATTAATTTTTGAAGGCTGTAAAGTAGCTAATTATTTGAGATTTTTCAAAAATATATATAAGAATAATTTAATTTTAGAGAATTAACCACAAATTGACACATAAGCAAAGTAGAGCTAGAATTAAAAGTAGGCTTTTTTTTAGAAAATATTCCCGATATGGGCTCGCTTTGAAAATAATTCTCAACATAGGAACTCTTATGAGGTTCGGAAATTTTTCGCGTATGAGAGACGCTGGTTTTACCAGCATCTCTCATCTGAAGCAGATATTATTTTTTTTTAATTCCCCCGTGTAAGAAAATTTGAATTTGTATAAGGCGTTGGGAAAACCAGCGCCTTATACAAAGGAGTTGTTTTAATTTATTTTTTTCAAAGTTTCTTATATATATATTATTACATAAGACTTACTCGTGTTTGGATGACTCGTATGGGCTCGTTTGAAATCGGAATCGATCACGACCGATTTCGTTGGGTCCGTATTGATCCCAGCTTTCACCAGATATGTCTCTCGCTCGATTCTGATTTCAAACGACCCCATACGAGCCACCCGAACACGCGTAAGTCTCGTGCGTACCTTCTACTGTAAATGGATATTTACAAATTTGTTCCTCCATATCAGGCGATGAGAAACATATCAGGTGAAAGCTGAGATCAATACGGACCCAACGAAACTGGTCGTGATCAATTCTGATTCCGAACTGGTGAAAGAAGGTATGCACGAGATTTACGCTTGTTCGGATGGCTCGTATGGGCTTGTTCGGAATTGGAATTGATCACCACCAGTTTCGTTGGCTCCATATTGATCTCAGCTTTCACCAGATATGTCTCTCATCGCCTGATATGGAGGAACGAATTTGTAAATATCCATTTACAGTAGAAGGTACGCTCAAGACTTACGCGTGTTCGGGTGGCTCGTATGGGGTCGTTCGAAATCAGAATCGAGTGAGAGACATATCTGGTGAAAGTTGGGATCAATACGGACCCAACGAAATCGGTTGTGATCGATTCCGATTTGAAACGAGCCCATACGAGCCATCCAAACGCGAGTAAGTATTATGTAATAATATATATAAGAAACTTTGAAAAAAAAAAAATTAAAACAACTCCTTTGTATAAGGCGCCTTATACATATTAAATTTTTTTTAAAATTTTTTATGTGTAAGAGACGCCGGGAATTAAAAAAAATACCTGCTTCAGATGAGAGACGTTGGTTTTACCAGCGTCTCTCATACGCGAAAAATTTACGAACCTCATAGGAGTGCCTATGTTGGGAATTATTTTCAAAACGAGCCCATATCGGGAATATTTTCTAAAAAAAAGCCTACTTTAGAAAAAAATTCTTTAATATATATATATATAGATATAGATAATTATTTGGTTGATTATCAATTGAATTATTAAATATATATGATTAATGATTTCGGTTGAGATTTTTTGCTGATTTTTTCTTTTATCAAATTATTAAGTTAATAAATTTGATTATTGATGTGGGACCAAAGTAATAATTTGTTAATAATTTTTTTAATACGATGGTGAAGTGGCACCAATAGCGGAAGAACACGTGACAAAGAATGCTATGACTTTAGTTATTAGTAATTGATGTGTGTGGTAACTCCAAAGTAGAGAGAGATAGGGTTTAAATGACAGATATATCGTTAGTAAATATTGGAGCTGGTAAACGGGTCGAGTTCGAGATCGGGTTAAAAACCAGTTTTGATCAAACGGGTCGGTAAAAATTTTGGGTTAGACGGGTTGGGGTTGAGTGGACATAGCGAATGTCAAATGTTTAATATTAATTGTAATAAAAAAATAAAATTTAATCAATATTTTTTAGTTTTATGATCCCTAAGGAGTTTCAGATCGTT
This sequence comes from Oxyria digyna, assembly GCA_029168935.1. Classification (NCBI taxonomy): domain Eukaryota; kingdom Viridiplantae; phylum Streptophyta; class Magnoliopsida; order Caryophyllales; family Polygonaceae; genus Oxyria; species Oxyria digyna. Next base: position 45,243,879 of record JAPVLV010000009.1, read on the forward strand.
TGTATTTGACCCAATGGATTCTGAATCCGGAAGAAAGTTAAGTAAGTCATTTATAAGATACTCAAAAATATATATGTATTTTAAGAATGTATGTGAATGTGACAGAATAAACTATTATATTACAAAACTAGTACCAGAATTCGTTGATAGAGATTAATTGTTTAAATGATATATATATGCTTACTAAACATGGTCAAAGGTGATCTTTGAAACGTAAGTACAAATTTTTATACCGTAGCAATGTGCTTATCATTTTATGTAAGAACATTATGGGATTTTAGCCCCCGATCAACAAAGTTGAAATTGTGGGTTTAAGTTGATTGAAGTTGGAGTAGTTTAAATAGATTTGCTTAATGTGGTGTAGCTGAAGAAAATAGGGGTTGAAGTGGAAAAAATATCACATGAGGAAGCCTCTATATGTTAAGAATGAGGATGAATCTCACCCACATGATTAAAACAGTGAAAAAACGTAAAAAAAAATGGCACGGTCGAATAATTCGGCAAAAATTCGGCCGAAATTCGGTCAACCATGCACAGTTTTTTGCCCCGTTTGAACACATACGTTTTCACTAATGAACACAAACGTTATCACTGATGAACACACAATACATTCACGTATGAACACTCATGTAATTTAGGTATAAATACATAAAAACGGTTCTTTTTCCACACATAAATTTGTAAGACTATTACACATGCATATATGTGGTGTTTCACATGCACATCTACGTTGTTTCACATGAAAATATAGTATGTTTTACAAGAGCATACAATTTAGAGTTTTTTGTATACATACTTTGTTTGCACTGTTTGAACACATGCATTGTCCCCGATGAACACATAGGTAATCAACTATGAAACCAGACATGTAATTCAGCTATAGACACATAAAAATGATTCTCGTTTTCAAGTAAGACTAATAAACATGCATACTTGCGTGTTTCACATGAACATGCGTTGTTTCACATGAACACGTGTGTTTTCATAAAGAGACATAACTTAGCCATTTTTTTATATGAACACTTTGTTTTTCCCGTTGGAACTCATACGTTGACACCGATGAACGCATATGTAATTAAATATGAACACATGGTTCATCCACATATGAACACAAATTTGATTCACCTAAAGACACATAAAAGTGATTTCCGTTTTCACACATAAATTTGTAAGACTAATACACATGAACACATGTATTATTTCATGTGAACACATGTGTTGTTTCGTATGAACACGTGTGGTTTCACATGAACACATAATATATTGTCAATGAACACAAACGTGATCACTTATGAACACAATGGTTTAGACTCATTTATTTAGTATGAACAGATATGCCCAGACATATGAACACATATGGCTAGATATATGAACACATATGACTTTGGAGATGAACACAACTAGATTTAATACTAAACAAAGTTATATTCCTGTTTTGAAATTCATGAAAACCGATTCTTTTATCTGAAAGATGAACACATATGGTCTGAGGGATGAACACAAGTAGAATTAATGATTACAAAAGTTAATTATAATTCTTGCGTGATATTCTGAATCTGATTGATGAACACAAATGACTAGACAAATGAACACATAAGCCTTCAGCAATGAACAAAAAAACAGTAAATGATCAACACATTTAAGTAATACATACAAACTACTACAAATTATTCATCACAAACTACTAAAGATTCCAAACCACAATCCAAATATTCAAATTTAACCATTGATGTCTCATAACACAACAAACCTACTTTTTACATAACTTGTCTACTAAACTCAACAATCAAATCTCATAATTCTTCTTCCTACCACCTCCCTTACGAATACGAATTTCTTCCATAATGATCAATATCCTTTTTCTAGAAGTTACAAATTTCTTTTGCTCGAAGAGGGAGTTGGTGTTTTGCTCTCTTTAACTTTGTCATGAACATGCTTGCTTTTGAGGTCTCATATGATGTTGAAACTCTTTGATCACCAATGGATATTGTCTCATGAGCTAATTTCCTCACTTTTGGTTTATCGCCTACAATTCATAAACATTAGGGACACAAAAGCGTTAGTATATGAACACATGTGACAATTACATAAGAACACATTTTCATTCATGAACACACAAAAATATTAATGAACACAAAATGCATGACATCCGCACATTCATATTAAGTTCAATATGCACACAACAGTGAGGAAATTAGCTCACGTGGCTTAGATGAGGAAATTAGCTCATGAGACACAAAAGCGTTAGTATATGATGAACCCGTATTTCTAAGATGATGAAAACCTATTTTTCAAATGAACTGAATATACATGAATTAGTTGATGAAAACATACATATTCTCTTATGAACACATATGGCTTACATAATGAACACATGTCTTTCATATTAATACATGACCTAGTTGATGACGCATACATATATTTTAATGAACACAAACATATTAAAGCACACAAAAGCATTAGTATATGAACACATGTGCTTTCACCATTGAACACACGTGGTTTAGATGACGAACACAAATTGCTTAGATGATAAACACCTATTTTTCATATTATTTAAACATATATGAATTTATTGATTAATACGAACATATTCTCTAATGAACACATATGGATTACATGAAGAACACATGCATTTCATATTAACAGCACACACATGACCTAGTTGATGAACACATACATATAAATTGATGAACACATACAGATAAATTGATGAACACATACATAAGTCGGTGTTAATTATCACAAGATACATGTGATTCACGCACACATTAACCAAATATTTTTGTCAATCTTTTCATATGAACACTTATAATTTAGTTATCCACACAATCATCATGAATCATCACTCATCATGAGATTCACATGTTTCTTAGTAAACATGTGATTCAAACATGGATAAACAATCATCATCTATCAAATTATCAAGGATCAATAGTCAATATCTATCAATTCTAAAAGATGAACACACATTTCGAATTCTAATTTATCGATTATAAAGCTAAACATCATAAATAAATAGTTAGGGTTACTAGTATGAAATTGAAGTACTCATACCTTGAATGTGGATCTTGTTCGCACCGTTCTTTGCCATCTTACACTTCAGGATTTTGATTTTGTTCTAGTTAGGTCAGAGGACTGCGAACCTAGCATAATCGAGCGTGAATTGTGAGAAATCGTGAAGAAATTCACAAATCACTGCTTCTTCTCTCAGATCTGAGCAAACGAGTTTGAATTGTGTTGAATGGGAGCAGAATTTGTTTGAATCGCCTTTGATTTGCTCGAATTTGGTGTGAATCTCTGAATTGGGATTGCTTGTTCTGTATTTTGTGAAGAAGAGAGTGGGGACCAGAGAGCTTTTATAGGCACGTCAATTTTTCTAGCTCCCGCTTCTAGTTGCTTGCCCTTGTTGGGGTGTTGTAGACTGTTGGATCAATTTCATCCTACGGATGGAATTAATCCTTAGTCTTAACACTAAGAGGTGTCCTCACCCGAATCAAACCCAGTTGAAGTAGCACTTCAACTTCAACCCATTTTTCTCCAATCTTGCCGATCGGGCCCTTAATCTCTTATCGATATATTTTTTATTTAATAATTTATATATCTTTTTCTAAAATATATTAATTCAACATTTTAAAATTTTCAATACAAAAAAATGTGTATCTTGAATTTTGTATTAATATGGATTATTTTGGAGTTAAAATGAGAATCTATAAGCAGTTATATTCATTATTCAGTGCTCATGTTGAAAGCCGAATAATTTGAGTTTAATAGACTTATTCACAAGTTTAATTTGTTACCATTTCATGATCATACCAATAAATTCCTAGTGCAAAATCTTTTGGTGCAGTTATTTGGCAAAATGTCAACTTTGTGGTACAAAGTGCAAATCATAGAAATGGAAGTGAGCACACGCGCCAAGGGTGAGATGGAAGGTAGGCTCCAGCTCACCAATCACTGTTTTTCTTCTTCTTTTCTTTTTTGTTTTGTCTTTTTAGTTTGAGGTTTTTGCATAGAACCACTTTTTATTTGGGCTAATTTGCATGGAATCACCCCTTGTATCGATATTGATTTAAAACTATCCATTATTTCACTTTTTCTTACAAAATCTCACCCCGATTAACTTCTGTTAACTATTCCGTCAAAACATTAAAATTACCATTTTACCCTTCCATTTTTAAACTAATTACAAAAATACAAAGCCATCTTTTAGTTTTGGGAATTAGGGTTCTTCCCAAAATTAAGTTTCTCGTCCATTCAAATTTTCCTGAGCCATTTCAACGACTCAAACCCCCAAATCTTCACTTCTCTCACACTAACTTCTGACAAATCCAAATCCATATCTTCAACAAATCATGTTCGATGGCTGAGAAAGTAAAGCAGCCCATCAAGTTAGCAGTTGACGAAAGCGGCCGACGGAGCCTCGTCGTTCAAACAGGAGTGCTCGGACCTGAAATCCCGCAACCCTAAGCTGATGGACTTCCTCCGGCAAGCCGCTCGTTCGTCTTCGGAGTTGTACAAGCGCCTCACCGCCCGCATCCTATCCGCCCGCAAACTGGTTCGGTATACGAGTATGAATCGCCGTGAGGATGCTTGTAGTGGTGATGGATCCGGGAGCTAGCAACGATGGTGATAATAATGACGTACAGGTAAGGAGGCCGGAGCCATGAACGGAGGGAGCTCCAGATTGTCGGTGTGAAGTTGAAGATGTGAGGAGTAAGGAGGATACCGATGAAAAGGACGCCGGTGGACATCAAGAGGAGTTTTACAATATGCATCACAGCGTTAGCGAAATTCGCCATTTTTTTCGGTGAGAGCTTCCAGGAATAAAACAAAGGGAGAGGAGCGTGTGCGTTGCTTTCTTTTTTCGGGTTTGTTGAAATGGCTCGGGAAATTTTGAATCTGGACGAGAAACTCAATTTTGGGAGAACCCTAATTCCCAAATCTAAAAGATGACTTTGTATTTTTGTAATTAGTTTAAAAATGGAAGGGTAAAATGGTAATTTTAATGTTTTGACGGAATAGTTAACAAAAGTTAATCGGGGGTGGGATTTTATAAGAAAAAGTGAAATAATGGATGGTTTTAAATCAATATCGATACAAAGGGTGATTCCATGCAAATTAGCTCAAATAAGGGGTGATTCTATCCAAAAATCTCTTTTAGTTTTACCCGCACCAAATTGTCTTCGAAGCTTTTGTCTCCCATTCAATAATTACATTTAGAAGATACGAAGAAAATTGAAATTGGAAAGTAGAATGATTTTTTTCTGAAAAGTTAAAGGGTAGAAATATATCAACCGTTGAAAATTAAATAGAAAATTAATTTAAAATACGTAATTATATGAATTTAAAAAAATCCACTATTTGTGAACATTTTCGAGGTTTATCATTTGTCAAAAGTTTTGATCATTTTCACTTTATATATTGAATATATAATAAATACCTAAGAATAAAATACTAAACATCATAAAGAAATGTAAACATATTTTCAATGTTTAACAATATATACATAAATATTCGCCGCTTAAATGATTTTCTACGCTGTAATGAAGTTCTTGGAATAAAACAGTCACATTCTTTGTTCATTACACTAATGTCTTGACTGTTTATGAATTTAAGTTAGCTTTATTTTTTTAATTTACCATACAGGCTCTTACTCATTTCAGAAAATTACTGGAAAAATTGAGCACTCACTCTTTTTACACCGCATACTTATCTCGGGACTATACGTCGTGTAGTTGGCTTGAACTGATTTTTTTTTGGAAAAATAGGTCAACTACACTTTGTAATTAATTGCAAACCGGTTCAATATATGATTTAAATAATTAATTTTATTTTGGAAACCGGTTCGGTATGGTCCAACTACACGACGTGTAGTTGGCCTACACTTAACCATTTTAACAATATAAGTCCAACTACACGACGTGTAGTTGGCTCCGGCCCAACTAAATGACCTGAACCGGTTCACCACATGACCCGAACCGGTCCAGACCGAACCGATTTAATTTTTTTTTATTAAAAATAAAATCTGAACCGGATTCCAACTACACAACGTGTAGTTGGGGTGAACCCAAAAAATTTCCAACTACACGTCGTGTAGTCCCCAAGTGAGTGTACAGTGTAAAATGAGTGAGTGCGCGGTTAAACGGCTGAAAATTATATACTCCATACATCTCATACCTTGTACTAAGAGCATCTTTATCCATGTTATTCATCTTGAGTAACATAACTTATTATTTTAATATTTATAGATTCTTCATCCACAATCATGTTATTCTTATCAAATAACATGCATTTTGTCTTTATTTTTATTGTAAATTTAGATAATATATTATATAGTTAATATGGATGTCATTATGTAGATAAAAATAAATTATAAATATTTGAAAAAGAATTACAATAAAATTTTATGTATTATAAGTGTTATAATATATTTACCCATAATAAAGTAGTGTGATTTTTGTATTGGACCACATGTTAGTGGATAATTGGAAAATAGAAGTGAATTGTGCAAGGAAGAGTAACACTTGTTTTTTTTTTGATGAGGAAAGCGTTTAGGGGGGCACATCTAACGAGAATGATACCGCCCTAGAGCATCCCGAAGTATGAGATCCGAAAGATCTGGAAAGGCTGCAAAATCAGGATGGGGTAATAAATGATACATTTTAGCTATAAGGTCTGTTGTACCATTAGTCTCCCGAAAAATATGGGTTACTCGATTTTCCGTAAATGATCTGAGATCCATTAAGATGTCGGTCATAATCAAGTCAATTTCCCATGGGCAGTCCCAAACGCCGTTTATGGCATTAATAAGGCGAAGATTATCGCCTTCGATCTCAACATGAGTGAGACCCAGCCGAATCGCCTCCTTAATGCCATAACGCATTGCCAGAGCTTCAGCCATCAATGGAGAAACGTGTCCTAAAGACCCATTCTCTATTTTAATTGGTTTACCTTGTTCATTTCGTATGATGAAGCCAAACGAAGCTTTTCCATTAGGTGGGCAAGCGACATCAATATTTATTTTATGGAAGTTGGGTTTTGGTTTAGTCCATCTTATTATTCTTCTTTTCCTTCTTGTTTGTTTGGAGACAGGTATATCAGGTTCAATGTCCATTCTTGCCTCCATTTTTGATAATTGTCAGTCTCTAATTTGATTTTTTATGAAGTGATGAATGTTGGGTAATTGGTTATGTTCATCTATGTCAAATATTTGTTTATTCCTATAGAACCAGAAAGTCCACCAAATAGTAGCAAGGTCTTCCATTTCTCTTTTGGTAGTCCTACTCTTAATTTCATTTAGTAATTTTGTGCTGGTTTGATTACTCAGCACAAGGGAGTTGATAATTAGATGAATTTTTCTATCAAAATTTCTTATTATTCTCTTCGTTCTTTGACACTCAAAGAGGAAATGTTTTAGGTCTTCATTTGGGCAGTTGCACCCTACACAATCTGTTGTTATATCCATTCGCCTATTTTTAAGTTTAGTCTTGGTTGGTAAGCCTTCTTTGGAAATTCTCCAGATGAATGATTTTATTTTTGGTGTTAGGTCGAGTTTCCAGATCCATTCAGACCTTGAGGGTGGGAGGTTTCGTTTTTCGTAGATCATGTTCATTGCACTCTTAGTAGAAAACCATCCATTATTGTTGGGTTCCCAATAGAGTCTATCTTGTATATAATTCGTTGGTATTGGGTATTCTTTTAGTTTATCTATGGTTATATTGTTAAAGTATAGTTTAAGGTTATCTTCATTCCATGAATTATCTTGATTTAAGAAGAAAGAAACTGTTGTTTGTTCATTGATTTGTTCATGTGTTATTACTTGGTCTTTTAGTTCTATTGGGAACCATCTATCTTTCCAAAACTTGATAGTACGCCCATCTCTTACTTTCCAGATGAGGCCTTGTTTAAATTGTATTAGTAGTTTTGACATTTGGGTCTATTGCCAAAAGTCTCTTTTCTTTGGGTTTTTGTTGTACTCTAGGATGTGTATTTGTTTTAGGTATTTTTCACTTATTATTCTAACCCACAGCTTTCCATTTTGTAAGTTGGTGGGATGTTTTTTCGATTATCGAAAAGAAAGTGTTATGATCCACTTTTCCAGTAATAATTGGGCAACCTAGATATTTCCCCATTTCCATTGATTGATTTATGTGAAATATTTGGGTAAGTTGTTGGATAGCATTATTACTGGTATTTTTGGAGACTTGGAATGTGGATTTATCAAAGTTTACTCTTTGTCCCGAAACTTCGCAATAGTCATCTATAATTGTTTTCATTTTTTGGCATGTTATAGTCTTGGTTTCTGCAAAGATGATAATATCATCAGCAAAGGTCAGAAATGGAATTTTTGTACCTCCTCTGGTAATCTTGATACCAATCGGGTTTGGACTGATCTGTGATGCCTTTTGAAGGCATATGGACAGTATTTCAGCACTGATAATGAATAGGAAGGGAGATAGGGGATCACCTTGTCTCAAGCCTCTGGTTGGATAGAAGAGATCTGTAGGTCCTTGGTTAACCAGCACAGAGAAAGAGACTGTTTGTGTACATTCTTTGATCCAGTTAATAAATTTTTCACAAAAACCAAATTTCTTTAATGCTAATAAGAGAAAGGTCCAATCGACACGATCATAAGCTTTCTCCATATCTAGTTTGAGGGCTAACCACCCATTTTTTCCAGTTTTCTTTTTGAACGAGTGGAAAATTTCATGGGCTATTAGGACATTATCTTGGATGCTTCTATTCTGGACGAAGGCACCTTGGAGTTGGTGTGTAATTTTGTCCATGACTAATTTTAGTCTATTAGTTAAGACTTTTGAATTAATCTTATAAACTGTATTGGTACCAAATTTCTTTAATGCTAATAAAAGTAACACTTGTTTGTTACTCTTGTTTTGGTTCAAACAAAAAACGTGACATTTTATTTTCTTTTTCTTTTAAAAAACCCTCTTTATTACTCTAATACTCTAACGACATATTCTTTGCATTTTGCCTTGATTTTGGGCAAATTAAATTGGTTTATTTTAGTAAAAAAAGCTAGAAACTCAACATTATTGTAAATTCTATATCTGTCAGACAAGTTGTAAATCAACATTTTAATCATACTTAGTTTTACATTTTTCTCGTCATCCATAAATTCAACAAAACATAAGTTATAAAGTCTCACCGGGGAAAGATCTTGTGAGGATAGATCCTTAGATGAGGACTGAGGATGATGCACAAAAATACTACAACTAATGCACACACACGTCATAACTCATGCACACTGTATTTGGTGATGCACACCATTTGTGGCACATGTATACTGTGTGTGGATGAATTATATCTTATGTGTACACGAGTTATAACGTGGGTGTACATCATCCTCGGTTCTCATTTAAGGACTCATCCTCGTCAGAACCAAACCCCACTCAAACTCCTTAATGGTAGAGCCATCATAATTTTTGTTTGTATGAAATTAATTTAGCAAAAAATTGTTTTTATAAATAAAAAGGGAGAGGAAAAAAGTTGTGGGTGGGTTGAAAAATCATGAAGAATCGGCCTTAATCGCATCACAGCCGTCTAGTCCCCATTTGTACTCAAATGTGCTTTCCTCGCCACTCAATTTTCTCCATTGTCATCATTTCTACTACATTTTTGCTCTCCATTGATTGTACAAATCTTTGTATAAATAAGATGATATGATCCTCTTTTAGGTTACATTATTTTTGGTACATGTAACAAAAAATCTATGTTAGATATCAAGAATCACAAAGAAAAGATCCTTCTATAATTGTTGACAAAATTCCATTATTTTTGAAGAAAAATCAATACTCCGTAGCTAAGATCCACTAAACAATAAGTGATGGAAGGTATAGGAATGTCCCAATTCCAAACAAAGACAAAATTGATGGATTTTTATATAAATTTATAGTTGGCATTGTTTTAGAAAAATCTATTGTTAGAAACAAAGACTACGGATATAGGTTAAAACGTTTAAAGTTAAAAACAAGAGAAAAGTTGGGGTGAGAATAGCTCTTGAAAAACGAAGTACATGCGAATTTTTAAGACATGTTCGCATTGAAATTTTTCTCTAGAAATAATTGTTAATTATATTAATTTTTGATGTATTAATTAGTTGCTCATTCTTGATACGGTTGAAGCAAAACTGCCAGGCTGAAAATCGAAAGTATTATCAATGGCGGGAAGAGTGGCTCTGGCTAAAGCTGCAATCTCCTCAATACCCTACTATACAATGCAGACCACAAATCTACCACTGTATACATGTGATGAGATTGATAAGCGCACGCGAGGCTTCATTTGGGGATCGACGAGAGAGAAAAGACGAGTGCACATGCTGAATTGGGAAACTGTCAAGAAACCGAAAACAGATGGCGGCCTGGGATTTCGCAGTATGCGCCAAGTCAACTCGGCGTTCATGACCAAAATGGGATGGAGAACACTCACTGAGCCTGAATCCCTTTGGTCCCGAGTCGTTCGTGGAAAGTATTGTCAGGGGAGATGCGATAGGGACATGTTCCGGGCACAGGTTGGGGCATCTAATCCCTGGTCTGGAATCGTCAAATCAAAAACTCACTTGCTGCAAGGTTTGACCACAGAAGTTGGAGATGAAAATTCGACTTTCTTCTGGGAACATCCATGGGTGTTGAATGTGCCGCTCGAATCTGTTGCAACAGGCCCGATTGACAGTGAAGAGCTGGGGAAAACTGTCGCCGAGTACTGGGGTGGAGAAGCATGGAACTGGGCAGCATTCTCACACCTTATGCCGGCTGAAGTCCTATTGAACATCATCAAAATATCCCTGACTGAAGAGGGAACCAGTGACAACTTTGCCTGGACTGCCTCAAACTCAGGAAAGTTCTCTATTAAGTCAGTCATGTGCATTATTCGTAATGAAGGTGACTTGCCAGAAGATACGATATGGAAAAATATCTGGAAGGTACAAGCCACCGAAAGAATCCGCAATTTTCTATGGCTCACTGCACACAATGCAATAATGTGCAATGAGAACCGTGTAAGAAGACATTGTGGAAGCAATCCTGAATGTGGTATCTGCCCTGCGCAATCAGAGTCAGTTCTTCATCTCCTCCGAGACTGCACTGAAGCAAGACAGATATGGTGCCAAATCATTCCGAGAGCAAAGCAGATCAACTTTTTTACGGCTGAGCTACAGGACTGGATCGCCCAGAACATCTGAGGCACTGACAAATGGCCAACTCTCTTTTCCTTTTGCATCTGGTGGATATGGAAGTGGCGCAATGCCCGAGTTTTTGATTCCAGAGAAACTGTACCAACATCCAAAGTGAGGTTTGTTAGGGAGAAAGCAGCAGAGTACCTCGACCTCTGCTCAGGAAAGGGGACGGGACGGATCAACGGCAGTCGACAACACAATTGCAGCTTGTTGGACGAGACCGATGTCAGGATGGAATAAACTCAATTGCGATGGATCTTATCAAGCGGGAGAAGGACGGATTTTTGCAGGAGGAGTAATAAGGGATGACAGTGGGAATTTCTTACGAGGGTTTGTAGCCAAAGAAGGAGGAAATTCAGCATTCCGAGTTGAACTGCTGGGACTGCTTCGTGGCTTGACTCTAGCACAGCAGACGGGAATCCAGAGACTGGAAGTTGAGACCGACTCAATGGAGATTTTGGAGCATATCAGATCAACAGACACCCCACCTGCGCTCCACCGGGATTACATCCTCAAAATAAAAACTTTAGTTATGGACCCAGGCTGGAGAATCACCATCAATCATATTCCCCGTCTTGGCAACGAAGTGGCGGACTGGTTTGCCAAATTCAGTCACTTGTGCTCTGTAGACTTTACTTACTTTATGAACCCACCAGATGGTGTTGTTAGGCTCATAGAGAAAGACAATATCTTTAGTGAGTTTTTGTAATTTCCTTCTCAATATGAATTAATGGATATGAGCATATGACCCTCCTTTTGCACCAAAAAAATTAGTTGCTCTTTCTCCACTATGAATAGAAGAATTAGGTTTATTAGGTTTACGTACGTACACGTGCAAGCGTGAAGCATCCATATTAGTTTGATTTTGATGGAGTTAATTATATACAACCACGACTTTATCATATATTCATACTATACAATAGATCGATATCAACATCTGAAATAATAAATATTTTATTTAAACAATAAACTCGTTATGCAAATATGCAATATGCGTGCATCGTGTGATACCGTGACGTACATCCTCCCTTCTTCTACTCTAAGTGAGAAATTTAAACTAGATTTAAGCTTAAATGATTGGATTTATCAATTTTAAAAACTAATATATAAAATCGATCAATTTACATTAATCTATTACGTGTTTCGGATGGTCGGAGGATTAGTTGAGAACTTTGGACGACATATACAGACGTAACTTATTATAAACTACAGTATTTTGACGTATATATATGCGCTTGTGTCAATATTATAAACTACAGTATACAAAAATACATGATGTATGCACGTACGTGTTATGACATATGCGCATAAATTAAAGAAACTTATTTTAGATTAATTAGCTTAATTTTTTAATGACTTTCTCTAGATTAATGGAGTTTAACCTGCTTAATTCATTTTTTATTCACTACTACCTTTAATCAATAAAAGTAAATGAAGCTTGATTTTATTTCATATTAATCGAGTGTTCGGAGAAAACAAATTCAGCTAGCTTAAGAAGCCTACGATTTATTGGAGGTTAACAAGCTTAATTAAATTTAAATTAAATAATTTTTTATATTTTTTTTTATAATTTTACCATCTTTATTAGTAATGCAGCTCAAAGTACGAACATTCAAGTAGATTTTATTTTTAGCTCAAGTTAACCATTCAGCTCAAATTTCAGTTATTTAATCGGCATTAACTTTAATTTAAATTAGATATACAGAACAAAGTCTTAACCTAAAAAATATATAGTTTATGAGGAAACTCGTATTTCGACTATACGCTAATGTGCAATGATTAATGTATTTATCAACTCATCAAAGTTTATGAGAAAACTCATATTTCGACCAAAAATAAAATACGTTAACGTGCAATTATTAATGTATTTATCAGCTCATCAAACTTTAAGGATTAACCTTCCAATAAAAATGAAGTGGGCAACTATATTGAAAATAATTTGTTTAAATAAAAATAAAAAAGGATTTTGAGAATTGGGAAATAGATCGATTTTCGATTTTGCATGGAGTTTGTGAGGAGGATGGGTCGTAATCAAGGGTTCATAAATGCCCACTCTCCCTCGATGTGGACTCTCATGTGCTTCTCCTTTACTCCCCATATCCATCCTTAATTTCCAATTCTATATTTTCATCTCTTTTATTTATTTATTTTCTCTTTGTTTCCTTTTTTGTATATACAAATCTTGTTTTCTTATGGAGTTTATACCAAAACTCGTAACAAGATGGATATCTTCAATCAATTTCAAATCTTGTGGAGATATTGTACAATTTTGTTTTCATTAAATTTTAGATTGAAGTATATTTTAGATGTAGACACAAGTAATGAAAATGTGAAAATGTAGGGTAGAGAAAGAAGTGGGGAATGCTCGAAGGTTAAGACTAACTCTGATATTATATGAAAGTATGGTGTAAAAATATAGACATGCTAGTCTAAGTGTTCGTTTGGTTGAACTACATTTGTTACACCATTTTGCAAAAGGAAAAAGGAAATATAGCGTTTGGTGTAAATAAATTATATCTTTATTAATGATCTTCACGACACTAGTTAGCCTCTTATTTGGTTAGATGTTTAATTCCTGAGAAGTAGAAATTTCGGAAAAATATGTGTTTTTTCATGTATTTGGTTCAATTCTATAATATGAGATTATAGGAATTTTATCTTTAAGGAAAATTCAATTCCTCCAAAATGCAGGAATTACGTAGGTTCACTTATCTTAATAATTGAGTAGGTAAGATACACTTCACATAATCTCTTAATAATAAATTATTAAGTTATTCTCCATCTTTTAAATAATTTTAACCATTTTCTTAAACAAAGTTAAAAAAAACTTATTAAAGTAAAATTAAAGAATTTTCATGGATGTGTTCAATTGAACCAAATAAAATGGAGGAATTTAATTCATGGGAAGTATATTTAAACCAAACATGACTAACTCCAATTTTTGGGAAGTAAATTCTATTGGACCAAACAAGGGCTTATTGCCTTAGCCATGCGTTTGGTTCGGTCAGTGATTTAGATATCTAGTGGGTATTTACCCTTTTAATTTTATTGATTGAGTATGTTTTTTATTATAATCCCTACCCCTTTAAAAAATGGTAAACCCTCCACTATAAATTACATGACCAATCAAACCTAATACACCTCATGAGGGTATATTAGGGATGGTCGGACCGGACCGGGACCGCCGGTTCGAACCGGAACCGGACCGGGTCAAAACCGGAACCGGTTGCCGGTTAACCGGCAAAACCTGTTAGGAAATTAAAAAAAAAAAAAAATTAATTTTTTAATATTAAAATAACTCATTTCAACCCCTATAAATACCATACCATACAATCTTCAAATCACACATGCAACAACAACAATCTCTCTTCTCTTTCTCAAATCTCAATCTTATAATCTCTCAAATTCCATCAACAATCTCTCTTCTCTTTCTCAAATCTCAATCTTATAATCTCTCAAATTCCATCAACAATCTCTCTTAATCTCTTCCTTTTAATTAGCTTTTGTCTTTCAATATTTTATTGCTTTTACATTTTTAATCACATTATTATATTGTTCTAAGTTTTATTGTTTTATTGTTTTAATTGTTTTAATTGCTTTTAATCATATTATTTAATTGTTCTTAATCATATGGCGGAACATTTTGACACCCAAGAGAGTGATAATGTCACTTCTCCCACTCCCACTCCCACCTCCCAACAACTTCAAACCGCTAGGCCTCAAGGGCAAGCTAGCGGTTCGAGGCCAGCTAGGGCCCCTAGGGGGGGGAGGTCCGGGTCCTCCGGGAACCAATCCCGGAAACTAACATCTCCTATTTTTGTAAAGTGGTTTACTAAATTAGAACCCGGTCTCGAGGAACTCGAGGCCGAGGATTATGATCCCGATCTAATTATTGTTTCTTGTAACTTTTGCGAGGCGACATTCCAATGGAAGAAAAGTGGAGGATATGGAACCCTTCAACGACACATGGAGCACAAACACGTCGCCGAGATGGGAATGCTAGGGGGACAAACACAAATTTCCGGCGGATTTGCATCTTCTACTACCGGTAACCCTTTATTTCGTTTTGATCATGAAGCTAATAGTGTAGCATTAGCCGAAGCTATTTGTGTTGATCATTTAGCATTTCGATTTAGTGAAAATGTAGGATTTAATGAGTACATTAAAGATCATACACAACCCGCTTTTACATCCGTATCTAGGAAAGTGATTAAGAAAAACGTAATTAAGGCTTATAAAAGACGCAAGGCCGAATTAGTTTCTTATTTTTCGCAAAATGATATGCATGTTTCTATTTGTAGTGATATATGGAGTGATAATACTCAAACCCATTCTTACATGGGTGTTACATGTCATTTTGTAGATCATCATTTTACAATGCAAAAACGTTTATTGGCATTTAGAGTCTTTGATGATTCACATACCGCACAAAATATTGCTATGATGATTCGTGCAATTTTAGAAGAATATAGACTACTTAATAGAGTTTTTTCATTTGGATTCGACAATGCATCTGCTAACACCGCATCTATTAGAGATTTACAAGAAATGTGTCAACCTTTATTTGGTGGGACATTTTTTCATATTCGATGTGCTTGTCATATTTTAAACTTATGTGTTCAAGATGGTTTACGTGCTATGAGTTATCATTTTGAGCCAATTAAGAACGTTATTAAGTATATTTGGGGGCATCCTAAAGTTACAAGAGATTGGATGACCTTTTGTAAAACTAACGGGGTGCACCCAAAACGTTTTTCAAAAGATGTGGGTACCCGATGAAACTCTACTTACATATTACTATGTGAATGTATACAATATAAACAAGTTTTAACGTCTTTTGTTTCTCAAAACCTTTCTGGCTCTCCTTTCTATTTTAGCGAATCAGGTTGGGATATATGTCAAAGTATTGCAACGTTTTTAAAATGTTTTAGTGATGCAACAAAGAGATTTAGTCATGTTTATACACCAAGTAGTAATGTTTTTGTCTTGGAAGCTTGTAATGTTATGTGTGGTTTAAGTGAGGGAGCTAAAATTCCCGGCATTGAGGAATCCGTTGCAAGCATGAGGAGTAAGTGGTTGCTCTACTATAGATATATTCCCGATTGTTTTCTTGTTGCTTGTGTTTTAGATCCTAGACTTAAATTATCCGTTTTACACGCTCTTTTAAATGACTATTATGGATATATTTTAGCCGACGGTGAACTAGAGGATATTTTAGGTATGGTTTCTAGAACTAGAACAAACATTGAAACTTTATTTACTCATTTTTCTGATTCTCCGACTATTTCACAATTACCTCCGGCTTCTTCGGGCTCTAGCTTGGGGGCCTTTGGAGCTAAGTATTTTAGTAAAAGACCAAGAGTTACAAACACGAATGCGGAAATTGATAACTATCTTAACACCAACTTTGAGTTTGTTAGTTGTGATACTTTAGATGTTTTGAAGTGGTGGGAGGATCATAGGAGCATGTTTCCAACGCTTGCGAAGATTGCGGCTCAAGTTCTTGCCGTCCCCGCTTCAACCGTGGCGGTGGAACAAACTTTTAGTGCAGGAGGCAACACTTTAATGAGGAAGAGATCAAATTTGGCACCGGAGTCATTGGAGGCGCAATGTTGTGTTTGCGATTGGAAGAGAGCCGCAATTAGGCAACAACGTAACATTATCGAGTCATCGGAAGACGAGTGGATTGGAGATTCTACTACGATACGCACCGATTCATCCGCCGAAGATTCGACTTAGGTAACGGGTTTTGAAAAAAGGTAAAGAACTACGTGGGCTTTGATTCCTCTAACCCGAGAGGATACGTAGGCAACTTAACAAGTAAGTCACTGTTAAGTGCAAGCCCAATTTTTTTAATTTTTTTGTTCCTTCATATTTAATTTAAAAAATTTAAAAAAAATGAAAACATTCTTTTTAATAGCGTTTTTTTATAATCATTTTTTTAAAGTTTTTTAAACATAATTTTTAAACTTAAAAAAAATGACAAAACATTCTTTTTTAATAGCGTTTTTTTATAATCACTTTTTTTAAGTTTAAAAATTATGTTTAGATTTTTTTTCAGTTTTATAAATTAAGAAATTTTTTAAAAAAAAACAAAACCGCCGGTTAACCGGTTCTAACCGGCGGTATAAAAAACCGGCCGGTTCAGCCCGAACCGGAACCGGGACCGTAACCGGCGGAACCGGTTTTTCCCGGTTCCGGATTCCGGAGGACCGGAACCGGACCGGACCGGACCGGGAGCCAACCCTAGGGTATATACCCACTAGGTAACTTAATCATTTTCCGTTTGGTTCCTAGTGCACTTCCCACAAAGTAGAACTTACCGAAGAAGTAGTTTGTGGGCGTTTAACCCCGCACCCGAAAAATTATAACCCTCGCCTATTGTTGGGTGCGTCCAAATGAATCGGGTTCAATTTTTTATTTATTTTTGCATTCAAAATGCTAAAAAATCTGGTTTAGGTTAGGCGCACCCAGGATACGCCCATGAGCGGGTGTCAGTTATAAATTTCCGGGTACGGAGTTTTTCCCGTAGTTTTTTTCCCTATGTTTGGTTCAATAAATAGTAGAAACTCACTTCCTACATTCATACAAATCATGAGAATTGTTCTTGCCTTGTTTAAATGGGTAAGTTCTTAATTCCTACATTCATACAAATTACATGAATTTAACCCAAACATAATTTTCTATACTGCGGCAATTTTCAATTCCTCAAAAATAGCTAAGTTTTCGAAAACTCAAATTCTCACGGATTAGTTTAATTTAAGGCAAAATCTATACGCACTATATTTTTCGCCCATCCACACTACATTTCCATACGCCGATAATGAGCGTACGCTCAAAACCAGCGGACAGTGCAAATTTAAAACTTCGATCGTGAAGTGGAATACAGAATACGAAAGACTGTATACGCTCAGAACGAGTGTACGCTCAATACGGGCATACAGTTCAAATTTGAAAAATATAGCCGTTAGGAAAAGAGCCGTTGGGTGAAAATTGCTCGTACGCCCATAATGAGCGTACGCTCATTATGGGCGTACGGGCAATTTTGAAGCCCCAACGGCTATATTTTTCAAATTTGACGGTTGGGAAAATAGTCGTTGGGGCATTTTTGCATGTACGCCCATAATGGGCGTACGCTCATTATGGGCGTACGAGATTTTTTTCCCCAACGGCTATATTTTATGAATATGACCGTTTGGGAAGTAGTCTATATATAGAAATGAACTTCGGATGTGGATGTTCAAGTCAAAAATATCAAATAGGAGAGTTACAAATTTGAGTGATGGTGAAGAGATTGAATATGTGACGGAGATTGAGTATGAGAGCGGTGAAGAGAACGAGTATGGTGAAGAGAACGAGCATGCGAGTGACGAAGACGATGCGATCGTTGAGGAGAAAGAGTATTTCAGTGAATCCGAAGACGGGATGTGGGACGACGATAGCGGCGAAGAAGAAGGAGACTTCGACGCCGGACATTTACCGAAGAAACGTTTCCTACTAAGGAACGCTTGAGGTTCTGGGTTCAGAGTATTGGTAGACAACTTATGATGGTATTAGTGACTCGCCATAGCAATGAGCGTCAAATGAATATAATGTGCGAGCATGCTGGAGTGTATAGATCAGGGAAAAAGAAAAGAGAGGATAGCGAAACAGCGGAGGTTGTTAATACAGAGCGGGATAATAGGGATATGAATTCGGATTGCAAGTTTGAGATCTGAGGTTATAAGTTCAAGGCGAGGGATGCCAGAGATGGATGGTATGTGAAGGTCAAATACGGACAACACAATCATAAGCTTTGCACTAGCTTCATTGCCCATCCGTACATGGGTCGAATGACGCCGGATGAGGTGAAATTTGTGACGAATTGTGCGAACAGCTTGACTACGCCTAATCTTATTGCTCTTCAGTTGAGAACGGCCTTTCCTGGGAATGTAACATCCACAAAACAAATCGCCAACTTTATTCAGAAGTTGCATTTTGAGGATCGTGGGGATTTGAGTGTTACACAATGGACCTTGAAGTTTTTGAACGAGCGCAACTATGTAGTGCATCCCCTTTGCAAGAAGAAATCACACAAGGTGGACATCTTGTTTTTTGCCCATCAAGACTCGTTGCACTTGTTGAAGATGTTTCTGTACGTCGTGGTTATTGACGCCACATACAAGACGAATAGGTATATAATAGTAGTATATCAAAATATTTTTGTTTAATGTCCTCTTCCGTCATTATTTAAATATATTATCCAGGTATAAGATGCCTCTTGTGGAGATTGGCGGGTTCACTTGCACGCATAAGACATTCAACATTGCATATGCATTCACGGGTAAGGAGGAAACAATGCACTACTTGTTCATAATGCAGAGGTTGAAAAAGTTGTTTGATGGTGCTGGAGTAATGCCGACTGCCATAATGACCGATCGAGAACAAGCTCTTATCGCTGCAATCAAGATAGTGTTCAAAGATCTTTCGGTTCAACACCTCTTGTGTTGGGTGCATATCAAGCACAACATCGAAATAAATGCTACCAAAATCTTGAAAAACAAAGAGTCAGTGAAGATGTTGTGCGGGCAAGTATGGAGACTTTTTTTTATCAAGAACGGAGGCTCAATACGAGGAGAGACTGCTACGATTGAGAACATCTTGGAGAAGTGGGGTCGTTTGATACATTGAAAAGGTTTGGCTTATCCCTTACAAGACAAACATTGTTTGCGCATGGACGGAACACAATCTTCACTTCTTCACGAGGACCTCAAACAGGTATTTTATACGTAAATATTTCAGATTTATTTATTATTTTATAATTTAATAGTTGTTTTACATAAACACGACATTGAATGAATAAAACATAGGGTTGAGGGAATGCATAAGGTGTTGAAGAAAATAGTCGGTTCAAGTATAGGCGGTTTTAATCGAATGGTTGTGAGGATCCATGCAGCCATCGAGGGCCAGATTGTGAAGGTGAGGGCCACCATGGAAGAGGATCCGGTCAAGACACCTGGGGTTTTCAAACGAATGAATCCACAAGTGAAATTGATAGAGCGTTGCATAAGTTGTGGGATATATGGGAGGATATAAAGGCGAAGAATTATGAGGAACATTGCGATGATTACTGGATGCGAGAATGTCAGGGCCTACCGTGCATCCACGAGATGGTGCAACATATTATTGAGAAGAAGCCATTCAAGATCAATCAGATTCACAGATTCTGGAGGCAGCTAGAATGGGATAGGATTGAACTTGATAACGGGGAGATAGAGATTGGTATACCTCAGACCATGCAAGAGTTGAGATTCATTGAGCTCAACGAGAGATGGCAAAAGGGGGAACTTCCAGAAAGTCAGTGGTCTCAGATAGCGGACATGTACACAATGTTGGAGTATCCACATCAAAGTCTTGCGGTAGAGCCGACGGGCATCAAGGATCCTGGCAGACCAAGAGGAGAGGTAGGAAAGAAGTGGGGAACCGAGAGAGAGAAGAGCGGGTTTGAGTACGCAAGGGAAGAATTAGAGAAAAATGATGCGGCGAAGAATAAGGCGGTTAGAGGAAAGGGAAAGGGAAAAGCAACGGCGACACAACGTACTTTCACTGAGCCTACTATAATGAGGGAGTTTGAAGTTGTTGGGTGCACTGCGGGAGAGGCGTTTGGTTATTCAAGTGGCACTGCTGGAGAGGGGTTCGGATTATCAGGTTGCACTCGTACAGATGAGTTCCCTCAGCCAACAATGACGAAATGTGGGGTAGACTTCGGGGTTGACAATGTTGATCTCTTCATGTTTCCATACATTGTAGATGTGAAAGACGTAAGGGCGGATGGACATTGTGGATATCGGTCAGTAGCTGTGTTGTTGGGGTTTGACCAACAAGAGTATCCTCGCATTCGCATTGAAGGGGATTCAAAGCTGTTACAGAACAGTGATATCTACAGACAAGTCATGACTGGACTACGCCCGGATTTGGCAAAGAACTTTGAAGCTCTTGTTCAAGAGGTCAACTATATCAGGTCACCTTGTCCAGAAAGATACTGGATGAGTATGCCCATGATTGGATTAGCATTTGCCACTCGGTTTCAGGTTGGTTTGATATACATATCCAAAGTCCGATCCTATTTGTGCTTACCGATGAGGGTGTATCAACAAAGCTCCAGTCAGGGTTTGAAGATTTATGCAATGGCTCGTGTGGGCTTAGCAAACCACTACATACCGGTATGATTTTCACTAAAGTATTTGGCTTTTCAATCAATTTTCTTAATGCTTAACATAGTATTTATGTTTTAACATTTAGGTGTGTCTTAGAGAAGATTGTCCGATACCATTTGTACCTGGAGTTTGGCGCATGTTCAAGGATTCTAGTGCGAATGGATTGGATTCTGGGTTCGCGCTGAGGATGCAGCATTGGAAGGACTATCGCATTAGTTATGGTAGTATAGATGTTGATCTTTAGTGAATTCAGATGTGTTGACTGTTTCACCTTTTCAAACTTTAAAGGACTTGTCTTGTATGCTTTTGAGATTGTAGTTGATGACTTCTGTTGTATGTTTGTTCTGTTTTTAATGACTTGTCTCCTTTCGACAGAGGTATTGTCTTGTCTGTTATTTTTTAAAGTTTTAGATGGGTTAAATGAAACAGATTATGATAAACTACAAGGGATTACTTGTTAAAATAAAACAGACACTCAAGAAACTTAAACAGACTCAACATAAATTGAAACAGACTCAATAGAAAATAAAACAGACTCATTCTTGAAATTGAAACTAAACACAGACTTAACAAAGACTAAACAACTTTCAAGACACATAACAACATTACATCTTAACAGAAGTGATACCAAGATCCCTAATCGGAATCAGAGTCAGGAGCAGGAGTCCAAACAAGGTCATTGGGAAACCTCATTTTTAAAAAGTATTTGGCTGAGTCAATACTCGAAGCCATGTGAAAAACTATCAGCTTAAACTCCTGGTCAGCTATGTTTGTTCTGTTTTTAATGACTTGTCTCCTTTCGACAGAGGTATTGTCTTGTCTGTTATTTTTTAATGTTTTAGATGGGTTAAATGAAACAAATTATGATAAACTACAAGGGATTACTTGTTAAAATAAAATAGACACTCAAGAAACTTCAACAGACTCAACATAAATTGAAACAGACTCAATAGAAAATAAAACAGACTCATTCTTGAAATTGAAACTAAACACAGACTTAACAAAGACTAAACAACTTTCAAGACACATAACAACATTACATCTTAACAGAAGTGATACCAAGATCCCTAATCGGAATCAGAGTCAGGAGCAGGAGTCCAAACAAGGTCATTGGGAAACCTCATTTTTAAAAAGTATTTGGCTGAGTCAATACTCGAAGCCATGTGAAAAACTATCAGCTTAAACTCCTGGTCAGCTATGTTTGTTCTGTTTTTAATGACTTGTCTCCTTTCGACAGAGGTATTGTCTTGTCTGTTATTTTTTAATGTTTTAGATGGGTTAAATGAAACAAATTATGATAAACTACAAGGGATTACTTGTTAAAATAAAATAGACACTCAAGAAACTTCAACAGACTCAACATAAATTGAAACAGACTCAATAGAAAATAAAACAGACTCATTCTTGAAATTGAAACTAAACACAGACTTAACAAAGACTAAACAACTTTCAAGACACATAACAACATTACATCTTAACAGAAGTGATACCAAGATCCCTAATCGGAATCAGAGTCAGGAGCAGGAGTCCAAACAAGGTCATTGGGAAACCTCATTTTTAAAAAGTATTTGGCTGAGTCAATACTCGAAGCCATGTGAAAAACTATCAGCTTAAACTCCTGGTCAGCTATTTGCTTCAACAGTTTTGCCATGACTCGGACATGATGATTGTCGTATTCTGGCTCAAGATACACGATCCTATAGTTACAGTCGCATGTGGTGTACCTTCGTCCATACGTATGGGGATTGTTCTTGTCATTAGCAGTGAACACCTTGATTGTCTTTGAGCACCTTCTACTCGGGCACTGGATCTCAGTGCCTTCTGCTGGAACTGGGGAGGATGAAGATGATGCCATGGTTGTTTGAATCTGTAATACAAAGTAAGAAAACATGTTAGAAACTATGAAGATATCAAACAAAATCAGTAGGGTTTTAACTGAAATACACAGTAAGAACTTCAAACCTAATTCTTTTACGGCGCAGTGACAATGAGAGCTGAAGAACAAATGAGGCAGTGAATTTATAGACGATGTAACTACGGTTTTTCATATTTGGGCCGACCAGAACAAAGGCCCAATAAGTGATTCGGCCCATGAAACTTAGTCCAGAAGTGACTTCCAGCTGTGTGCTAGCTGTAACACACTCAAGGCAAATGGTGCGAAAATCGAGTAAAAACGACTTAAAACGACTAATGGCGCGAAAATCGAGTTAAAACGATTAATGGCGCGAAAGTCGATTTTCGCACCATTAGTCGTTTTAAGTCGTTTTTAGTCGATTTTCGCGCCATTAGTCGTTTTTAGTCGATTTTCGCACCATTAGTTGTTTCAAGTCGTTTTTACTCGATTTCCGCGCCATTAATCGTTTTAAGTCGATTTTCGCGCCATTAGTCGTTTTAAGTCGATTTTCGCGCCATTAGTCGTTTAAGTCGTTTTTACCGGAAACTCCTAATAATATATAAATCCATGAAAACTATCACGACGAAAATATAATATCAACCACAAAATAAACATAAAACAAACATATTACTGCACGGGCTCATCCTCTTCTGGTGCTAAATCACCAGTCCATATGCTGATCCACCTCCTCATCATCCTCGCTTGTCCTGGACGCAGAGTGTCACCATAGGCACGTAGGAAACCAGAAATCTCAGAGGCGAGCAAGTTTCCCCGCTACATTTTTAAAATGTAAATATAATTAGAATCAAATATATTAAAATTATAACGTAAAGGCTTTAAGTGATCGATATTGACTGAAATACGTACCACAACTACAGAGGTTGTCGCAGGTATCTGGATGGGCTCGGCACGGTGGTCAAACGGTGCACGTGGGTCCTGCCTGCTCGATCGCGAATCAAGGTAAGGATGTGACATGACATTAAACCATGCCAGATATCCATCCTTGCAGTCCCATGTATAATCTCGAAGTCCGCGTCGATCCCGCTCGTCTAAGGCGATCAATCGACCCGGCAAGTGTAATGTCTCCCAAGTGCAGTCCCCATCCCCGAATGTGACGATGTACCCCGATGCAGAATCCTTTCTGATCGCAGTAGGTGGTGTAATCGGGGGTTCGGGTATGCCTTGCACATACCCGAACTGTCGTACACATCGGTCAGGATGGTGCGCCTCCCGAATATCGAAGGCCTCTAGAGGCCCACGAAAACGACCTAACATGTACTAGGGGTCGTTGAGATCCAACTTGCCCCAGGGGTTCCACTGAACCTATGTTGATTTTTTGAAAGGACAAACGTAATTAAAAATAATAATTGCATAACATATGATTAAATGACTTGCTAAATAGTACTCACCTCTGCAAATGTGATATGATCAAGAACTCGTCTGAGAGAAACTAGTCGAGCGGGATCCTTGTGGTACTTGACTTTGGTGTTATCACGGATAGCTGCCGCCGGGGCATTCATGGCTGCCAAGTCCTGTGTAGCATGACCCCGAAGACCATGAAAATACGCCCATATCCAAGCCTACAAATACCAGAATGTCAGAATGTTTTAAAAATAAGCAACATATTTTTTAAATAAAACGAACATGAAACGAATATTACCTTGAGAAGGAGCGGACAACCAGCAAACCTGTTGGATTGTGCACGAGAGGCTTGACCCAACTGTCGGTACAGTTCAGCCAAGATGGATGTCCCCCAAGCATAGGACCTTGTCTGGTCGTGGTCCAGAAGGATGCTAAGGTATTTGTGCTTCACCTTCATCCGAGACTTGTCTACCAGAGTCGTACTGCCTAACAGGGACATCAAGTAGAGCGAAGCAATATCACTCTCTTGTTGAGGAGTCCTGCAATTAATAGACGAACAATGAATTAGTAACGTTAATCGAGAAATTATGAGAAGTTCTTATACTAAACGGTAATTTACCTGTCCTGGATAAGAAACATCTCCTGTAGCCGGGTGTAGATCGTGGTGAGGCCAACGCTGTCGTGGATGTTCAAACCCCCATCTGATAATTTATCACGCATTATAAACGTTTAATCGAATCGACTAAATAATGGAATCAAATATAAATAATAAAATAAATTCTACGTACGTAAGCATAGCGCAACAGCCTCCTCGACCGTATCAAACCCGAAAATCCGCTGAACCTGAACGTGCACAAACGCATCTATGTCCGCCTCAGCAGATCTGACAGCTCGTCCATGGATCGGAAGCTCCAGAATCTTCAGCATGTCTAGCAAGGTAGGAGCAATCTCACCAAATGCAAAGTGAAACGTGTTGGTTTCTGGATACCAACGCTCCACAAATGCAGAAATCAATATCGGATCGATACTCCTGTACTCGAGCCGGGGATCTGCAAGGACGTGTAAGTGGCTCTGCTGAACGAGCTGCCACCATGACCCAGGCGCATCATATTTATGCCCATCAAAATCTCTGAAGAATTCCTTGCGGGTGTATATACTCAACACCTTCTTCAGCTGATGTACGAAACAAAAACATAAATTTATGAATTAGAAAAGCCTTTGATCGTTTTACCACACGAATTCATTTAGAAAACAACGCATACCGGCGATGAGGGCGGTATCACATAAGCCGGGTCACGCTCAATACGCTCTGCAAGCTGCTGAGTATGAGTCCATATCACCGGAGCAATGTGGGTGTTGTAGTCCACCAGAAGCCGTGAACTGAGAGGACCTCCAGGCTCCCCCACATAATCTGCATCCCCTGGAGCCAGTCCAGCGAGGCCCGGATCGTCATGCTGAGGGGGCTGTTGAACGGGCTCCTGAATGGGCTCCTCATGATGTGGGAGATCCTGCTCAAAATCATGAACTGGCTCCTGATACAGGGGCCCTTCTTCCTCTTTCTTACAGAAGCACCCACGGGAGTAATAACCTTCTCTACATCTTATTTTCATATTTACGAAATATTATTATTTCTATTATTTAACTAATTATAATTAATAATTATACGGCCTTAATCTATTATTTATCGAATAACGTGAAACGTTAAACGATAAATAATGACTAATTAATAATTAATTAATTTATTAATAAATCTTCTTCTTTTAATCGTTTTTTATCGTTTAACGACTACTTAATAAATAATTAATTTATTAATAAATCTTTTTATTTTAACGACTAATTAATAAATAACGACTAAATCATAATTTTTTAATAAATCTTTTTCTTTTAACGACTTATTAATAAATAATTAATTTTTTAATAATTTTTTTTCATTTACAGACTAATTAATAAATAACGACTAATTAATATATTATTAATTTAGTAATAAATCTTTTTCTTTTAACGACTAATTATGAAATATTTAATTTATTAATAAATCTTTTTTTAACGACTAATTAAAAAATAACGACTAATTAATAATGTATTAATTTAGTAATTAATATTTTTATTTTAACGACTAATTAATAAATAACGACTAATTAATAATTTATTAATATATCTTTTTCTTTTAACGACTAATTAATAAATATTTAATTTATTAATAAATATTTTTTTTAACGAGTAATTAATAATTTATTAATTTAGTAATAAATCTTTTTATTTTAACGGCTAATTAATAATTTATTTATTATTAATAAATCTTTTTCTTTTACGAAAAATTAATAAATAACGACAAATTAATAATTTATTAATTTAGTAATAAATCTTTTTCTTTTACGAAAAATTAATAAATAACGACAAATTAATAATTTATTAATTTAGTAATAAATCTTTTTCTTTTAACAACTAATTAATAAATAACGACTAATTAATAATTTAATAATTTATTAATATATCTTTTTCTTTTAACGACTAATTAATAAATATTTAATTTATTAATAAATCTTTTTGCTTAACGACTAATTAATAAATAACGACTAATTAATAATTTAGTAATAAATCTTTTTCTTTTAACGACTAATTAATAATTTATTTATTATTAATAAATCTTTTTCTTTTAATCGTTATTTATCGAATAACGTAAATAATTAATTTATTTATAAATCTTATTTATTAATAAATCTTTTTCTTTTAATCGTTATGTATCGAATAACGTCAAACGTTAAACGATAAATAACGACAAATTCATAAATAATTAATTTTTTAATAAATCTTATTTATTAATAAATCTTATTTGTTTTAACCATTATTTATCAAATAACGTGAAACGTTAAACGATAAATAACGACTAATTAATATTATATTAAATAATTTATTTATTAATAAATATTTTTCTTTTAATCGTTATTTAATGTTAAACGTTCCACGTTAAACGATAAATAACGACTAATTAATAAATCTTTTTTAAATAAATTATTTTCTAATAAATAATTTATTTATTAATAAATCTTTTTCTTATATCGTTATTTATCGAATAACGTGACACGTTAAACGATAAATAACGACTAATTAATAAAAAAATTATTAATAAATAAACATTTTTCTTTTAATCGTTATTTATCGAATAACGTGACACGTTAAACGATAAATAAGGACTAATTAATAAAAAAATTATTAATAAATAAATATTTTTCTTTTAATCGTTATTTATTACGCAAGGGGATCCATCTCGCAGAACGCGGGAAAGTGTTAAGGTTGAAACACTGTGAAACAGGGTCATTTAACATAAACATTAACCTATTCCTTTATTCTACATTAAAAAACCCTAAAAGCATAACCCCTAAACAAAATAAGGTTGAAGAACAAAACTTTTGGACATTATATGCAGCAGTCATCTCTTCAACACTAATTACTACTACTACATTTAACATGAAATACAACATAATAACTTCATTTTAGCTCTTAATGGTGCAAAACAAATTAAAATTAAAAAATTAAGTAAGAACATTACCTCATTTGCATGGTAACTTGATGAACCACCATCTCCATTCCTTCCTTTGTTGAATTCCTCTACATCTTCCATTGTT
Organism: Oxyria digyna; assembly: GCA_029168935.1. Taxonomy (NCBI): domain Eukaryota; kingdom Viridiplantae; phylum Streptophyta; class Magnoliopsida; order Caryophyllales; family Polygonaceae; genus Oxyria; species Oxyria digyna. The sequence continues at coordinate 45,272,151 of JAPVLV010000009.1, forward strand.
TTAGGTTTTTTTAGAGTGTTTTGAAGTTTGAAGGTTTTGAAAATGGGTTTTAATGGAGGGTGAAAGATGATAAAAAGAAGTGTTAGGGTAGGGTTAATAGGTGTTACGGTTTATTTAAAATAAAGGGGTAGTTATTATAGTTAGGTGGGGACAAGACATCTATTAATGGTGCACAACAACGTCTATCTGACATGAACTGCTCACGTTACGTGACGCCCAGCCACTCGTGTTCTGCGAGATCACGTACCCTTGCGGAACGCGAGATTAACATTTAAAAAATTACCCTAATTTTTGTTAATCTCTCGTTCCGCGAGGATACGTGACCTCGCAGAACGCGAGTAGCCGGGCGGTGTTTGGTAAAGGCACCGGGTTGTATATAGCATTCGTGTAAAAGAAGTACCCACCTTGAACATTTCAAGAAGTTGATACAAATTCGTAGATAATAAATTTACTTCAAAATACTCCTACTTCTTTTTATCCGAAATAGACACGGATAGGGGCGGACCTACATAGAGACCAGTGGGGGCCTGTGCTCCCATTAACATTGAAAAATGAATGAAATTGTAGATCTTTTCGAGACGAGTCTATGCATAAAAAATTCATCAAAATCGGACTTCGTTTGAACCATGAAAATCCCAAAATACGAAACTCTTGCAGGTTGCAAACATGCCGCCGCAATACAAGACTAGACGATCAAAATGACGTGTTACGAACTATTCGCGGTCAAGGATGCAATATAATAGAAGGTCTTCTTTTTAGTTTCTTACAATAGGAGTAGTATACAATAGGAGGTCTTCTAAAGTTTTATACAATAGGAGTAGTATACATTATCTGAAGTGCATAATTCACGATATGGCGAACTTAATACTTTGTGGTTTCGTTTTTGGATGAGTTGAAAAACTTTAATCAAATTTTCATACATACATGTGGTTCAAGTATAGGAACTGAAACTAAACTTATTCAAAACCATTGGAATTGTGTGAGTCTAGTTTCGTTTCATGAATAATGAATCACTTTTAATTTCATAAATTAGAATTTGAGACTATTTTTTTATTAAATAATAGTTTTTTTTTTGTACAAGCAAAGAAAGAGATCCCTATAACAGGATAATCCCAACACCCACAAAGAGAGCGGTATCAAGACTCGAACCCGAGATCTATAGAATAGAGGGACAAGTCCCACCCCAGTAGGCTAAGTAGGAGATGATTTTATTAAATAATAGTTGTGATTATTTTTATACTGTAACTTTTATTTTTTAAAATATTATGATCTGATAAGAGTGGGAGATTGACTATACGATTACGATCTACTCGTAATATTTGGTGGGGCATTCCACATCTTACATGCAGTGGACTCCAATGGATTTGGCGGTTGTTATCTCACTCTCTTATATTGGCGCGTGTTATACGTTTTAATATTATTTTATGATTTTATATAATTAAAAGTTACAGAGTATCATAAAATCTCATAAATTTATACCCCTCCGTCTCATAATGTTCTTCCCATTTTTTCATGACACATTTGCCGAGATATGTTTTATATCGTTAATATTTCTAGTGGTATGTAAATACAAATAATTAAAATTTGATATTATTAAAGTACGCATTAATACGAATCAAACAAGACCCCACATGACTATATATTTTCTTATATATCGAGACAAAACGAGAAGATTCTCTTCAACAGTGAATAATGTACACTATTCGAAATGGGAAGAACAATATGGGACGGAGGGAGTATTATGTTTACGTAAACTTTGCACTATAGAGTCTATATGTACATCGACTATTTTTTTATTATTATTCGGAAAGCATTTAGGGGGCTCATCTTAAACGAGAATGAAACCGCCCTAGGGCATCCTGAAGGATGAGATCTGAAAGATCTGGATAGGCTGCTAAATTAGGATCCGGTGTTAAATGATTCATCTTGGCTATAAAGTCTGCAACACCATTGGTTTCCCGAAAAATATGGGATATTCGACTCTCGGATAAGGACCTCAGGTCCATTAAGATATCAGTCTTGATTAAGTCAATTTTCCATGGGCAGTCCCAAACGCCTTTTATGGCATTAATAAGGCAAAGATTATTGCCTTCGATCTCAACATGAGTGAGACCCAGCCGAATAACCTCCTTAATGCCATGACGCATAGCAAGGGCCTCAACCATAATTGATGAAACGGTACCTAACGGTCCATTTGAAATTTTAATTGGTTTTCCTTGGCTATCCCTAATAATAAACCCAAAGGAGGCATTGCCGGAGGGAGGGCACGCTGCGTGTTCGATAATCTTGACAAAATTGTTGATTGGTTTAATCCAATGAATCGTTTTCCTCTTCCTTCTAGTTTGCGTTGTCTTGTATTGTTCAGGGTCTATATCCATTTTTCCTTCTATTTTTGCTGATTTCCAATCATTTAGATGATTTTTGATGAAATGGTGAATATTATGGAGCTGGTTATATTCTTCACTATTGAATATTTGTTTATTCCTATAGAACCAAATAGTCCACCAGATGGTGGCCAGAACCTCAAATTCTTTCGTTGTGATAAGGTTTTTTACTTCATTAATCAGATTTTCAATATTATTGTTTGTAGTGTTGATATTGTTGATCTTGTCGTGGATTTTTTTTATCCAAGTTTCTGATAATACCTTTGGTTCATGGGCATTGGAGGAGGAGGTGTTTAAGGTTTTCGTATTGGTCGTTACAGCCAACACATCCAGTTGTGATGGCTATTCGTCTATTTTGTAGTTTTGTCTTGGTAGGAAGAGCATCCTTGGAAGCTCTCAACAAGAATGACTTAATTTTTGGTGCCACATCCAGCTTCCAGATCCAATCTGACTGGGATAATGGGAGATTTTGTTGCTCATAGATCATATTCATGGCACTTTTAGTAGAGAACCAACCATTTTTGTTGGCTCCCCAATAGAGTTTATCTTGTATATAGTTAGTTGACATAGGGTACATGCATAATTTTTTGATAGTCTCTCTGTTGAAGTATAGTTTTAGTTTATCTACATCCCAGGATTTGTCTTGATTAAGGAAATGAGAAACCTTAGCTTCTTCATTAATAGGTTGATTTGTTATTACTTGTTGTTTTAGTGATTCTGAGAACCATCTATCTTTCCAGAATTTGATTGTGTTTCCATCCCCCACTTTCCAGATGAGCCCTAGTTTGATTTGTTCTAGTAATTTCGTCATCCGGGTCCATTTCCAAGAGTCACTTTTTTTTTCTCCATATTCTAAAATATGTGTATTCTAGAGATATTTTTCTCTTACAATTTTCAGGCTCAGCTAGAATTTTCCAGATTAGTTTCATTTGTAGCGCGGTGTTTGTATCCTTACTTTTTCTAATACCGAGTCCACCTTTATTAACTGGTTTGCATATGTCATCCCATTTTATCATTGGTTTATATTTTTCTCCTTTGTTCCATAGAAAAATACGGTTTGTTTTGTCAAGTTTTTTAAGGGTTTTGGGGGGAAGCATGAAGTTCTGCATCATGTAGTTTGGTTGGGCCGAAAGATTTGCTTTAATGAGAATTTTTGTCCTTCCATTGATAGTGTGTCAGCTTTCCATTTCGATAGTTGTTGTTCTCTCTTCTCTATGATCGAGAAGAATGTGGAGGAGTCCACAATCCTTGTGATAATTGGGCAGCCCAGATATTTTTCCATTGCCAAGGATTGATTTAAATGGAAAACCTGAGTGATTTGTTGGATTGCATGATTGCTTGTATTTTTGGAAACTTGGAACGTTGATTTTTGAAATTTACTCTTTGTCCTAACACCTCATAATAGTTATCTATGATGGTTTTGATGGTTTGGCAGGTGGAAAGTTTGGTCTCAGCAAATATGATCATATCATCGGCAAATGCTAGGAAAGGTATTTTTGTGCCTCCTCTCGTAATTTTTATGCCAATGGGGTTTTCCTTATTTCAGATGCTGTTTGAAGACATCTAGAAAGAATTTCTGCTGAGATAATGAATAAGAATGGGGAAAGAGGGTCACCTTGTATTAAACCTCGTGTTGGGTAAAAAAATGTTCGTTGGTCCTTGGTTAACCAGAACAGAGAAAGAAACAGTTTGGGTGCATTCTTCGATCCACCTTCTGAATTTTTCACAGAATCCGAATTTTTCTAGGGTTGACATGAGGAACGTCCAGTCCAGTCTATCATATGCTTTTTCCATATCTAGTTTTAGAGCCATCCATCCATTCTTCCCTGATTTCTTCTTGAAGGAGTGAAATATTTCATGTGCAACAAGAACATTGTCTTGGATACTTCTATTTTGTACAAAGGCTCCTTGGAGAGGATGTGCAATTTTTTGCATTACAGTTTTTAACCTGTTTGTTATTATTTTCGAAATTATTTTGTATACCGTATTACACAGGCTTATTGGTCTATAGTGGTTGGTGGATTGGGGATTATTATTTTTTGGTATAAGAGTAATAAATGTATGGTTAAGTTGTTTCAGCATCCTTCCAGAGTGAAAGAAACTTTTAGTTGCTTTGATTAATTCAGGGCCAATGATGTGCCAATATTTTTTTATAGAAGCCAACAAGCATTCCATCTTGACCTGGTGTTTTGTCATCTTTTATTTCATTTAGAGCCCTGTGAATCTCACTATTTGTAACATTAGCCGTTAGTCTACTATTGTCATCATCCGTGATTTCAGGGGTGATGACCTCCAGCATACTGTTTATTTTTCTTATGTCGATATGTTGTTTTGTAAATCTTTTTTCAGTCTTTTTTCACTTCTATCTTGATATTATTGTAGCCAGTGATTTGAGTTCCTTCATTTGATGTTATTACTTTGATATTTTTCCTATTTCTTCTTCCTGTAGCAATTCGGTGGAAGTATTTTGTATTGGAGTCCCCATTTTTTATATGTGTCATTTTTGCTCTTTGTCTCCATTAGATTTTTTGGAAAGTCGGGAGACACTTTTTCTTTTTGATAAGATTATTTTGTTTAATGACATTACTTTCTAAACAGGAAGTTTGGGGAATACTTTGGATTGTTATGAGGTCTTCTTCTACTCTTTTTAGTTGCTCAAAAATGTTGTCAAACCTGGTTTTATTCCATTCTTTAATTCTAGATTTCAAAATCTGAGTTTTTTTTGTGAGTTTGTATAATTGTGTGCCATTACTTTGATTTCTCCAAGTTTGTGCCACTAAAATTTCCATATCTTTCCTTTTGGTCCACATCATTTCGAATTTGAATGGTTGAACTTGGTGAGTGGTTTCATTTGTAATGTCCAGTGACACTGGGCAGTGATCGAATGATGAAAATGCATGGTTTGTAGTCACGAGATTTGGGTACCAGTTCACCACTTGTTGGTGAATGAGAGCTCTATCCATTTTTTCCTTAATTGTATTGTTTATTGTTCTAGATTTTCTCCATGTAAATCTATTTCCTATTTGATAGAGAGTATTTCCTACATATTATCTAGTGATTATTAGCTAAGGTTAGGATCATTTGGGAGCTATTTTATATGTAATTGCATGATCCGGAGTTGAAGAGAAGAAGTAGTGAACTATGAAGATTAGTGAAGATTGAAGACGTCTTTCAAGGAACTGAAGAAACCAAGTAAGAAGGCGACAAAAGACTTGAAGAGATTAGAAGACGAAGTTGATGCAGAAATCCGCGGGCAAGCCGCGGGTGAGCCGCGGTCGCGGATTTGCAGCACACAGAATTGGCTAAGTATGGAATCCGCGGGTGAGCCGCGGGTGGACCTGACTTCCGCGCCCGCGGATTACGCGCTGAACACCGGATTTGTTTCCGAGTTTTATCTTGTTTTGCTATTTATTTATACTTTTTCCTTTTATTTCGTATTTCGGATTTATTATTTCTTAGGAGTATTTAAGCCTAAAAACACTTTTGTTTTAGGTAATCTCATATTACTTTGAAGAACCCTAGTTTTGCCTCCATGTCGATGTTGAACTAATTTCCCTTTGTTTCGCCTGACGGTTGAAGCCTTTGACTGTATGGTTGTGAGATTCTAAACTCTATTTTGTTTTCTATTGATTGTATTAATTCTCATGCTTTTATCTTATTTATTTGTCTAGTTTGGCCAGCTAGGTTTATTGGTATTGTTCATAGTGCTAGGATTTGGTAATTCTGGGTCGGAATTCTTTATCTAGTAGCAAACACATGTTTACATGAGCGGGTCGCAGTGTTTACTTGTGAATGAGAATTAATTGCATGCTTTTCTGACGGGTTGTCTGAATTGCATGTATCCTGCTATATTCATTTGCTTAATGCTTCTATTGAATTGAGTCTTGAAGGTCTTCAGATTTGTTTAATAAGAAGTTATATCAGGGCGGGTTGCGCTGATATCTATATCTGAACAGGAATAGGAACAACAATAGGATTGCATGAGTTAGAGATATATATGATCAACCTTGCATGTCATTGTGTGGATATTTGTTAGGTGGAACACTTTCCCAATCATATTACCACAACTCTTGCTACTTGTTACTTTTACTTGTCTTAGGTTAGAACAACAACTCTCCCCCCATTTGGTGTGTTAGTTGGTAATAGTTATTTGCTTAAGAATAGACTACTTGATTCTCTTGGGATTCGACCCTTGCTTTCCTGCTATATTAGTTGGTTAGTTAGGTTTTCTTTGATAGGCACAACGATTTTAGCCTTGTCACCTATCGTTGGTGGATCATAGAGATCATGTTTCTGGACAAAGGTGTTGAGCCTTTTAAGTTTTGTATTATTCGGGGCTAAGCCACCTTCCTTATCTTCACTTACTAGGATATCATTAAAATCTCCAATGATAATAAATGGTTTGTCTATCACCAAGATGAATAGGTTAATTTGGTTCCAAACTTCATCTTTGTCTTTCTCATGCGGGGGAAGCAATGAATCTATTATCAATGGTGTGTAGTGATATTGTTTCAACTCTTAGTTGGAATTCTTTCCAGAGTACTATAATTCCACCTGCATAACCATTAGCAGGTGAGACTACAATGTTATCGAATTCGGCTTTGCGCCAGTCCTTCTCGTTTGGGTATTGAGGGGATTTTGTTTCAACTAATCCGATCATTTGGATGTGATTTATTTTGCAGAATGTACACCGACTATGAAAAAACGTACGATGTCATATATAAAAACTTTGGACTTGAATATAGTGGGGGGAAAATTCAAATCAGATTATATCTACTCGAGTATTAGTTATTTTTAAAACAAAATTCTGCGTACTCCTTAGACAAAAGAGAGTATGATTTACGATCTAAAACATGTACAAAGCGTCTAGTATATGAAATTAACAAATATGCTATAACGATGGGCAACCACTACTCTTACGCAAACTTGAAAAATGATTAATACGACTTTTACAGTGTAACACGCACTTATTTTTTAAGTAATCATATCAACAAAAATCAAAATGTTTTCACATTTAGGTCATCTTCATTCATGAAATCCCAAGTTTCATAACTATTTTTTAAAAAAGAAAATAAAAGTGGGATTAGAGTTTCTACTGCTTGAAACTCATGCTTGAAACTCATCCTGACACAAAGAAACTCCACTTTTATTTTGGGCCAATTAAGATATGCCACATGTACCAATAATAAAACAGTGATGGTTTAGATATTGAAATTATATTTTCCAACTCTATTAACTTATCAATTAAAATAAGTTTATAAAATACTCTTTGATAATAATATGTAAAAAATTTTTATCTACATATTGATATCCATATTGAGTATGTTTAACATATAAATGTATATTATTATATGATGTTATAGATGATGTCACTAAAATATGATATTTGATTTAAATTTCATGGTTGTAGATTAAGAGTTTCAAAAGATTATGTGGAGGAGAAAGAGATAATATAATATAAGATATGAAACTCAAGTGAATTGCATGGTTGAAGATGCTCTTAGGAACAATATGATTCGACGGGCAGAGAAGGGGATTCGGCGCGCCAGCGCGTAGGTGTGAGATATTAGATTTTGGCATAATATGGAGAGGTAAATTTCGACCAAAGAAGAGTTGTGCAGAAGTAATAAAGAATGATTTGGTACACCTAGCGGATCGATAACAGATGACATGACTCAGAACAGAAACAAGTGGAGGGATAAAATCAAGGTGGTGGAACTATAGAGACCGATGTGTGGAGTGTCCAGCCGTTAGCTCAAGTCATGGAGGGCTTCTGGACCTTCAACTCAGATTTTTGATGTCTTATCTAGCGTCATTGATTAGTGTTACCCTGTGTCTTTCTTCTGTCTGTCTTAGAGTTACGCTTTGGGCTTTGTCGGGGGACGAATTGTTCACATCTCATCCCCCATACTACGTTTCGACGTGAACAAACTGGGTCGATCGTTATTATTATTGTTGAACAATGATTCGATCATATTACATTACACGTGACATGTGTACATATTTATGTGAGTAAGAGTCTTGATCAAATGGATGTCGATGCGCATAGAAGGGGATTCAACGCGTAGAGATGAAATATTAGACTTTGGCGTATTACAGAGAGATAAATGTCGACCAAAGAAGAGCTGCCTCAAATCTTATTTTTGTGTCTTATTTAGTATCATTGATTAGTGTTTAGGAAGTGTCATTTTCATGTCCGTCTTAAAGTTGCGCTTTGGGCTTTGTCGGGGAACGGATTGTACAAATCTCGTCCCTCAGACTCTATTTCGATGTGAACAAACTAGGTCGATTATATTGTTATTATTATTGTTGAACAATGATTCGATCATATTACAATACACGTGACATTTGTACATATTTATTATCCATTGTTTCATTTAACATAAGAGCTCATCCGTTCACCTCAGCAGCGTGCATGTATATTGTATGTACCTCGAGCTAGGCTAAAGTTAGAAGACTACTACTACTACGTCCAAAATTTGCTTTCAAATCTCTCAAAAGTAACAAAAGCAATCTATCGATATCAACACATGCATGTAGTACTATATTTACAAAACACAATTGTACTATGATATCTCATCGTTTATAACCCATAGTTGTATTGTTATGGGATTTTGGCCTTTTGCACGTTCCTCTATAAAGATGTTGTACGATATAGTGTTTTACACATTTCATGTATATATGCAATCAACCTCGAACCTGAAAAACATCAAGAACAAAGTAATATTTTCCTGTTTTTTGAAACATATACATATATAAGAGCTTTGTTCGTTGAAGAATCTGGTTTTAGGGTATTTTTAATGAAGTATTAGTCCTTTTAGAAAAAGTGTACGTATATCATAAATTCATAATTATGGGAGAATGAAAGTTAACTACAATTGATAGACGTCCCTCTTACAAATATCACAAATGATACATACATGCATTTAGTTTTTTTGGTGGAATCATACATGCATTTAGTAAAATATATATGGGGCGTCTAAATTTTATTTTATATCTTCATCTAGAACACAATTTAAAAATTACATGCAGGGTTAGGTAAATAGTGATACTTGTGGCGACTCGGCGAGATGACGATTGTAGGATAAGAATATTTCTAAAAAATAAATTGTTATAGATTTTTTTTAATTTTTATGTTTAAAATTAGATAATATATATATGTTTGAAAAAAATAGATCAATCTAATTATTATATAGAAGGTTACATTAATATATATAAAAATCTAAGAAATTTACGTACACTGATCGATGTGTATGATTTTTCATCCATTTATACATAAATTTGTTTATATGTTAATCATGTGTATTTATATTACTTCGAATGTTTAACAAAGACAACATAAATCAATAAAAGGTTGGTACTAATGAAGAAATAATTGTTTGGCGAGTGGTTACAAGTGAGGGTAAGTTGGATGGTACAAAAAATGCGAGGGACCCAAAAACATGACAAAACCAACGGTACGTGATGAACTGTTCATAAGCACGCACAATAACTATTTACTCATTAAATTATATATCCTACTATATGTTTTGTATAAGGTAAAATTTAGGATGATTTTAAATGTGACATGATGGCCATTTAAATGTGACATGATGGCCATTATTGAGTAGTAGGAATATTATTTAGAGTCGAGAAAGACTGAAAGAGTGAGTGATAGAATTATGTAACTTTGATTGTAGGTTTAAGTAAAGGGTTTGTGTTCTTGAGTATATAATAAATAATTAAAAAAAGAAAAGAATTGAAACTATTAGATAAAAGAAAATATTGATGTGAGAATGATTGGATTACGAATATATGCACAGCATTTTATATTGACATGCACATTTTTTTTCACACATGTGTGCATCGTTTGAAAATATATGAAAAATACATATACAGTATGCGTGTGCATGTGAATGTAAAAGTTGTGCATGTGGATATAGAAGGTTGTGCATCTATACGTAAATTCGTAGGATAAAGATATATTCTCATCGGATCTTTATCCTTACAAAAATAAGAAAAATTCATTAAAACAAAAATTTATTATATTTTCAATACAAATCTTTTTTATTTTTAAGTTATTTATTGTATTCATTTCGACATATATTAGAAAAATCCTTTTAAAAACAAGTAAAGTACTATGTAGTGAAACTTAATTGATATTTTTAAATTTTAAGGTAACTACTATTAAAATTTGATTCGTTTTGGAATAATCATTTTAAATAATATAAAAACAATTCTTTCAAATTAAAAATTGAAAACTTAGGGGATGGCCGAATAAGCTCACTTCTTTACTTCTTAAGTGCCAAGCACTTTAGGCTAGGTAGTGATAAATTCCATTGTTGTTAAAATATGATTAATCATTATATATAATCAAAGTACTAATCCACTAACTTATATATATATTATATAATAACTAAGACGAGGAGGGATAATATTTTATTAAGTTGAGGATAAACTTTTGAAACACATCTCGTGTGATTGTATTTTGTTAACCATTTTTGTCCGTTGTTGCATGCGGATGAGCTATATTTGATTGCGACTCTACTGGATAAGCAATTCATAATATATAACACAGGCTACAATAATGATTTCTATTAAGTTCTCTGAATTAGACACATTTTTTACTACTGAAATACCATACATATTATTATGTGTCGTATAAAAAAATGAGAGAAAAAATACATCAAATTTCTAAAAGCTTGAAAGAAAATAATTTATGTGTATTTATTTTTAGTTTATTGATGGTTTGGGTTGGGGATGATTTTTGTTTTACCTCTCAAATAACAAATTCCCCCCAAATATGGTATTATTGTTTGGATAATCGAAAGTTATACAAGAATTAAGATTAAATTATTTATTAAATAATCCCTAAAAACTACGATAAAAACTCTAAAAGCCGGCTTAAAAAAACAAAAAACGTGTAGAATTAATGTACTCTAAATCTTTAATCTTATCCTCGTGACTAGAGGTTAAAAAATGACCGAACACGAAAAATCCGACCTGACTAACCTGTTTTAAAATCCGGTCTGATCGGGTTGAAAACCTTAATTAATCGAACCCGAAGCAATCTGGAAAATAGGTTCACCGAACCTGACCGACCTGTAACCTGACCGATGCTATCCGAAAAATAATATAAACAATATTTTAGTGTAATACTACCAACTGCATTAAAATAATTAACTATAATATTAGTTTAATAAGTTATTTTAGTTTTAATTGTATTATGTAATTTATTTCTAATAATTTAATAACAAATATAATATTTAAAAAGAAAAAATGACTAAATATAGTCTCAACTTTCAATTATGAACAAAAAATAGTCAACTTTCATATCAACAAAAAAATAATCTCAACTTTCAATCTATGAACAAAAATGGTCCAAATGACTTTTTCGATTGAAATTTTGCTTAACTTGATGATGTTTACTAAAGATTTTTTCACAATCGGTCATAGTAATTATAAGATGTCGTCTTATTATAAAATTACCTTAAACTTTAAGAGAAAAATCGTTTGAACCATTTTTGGTTGATAAATTGAAAGTTGAGATTATTTTTGGTTGATATTAAAGTTGAGACTATTTTCGGTTTATAATGAAAGTTGTGATTATTTGTGGTCATGTTTTCATTTAAAAATGATGTTAATTATCCATCGGTTAACCTGAACCGTCCGCTAACATGTAATGACTCGACCCGACTTGAAATGTTATCTGAGTTAACCGAATCCGAAATGAACGAAACTGAATCCGACTTGACCGATCCGATTGACACTCTACTCGTGGCTAAAACGAGATTAAAAATATCTTCTTCCGTGATTTCACGCAAAGTCGTACGATGTAAGGAGAGACTTGACATGGTTGAGTTGATGTCTTATAAATGTGCATGTGCTTTGAGTCGAAGTTGGATTTGATTCCATGCAGTTAATTATTTAAGATCTTCTTGTTTGGTTTCATGCATTTCGTGTGTCGATTGCGTTGCGTGCAGACAACTTCATTCCTGCATATTTATTTGGTGGGGCAATATTTCTATCACATATGATACCATCTTAATTAACTTCATTCATGCAAAGTAATTTCTTCGACTCTAATCTTTTAATCTAGAACGTTCTTGGAATTAAGTTCATATAGTTGGGCCAAAGCTCTTGTAGCCTGGTGGAGGCGCACTAGCCTCATGACTCATAGAACCCGAGAACGGCATGACCCTCTCAATTTAATTAAATGGGGTAGGGATCCGTCTGTTACAAGAGAATTCCGTATCTTGCTTATAAAAAAAATGACATGAATATAGTTGGATTCTATCATAAAATTAATTGTAATTTAGGAGTTTCTCACCAACATATATACAAGTCTTAATTATTTCGTAAAATAATTACCTTTCTTTCAAATAAATAATGGAAAAAATATTCATGTTTAATGTGATCATTTTATATCACGTACACACACAAACATGTAAATGTATTTTTCATAAAATAATAAGTACAACGCACACATGTATGAATGTTCATGTCTTTATGCATGTATGTGGGTATCACTTGTGAAGAGATCTACATGCAAATTTTTCATTAGTATAATCCAAGTGAAACTCTATTATCGTAGGATTCAACCTCTTTTGTCACAATAAGCATTTAGATTCATAGAGGAACATAAGAATTAAGAACTCTTGTTATGCTGTTTTGAGATGGGCCGGATGATGAAAGAGACATATGGGCTGAAAATGTTTCCACATATTTTGAGTTTCTTCGTTTGATCAAAAGTCCATGGATAGACGATTACCTTTATTCACTAGTACATACACTGATACAGGTATATTTACATGCAATGATGTACATAAATAATTAATCAGATGTGCATTTATTTGGCTAGGATCAGGAAAACTTCAAAAAAAATTATGGCTCAGATTATGAAAATTACTATTCAGAATATGACAGTGACCGATAATCAGTGAACCCTAACCGTTCGTCTTTCCTACGTTAAAAGTTGTTTGCACCGGAACTTTTCTCGATATTTCACTACTCATAAATTATATATCTGAACAACTTTCATAATTTTATAACATGAAATCTTCCTGAATATATGCAAAAGAACTGGTTTAACCACTGCATGATATTTAATGCCATACATTATTATCTTTTGGTACTTCGGGTGGGATCAATAGGCAAAAGAATTTTGGGCCATGTAGTTGAGAAATGAGATCAGCCCATTACTAGTGACCGGATATAGCATAAAAACTTGTGCCCAATGCCCTATTGGGCACATTAATATAAGTTAGTGCATCTCTCAATTAACTTATAAGTTTCTGCCTCTGTTAACATCCACGTGCTTCATTCTTTAGATCTGGTCCCCATTTCTTCTTCTTCCTCCACCCTAAATCTGATTCCGGTAATCCAATTCACCTCTCTCCAAATTCTTCCCATTCGGAGCCACCAACGTCTTCAACGGAGGTGTACCTGTCGCCGACGACTTCACATTCGCTTTTCTTTCCGCTTACCGACGAGACACGCCGACTTCCTCATCGTTGTTCTCCGGGCGCTTTTTGACGGCGATCCCTATCAGAAACAGCCTCAAATCGACTTCTTCTCTCACTTAACTCGGATCTGAACAATTAGATTTCCAGATCTCAAGGTGCGTAATCGATCTGTAAGGTTTGAAAGAGGTATCTGGTAACGAAGTTCCTTCTTTGCGTCTCTTCTTCTCTGCAATCAGCATCACTTTTGCTCGAAAGGAGATAGATTCCAGTGATTTGCTAGCTAAGCTAGGGTTTTCGATTTTAGAAACTAACTTTAATTGTTGCTGATGTGTAGTTGTAGTTTTACTTGATCTGCTGATTTGTTGATGTGCAATGAAGTGTTGTTTCTGATATTGTTGATGTATAGTTGTAGTTTTATATGATTTTTGATGTGCAATGGAGTGTTGTTGTTGATGTGTAGTTGTAGTTATTCTACTTGATTTGCTGATGTGCAATGGAGTGGTATGGTATCAAATAAACTTCTCCCAACTGGAGGTCCTGTGTTTCAATTACATCATTTATATGAATTTGTTATTGAGATAACTCTTCCTTGTTGCACGCACTTGGCTAGTCAAAGTGAGGTTGGTGGTTGCCTTTCTTAGATGATGACTTGTAAGATTGTATTTGGTATTTTGGCATGCATTAATGAATTTTTAGATGCTCAGTTGTTTGTTTTCAATAGATTTTTTACTGTAAATCTTGAAATTTGCAGTACAAGACAGATTGTTACGGATGTCACAATCAACACAGCAAACGGCAGCATGAGTGCGCATAAGGCAATCCTTGCTGCAAGCTCGCCTATTTTCCACAAAATGTTCATCCATAACCAAAGAGAAAATCAATCTTCCACCTTTGACACATACGACTTGTCATGGTAATCCTGCATGACTCTTCTGACCTACTTATATGGAGATTTGAAGCATGGTGACTTTTGGAAACACATGCTCGCACTCCTTGGTGCAACGAATAAATACGACATTTCTGATTTAAAAGACGCGTGTGAGGAGGAGAGTCTTTTGGAGGATAATAACTCTGAGAATGTTTTAGAAAGCTACGTTGTTGACAAGTTATTAGCGGTGTTTGATGGATTATTTTTTGTGTTGACAAATTATTATTCATGTTGACAGTTTAATTACTCGTGTTGACAAATTATTATTATTCGTGTTGACAATTTAGTTATATCGTGTCGACAGTTTAATTACTCGTGCTGACAGTTTTGTTATGTTGTTGACAAGTTATTAGCGGTGTTGACAAATTATTATTCGTGTTGACAACTTAGTTTAATTTTGTTTACAGTATTAATAACTCTTGTTCGTTTCATTACTCTTGTTGTTAGTTTAATCGTGTTGACAGTTTTGTTATGTTGTTGACAAATTATTATTGGTGTTGACAACTTATTATTCTTGTTGACAGTTCTGTTAAAAATTTTGTTGACAACTTTGTTAAAATTTTTGTTGACAACTCTGTAAAAAAATTTGTTGACAGCTCTGTTAAAATTTTTGTTAACAGCTCTGTTATAATTGTCACGTCAGCAAAGGGGTATTTCCATATAACTTAAAAAAGTGATGCAAAAACTTAAAAAACATTACATTTTTGGATTATTTACCCAAAAACTGAAAAAAAAAGTTCATAGTTTATAGCGAATTGAGTCTTATCAAATACATTATTCTTACCCCTCTTTTATTAAATTTGGTTTTTGATGTTCTAAGGCCCCGATCTGCAAACATTAACGAAAATGGGTTGAAGTTGAAATAGTAGATCTAAGTGGGTTGAAGTTAGGGTATTTGCTTAATGTGGGTGTAACTTGTGAAAATGGAGGCTGAAGTGGGGTTGAAATAACACTTCAACTTCAACTTCAATCTCACTTCCTTAATGTTTGCGGACCGGGACCTAAATCTTCGATATAAATTCTATACTTACTCGGCCATCTCCTTTTGCCAATCAATATTCTTTTCGGAGTTGTTCTTACAAGGATGAATACAACATACTACGTACATAAACGTCATCAAAATCTAGTTTTCATGAACATAACAACATCTTGTTTATGACGACTAATTCTCCAAATATAAGAACACTTCCGAGTAATAGGTGATTAACAAATTTCACAATCGAGCTAATTGAGTGTTTCAAGTACTATAGTGAGGGAAGTGTATCATGTTAGGCCTTGAAAGTTTTCAATTAATAAATTTATTTTAAATTGGTAAAATACCGGTGAGAATAAATTTTAAAATACAAATGTGAGAAATTGATGAATACGAGTGATTCTCACATTTTCACCCTAACCATGCCTTCTCATTACTCTCTTTATCCCTATTTGTTTGTCCACTTTGACCACCTTACACTATTCACACGTCAATACAATTTGCTCGATTATTCTCAATCTATAAGAAGAAACGTAGTCATATTTCTCAATCTATGAGAAGAAACGTAGTATGTGATCTTGTTTGATTCGTCTCAATAAACACTTTAACAACATCAAGATTTCACAATTTTTAATAATTTATAGTAATTTCTAGTTAGAGATATTAACGACGTAAAACTCATCTCGACGAACGTGAAAAGTGTAAAGTGAACAAACAAATAGGGATGAAGGAGTAGTTTTTATTAGTTGAGAAAACTAACCTTGCTTTATACTATTCCCTTGAAACTGGGTTTAGTTTTTTTACCATCTTTAATATGATAATACTTCATCCGTCCTAAAGTCCCGCTATATAAGCCCCATTTCATTTTCTAACACTATTCACAGTCCGAGAAAATCTTCTCGATTTCTCCCAATTTACAAGCGAAAACCTAGTCATGTGGGGTCTTGTTTAATTCGTCTTAAAAAGTAATATAACAATTTCAAAATTTTATATTTTTTTACTAATACGTAATTAGAGATATTGACAAAACAAAACGGACATCGACATCCGTGCAGGGATGAAATAGGGCTTATATAGTGGGACAGAGGAGTATAAGAATGAAAATTTTAAACCAAATACTCCTCTCCTCAAAAGATTTTTTACCACTCTTTAATTAATTTTACCTATAACCTTGCTTCATTCTTATATTAGTACAAGCACTTGACTATGAATATGAATTCTTACCACTCTTGAATTAATTTTTTTGATCTTCTAAACAATCAATAGATTTTAAACCATAAAACATTAGTAGATGATATGAACTGAATCAATCAGTACACTCCTCAGTATGCACAGAATCAGTTTGTATAGAATCAAATTCACGTATCTGCAAATAGCTTTCGTGATCTGGAATTACAAACACCAATTTCTTCAGTTTAAAATTACATAAACGTACAAAGAAGAAGAAGATTTGACCTAGACAGGGAGAACCTTCTTGACGATCTCTTCACTGAGCGCAGTAATCTGCGAATCCAAAGCCAAAATCGTCTCCTCCTTCTGCTTCTCAAGATTCTCGAGCGCCTCAGCAAGCTCCGCCTCAACCTTACTCCTCCCTTCCTCAAGCAGCTTCTCCACTTCCTCAGTCGTCTCCTTCTTCATCTTATTCAGCGCAGCAGCGATCTCAGCCCTAGCCGCGCGCATAACAGCGGAAGCCTGGTCCTCGACCTGCTTGACCTCGGATGAGGAGTCTTTAACAGAGGAGAGCATCTCCTTGATCTCGGTGTCCCTCTTGTCCATGAAGTTGCCGAGGGGGGAGTAGTAGAGCTTGTCGAGGGTGAACATGAGGAAGAGAAACTCGGCGGCGATGATCGGGAGGGTGAGGTCGAAGTCGAAGAGCTGCGCCTTCTCGATCTCTTCGGCGAGGGAGGGGAGAGGGAGGAGGTAGGAGAGGGAGATTGAGGTGGTGGCTAGGGTTTTGAGAGGGGGTAGGATTGAATTTGAGAGGGGGTTGGATTTGGGGGTGAGGGATTGGGGTTTGGGGAGGGAGGCTTGGATTTGGGAGGAGAGTTTGGGGATGGGAGTTAGGGATTTGGTGGAGGAAGACGCCATTAGCATGTTCGCCATGGATGATGATGGTCAAGCTGCAATTCCGCCGGATGAGAGCGTTGTTGTCTTCAGAAGATTGTTGTGGAGAGGACGGAGTGGGATTTTGATAAAGGCTATCGCTATTTTCTGCCACACATCTCTGATTTTCAGATGACAGTCAAAACGAATTTCTTTATCAAACTAATTTCGTTATCAAACGATATACTAATTTCTTTATTTCAGATGATCTGTTTGATAAATAAAAAAAGTTGTACAATTTATAATAACATTTAGAGTTTTAGAAAAATATAAGTTTTGGACATACAGCAGCAGTGAGCAGTATACATTTTCTGTTTATAATTTTTTCCATAGCTATTTTCATTAACTGCTATTACAAACGTTATATGTCAAGTAGTTTCAGAAACCACTAGACAGCTAATGATAGCAGAAATTATAATCAAAGTCGCTTGTTTGAATTATAGTTTTTTTTTTTTTTTTCTAAATGTGACACCTTCATACAAATGAAGAATTGATTTGGGCCATTTGGCTAAGGTAATTGGCGTAAAATAACACTTAGGATAACACGAGGGAATCTTTTACCTCCATAACATGTTTTCTGAAGGAATCATAACATGTTGATGATAAGAAGTTAATTAACCGATAATTGAGAGAAAAAATCTTCTAAGCAACAAAGGTGCAGACAAGTCAAATCTCATCAGCTATAAGCTCTGACGGGAAACACATTGGTGCTCCACTGCTCCTTAATTGGTACCATTCCCCTCATTTGGAAAGACAGACGTATAATTCACTACTTGGCCAAACGCAGCCGTTAGTAGACATTTTTGTTGAGTGTTGTAGCATTTATCAAATTTGAAAAATCTCATAGTTGGGTTACAAACACACTTTTCAGTCTAGGTAAGTGAACAAAAACATTTTGACTGTACCTGGTGAAAAGTGAAAATGTACACCTTTGGATCTTTGATGCTGTCTATCAACTTATTGGGGTTATTGATACTACAAAGTTCCTGATCAAAAGAAGTCATTAGTACTTCTATGTGAGTTCTACACAGAGAAGGGTAGAGGGGAGTAAAAAGCAATTACCATGAAACATGGCGAAAAGAACTTACATGCTTGTAAACAGGAGAATGAGCTCTGCAGTAAAATCAGCGATAACTGATTCGGGAAATTCAATTTTCTGCACAAGTCTATGTTTCAATTCCGGTGATGCGCGGTGTGCATATTGTCTTACTATTACTACCGTGTAAATGAAAGATGCTCCTCAAACAGCCTTTGAATCCAGTTGAGAGCTTGGATGTAATTGGTCTGGGATGCAACATAAACTTCTTAAGCAAATTAGAAGTTGTAGACATGGACCCTTTGGTGGTTGTAGAAACCTCATCCTCAGCATGCCATTGGTCAGATTCAGCTTCCTCTACTTCCTCCTGTATTGCTTCAAGTTGATCACATCTGCATTTTAAACTCTGCAACATTCAGTTTTTTCACTCCAACAAAACTTTCTGGACAAAATATTTATAAGAAGAAAAATGAATGTTATTGCAGTGGGTGTAGAAATTCAAAGAGTAAAAGGGCTAGTAAATCTTTCAAGTAAGTGACTTGATAGTTATGTTTTCATTGTTTATATCTACTTCTATAACCAAACAAAGAAGATTAGAGAGAGAAGATAGACTGTATACACAACTTATGGATCTAAAGCGATGATATAATTTTACGAAGAAAGAAGCCACAAGGGGTCACTTAGCATAACAAATTTATCGTTTTCAATGGTCTACATTGTTAGTTTCCCACAGAAAACAAGTATATCCAAATAGATTTGATAACAGAAACTGGTGCATGTAGATTCAATTACAAAAATCAAGTTAAGATTTTGTTTATCTGCACAGAAGGCCAGGATGTTACCAGAATTGCCAACTAGAGATGGCATTCAAATATTCTTCTGTGATTAAGAGGGAAAATGATACGTGTATCCGTAATCTTAGGATAATTTAAGTTTGTGCAGTCTTCCTTCAGGTTTAAAGGTCATTATGCAGGACCTGCTTGCATCTAGAGGACTGAGAAAGTGGTCATCTAGATAGGATGACTGCCAAAAAGAGAAAGCAACAAACAACATAATTAAAAACAAATGCCTATTTACTAGTACTAAACAACATAAGAATCATCTATTCACTATTCAGGATCCAGATCCAAGAGGGAAAATGATGACCAAAAGAAAAAGCGAAGACGGAGTCATACATCACGGGCGCTTCTTGAATTTCAGCTTTAACTGCTAGCTTTTTCATTCGCCTCTTCGTTGCCGGGACATGGTGAACAAAGCGAAGCTGTGTTAAAGAAAACATCAGACTTCAGCATTACAGTTGAGTTATAACTTATAAGATGACAACAGCAGAAGCCATTGTAAGCAGGAAAGAGCTGAATTAGAATTGACTCATTGATCCATGAAACAAAGAACACGGAAAGAGGAAGCAACTTTATCGATTGCTTGAGCCTGGAGCTTCACTGGGAATATATCATATTCATATGACCACTGAATGGTGTTGAAATGAGGTTCCCTTAATTTGATTAAGTATGGCAGGCACCTCTCTTTATGTTCTAGAGGTGAAGGGGATTAGCTACAAAGGATATTGTTAGATGACGAAAAACTTGGAGATGAGCCTATTGGTTTATTATTTTAAAAGAAAACTAAAGAGAAAAAATGTCTTTAGTTACAGAAGTGAATTTAAATTGCACCATAACTATAGAGGATTATCCAACCTTGTATACCCTAAGCACAAAAAGCGAAGAGGCTCTATACAGCACGTTTCATGTAACATGGTTACAGAAGTGAATGCAACTCTTCCATTCATAAATCATCTGCTCAGACTACTATAGATGCAAATTTTGTCTTCTCCGTTATACTAACGTACGGAGTATCTGTCTATGCTATGAAATTATTGCACTAATTACAGATAAACAGGAAAAGAGTTTCAGAAATAAACCTCATCACCTTCCTTCATTCCATAATCTCTGATGCATGATTCATCTTTTACTAGCTTCTGACCATCATAGCACAAACAGAAATGTCCCCATACATGACGCCTTTCAAGAGAAAAAACACACAAGAATGATTCTTACTGCAATTGTTCATAAAGATACGTAATGGAAGCACATATAGTGGCAAATAAAACTTAAGTTAATTTTCCAGGTAGCATACCATGAAATCTTGCCAGGTTCATTGCTCGGCATATGATCAAAAGCCTTCTCCACTGCTTGTTTGAGCTCTGCAACTCTGCCAGACTTCCGAACCTCAATTTCTGTCAAATAATAAGCATTCAAGGATGAATAACTAAAATTAACACATAATCATAAAGTATCAAGCCAGTGTATGACACTCTTAGTCATACCAATTAGCAAGACAATCAAAATCGAGAACCTCACCGAATCTCGAGCCATCCAATTTCACGACGGTGAAACGGACGGGAGTCTGTTGAATCCTGTCATAGGAAAAACTGTGCCGATGATTCACACACGACGCCAAAGAAGCCGCGAGAGGTACTGCTCGATGGAAGCTTCTCCTCGGCCGATGATACTGGTGATCGGGCACATTCAACGAAACCCTAGCCGAATGGAATACTTCGTCTTCATCGTCATCTTCCACCGCCCGTCTCTCCCCATTGCAAGACACAAATCTTAACTGACGCATAGCAACAGTAGCGACTGTGACGAATGTTGTTCCTCCGTGTGCTCAGATCTCAGGAAACAATCAGAATTTCTCCGTGAATGGCCGATCTTGAATCGAAATTGCGCGGTTTGTGAATTCTTCGGGCGTTTTAATATTCCGAATTCTCTACAAAGAGAGGGAAAAGAGGATAAGGAGGGAGAGGGAATTTGGGGGAAGCAAAATGA
This sequence comes from Oxyria digyna, assembly GCA_029168935.1. Classification (NCBI taxonomy): domain Eukaryota; kingdom Viridiplantae; phylum Streptophyta; class Magnoliopsida; order Caryophyllales; family Polygonaceae; genus Oxyria; species Oxyria digyna. The sequence goes on from JAPVLV010000009.1 coordinate 45,293,844, forward strand.
CTAATTTTGTGAAGTAGTAGTCATGTAACTTTTCACACAATCTTGGTCATATAGTTTACTTTAACTTCCAAAAAAAAATTTGGGGAAAAGAATTTCATCGTCTTCTCATTTCATTCATTCGCCATGTCTTTAGTTCGTTGTAACAAACTTGCATGATCTTCCTTTTTGCGCTGAGTCGCTGTAGCATTCTTTTATGTTTTTATTTTTAATCGATTAATTCTATTAAACCTCATGATTTGTTTGCAAAAAGGTACTCGTAATCATTTTAATGGAATTCAGACTATTTTATTTTATTACGAAAAATACGGGTCGGATTTTATCAGGTCGGTTCGATAAAAACCCCTCAAAACCCTCAGATTTTATTTCAGGCTTGTTGCTCACTCCATTCCAGCTCCCAGCAATGTTGACGAGAAGAATGCTTTCGATCGGAAAGGTTGCGGAGAAATCTCTCCGTCGCGGTAATGGATCCTTCAATTCACCGGCAGCTTTTACTTCTTCGGCATCTCCGTTCTCTTTGATCCTTAAGGATTCTGCTTCGCATCTCTCGAAGCCGTCCTTGTTGACTCAGCGCTCGCTTCTTCCGCTTGGTGCTCGCTCGTTCAGTTCCGGTCACGGATTTGACGTCCTCGAAAGGTCAATTTTCTGTCACTTTGAGGCTCTAGTTTGTGAATCTTTTGCGCATTTGGTGTTGTGCGGTTGATGATTGAGTTTCGATTATGATTTGTTCGAGATCATGTTCTATTGCAATTGAAAAATTAGGTCGCAAAAGGCTTTGTCCTGCATTTATCTAGATTGTTAGATCTTCTTCCTGCATTTCCTTGTCTAAATTAGCTATAACGTTTGATATGGATTTATAACTGGTTCTTGAAGATTTGGTTGCTAATGCTTACTGCTTATTTGCTCTGCAGTAGATCACTTATCGTTTGATTGCAGTGTTATGTCTCTTGCTGTGTGCAGTAACTTAGATCTTGTTCGAATGTTGAACAATGAAACACAATTAATACACTCTTCAGCCAACTCAAGTAGTTGATTATGAGTAATTTAAGCTGTAATAATGCATTCTTGGTCAAATTTATATGTATTTCATTGAAATGTGTTGCTGATGATGAACCTGTTACATCCATCTACTGATATTTATGTGCTTTTTGTGCTGGTTTTGTGTGTGATTCACACAACTTTTTTTCTAGGTTTCTTGCTCATATTATATATATCTCATGGAAGAGTATTGATGATGAATTGAATATTTACTCCCATATACTGATTGTTTTTTAATGTCCTCCTTGTGCTGGCTTTGTGTGTGTTTCACACAAATTGTAGTCTAGGTTTCTTGGTCATATTTATATCTATTTCATGGAGAATACTGATGATGATGAATTGAACCTGTACTTCAAATCTTCAATCTACTGATAGTTTCTTAATGTCCTTCCTGTGCTGGCTTTGTGTGTGATTTACAGGAATTTGCTGTCTAGGTTTCCATTTGTTTCAATTAATTCTGACTGAGTTTGATGATCTAGATATGAGAGGAGAACAGGATTTAATTGGGGCATCCGGATTGTTCCAGAACAAGAAGCCTGTGTCATAGAACGTTTTGGGAGATTTCAGAAAGTGTTGGGGTCTGGGATTCATGTGTTAATACCACTAGTTGACCAAATTGCATACATACATTCCCTGAAAGAGAGAGTAATCCACATACCAAATCAGGCTGCTGTTACAAGTGACAATGTCAGTCTTCACATTGATGGTGTTCTCTTTATAAAGGTGCTACACTTTTTTGGCTTTCATTATTATTAAATAATAATTGTTTAGTGTGTGCTTTCTATAATACATGATTCATCAATTAACATAGTTAAGAATGTTCCTATAGGTACTCGACCCTCAGAAGGCTTCGTATGGTGTGGATGATCCAGTTTTTGCTGTTACTCAACTCGCACAAACAACTATGCGAAGTGCTATTGGAAAAATGACTCTTGACAAGACCTTCATGGAGAGAGATACTTTGAATGCAACCATTGTGGTAAGCATACATACCTCTACTCGTGGAGTGCCACCCTTTTGATAATTGAGCAAAGTTAATGAGGGATGTTGAAGCATATTTGAAAGATCACAAAATGTTATAGATTCAAATACATGTATATATTGGATATGTACAATTTCTTATATAGAACACTCAATAATGAGAACAAAGTGTAAACTCAATAGAATTCAACTGTCGTTTAGCTAATATTATAGATCATTTTTAGTGCGCTAAAATAATTGTCCTTTCCCCGTACGAAAACATGTCAATGTGATGATAAATTAAGCTAGCTTACATTACCTATAATCTTATTTTCAATTGTCCTGAACACTATAATCAACTTAAACAAAAATTTGATTTCAGGAAGCAATCAATGATGCTGCTAATAACTGGGGTCTTTTATGCCTCAGATATGAAATAAGTGAGTTTTACCCTCTTCTGTGCCTCTTTTCATGACTAAATTCATCAATAATGTCTTAAAAGATACTGTTTCAGTGTTTAAATATTATATTTTTCTATATCTTAGGGGACATAACTCCTCCGGCCGCAATACGGCATACTATGGAAATGCAAGCTGAAGCAGAACGGAGGAAGAGAGCAGAAATTCTTGAGGCTGAAGGTTTTTACAATTTACTTTTTCATAATTTTGTTAATCAATCATGTGCAATTTGGTGTCATGTTATATATGAATTATGTTGTCGCTATTTAATCAAGGTGCTTAACATGTTGCTCACTGGCTGGAATTAGATTATTTCTTCTCATTGGGTTTGGTTATCTTTTTGTTTATTTAATCTTAACTTGAACTTTTTGCTGCAAGTACTTAAGATGAGGTATCACAATTTTAAGAATTAGGTAGTATTGTGTTGCTATTAATTTTTTCTAGTCATGCATTTGTGTAAGAAGTACTCTTATTTTCTGGATTTGTTGAGAATAAACAAACAATGTACATGTAAAGTGGGCGCAGATTGCTAGTACTTTCTGATACTTTGACTTTGTTAATTCAATTTCCCCTTGACTTAGCAATGTGTTGCAATTGATTTCTTTTGGTCATGCATTTGTATAAGAGGTACTATTTTTCTGGATTTGTTGAGCATAAGCAAACAATGTACATGGAAAGTTGGCCCGAATTCGCAATGTGTTGCTATTGATTTCTTTTGGTCATGCATTTGTTCTATAAGAGGTGTACATGGAAAGTTGGCCCAGATTGCTAAACTTTCTATGACTTTGTCAATTTGATTACCCCTTTACTTAGCAAATGGATTGCTTTCTTATATTGTTGACCAAGTGATAACATCAGAATCGCACTTACAAATGTGTTCATGATTTACAGGGAAAAGGCAAGCTGTGATTTTAGCATCAGAAGCCGCAAAGATAGATGAGGTTAACAGAGCTCAAGGTAAATTTGCTTCTCCCTTGAGTTAGCAAAAATAAGATCAGAACTAGCAATGTCAAATGTGTTCACCTTTTACAGGTAAAAGGCAAGCTGTAATTTTACAATCAGAAGCTGCAAAGATAGATGAGGTTAACAGAGCTCAGGGTAAACACTACTTCCTCTTGTTTGACTCACGTGTTACAACATCTCGGCCTTTCTTCTAATAATAACTTCACTGATCATAATGCCACAGGAACTGCTGAGGCACTTCGATGCGTGGCTGAAGTTCTTGATAACGGGGGAGAAAGGGTACATAATTAACAACTTACAATTTTTATACATATTTTTCTCCAAATACATTCTTAATAAATTCTCTTTATGATACAAACAGGCTGCAAACTTGAAGATTGCTGAGCAGTACTTGAACGCTTTCAACAAACTAGCCAAAGAGGTAATACTGCTCTCCTATTCATTTGTGATTACAGTTGGAATTGACTGTAAATAATTGTGGTTTTGTGTTTTTCATTTCAGTCCACAACCGTATTGCTTCCTGCCTCTATCTCCGACCCAGCTGGCATGATGTCGACTGCCTTGAGCCTTTACAAGAAGTTGGTCGTTACACAGCCACCAACAAAGTCCATTCCCGATAGCCCGAAGTCAGAGGCCCGTGTAGAGGAAGTCAATGACGAAGATCCAGATACCTTCTCAGATGAAGACTCAGAACCTCAAGAAAAACCAGTGTTTTCACTTCAAAGCCCCAAGAAACCAAATGGGGAGTCTTAGTTTCATCCTTCTTTACACTGAAGAACAACATGATGATGGTAATGAATTCGGCCGTACATAAAGGTTACAACTTCTGAGAACTTTTTTTTAACCATTATCTCTTGCTTAAGTGAAAACATTCTATTGCACTTGGAAATCCTAACTGGTCATTGAACTGTAAATGCTGAGATGGCTTTTTGTGCCCTTTGGCCTTTGGGCACCGAGAAGGAAAAGTTGAACATAGCTTTGCATTATCATAGTGGCTTTTGATAATTGTCTAATCACATGGTGTTGGATAAATTAGGTCAATGATTTCTAGAAATAGAAAAAGTTCAATGGGAGTTTTCAAAAACTATTGTCTTTCTTACTTAAGTCAAAAGTATTCAAAAACTAATGGATTCAGTAAAAGATTGACATAAAGTTGTATAATGCGCACTACTCTTTCGAGTTTAACTTTTCAAACACGTTAATTTAAAAATCTTACAAAATTCCATTAGTTGTTAAGCATCTTGGTGAGGATCTGTATAATGTATCTTTGTAAGAATTACTAGGTTTTATTCCAGTATAATAATGTAACAAAAGACTAGAGGCGATCTTAACATGTATACTCCGTAGCAAATACCATAAGGATTTACTATTTCTTTTTCCTCCTCTCAACCGTAACTCTTTTTTTTCGTTACCGAAACTTAATATGAAAAGGTACTTACAAAAATCAGAAGAAGGGCCAAATTTCAGTTTCCTTGACCTGACTGTGGTGACTAATAGTACCACGATATCCAGCTCATCTACACAGTATATATGCCAAAGAGCAAACGTCACGCGTCAACTGCGAAGCCTCTCTGGCTTTCAGAAGGTTCACATGGTCAAGAATTTACTATACCATCCCTGCCAACCTAATACTCCTTGTGACCAAAATAACTCCTTTTCTATTCGAAAAATATCAATTTTAACACACCAAAGAAATGAGGAATTGTACTTGGACTGATAAATAATAGTTCCCTTGTATAAACCCCTCTCTATAATTTCAACAATCATTGCAGCTTAGGTTGCAATTTACTTACTTCTTCGAATTATCCATGTCGACAAGTTATTCTCCAAAGATGAAAGACATGGATTATATAAGATGAAATATACAATAAAGTTGGTTAATGCAGATTACATAGAGACTTATGTTATTTACGGAGAGTTTCTAACAGATAACAATAAATTTCGAAATTTATTTCACCTCTTTCATGTGCATGTCTAGAACATCCTTTATTCGTCAACGTCAGATTAAGTTTCATTCTCCATTTCTTGATCATATATTCTCCAAACATCTAGTATGTAATTTGGATTTACGCAAAAATTATAAATTCATAATGCACACAGATTATTTAAATTCTCCAAAACGTTTACATACTTATCAAAAAAATTATAATTTATCCAATGAAATAAAAACACCATCATGGATAAACTTTAAAAATAATTACACATTGAAATTTACAGTATGTATTTGGCTGCAAGTAATCTTACCACTTTTATAAATGCACTAATTTATCGAAACATAATCCATTTTCTTATATCAACAAGTAATTGAGAATTAAGATCATTTCATATAAATTATTATGGGAAAGTGTCGGGTGAGAATAACTTTTAAAATACGAACGTAAGAATGATGCACATTAGTAGTAAATTGGTGTACATTTAGTACTAACTAGCGTGTGTTCCCGTACCATGTACGGGGTCGCATGTAATAAATATTTTAATAATATATATTTATATTTTATACTATTAATTAGTTTATAAGTAGATTGTAGTTATACTTTATGATTTATAATTTATAGATTATAGTTTCCGATTTATGTTTTATAGTTTAAGTTCATTACTAACTCAACTTAATTAGATTGATAATATAATAATAGATAAAGATATATATATATATATATATAAGATAAAGATATGATATGATATGATAAAAGATAAAAATTGATATTCCTTTTTGTTATATAACTTATTAAATATCTTCTTAATTTTTTTACTTATTTAGTTCAAAGATATATATAAAAATATAAAGTCATATGATGTGGAGGATGATATGGTGGATGATACATTAACCGTCACAGCTACCGTAAAACCACCGGAACGGTGAGAAGCAGTCAAAGTCATAGCCCTTAAAAAATCTAAAAAAAATAAAGAACTCCCAGTTACTGCAATGACCTAACCAATCCACCTTCCTCCAACCTCGCGTGCATTTCACGCGTTTGAATCACCGACGATGACCTTCAAATCTCAACGGCGCAGATCTAATCTTATGTAAACCTCGTTGCCTCTTCTACACCATCTCTTACAGTCTACAGCTGTTCCCACTTTCCTCTTCTGAAGAAAATTCCCCCCTTCCTCTCTCCTCCCTCCATTTCTGTACGCTATACAATCTGATTCTCCTTTTTTCTTGCCTTGATTATCCAATCGCTATCTCCTCGGCGTTTTCCGCCTTCAATTTAGCCTTCCGACACTGGCGAATGGTAGCTGAGCCATCGGATTCGAATCACCGGCTGTAGATCTTACCAGATCCGACCTCTCGCTTTGCAGATCAGACGTGTGATTTGGCCGGTGAGTTCATCTTTTTTGATCTAGATACGCCTTCCTAATTAGATTCGTTTCAATTCAATGAATGCTAACAATTGATTGAATTCAGTATAGTCATTTAAAATCCGAGGGAATATCATTTATTGCCTTTAATTGATTGATTTAATCGTCTGTGTTGCCTTATTGGCTGGATCAATTGGGAATTCTGTCGATTTGAAAGTGCAGAGGAGATCTGAGAAGAAGGCTTTTCGTTGAAAATGGCTCCGAGCATAAGGAAAGCGATGGGCGTGGTGAAGGATCAGACGAGTATTAGCTTGGCCAAGGTGTCAAGCAACATGGCTCCGGAGCTGGAAGTGGCGATCGTGAAGGCCACAAGCCATGATGATGATCCGGCGAGCGAAAAGTATGTAAGGCAGATTCTTACCTTGACGTCCTACTCTAGGGCGTACGTGGACGCTTGCATAATGTCGGTTTCAAGGAGGCTGGGGAAAACCAGGGACTGGATTGTGGCTTTGAAGGCTCTGATCCTTGTTCATAGGCTGATGAGCGATGGGGATCCGGTTTTCCAGCAGGAGATTCTGTATGCCACGAGGAGAGGAACTCGGCTGTTGAATATGTCGGATTTCAAGGACGAGGCTCACTCGAATTCCTGGGATCATTCGGCATTTGTGAGGACTTATGCACTTTACCTTGATCAGAAACTGGAGGTGATGTTGTTTGAGAGGAAGCAAGGAGGAAAGGAGAGTGGTGGTAGTGGACATGGTGGTGAGATTGTTAGGTACGAGCCTAAGGAAGATCGATGGAGATCTCCACCAACCAGACATGGGTATGAGTACAGTGATGATTCGAGATATGGAGGCGGGTCTGGGATGAGGAGATCAAGGTCCTCGGGGGATGTTGGTGAGTCGGGAAGACGAGGGGAGGAGAACAAATCTGTGACCCCGTTGAGGGAAATGACACCCGAGAGAATTTTTGCAAAAATGGGTCATTTGCAGAGGCTTTTGGATCGGTTCTTAGCTTGTCGCCCCACTGGTTTGGCCAAAAACAATAGGATGCTGCTCATTGCATTGTACCCGATTGTCAAGGAGAGTTTCAAGATCTATGCTGATATTTGTGAGGTCCTGGCAATATTGCTTGACAAATTTTTCGACATGGAGTACTCTGATTGTGTGAAGGCATTTGATGCTTATGCGAGTTCTGCAAAGCAGATTGATGAGCTTGTCGTGTTTTATAACTGGTGCAAGGATACTGGAGTGGCAAGATCATCGGAATATCCTGAGGTGCAGAAGATCACTGATAAGCTTCTAGAGACTCTAGAGGAGTTTGTTCGTGATAGATCAAAAAGAGCAAAAAGTCCTGAAAGAAAGCAAGAGGCGGCGACACCGGAACGTCAAGAGGAACCCGTTCAAAATATGAATGAAATTAAAGCATTGCCTGCTCCTGAAAGTTTCACCGCTCCACCACCGCCACCACCCGAGCCTCAGCCTGAGCCTAAACAGCCTCAAGCTGACTTGGTTGATTTAAGAGAGGAATCTGGTTCAGCAGATGATCAAGGAAATAAATTCGCCTTAGCTTTGTTTAACGGTCCAGCTGTCAATGGAAACGGATCGTGGCAAGCATTTCCATCGAATGGGGGACCTGAAGTGACATCAGCGTGGCAAACACCAGCTGCCGAGCCAGGTAAAGCCGATTGGGAGCTCGCTTTGGTCGAATCAGCCAGCAACCTTTCTAACCAAAAGGCGGCTTTAGGAGGCGGGTTCGACTCTTTACTTTTAAATGGAATGTATGATCAAGGAATAGTGAGACAACACACGAGCACTTCTCAGTTGACAGGTGGTAGCGCTAGCAGTGTAGCAATGCCTGGAACAGGTAAGAGCGCGACACCTGTCTTAGCCCTCCCTGCACCAGATGGGTCAGTCCAGACGGTTGGACAAGACCCGTTTGCTGCATCTTTAAGCGTGCCCGCCCCCGCTTATGTTCAGATGGCTGATTTGGAGAAGAAACAGCATTTGCTTACTCAAGAACAGGTTTTATGGCAACAATATGCAAATAGTGGAATGCAAGGTCAATCTAGCTTGGCTAAGATCAGTGGAGGTGGCTACTACGCGCCTGGTGTTGCAAACCCTATGATGCCATACGGGATGCCGCCAATGAACGGGATGATGCCGCCTAATAATGGGTACTACTATAATCAAATGTGATCACTTTCTGTGTTTCATTTAGCTATGGATTACTTCTTGATTTTTTTTGGTTGAGCCTTTTCATCTTTGCGCTGTATTATTGATGAAATATGAGATCTCTTGGTTCCTAGTTGTTCTGTAGATGGTATGTGCAATTGAAACTGTGTCTGAGGGATGAAGTTTGAAACTTTTGTTGAAGGGTTGGTAATTTCTGGGCATGGCTGTGTTATTATTGTATTAGCAGGTCACTTGTATTTTCCATCATGTGGTTCATCTCCTGTGTACAAGATTGAGTTCTTTTCTGACATTTTCTTTGCCTATTTAGCCGTTGTTTGTAAATTTTGATCTCATATTTAAGGGATGCCATTTCATACCCTTTTTTGAGGTCATTGTTGTAATACAAAAGAGGATTCACAAATTTGATTACAAAAACTTAAAATACTACCATTTCAAACTATATGTTCAACTTACATGCCAAACATAGATTAAACAAGATTACTTGTTAACTTGCAAATGTGAAATTGTGAACATACTCCAATGCAACACAAACACAAAGAGTCTAGAAAAGAGTCACTGAAATAAACTACTACTTTTTCCAACCTACAACAACATTAGCACTACATCATCATACAAGTTAGGTCCTTAACAAAATCATTAGGCGCGCTATTTACAAAAATCCAGCACATTGACAAGGCTCACAGAAAACTAAACTTACCATCCTTGAAAGAACCCTCGAACTCTCGAGAGAATTTGCAGACAAGCTTTGGCTGCTGAGAAAACCGATTATCCTCGTCCATCTCCACCGCCCGTCTCTTCCTTGTTTCTGAACCGCTCTGTGATTCCATCATGCCTGTAGACAAACACAAATCGGGACACAAAGGAAGCAGATTGGATGTTGCAGCGATTTTCCTAGGGGCGGAAACCGAAAGAGGAGCCAATCTCAATGACAAATCACATGCCAATTCTTCAGGCTGATCCTCTTCATTTAGGGGAGGAGGAGGCATAAAGCCAGGGTGAGATTCAGACGGCAGGTAATTTCCATAATACAAAGGAAAAGCCGAATAAGGTGTTACTGGCGAGATATTGGTGTCGGCATTATACATGTGAAAGTCACATTTCTGTGGACCCCGTCCTAGGAGCTCGGAGTTTAACATAGTTGGATGTTGAGGTGAAAGAGTCGAGGTTGTATTAAGCAGACCATCGCCTTTGGTTAGGCTGTAAGGACCAAGGTAGAATCTCGGGTTGCTGTTTCTTTGGCTCCTTGATGCTCGTCTTGGAATGCAACCTAAGTGGAGGGCAGCTGCACACACAAAAATACAATGGCTTCATATGAGTTTCATGTAGTAAACACATAACACGTTTATTTGTAAGTCTTATATCTTACGAGTTACGACCCTTTTATGAATCAACTAAACGAAATTTGTTGTCTTACTCAGTTGAGAAACTCGAAACGGTTTAATTAGCACAGCATTCATTTTTCAACCATAATAATTGCTTCACTATAAAGAATGTTTCATGGGGATAACACCCAAAAAACAACAAGCTAAAGCCATATCAAGAACCCATGTATACAGCATCAGTAAATAGCATCACCTAAAGAACAGGCTTGCAACAAGAACAAGAATGCATCAGCAAACATGAAAATATCTTAAACTTGAGTACAAGTTTCATTCACCTCCCAAATGTCATTGAGCTGAAGAAGACCAAGCTAAGACCCCCAAAACATCTAAGGACACGCTCATCTATTGCCTTTACAATCAAGACTAAATGGGATAGAAGCTGTATCATCACTGAATTGCACAATTTGCAAGCTCAAATCTAGCCTAAAGCTGGTGTTTCTTACTTAGATCCAAAAAGAAAAGCTCTTTTCAGAACTAGGCACTCCAACTCTATAAAGTATAAACCAATCTCACTTCACCTAGGCACTCCAACTCTATAAAGACTGCCTAATAACCAAAATAAATCAAACCCACTTGAAAAAATTGGATATTTCAGGCCTTGAATAACCTAAATTTAGCTAAGCAAAAATCATACCTTCAATACAAGGCTGCAAAAGTTCCCCAGTCTCAGAATCCTCATCTCGCCGGATAATGGTGTCAATAGCATCATTCACTCTCTCCAGAAGTGTCTTCGGATCCATATACTCAACCTAGCAAAATGTGCACAAAACCCACAAGGGTTATAGAAAAAAGCACACCAAACAAAAGCCCTATTCAAGAGAAAAGAAAAGTCAATTTATTTGCATGAGTTTCTTCAAAATTGAGGCATGAACCTCTGAATTGGCTTTGGAATACATGATTTCCTCAGCTTTCAGCACAACAATGGGCAGCTTTTCCTGCCATTCCTTGTTCTTCTTAGTGGGTAAGCTGTGAATCTCATGAGCAATCCTGAAATACAAAAGGGTCATCTGAAATTAGGCAAACCTAACTTAAAAGTAGAAAAGACCAAGAATTTCTACAACAAAGAACAAGAAGAAAACCTGAAAATCTCCTTGATTAGAGATCCTCTAATGGGTTGGTGTCTTTCACTGTGCCAAGCTCTTCTCACACACTCATAAGGCCTAGGCCCCGGACGAGGCATCTTGACAAAGCAAAGAAAGAAAGAAAGGGAAAAGATGGAAGAAGACTGAGAGGAGTTTTTGAAGAGAAGAAGAAAATTAATTCTGCTTCTGTGGGTTTGCCTTTGTCTCTCAGCTTCTGGTGTCCTTTATGGGGTGGTGTACTTGGAATTGAGAATGGGACAAAGAGAAGGACAATGAACAAAAGAACATTGAACCATACCCCCCATTTTACATGAAAAGAAAGGGAGTGACTTTTGTTTTTGTAGTTTTTTTCCCACCTGCCATCAAGTTTAAAACAGTTTTTTTGATGCTAATTTGACATTTTCCAACTTGTTTTATGCACTATTATTGCAAGTACACAAGCTTGTTCAATAAAGCTGCCATTGGTAAAGAATCTCAATCAAAACTTTAAACTAATGATCAAGATTGATTAGCACCCATAAAAGATTCATCAATTCAAGATGAGATCTTTTTGGGTCAATTTTCTTGGTCATTTAGAGGTTATAGTTTGAGTATAGTGTGAAATATTGAATAGGAACATATGTAAGTGGATGAGGGAATGTGTTATCATTTTCACTCTCTTTTGTGACATGCCTTTATTTCCCAAACTTTAAAGACATGGAAGTGAAATGGGGATGGGGTAGGGTTTTGTGTGTATTGAATTGGGTGTGTCCCCCACTTGGCCACATGCTTCCATCCCCATAAGTCTCCTTTCTTTATCCAACAGACCTCCTCTCTTCCTGGCCATTCAAATTGGGCTGCTTCTTAAGCTTTGAATTTTGATGGGTCTTCTTCTATATTATCCTTTTTTGTCTTTTATTTAGTCTAGTGTAACATAAAAAATGTAAGAACTAAATGTTTTTAACTCTTTTTGAGCGAACATGTTTTAACCCTTGTTACTTGTTAGCAATTCAGACTCTATTCACTGAGACCAGCTGCAATGGTATCGGCGTGGTGCCGGCAAGGAGATACGGCAAGGATGCCGTGAGTTTTCTTCCCCATTGATGACACCATGCCACGGCAAGGGAGATGGCAAGCAACGCCACGGCATGCGACGCCGGCTGGCGTGGCCCAATCTTCCGCTTTATATTTTTTTTTTTTTTTTAAAGGGGCTGCCACGTGGCAGCCCCTGATTGGTGAGTTGTATTAATTATTTAATTTCACATTACACCTCCTAATCACTAAAACGCTTATAACTTAAAATATAAAAATGATAAAAATAAATAAAAATTACCAGCGGCTTTATTTTTCCGAGATCTACAAATAGAGACCAATATTGATTATATTTGGAGCCTCCTACCTCGATCTCTCAATTCCGATTATTTATTCTATTGTTAATATATTGTTAAATTGTGAATATAATTATTATAAATTTATTAGTTAATTTTATTCGAATTAAATTAATCGTAATATGGATGTAATTGTGTTTTCTTTGGATAGATCCGACGGTGGAGAGAGATTATCCGTGTGTTTTCTCTCGATCGATCCGACGGTGGAGAAAGACCATCACGAGAAAGCACACGGATAGCCACGTGGCGCCATCAGATTGATCTAGAGAAAGCACACAGATAGGTTGTATCCACCGTTGGATCAATTTAGAGAAAGCACAATTTCAACATCTTACCACCGTCGGATCAATCTAGAGAAAGCACAATTTCTAAGCTCTATAAATAGAGCTTATAAAATAAACATATTTAATGTACGATGTCGCGGCACCACTGGGAGAAACGCAAACGATGTCGCGGCATCGTCCTAAAAGTGCACTCCATGCCGCGGCATGGAGCGGCACCATTGTGGGCAGTCTAAGGCTTCGTTCAACAAATGGAATTGGAATAGTAGTTAAAACTCGAAATGAAGCTCAATGATTAGATGTAGATAAAGATGAATGGATTCTCCGTGCTATATAAAAGAATTACAGTACTTGAACCAAAGTAATACGTGCAGTAAAACTAGTGTACTGTAATGAAAGGGAAAGGGTTCACAAGACAAACAGTACAACCTCTCTTACCTACCCTTTCTAATCTCTCAATCCTATAATATAATTTATGTTTTTCTAATCGGGTATTTCAAAAAATTCTTATTACTTTTCTTTTATGTCTTTTGTCTTATTATACCCATCACATTCAATTACCCTATATTTGCTCTTTTTTTACATCAAAACTCACACTAACTTATTTTTTATTTTCTCTCTTCTACATAAAAATTCACCCCCTCTCACATTCTCACTTTTTCTTTTCATAACCTTAATTTTCCTCAATAACGACAAACAGAAATTATATATCGAGGGACGGAGGGAGGACTTCTCAACCATAATGTTACCTCAATCATGGGGCAACTCACAACAAACCACTGATAATAGTATATGCATTTTAATTCCTTATTGCAAGCAAACATGAAGAAAAATACGAGTACAGTACATAGATACTGTGGAAGTGACTGTTTTGTTACTACTGAATAGTTGCATTTCAAAATTTCTGTGTGTGAATAAGGCGTTTTATATTGGAAATTTGAAAAAGGGGCTTAATGTGCATAAGCTCTCTCTTCTACGAGGGTTCCCTGTTTATTGGTCCACCCGACATTGTCATCAAGTAATGTTGTAATGTTTGAAAATCTAACATATACTGTTCGGGTGTGACTATTTGAGAGAAAGACAACAATAGAAACAGAAAATGAGAAAAAACATACAAATGTAACATGTTTCGTCAGTGTCTTACATCTACAAGCAGAACAATTCTGATTAGGAGACTTCAAGATTTTTCGGATTATTATAATGCTCTTCTGTGTCCTAAATTGACTTGATCTGATAAGTGGTCAAAGTAGAAATCATAGACCCTCAGGTGTGTGATTCGAATTAAAGACATTAAGAGTAACGACATATTCAGTAGAAACATTACCCTAGACGCAAAATGTTTAAATCCCTTTAAATAAAATTAGATGCCTCTGAATAAAGAATCTAAGTGAAATATACTGAAAACAAGATTTCTTACATATGACCACATGAATTTAGAAGAACCCTTCACATTCCATATAAATCCAAAAATATGTACAAGATTCCATGGCTATTAAACATTGCCTAAGTGCCTAACATTGCGTGCAATTGAGTGAAGTTAAAACAATGTGGAGAGATATCCAACACTTTGAATACACATCAGTCACGTAGATAGAGTATCAAATCAAAGTGACCAAAAATGGAGAAAGAAAGGGAACAAGAAGAAAGGAAATTTGAAGGTGAAGAAGAAAAAAGCAGAAACAATAAAACTTTTAGCAGATGAGTAGGTTTGCTTTTGTGTGGACATCAACCCATGATTCCCTTGCTAGCTAGGAATCTCATCATGCTCTTGTTTACAATATTGGATATATATACACGATTCTTATATACAGCCCGGTACTTTATTCAAACAACGCCGGGTCCCTCGCGTTCTGCGAGGGCACGTACACTCGCGTTACGCGAGATTAACAAAAAATTAGGTTAATTTCATGCATGCTAATCTCGCGTTCCGCGAGTGTACGTGTCCTCGCAGAACGCGAGTGTCACGTCCCTCGCAGAACGCGAGCTTAGCATGTCAGATGGACGTTGTTGTGCGCCATTACTACATGTCTTGTCCCCACCTAACTATAATAACTACCCCCTTATTTTAAGTATTCCGTAACACCTATTAACCCTACCCTAACACCTCTTTTTATCATCTTTCACCTCTTTCACCCTCCATTAAAACCCATTTTCAAAACCTTAAAACTTCAAAACACTCTAAAAACACCTAAAATAATGGAAGATGAAGAGGAATTCAACAAAGGAGGGAATGAAGATGGTGGTTCATCAAGTTACCATTCAAATGAGGTAATGTTCTTACTTAATTTTTGAATTTTAATTTGTTTTGCACCATTAAGAGCTAAAATGAACTTATTATGTTGTATTTCATGTTAAATCTAGTAGTAGTAGTAAGTGTTGAAGAGATGACTTTTGCATATAATGTCAAAAACTTAGATGTGTTCATGTTTTTAGGGTTTTTATGGTTTTTAATGTAGAAACTCATGTTATGTTAAAATATCCCGTTGAAGGACTAGTTTCAGGAAATAGCAACTTCTCGCGTTCTGCGAGAGGAAGCCCCTCGCGTCACGCGAGAAGTGCCTCCCTCGCAGAACGCGAGAATTTGCACATTACAGAGTATTAACAGAAGCATTGTGTATAGGTGAATTTTTCTTTGTTCACTGGATTGAATGCAATCCAGTTGAATGACTACACCTACCCCTCGCGGAATACGGTGCCCGTTTCGCCACCGTCATTTGATTTAGGGATTGACGACTTTGGATATTATCATCAACCATCTTTATATGAACAACATGTGCCATCTACATATGAATTGCCTGTGCCATCTACTTATGAGTTGCCCGTGCCATCTACTTATGAATTGCCCGTGCCATCTACTTATTCCATGCCATGTACATATGAGGTGCCATCAAGCTATGATGCGTTTGATTCACAATTTGCTAACCCACCAACAAACGTAGGAGAGGAGATGTGTTTTCTTCCCTCTTTACGCACTGCACCAAAGTTTGATAGTCCCGTATGTGAGGAAGAGGTTGTTTCTAGGGATTATTCGGAATATTTCACTACGGAGCAAGTGTTTGCCTCTAAGGAGATCGGTCATTTGTGGGCTTTGAATGTTGCAAAGCAACACAAGTTTATGATCTCTATTGGAAGGAGTGTACCATCTAAACCGGGGCAAAGTGGTAAGATTCAAATCATTTGTGAGAAAGGGGGAAGCCATAGGCCTAAAGGTGTCGGTGTTAGATCAAACACAAAGAGCAAGAAAACGGGGTGTAAATTTCAGTTGAAGCTCATGGAGAACCGGGTTGAAGAGAATTGGAGATTAGTGGTTGTTTGTGGTTTGCACAACCATCCTATTGGAGATAGTTTGGTCGGGAATGCATTTGCCGGGAGGCCAACCCCGGATCAAAAGAAAAAGGTTCGTGAGATGGTACTTTCACATTGTTCTCCAAATCAGATTTACACTGAGATAAACAAGGATCCCGGAAGTTGCACAAAGAAGAACCAAGTGTACAATTTGGTAAGACATATAAGGGAAGAGGAAATGGAAGGTAGAACCGTGGTTCAAGAATTCTTTCACCAATGCAAAGAGAGCAACTACTTCATGGAGTATAGGCCAAGTGCAACGAACCCTTCGATAATAGGCGACTTGTTCTTTGCTAGCCCCGAATCAATGAAACTCTTAAAGGCGTTTCCATATGTCCTTTTGATGGACTCGACTTATAGCACGAACAGGTAAGTATTTATCATTCTGTGTTTATGTTGTATTTATCTTACTGTATTTTGGTTCCAGGTACAATGTTCCCTTCCTGGAGATAGTCGGTTTGACTTCTACATGGAAGAATTTTGTTGTGTGCGGGGTATGGTTAGAGGCTGAGAGCGAGGATAGTTATTTAATTATGGGCGTTGCAGCAGCTGCAGACGATGTATTTGAGAATAGGAGCATCGCCTACTTGCTTCGTCACTGACCGTGAGATGGCTCTTATGAATGCAACAGACAAGTTATGGCCAAATGCAAAGTTTCTCTTATGTAGGCGACATGTAAGGAAGAACATAGAGGCGAGAGCCAAGATAGCTATGGGCACACAAGCATTGGGGGTTCATATTTCAAATGATTATTATAACGTGTTCGAACAAACCACTGAAGAAGATTACAAGAGTACTTTGAAGAAACTTGAGGACGAATGGCGAGCTTATCCAGCCGTATTGAAGTACGTGAGAACGAATTGGCTAAACCGTTACAAAGAAAGACTTGTTTCAGCATGGACGGATAATGTCTTCACTCTCGGGAATAACACGACAAACAGGTATGTTCTGTTATTTATGTCTACCTTCTACATATGATAAAAAGAGCTTCTGTAATGCACACCTCGCAGAACGCGAGGGCATACCACCTCACAGGTTCTGATTTGTATTTGCATTTTATTGTTTTTCGAACATTTTAGAGTTGAAGGAGCACATTCAACTGGGAGCACCCTGTTTCCTATAGGTTCGTCTCGCGTTCTGCGAGTGGTGTACACCTCGCGTTCTGCGAGTGGTGTACACCTCGCGTTCTGCGAGTGGTGTACACCTCGCGTTCTGCGAGGTGATGCAAAAAACGAACAGAATTGAAGCAACACCAACATATCCCTAAACATAATCCAACAAAATTATCCACGCAACAAAACACCTAAGAAAGCAATCCAAAACACAATCCAAAACACAAAACGAAAGGCTACTCGTCTTCTCGTGGTCGGAAGGGAGCGAGATTTGACATACATAGTAGCATTTGGGCGTGATATGAATCAAAATCCTCTGGAGTGGCAAACCGATACCGGTCCATGTCATTGTACACCCGGCCAATCACCTATACGCAAGTAAACATTCATTCTATGTTAATATTAGAGACAAACAAAGACTAGAAACGCAAGATAAACCAAAACAATTAATATTACCTGTCTCTCAGTAATCATCCCAGGGATTGCAGGACGGATATACCTATGGGTCCTCTTGATGTACCAATCCATGTAATCATGGGAGCATTCATGTGGTGCATAGGCAACTGGCCCCATATCATCGACAGACAAAGAGTGAACATCTCTTGACTCCCAAAGCCATTGGTTGGCGTCATAAAAAACACTATAACACCTAATGTTTTTCAACCTATGAGCTTTGAGCGGTTCGATGACTGGCCTAGGAATACGCTGCACTCTCCCAAATTGTCTCGGACACCTATCAGGCATGTGTGGTTCGGTGATGTCACAGCAAGATAGCACCCCGTGAAATAGAGCGGGAGCAAGCTCAGGATCGGTGAAGTCTTGTGCTCCATACGGGTTCCAACATACCTAACAAAATGACAGAAAAACGCATGGTGAAGTCTGCTTTACACCAGAAAATGCGGAAAATAGGACAAAATGCAGAAACTTGCATTTTCTCGCGTTCTGCGAGTATGTGCCTCCTCGCGTTCTGCGAGTGGTGTACACCAGAAAGGCCAGAAAATGCAGAAACTTACCATCTCCGGCATAAGAATATCGAGCGCTCCCCTATAGTCCCTTCCGACTTGCCCCTTCTTCAACTTTACATTCTTAGGCATCCACCGGTATGCCCATGGTTGCTCCGCTCTCCACCGAGGACGTTCAGTAGGTCGGAAGTGTGGGAAGTAGTTGTAGATCCATGCCTAAGAAATACAAAGTACGTTAAATATGAAAATATATATAAGTATGTAAATTAAACGCTTAGAAAGTATAATACCTGCAACAAGGTGTAACAGAAAGACATATGGGCACAACCCTGTCGTGTACATACCTTACATGGAGATTTGTAGTGAAAAGAGGAAGAAGAAGTAGGTTGAAACGAGAGAGATGGTGAGAGGCGGCGGTAGAAAATTGTGTGTGATGTAAAAAATGGGCCGAGTAGGGTTTTTCCCCTTTTATAGGGAAAAAACACCCTCGCGTTCTGCGAGCTGACGCACCCTCGCGTTCTGCGAGGATACGCTCCCTCGCGTTCTGCGAGGATACGCTCCCTCGCGTAACGCGAGGGTGCGTTATTTAGGAAACGCGAGGATGCACATTAAAGCGTATTAACAGAAGCATTGTAGTTAAGTGTGCAAAATAACACATTTTTAGTGTCTTTTTTAAGGCGATAAAGCCCAATTCGGCAAAAACGTCATCGAAACTTTATCGAAATGGAATGAAACTTTGTTTCAATCCTTATAATGTCTATTTGATCATGTGTGTAACTTGAAATTAAGATTTCTTCCTTTGGAAGTGAAACCTAGTTTGAAAACCGAACGAGGTCGCAATATGTATGACACACCATATAAATAAAGAAATATAATAAGGTTCAACACTTCAAAGGTGCAACATAATAAGGTTCAACACAATAAGTAATTCTAAACAAACAACATTAAAAGGAACAAGCAAACAAAGAAGGTCGATAAATTTTCAAAAGAAAGATCTAACGACGAGGGTTGAACGGCCTGAAGAGGTTCCTGAATTCTCGTGCGGTCATCCTTGGTCTAGTGGATGGTTCCCCTCTCTCCCTTTGACGTTCTTGTCTCTCCCGTTCACGTCGCTCATGTTCTTGTCTCTCCCGTTCACGTCGCTCACGTTCTTGTCTCTCCCGTTCACGTGTCTCCCGTTCAAGCATATCAAAGTTGTCTCCCATGCTAGACACCGTACTAATATCAGAAATATCAGATTCTTGATTGGAATAGGACATCTGTATAATCACAAACCTGACCAAATTATAGTTACATACTCAATCAAATTCATAATCTATACAAACAACAACAATGCTTATAATCATAGTAGTCTTGATCTGCGACAGCATGACGCTCGCGTTCTGCGAGAGTCATGACCTCGCGTTCTGCGAGTATCATGACCCTCGCGTTCTGCGAGGGGTGTAGCGTTCTGCGTCAATTTGCATTATCATGAGTTTCCGGCAACAGTTTCCGGCGAGAATTTCAGGCGAAAATTCAAAATCAACATCCACTCATCCACCATAATTCAAAATCATCATCTTTCATCCATTATACAACCATTTCTAAAACAACATTCAATATCAAAACATCATATAATATGCAATTTTCTATACTAACAACATATATTCATCTAGAAACAACATTAGAAAGCATAAGAGTATAAGAAACATACCTTATATGGAGATTTGTAGTGAAAAGAGGAAGAAAAACTAGTTTGAACCGAGAGAGATGGTGAGAGGCGGCGGTAGAAAATTGTGTGTGAGGTAAAAAATGGGCCGAGTAGGGTTTTTCCCCTTTTATAGGGAAAAAACACCCTCGCGTTCTGCGAGGATACGCTCCCTCGCGTAACGCGAGGGCCCGGACGTTATTTAGAAAACGCCCGGGCTGTATTTAGCAAGGGCCTATATATAGAGAGAGATTTATGTAAACTTATAAATGATAACACTTGGGCAAGTTGGAATAAAAGCTTGAATAGAACTTTAACCCTGTAGAAAAAAGTTTTTTGGCTAGAAGTTTATATGTTGTTGATAGAACTAATGATGTTTATTAACCATATCTCTTTCTACCAAAAGAAGACGATGTACAAGCCAATTCTACATTGCTTTTTTCGGGGGTCTTAATGGTCTGGTTTGATAAGCCAGAGCCTCTCTATCTCCAGACCGAGATACGGTTAACATACAGTGTTAGACCCTTTCTAATATCAGTGTCTCCACATACGATTCAAGTAAGAATTGAACTCATAGAACTTTGAATAGACTGCTTAAAGAAGCCTAATGTCAATTATAAGTTATTGATAATTGAAGTGTAAGTGGATAGAGATTATAATTGTATGACATTGTAATAGAGTGGGGAATTTGAAATTGAGACATGAAACTTCATCTATCCGTGTCCAATTAAAACAAATTTCATCTTGGGCTGATAATAGTGGCCCATAACACATTTCTAAAAACAGCCCAACTAAAAGTATTGGTCCACGGACTTGGCCCACACTGCTCCCTGGTACATTTTCACGTTATAATAACAAGATGAGCAAAAGGCATTTATAAATTATGATAGAAATTTCATAAATGTATCTACTAAGCTAGCTCAAATAAAATCTAGTACTGCGACTTTTCATAATAAAAAATTCGAAAATGTAGGAACGTACGTTAACTATGTGGATTTTTATTCAAAGATCGTACGTCGCTATTAATATTATTAGCCTTAAGCTATATACATATATATAGATTGTATATATATCGACAATAACCATTCAAGACCAACAACCCAAAACAAAATAACCAAAAATAAAAAAACACTAGGTTATTTTCCCGCGTTTCGCGCGGTCCAAACGCGTTTTATTTCTGTTGATATTTTTGTACTTAAAGATGTTATTTTAATATATGTATTTTTGGAGTAACTTTTAATAAAAGAATAGAATATCTCTTATATATACCAAAATCAAACAGTCGTTGACGGTACTTGAATTGCTCTCCATCGCCCTACGGATTGAAGGCGAAGAGTGAAAAACGAAAAAAGATGAAAATGGTAGAAATATCAACCAATTAAGCACATAGTTATGGTTTTATTAGACATTTAATGAATCTCAATTGTCATTACTTTGGGCAATACCAACCAACTTGCAGCATTTAAGTGGTACAAATCGCATTTACTTTTACTTTGACAACAACCAACTTTTATATATATACTAGATGCGAAAACCCGCGCTTCGCGCGGGTATGAAATGGTTAATCACCAGCGGTTATCCGCGTTGGATGGCTTGTATTTTTGTTACGTATTTCAACGTTGTGTTTGTTTTTTTGGTTTCCCTTATATGCTTATTTGCCTATTACTAAATGATGTATTTTCTTTTGTTTAGCTTTCCCTTATATGGGTTTCTTTTAATGTCAAAGGGCATAGACGGTATATATTTTGATGTTAGATAGGCTTGTGTGTTTTGGCTGAATAACTACTTCACCAATTTCATATTTTGTATATTTTCCCCTCATAAAGAATTTTTGGTAATAACGAAACAAAACACATATCGACATCCGGACCGACATTATTTTTTTTGTTTGAAATACGTGTAGCAGTCCAAGGTTTTGTTTTGGGTTTGATTTTCCGTTGTTTTGTTGTATTTTTAGTGACTGGGCTTTGTGTTTTTAAATGGGATGACTTTGTTATTGGGTCAAAAAAAATACGCGAAATCTCTATTTCCCTTATATTTTGTGATCTTTCTTCCTTCGGTCATTATGACACTGTTTGTCGTCGTTCATTTTGTTGTGCAGTTGCCCTCTTCCACTGAGTGATCCAGTCAGTACTGCTGCTTGAAACGTCGCCCACACTAATCGAAACAGCCCCGTCATTGGGGTGAATGACCCACCTTCTCCAGAGTTCATACTCTTTGAATCTATTGTATTGTTTAACTATGTTCTTTAATATTGGGAGACCGAGGTTGCAGTGAGGTGTGACAAAGGTTGAGGTATAGTACATTTATATAAAATTGATGGGACCAATCATAAAGACAATTGTAATAGTGTTGAGGTTGTATCGGATGATAAAGATACACCGAATTAAGGAATTAATTATTTCTTAGACTATATTAGGTAGTTCACATTTTTTATGGTAATAGCAAATTATTGTATGCATAATGCATTCCATAGGTGTGTTAGCAAATCAATTTAATTAATATTTTGATACATGCATCAATATTTTCCGTATTGAAGTGATGGTGTTTTGGCAACTGTAATTTAGTCAAATACATATGTACAATTATAATGAGGGTGTATTTTATTTAGGTATCGGTTTTAATGGTAGTAGACAACAAATGTGTGCATTCAGTACTTCATATACCCAAACATGGAATATAAATTAACTACCTCATTAAAAAGGTTTAAGAAATATATGATTATTTGCCGGTTTGGAGTGATAGTTTTTTCCCACCTCAGTATTTTATTTCAAAACATATGCACGAAAGTTGTAGTGATCTTTGTTATTATATTCCTTAGGCCGCTTCTGTCTTGTAACTTTATTTATGGCAATTAGTATTGGAGTAATGATATCACATCAAAAAAAGTGATGTTGTGTATTTCCTTTCTTGTACTGCAGGTGAAAGTGGACATACAACAATAAACAACTATCCAGGTACCCAACATTACAGTAAGATAGGGTAAACCATAGCTTATCTAATGATGCGGGGATAAGCCGCAGTTGCCGACCTAGACACCAAACTCGAATAGGAACTCGAACAGAGAAGATAGGCGGAATTAGAATGAGATGAAAGAAGGATAAGTCGAATGATAGGCCAATTGGAACCAAATCAAACAACGATAAAACCCTTGAACTTAAGAACAAGAACCTCACCGAATGATGAAGAAACCCCAACGGATGATTACAACCAAACACAATGACTTTGGTGGGTCAAGGCACCTGGAGGTTGCTCTATGGAGTCCCGATAGCACCAACCTTATGGAGGAGATTGACACACACAAGCACAACTAGGGCCAACTGAACGACAATGCACACGGGGCACTCTTCTCACAAAAGCTCTCTTTTGGGAGGAAAAACGATAAACGTTGTATTCAATATCAAAGTCTGGGGGGGGGGGTAAAACAATAACTAAGGCAGCCTTATATAGGGTTCATAAGGATGCCAACTAAAGAAATAAACAATAAAAGCAAATCCTAAAAATAATAATAATCCGAGTAACAATTTAAACATTCGAACATATTGTTTTAGGAGGAGGCCTCGGCGAATGAGCCGCGGGCGCGGTTAGTGAGCCGCGGGCGCGTTCAGGAGGAGGCCTCGGCGAATGAGCCGCGGGCGCGGTTATTGAGCCGCGGGCGCGGTTGGAGCCGCGGGTGCGGTTATGGAGCCGCGGGTGCGGTTGTAGACATGTCGCCGACAGCTCTTTTTGAAACGGCTCGTTCTCTCTCGTCTGATATCGGAATTGAGCGATTCCAAAGCCTAGAGTTTCGTCTTGAAGTCTAGTTTGTTTCATCTTCAGTACTTGACTTCTCATCTTGACTCGAACCGGATCTCTACGAGCTTGAATGGCTACAATACGAGCTCGGGCTACTATCAATGACTTGAATGATGGCTCATAGCGATCTTTAGCCCTAGCTCCAGTGGTTAGCACATCTTTAGATTTAGGACGGGGCGTCCTTGATGATAGCTCAGATGCTCCCGCATCATTCTCCCTTTCTTGAAAAGGATTCGACCTCGAATCATATTTGATATGAATGATTGGACGATCTTCATAGGCGTCATCCTCTTTAATGCACAACTTCCTCTTGAATGCCTTGAGTGCATAGCTCCACCTTGAGGAAACGATGGATTGTTGCTGGAGTGCATTGCTTTCATTCATTCCTTTAGCTCCTTTGTCCTTGTCCTTCCTCTTGTCATACTTATCAGTGACCTGCAAGAGAACCATTGGTGGAAGAACAACATCTTTTCTAGGGAAGGTAAACGAATAACAACTAGCAAAGCCATCATGAGCAACTCTTTTATCATACTGCCATGGATATTCCAATAAAAGTTGACAAGCTTGCATAGGCACAACATCACATAAAATATCATCATAATGTTCTAATGTCATGGCTTCCTTAGCATGCTTGTTCAAGTTCCAATCAACACAGTCATTAATCCAACGCAGTTTTAAAGGACTAGGGTAGCATAATGTAGCAATTTGCAATTTAGTTTTCAATTCCATGCTAGCAATATTACCACAACTACCTTCATCAATAATCATGTTGCAATCCTCAACTTTATCTAGACAATGAGTTTCTCCTAGAATTTCAACGCAATGAGCAGTTTGTACATGCAAATCTTTCCTATCAATTGAATCAACATGCTCATACTCAATTTCAACTTCATTATCTAAATCAGTTTTAAGATCATCAACACAAACAACATCATCAATGCTATCACCTTTTTCATATTCAATCTCAATTTGTTCTAGGTGATTAAGCATATCAGGACAATCATTAATCATATGATTTCTACTTTGACAGTTTAAGCACAAAACATCTTCAATTTTAGTAGAAAGATTAGAAGTGCTCCCTGGGTTAACTGCTTGTGATGGAGAGGCAAGCCTTAGATTCCTTTCTGGCTTCTTATCCTTTTCCTTCTTCTTGGCAGCCTCTTTGACTTGACAACTCCAACGCTCAAGCTCGGCTTCTACGTTAGCAAAGCTGTTTTTCACTACCGCTTGCACTCGCGCTTGCCATTCTTCTGTAGCCTTCTCTATTTCTTTTTGCTTCTTGGCCTTTGTTCTCCTCTCAATCTTGATGGCCAAGTGCAACAATTCTTCCATGGAGGAGTAGCTATACAAATATACTTTGTTAGCTAAATAAGAGTTTAGTATATGAAGATACCTATTCATAGTAGTTTCCTCATTTTCATGCACATTAGCTCGAACCATAGCAGCCTTCATTGCATTGTATGTCTCCTCTGCTGACATGGTTCCTTGCCTCAAATTATCCAACCTTTGCCTGAGCTTACGCGCGAAATATGGAGGCACAAAACGAGCTCTCATTAAGGTCTTCATTTGCCTCCAAGTGTTCACATATGGATCAAGTGCTCTTCTCCTTTCTTCCTCAAGATTATTCCACCATTTCAGTGCATTGCCGGTAAATTCACGAACAACAAATCTTACCTTTTGGAATTCCATGAAGTTATGACAACTCCAAATCTGCTCAACCTTGGCTTCCCATTCCATATACTCATCCATGTCCCAACCTTCAAATCTTGGAATGTTCAGCTTGATCTTGGCAAGACCAATTTGCTCTAGCTCACGTCCTCTTCTTCTTTGGACATCTTTGTATGGTTGCCAATCTTCACTCTCCATGTACTCCTGCTGATATCCTCTTGGAGGCCTCCTTTTGGGAGAAACTAACCTGTCCATTATCAAAGAAAAGACTAACACAGAACAATGTTACGTGAGTGTAAATGAAAACAACTCGCTAGTGTTTACTCTCGTATGTTTTCCTCTGCACTCTCTCTCAATTGTCGTTGCAACCAGCTTTTCTTTGATGAATTGACTTGTATGGATCAATAACCCACTAAGTTGAAACTACCTAACTCCTAGCAATATATGAATGATGGTAGAGATGGAGATGGCAGGCGTAGTGCGGGGTTTCAACTGTAAGGTTCTGACTGAAACAAAAGACTGACTCAATGAAAGAAAGAAAATAAGACTCGAAGGCGTTTTGCAAGAATGAGAATGCAAAACAGAGATATGAGTTAAGCTTCGAATTTCAAGAAGAGCCAAAAGGAAGCGTACCTTAACTTGTTCCGATTGATGTTGATTGAAGGATCGAAGACGGAGTCGGGAGGGTTAGGTAACAATTGGGGCTCGTATCTGAAGATTTTTCGAACTGTGGCTTTTGAGGCTAAGCCGCGGGTGCGGCTTGAATTCCGCGGGTGCGGTTTTTTTGAGGCTAAGCCGCGGGTGCGGCTAGGGTACCGCGGGCGCGGTTTCTGAGGCTAAGCCGCGGGTGCGGCTAAGGTACCGCGGGCGCGGTTTCTGGCGCGTCCTGTGGTTTCTCACTTCCGTTCGGGCTTGTTCAACCCGATTTCCTTTGAGTTCTTGAGATCCGATTTAAACAATATCAATGAAACTAGACTTGACTCAACAAAACGTAAAACAAACTACTAACTTTGAGACTTTTCGATTCTTCTTTTTTTTTTGTATTTTTTTTTTTGATTTTTTTTTGTCTCAACTAAACAAAACGAAATTACAGACTTGATGTGAGATATTAATCTCAGCAAAATTGAAAATAAATAAAAATAACAACTAACTTGATTTCCTTGTAGAAAGATAAGATTCCCTTGTAGAAAGATAAGATTTCCTTCTTTGAAGATCTTGTTTGGGCTTCAAGGAAAGAAATTCCAGCAATTCTTTTGGGTTTCTGATGGCTGCGTTTTGGTAGGGATGGATAGATTTTGAGATGGATGAAGGGCTGAATGGATTTTGGGAACAAGGGTGCTCCAAACTCCAATCTTTCGATCTCCACCAACACTAATCGATCCAAGCTTCTTGCACACAACCTGTAATGACTCAACAAGAAATATCAAAGCAATGGAAGACTCAAAATCAATTTCTGAAAGAAACTGACAAACAAGAAAATAAAAGCTGACTCTTTTTGTGATTTTCTGGATAGGGGGTCTCTTGATGTTCTTGTGAAGACGAATGGTGTCAACACAGCTCTGATACCAATTTGATGCGGGGATAAGCCGCAGTTGCCGACCTAGACACCAAACTCGAATAGGAACTCGAACAGAGAAGATAGGCGGAATTAGAATGAGATGAAAGAAGGATAAGTCGAATGATAGGCCAATTGGAACCAAATCAAACAACGATAAAACCCTTGAACTTAAGAACAAGAACCTCACCGAATGATGAAGAAACCCCAACGGATGATTACAACCAAACACAATGACTTTGGTGGGTCAAGGCACCTGGAGGTTGCTCTATGGAGTCCCGATAGCACCAACCTTATGGAGGAGATTGACACACACAAGCACAACTAGGGCCAACTGAACGACAATGCACACGGGGCACTCTTCTCACAAAAGCTCTCTTTTGGGAGGAAAAACGATAAACGTTGTATTCAATATCAAAGTCTGGGGGGGGGGGGGTAAAACAATAACTAAGGCAGCCTTATATAGGGTTCATAAGGATGCCAACTAAAGAAATAAACAATAAAAGCAAATCCTAAAAATAATAATAATCCGAGTAACAATTTAAACATTCGAACATATTGTTTCAGGAGGAGGCCTCGGCGAATGAGCCGCGGGCGCGGTTAGTGAGCCGCGGGCGCGTTCAGGAGGAGGCCTCGGCGAATGAGCCGCGGGCGCGGTTATTGAGCCGCGGGCGCGGTTGGAGCCGCGGGTGCGGTTATGGAGCCGCGGGTGCGGTTGTAGACATGTCGCCGACAGCTCTTTTTGAAACGGCTCGTTCTCTCTCGTCTGATATCGGAATTGAGCGATTCCAAAGCCTAGAGTTTCGTCTTGAAGTCTAGTTTGTTTCATCTTCAGTACTTGACTTCTCATCTTGACTCGAACCGGATCTCTACGAGCTTGAATGGCTACAATACGAGCTCGGGCTACTATCAATGACTTGAATGATGGCTCATAGCGATCTTTAGCCCTAGCTCCAGTGGTTAGCACATCTTTAGATTTAGGACGGGGCGTCCTTGATGATAGCTCAGATGCTCCCGCATCATCTAACCTACAACACATCAAGTGAAACTGAACTAAGAAGTGAAGTGAAGTGAAGTCTGCTAAAAAAAAAGAACTAAGAAGTGAAGCCGAAAAGAAACGACAGTTCAAAACCATGGCTAAACAAAACATACGATGATCATATATTCTCCGCTTAAATGAAATGCCCTAGAAGCTAACAGAGTGCAAATGGTACACGTAATCGCACTTTTGGTTTGATGCCAGATGACACAACAGCGGGGCTGGTGTCCAACTGTTCTTCAGCAATGGCGTCACTGTTGAGTAATTGTAAAAACATGAATACATGTTTGGCAGCGACCAAAAATTTAATTCCCAGTGGTTGTTTCACTCTTTGTTCATATCAGACCTGGAAGATGATAATCTTGAACTTTCAGTATACATAGTTGTAGAACAAAGTTGTTCGTTCACCTATACAAATGAGCATACAGAGGTCGGTAAGATTAGCATTGGGTACACAAAAAATGTGTCCTAAAGAGATCGTAATGAAAAACTAACAGTTATTTAGGTCTTGATTATGCTCAATTCCTGTACTTGCATCCCACGATGCAGATTAACACTTTGTTCTAAACAGATCTTCCATCTTTTTCGACCCCTTCTTACTTTTCTGAAATCGAAAAAACCATCCACAAAAATTACAAATGATAGACACCTAATACATTAATAATACAAACGAACTGGCAATGACGGTAAATATCACACACGTACCACGATAACAGGACGTAAGGATTTTAGTCGCAAACACATGTGGTGTCCCTATCGTATATCATCCATTAGGGTGGATGTTTTGTTCAAAACAGAAATCTCAAAAACGTCATCAGACACTGTTTGATCTAAATATCTCATTACAAAACTCACTACCATACGAATTCAATGCATGTTTGATCTACGTTGTGTTTAAAGGTGATGAGTGATGACAAAACAAATTACCCAAAACACTAGAAAACACTAACCTGATTACTCTGAATTCACATTAAATCTTGCATGAGTAGCACCATAACTGTCCAATAGCCCCCGTGATTCCTGCCTTCAAAGTTAATTTACCACATAAGAAATAATGCAACCTACTTCCGTCGTGCATCCTTAATCCGCACAACCACAAACAATGTAATCGATGAATGTTTAAAGGCAAAAAGAAGGTTATAGGAGATGGGACATCAAACTGAACTACGTCAATTAAAAAAGCCTCAGGCTGCTGCAGATGATAATAGGGGGGTGCATCAACATTAAACAACAGGCTTTGCAGTTTCACGGAATAAAAGTTTTCATTGCCAAACCAAACGTGCACTGAAGCAACAAAACATCCGGTGAAATTGTATTGAACAATGCATCAGGATTTTAAAACCATGGAAAACCAAAGACATAGAGTTATCATATGTTCTTTGCAAAAAACTAAATGGCATTCAGTGATATGAATCTGAAAACTGTTTGATTAATCCAGCTTCTGCCTTTTGATCCCAAATGACACATACGCTGAGCTGGTGTCCAACTGTTCATCATCACCAACGTCACTGTTGAAGAATTACAAAAAGTGAGAAAACATATATGAAAGCAAGGCAATATAAAATTAAATACATTAAACTTTATCTTACAGCTAAGTTGATCTGGACGTTGATGATTTTGAACTTTCCATATCCTCACAGTCCTTACCCTTCTCAAACATCAAAGCAGGCTCATGATACACACGATATCATAGTGTGTAAGTATGGTGTTTTAGGGTGAGATTACTGAGTTTTAGGAGCGTCTTGGAGCTTATTCATGCATTTGGAGTGAAGACGACGTATGGAGCTTTATGTTGATATTAGAGACTTATTACAAAAGAAGAAGAGAAGCCAGCAGAAGACCGACGAGAAGACAGAAGAAGACGAAGATATTACTAGCGGCGACCGCCGCCAAACCTACGGCGATCGCCGCCCATCCACGTGAAGAGCTGAAGATTTATACTGGCGGCGACCGCTGCCTTTGTCAGATCCGAAATTGTAATCTCTATTTTCTATTGTTTTTGTTATTTTTCCTTATTTGTTTAAACTTGTTTTATGCTTTATTTTTAGGATAAACTAAGCCCCTTTGCTTAGTCAGACAATTGAAGCATTCGTTTTGATTAAGTTGGGAGATTTCTCGTTCCTTATCAATTGCTTGGAATTAATCTATTCTCTTGCTTGAATCTTTCATGATTAATATTGATTGTTTCTAGCCTGATCATCTAGGTATCGTCTTTATTGATCTATTGCAGAATTAGATTGTTACTGGTTGAGCATATCTAATTCGTAGTAGCAACTGCATCGTGCTAGTATCTGGTTGTGCTAGTCTTATGTGGAGAGAATTGATTTACATCTAGGATAAAAGTTGGTTGTTTTATGCTGATGTATCCTGATTATATTCCTGATCTTAATGCTGCTATTAAACTGAATCTTGATAGTTTCATGGTTGTTTAATTAGTTAGAGCTATTAGTATCTGGTTGTGCTAATAGCTAATTCAGAAAAGGAATAGGAATTTCCATTGCATGAGATATTGAATGAGTTATCTAAGATCAACTTGTCATACGAAGTGTGGATATTTGTTTGGCTGAGCTATTTCCCAATTACTGATTCCATCATCTTTTACTTGTTACTATTTGCATGCTTGGTTACTTAATACAAACAAAACCCCCATTTGGTTACTTGATTGACACATATATTTCATACAGAACTAGAATCTGTCTCCCTGAGGATTCGACCCTTACTTGCCTAGGACTGCATATTAGGTTTGTTTGGATTACTTGCATAGGAGCAATTAGCACGGCAAATTGCTGTTATCAAATTGGCGCCGTTGCCGGGGAGGCAACAATTCTAATTGTGTTTGTGTGTGATTTGTGTGTCAATCTTGGTGTGAACCTATCTTATGGTTCACACCCGTGCTACTAATAATTTACCTCTTAATTTAGATCCAGAAATTGAGAGAACTCTTCTCCGTACTCGCAAGGCTATTCGTGCACGACATCAGGCAGCTAGAAGCATGGCTGAACGTGTTACTCTTGAATCCTTGATGGCACCAGATCTTGTGCAAGCACCTCGAGCAGTGTAGTTCCCTGCACTAACTGCAGGCGTTAAGTTTGAGCTTAAGACGAGAGTGATACATTTGCTTCCGAAATTCAATGGACTACCGTTAGAGGATCCTAACAAGCACTTAACTGAGTTCCATGAGGTTTGCACTAGCATGTGTCCATCTGATATCACTGAAGATCAGATGAAGATGAGAGCCTTTTCCTTCTCTCTTAAGGAATCGGCTAAGGACTGGTATCA
The DNA here is from genome assembly GCA_029168935.1 of Oxyria digyna. Classification (NCBI taxonomy): domain Eukaryota; kingdom Viridiplantae; phylum Streptophyta; class Magnoliopsida; order Caryophyllales; family Polygonaceae; genus Oxyria; species Oxyria digyna. The sequence goes on from JAPVLV010000009.1 coordinate 45,325,309, forward strand.
TTCTTTGACTCCAGGGAGCATCACTACTTGGGTTGAATTGAAGAAGGTGTTTCTCGATAAGTATTTTCCAGCGATTAAGCCTAATCATTTGAAAAAGAAAATTAGCAATATTGAGCAACAATCTAATGAAATTCTCTATGACTATCATGAGCGTTTCAAGAGTCTGGTTACAAGTTGTCCTTACCATGGCTATGAAAAGCATGATTTGATTCTATATCTTCATGGAGGTCTTCGCGAGGATGACCGTAGGATGGTAAATGCTGCATGTGGTGGGAACATCTTGAAGAAGACATATGAGGAAGTCTTAGAGATCTTTGCAACGCTAGCTGATGATTCTAGGCAGTTCAGTGGGAGAGGTTCTCAAACACTTCTAGCAGCAGGCTCTCAATCTACTGTCGACCAGGCTGACTTTGACATTCTGAAAGAATAAGTGAGACGCCTGAAGCTGAAAGGAACCCCTCAGCAAGCTAAGGCTTGTGAGATTTGCATAGATGAACTTCATCCAACTGATGCTTGCCCAACACTCCAAGAAGAAGCAAATGCAGTTGGAGGATATCAACAAAGGCCCAGGTATGACTCTCAACCCAACAATTACAATTCTGGTTGGAGGAACTCATCTTCATCTACGGAGGATATGATGAAAATGTTGATGCAAAACACATTGCAATTCCAAGAAGCTACAAAATCTAGTATTCAGAACTTGGAACGACAGATAGGTCAGATTTCCCAAGTGGTGAGCAAGCTTGAAGCAAAGGATTCAGGGAACCTCCCATCCCAAACTGAAGAGAATCCGATTATTCGAAATGTGAGTGCAATGTCCTTGAGAAGTGGAATGAAGCAGGATGATGTTCAAGAAAATCAAGCTAGAGAAAAGCCAATTTTGCCTGAGTGGAAACTTGTTGCACCATTCCCATCTGCACTGCAGCGTACCGAGCCACTTAAGCAAGACAAGGAAATATTTGAGATGTTCAGAAACGTTGAGGTAAACCGTCCTCTCCTTAATATGATCAGATCTGTCCCTCGTTATGCAAAGTTTCTGAAGCAGATGTGCACCACAAAGAAAGGTCAAGACAAGAATAGTCAAAAGAAGGAGAAAGGCCGCACCCGCGGCTCCGCCTCAGAAGCCACTGTTCGAAATCCGCGCCCGCGGAACCGTCACTGTTTGCCTTTCCATTCCTTTCAGATACGAGCCTCAATTATTACCTAACCCTCCCGACTCCGTCTTCGATCCTTCAATCGACATCAGTCGGAACAAGTTAAGGTACGCTTCCTTTTGGCTCTTCTTGAAATTCGAAGCTTAACTCATATCTCTATTTTGCATTCTCATTCTTGCAAAACGCCTTCGAGTCTTATTTTCTTTCTTTCATTGAGTCAGTCTCTTGTTTGAGTCAGAACCTTACAGTCGAAACCCCGCACTACGCTAGCCATCTCCATCTCTACCATCATTCATATATTGCTAGGAGTTAGGTAGTTTCAACTTAGTGGGTTATTGATCCATACAAGTCAATTCATCAAAGAAAAGCTGGTTGCAACGACAATTGAGAGAGAGTGCAGAGGAAAAGATACGAGAGTAGTTTTCATTTACACTCACTTAACATTGTTCTGTGTTAGTCTTTTCTTTGATAATGGACATGTTAGTTTCTCCCAGAAGGAGGCCTCCAAGGGGATATCAGCAGGAGTACATGGAGAGTGAAGATTGGCAACCATACAAAGATGTCCAAAGAAGAAGAGGACGTGAGCTAGAGCAAATTGGTCTTGCCAAGGTCAAGCTGAACATTCCAAGATTTGAAGGTTGGGACATGGATGAGTATATGGAATGGGAAGCCAAGGTTGAGCAGATTTGGAGTTGTCATAACTTCATGGAATTCCAAAAGGTAAGATTTTTTGTTCGTGAATTTACCGGCAATGCACTGAAATGGTGGAATAATCTTGAGGAAGAAAGGAGAAGAGCACTTGATCCAGCTGTGAACACTTGGAGGCAAATGAAGACCTTAATGAGAGATCGCTTTGTGCCTCCATATTTCGCGCGTAAGCTCAGGCAAAGGTTGGAAAATTTGAGGCAAGGAACCATGTCAGCAGAGGAGACATACAATGCAATGAAGGCTGCTATGGTTCGGGCTAATGTGCATGAAAATGAGGAGACTACTATGAATAGGTATCTTCATATACTAAACTCTTATTTAGCTAACAAAGTATATTTGTATAGCTACTCCTCCATGGAAGAATTGTTGCACTTGGCCATCAAGATTGAGAGGAGAACAAAGGCCAAGAAGCAAAAAGAAATAGAGAAGGCTACAGAAGAATGGCAAGCGCGAGTGCAAGCAGTAGTGAAAAACAGCTTTGCTAAGTTAGAAGCCGAGCTTGAGCGTTGGAGTTGTCAAGTCAAAGAGGCTGCCAAGAAGAAGGAAAAGGATAAGAAGCCAGAAAGGAATCTAAGGCTTGCCTCTCCATCACAAGAAGTTAACCCAGGGAGCACTTCTAATCTTTCTACTAAAATTGAAGATGTTTTGTGCTTAAACTGTCAAAGTAGAAATCATATGATTAATGACTGCCCTGATATGCTTAAACACCTAGAACAAATTGAGATTGAATATGAAAAACGTGATAGGATTGATGATGTTGTTTGTGTTGATGATCTTAAAACTGATTTAGATAATGACGTTGAAATTGATTACGAGCATGTTGATTCATTGGTTGATAGGAAGGATTTGCATGTACAAACTGCTCATTGTGTTGAAATTCTAGGAGAAACTCATTGTCTAGATAAAGTTGAAGATTGCAACATGATTATTAATGAAGGTAGTTGTGGTAATATTGCTAGCATGGGATTGAATACTAAATTGCAAATTGCTTCATTATGCTACCCTAGTCCTTTAAAATTGCATTGGATTAATGATTGTGTTGATTGGAATTTGAACAAGCATGCTAAGGAAGCCATGACATTAGAACATTATGATGATACTATTTCATGTGATGTTGTGCCTATGCAAGTTTGTCAAGTTTTATTAGATTATCCATGGCAATATGATAAGAGAGTTGCCCATGATGGTTTTGTTAATCTTCATTCCTTACCCTCCCATGCTAGAATTGTTGTTCTTCCACCTATTATTCTTTCACAGGTCGCTGACGAGTATGACAAGAGGAAGGACAAGGATAAAAGAGCTAAAAGAATGAAGGAAGGCAAGGATTCCCCACAACATCGAATTTGTTCCTCAAGGTGGAGCTATGCACTCAAGACATTCAAGAGGAAGTTGTGCATCAAAGAGGATGACGCCTATGAAGATCGTTCAATCATTCATGTCAAATATGATTCGAGGTCGAATCCTTTTCAAGAAGGGGAGAATGATGCGGGAGCATCTGAGCTATCATCAAGGACGCCCCGTCCTAAATCTAAAGATGTGCTAACCACTGGAGCTAGGGCTAAAGATCGCTATGCGCCATCATTGAAGTCATTGATAGTAGCCCGAGCTCGTATTGTAGCCATTCAAGCTCGTAGAGATCCAGTTTGAGTCAAGATGAGAAGTCAAGTACTGAAGATGAAATAAACTAGACTTCAAGACGAAACTCTAGGCTTTGGAATCGCTCAATTCCGATCTCGGACGAGAGAGAACGAGCCGTTTCAAAAAGAGCTGTCGGCGACATGTCTACTAAATCCGCGACCGCGGATTCCCTGCTGAAGACTTCCGATATTATCTTGTTTTGATTGTTTCCGGGATTATTTCTTTTAATTGGTTTTTAGCTATTTTTAGGAAATACTTTTATTGTTTTATTTCTTTTAATTGACATCCTTATGAACCCTATATAAGGTTTGCCCTAGTTATTGTTTAGCCCCCCCCCCCCCCCCGATATTGATATTGAATACAGAGTTATTAAGTTTTACTCCCAAAAGAGAGTGCTTTTGTGAGTCGAGTGCCCTGTGTGCATTGTCGTTGTGCTTGTGTGTGTCAATCTCTTCCATAAGGTTTGTGCTATCGAGGCTTCATAGCGCATCCTCCAGGTGCTTTGACATACCATAGTCATTGTGTTTGGTTGTAATCCATTGGGGTTTCTTCAACATTCGGTAAGGTTCTTGTTCTAAAGTTCAAGGGTTTTATCGTTGATTGATTTGGTTCCAATTGGCCTATCCTTCAACTTCCCTTCCTTTCATCTCATATCTAATTCCTCTTTTCTTCTCTGTTCGAGTTCCTATTCGAGTTTGGTGTCTAGGTCGGCAACTGCGGCTTATCCCCGCATCACTTTTGTGTCTGAAAAAAAAGTAAAAAAATAACACAGTTACTTCTACAGAATGCCAAATCAAGAGGAGCCTCGCCTTCTGGAAGATCAGCAGGCTGTGGAAGATCAGCATGATCTGCAGCACGTCCACGTCCACGTCCACGTCCTCGTCCTCCGCGTGGAGCGCGTCCACCTCGTGCTGGAGGATCAGCAACATCTGCATCAGCAACATCATCATCAGCCTGAGCTCCTCGGCCTCCTCGTTGTCTCTGTATAAATAGAGGAAGAGGACGGGGGCCAGCTGGAATCACAGGTGTGGGAGGATCAACAACTGTAAGCTCATAAATAGCCCTGGCGATGTGCGTCTCATAACTCTTCAGCAACTCATTTGTAAAAGGACCTCCGGGCATCCAAGGTACAGCAGGAGGTGGTACAGGATCTGCATCGGGAGGTGGTACATGAGGTGCAGCAGCCGGATGAGGTACATCATCAGTCGGGGGAGGTGGTACATCTGGCGTAGGAGACGAAGGACCTAAATCTGTAAGAGCTGGCGATGAAGGCCCCATACCAGCATGATCCTCTGAAATAATAGGAGGGTTGTCTCTCCTAAGCTGATCTGTCGGTATCTCGGGATGAGATACAATATAATCTGTACCTAAACCCTCACTGTCTCCCAGCATATCATCATCCAAATCAACAGTTGTATCATCGACGTCCATATCCTCCTCCTCACTCTCACTGTAACCCTCATCATCAGCAGACGGATCAACATCTAGACCACAATCCCTAACTGCCCCAGTATCTGTAAGTGCCCCAGTATCTGTAAGTGCCCCAGTAACATCAGTGGGTGTCGAACTAGAAGCATTCAGCTGGTCTCGAGCAGTAGCAAAACTCTGACGTATGGACGCTGTAATCTCCGTCCTCCTAACACGCTCTGCAGCAACAGGAGCCCCCAGAACAAAACCACTAGAAGCCATCGTATCTCGCACCCCCTAATGTTGTTGTTATAGCGTAACGTTATTTTCATAGCGTTACAAAAATAACGTCAAATTCAAAAACGTCTTTTCCATGACGTCGTAACGTTACAAACAATTGTTGTAACGTCAATCCTAATCAAAATCATCTCTAATTTCTAAACATTTTGTTCATAACGTTACGAAATTAACGTTATAATTTTCCTAATTTCAATACTTTATATATTAATAATTTATAACGTTACAAAATAAGAGAAGAACAATGTCATATTTCATAAAATAATTAATTCATTAATTTTACAATATAGAATGTCATATTTCATAACATTATGAAATTATTATATTTCATAACGTTATAAAGTTTCATTAATTTCATAACGTTACGAATAAATTAATTAATTTCATAATGTTACCAAATAATATAATTTTATAACGTTACGCAATAAATTACTTAATTTCATAACGTTACCATATAAATTAATTTCATAATGTTATAAAATAAATTAAATAAATTCATAACGTTACGAAATTTATTTAAAAATTTCATAACGTTATCAAATATTATTAAATTCATAACGTTATGAAATTAAATAACTAATTTCATAACGTTATAAATTTAATTAATTAATTAAATTAAATTAATTGATAACGTTACGAAATTTATTTAAAAATTTCATAACGTTATCAAATATTATTAAATTCATAAAGTTATGAAATTGAATAACTAATTTCATTACGTTACGAAATAAAATAATTAAACTATTTAAAAACATTAAAAAAATTATAGAATATTTAATAAAAATACATACTTGATGTAGATCTACGGGAGTCTCAAGAGCTTCCGTTTGCGCCTCGGTTTGAGCCTCAGTTTGTGGATTCAACCTTCTATTTGCTCGAGTAGCGTACCCGGGACCGACGTTTTGGACAGGTCGCTTTCGGTTTCTTTGCCTCGGAGCGGGTATCGGGGCGGGTTGGGCTGCTGGTATCGGGTCGGGTCGGGCTCGGGATTTTGGCCGGTTCCGGGCACCACCACTGTAAATCAGTGGCACCTCGGCTTCCTCCTCGTCTTCATCCTCCACAGCCAACCACGGAGTCGCCGCAGGAAGAGCTGTCGTCGGCGGGATGCTTGGACCCTCATCTCCGGCGGATTTTTGGGCCAGAAGATGCGGCTTGGTCTGGGGAGCTCGAATCCATCATCAATTTGTGGATTTGGTGGCTTAATCGACGGGAAAATGGGAATTATTGGCCGACGATTTTAAGGTAACGGCGGCGGGTTTCGGAAGAAGGACGGAGGAAGAAAGGTCGGGGAGGGAAAAGTCTGGTTTACAAATAACCTAAATTGGTGCGGTAAGTGTTACCGCACCGATTTATTATTTTTTAAATAGTTAAACCTGGTGCGGTAACCGTTACCGCACCAGATTTTATATTTTTTTATATATTAAACCTGTGCGGTAACAATTACCGCACAGGATATAAGTATTTTAATACTTTTTAAAAAAAAATTATTAATTAAAAAAATAACAAATCCTGTGCGGTAACTCTACCGCACAGGTGTTTAAGTAAATCAAAATCTGATTTGTTAATCTCGTATTAACGTGGTGCGTTAATTGTTAACGCACAGATCTGTGCGGTAATGCTTACCGCACCAGATTCATATACGTTTCAGAAAACATTCCAACAATGCCCCGAAGTCCTTTGGTGCGGTAATCCTTAACCCACAGAAGTGTACTGCAACTCTTACCGCACAGATTAATGTGCATTTAGCCCAAAAAATGTGTATATATAGACCAAGCCTAAATCTTCTCATCTCGCAAATTACGTCAAATCTGAAATTACTCGACAAAATTTACAAAAAGCTTTTTAACAACTCTAAAAAGTCAAAACCACAAAAGCTTTGCTTTGACATTGTAATGTGATCGAGATCCCATTGTCGTCATAGTGCGTCTCTGGTGCGGCTACAGTGCTAGCCACAATCAAGTCCATACATCAAATATTATCACAGCCCATGCACATAGTTTGTACAGTAAATCTAATACAGTAAAAACTGTATTTTTGAAAACATTTCGTCCTCATTTTGTAGGAAATAGTACGTGATTTGATTTATCAGAACAATATTTACGTTATATTCAGACCGATTTAATCTAGTTTGAATGGTACGATAAAAGCTATATATTCATATTCACAAATTCTGAAAATCTAAAATATGAAAGTAAAGTTCATTACTCCACGACTTGATTCGCGCCAATCTGGAAATTCCCGCTTTATTATATTCCATGCCTCGAACGAAGATTCTTGACTGCTGGGAGACACCAAACCTCTTCTTACAATATTCAAAGTGTAATTATATTTACCTTAACCACAGAAATAATTAAAAAAAAACGTATTTTGTATTTTTTGTTGAAAATCACAGACGTAATTTGCAATAATAAATGAGAATCATATCTTATCTATCTAATCTAATATAAAATTGTAGGTTCTTTCAAAATCTATTTAATGTATTTACTTCCTTTGTTTTGATTGGTTAATATTCATCTCATTTATTGTCTCCTCTTAAGTATTTGTGAAGATGTGAGACATAATCTACATGTTCATTTATAACTCATTAATATATATAAGACCAATACGAAACTAATACATACAATCACAACACAAATCAATTTGTCATCGTAATTGTAATCTATAATTTATGTCCACATAGTAGAAGACTTGAAGGTCGTCTACGACGGTTCGACTTTTTAATGTCTGCGATTATACCGTTCATTGAAAAAGACAATTATAATCGATGCTCCATTCTTGCGTAATTAAACCTTCTCTCTAGTATACCTCTAACATTTGAAGAAACCAGTACTCCGTTACTTTATATGTGCAAAAAGCTATGACAAATATCTCCAAAATCTGACCCGCATATTTCTTCCCCTACTAATTAACACTAATCCTCTTTATGGATTATATTCTCTCACTATTATCATTCAATAACAAAATACATGTCAATTGTCGACACTGAGTAATGAATTGCACCACTATCAAAAAGGGCAACAACAAACCCAAACCAAACCTTTATCTTTTTCCCCTTACTTCTATTCCTTTCATCTCCACCGTCCATTCATCCTACGGTCCAGATAAAATCTCCCATTTCCCTTTTTCCTTTTGCAAAAACAAAAATAATAAACCACAGAACCAGAAAAAGCAGAGTTTCACCAAACCATGATGCTTTCCCCAAACCCCTTCTCCCTCTTCTGCGCCCTCCTTCTTTGTTTCCCCCTCGCCTTACTTTTCACCACCACTCCGACCACCACTGTAACCACTTCTATAAACGTCCCTTTTCCGGCCCCGATCAGCGTTAAACGCAAAACGCAGATCGACCCCGTTCGTCAAATCACTCGCACAACAAACCCCATTTCTCCGATTCCGATTCCGATAACCGAAGAGCAAATCTCGCCGCCGGTCGCGCCTCCTCCGCCGGAGCTACCTCCCGACGACGAAGAAGATATTTCACTATTCACACGCGCCGCGCGTGTCAACCAAAACGCTAATTCTCCGAAGAAGATCGCCTTTTTGTTCCTCACCACAACGCCGTTACCGTTTTCTCCCTTATGGGAGAAGTTCTTCAGAGGCAACAAACGCCGTTACAATGTCTACATCCACGCCGACCCGACGCACCGATACTCGCCTCCGTTCACCGGCGTCTTCTCCGGGCGCGTGATACCGTATTCCAAGCCCACGCGCCGCCACTCGCCGACGCTCGCCTCTGCGGCGCGTCGTCTCTTATCCTACGCGCTCCTCAACGACTCCTCGAACCACGTCTTCGCCCTCTTCTCCGCCTCGTGCATCCCCCTCCGCCCCTTCCCCTTCGTCTACCGCCACCTCGCCGCCTCGAAAAAGAGCTTCATCGAGATTTTATCCAACGAGACGGGCGCGTGGAGCCGATGGGCGGCGCGTGGCGACTCCGCCATGCTCCCGGAGGTGCCGCTAGACGAGTTCCGCATCGGGTCGCAGTTCTGGGCGCTCACGCGCCGCCACGCGCGGGCGGTGGTGCGCGACACGCGGTTATGGAGGAAGTTCTGCCTCCCGTGCGTGGAGTGGAGCACGTGCTACCCGGAGGAGAACTACTTCCCGACGCTGATGTCGGCTGTCGGGGAGAAGGGCGTGGTCCCCGCGACGCTGACGCATGTGGATTGGAGCGGGAGCTACGACGGGCACCCGAGGAGCTATAACAGGACCGAAGTCGGGATGGAGTTGATTCAGAGGCTCAGGAGCGAGACGCCGAGGTACGGCGATTTCGGGCGTAATGGGTCGGATGCGGGGAGGATTAAGAAGGATCCGTTTTTGTTTGCGAGGAAGTTTGAACCGGATTGTTTAGGGGCGTTGTTGAACATATCGGATAGTGTACTCTTTAGAGATTAGGATTTGGGTTCAGTCACTTCAGTGTGTGTGAGTTAGTGGTAGTTTTATGTAAATTTACACCGGATTTGGGGCAAATTCCTAATCTTTAACAGAGATAACGTGAAAAAATAAAAAATGGGTTTGCGTTTAATAAAATTTGCGTACGGTTCAATGTACTTCTTCATTTCGAGATAGTCTGTGTTGACCCGGTTGTGGTTCACTAAAAACCGGATTTTGCATTTAATATTGTCAATTTGGATGGTTATTCGAGAAAAGTTTCGGTCCAAATAACCCTTAATGTTGGAGAAATAAACGAATCGCATTCACAGATCACGTCAATGTGCATATTCTAGATGATAATGTTAATAATCTGGGACATAAAAACTTTTGAACGTTTTCAGGGACGCGGTGACATACTTGTAATTATTATTTTTCTTCTCAAAATGATCACAAAAAATTTATCGTCCAGAATATGAACATTACCGCTCAATATGAACATATATGTAAACGTGAAAACTTCGTTTTCTTACGTTGAACTTTGTTCTTATCTGAATATTTTTCTCTGATTATTAAATTAAAATACCTAATCATATCATTTATGAGGAAATCTTTTATTTTGAAAAGAATCAAAAAGAAAATGAATGTAGGATTTCTCATTTAATTTGTTGAAGCAAATGTAGTAACGAATGAAAGTTAAGAATATTAGGATCAATAATAAGAGATTATGATAATAAATTAATTTAAAGGTGTAGGTGGAAAAATGAATAGAAAAATAAGAGTATGATGAGGTCACACTAGCAGAGAACACACGTGGCAGAAAGCAGACACGTGCCTGCTATATTACAGTCTCACGTGACGTCTTCTTTGGACTGAGTAGGCAGATTTTCTGGACTCATCTCAATTCTTAACGGATTCAATGATCGTTCGTCACGTGATCTCCACGTGGTGGGTACTGCATCATTCTCAGCTCAGGTGGGTTTTTTCCACCTTGGTCTACTGAAATTCGTTAATGCCATCCAGTTTTGGTCAATGCTAATAACCAAATCTAATTTACCAAAAACAGATTATTCAAATCTGAATGAGTTTGAGTTGCATGGTTGTGTTTGGATTTCATTGCATTAAATTGCATTAAAATTTAAAATGCATTATTTGAATATTTTAGAATGTCTTTTAATGCATTATTTAATAAATATATGTTTGGATTCCTCTTATCTGGATGCATTATTTTTCCTCACCCCTTCATTACAACCCAACTGTCTCTCGACTCCTCCCCGGAAGTCGGCGACACTGCACACGTGCCGACAACTCTTGCACACCGTCGGCGTCTCGGCATCGCCTCTTACACCTTCGAATCCTCTTTTGTCTCTTCCCCAATTTTGTCTCGATAAGCAGCTTTGTTCCAACACTCTCACCAACGAAGTCATCTTATCTAATGGATAGGTTTTCCTAATAGACTTCAGCAACCTCTCAAATTATATGGTTAGTATCTCTGTTGTTGAATAGTTCAATATTTGGGTTTGGGAGTTTCTTTGCTAATTACAGGTTTAAGATGGTTGATGATTTCAGGATTTAGGTTTTGCAAGTTGGGGGTTTCATTGCTAATTGGTTTTTAATCTTGTTTTGGGAAGGAAAAGGGTGTTCGATCGATTGAGCTCTCCCTCTATGTTGAAACCATGGAGAATTACTATATATTTACTAGACTAGAGTTGCTATACAGTCAGAAATTTGGTTAATTGTAAGAAACTACGTTATTCGGATGGTTTTCGGTAATATTTAATTAATGAGCTGGTTTTGAGCAATGTACGGTATTTTACGGGTGGTTTTCGGTAAAAACCTCTTATTTTTATTCCATGAATTCATATTTGTTTGTGTCCATGGCTTTCACATTCATGAAAAACCTTCCTTGGTAAATTTTAGTTTCAGTGACAAAAGAAGTTGCTTTCTTTCAGTGCACATGATGTAGAAGTTGAGTTGGATGATGTGTGGTTTTCATATCCTTCAGGCCCAACCCCCACAATAATCAAGGTAGTGAAATGAGCATCGATCTGATTAGACTGTTCTTGAGTTTTAATAAATCAATGTTATCAAGGTAGTTGAGTTGGTGTTGCTGCATTGGGTTCTTCTTTACTTGAGTTGTTTGATTTTTGTTGTCATTTTCGAAAATCTAAAGAGGTTGATCTAATTGCCATGCTTTTCTAGGGGATTTGGAGAACTCGTAACAAAATAATTTTCGAGGGGGTAGTTGTTGAGCCGTATGAAGTGCTCAATGAATGTAAATCCCTTCTTGCTGAATTCATCTCTAGCAAACTGCAGTTGCTATTGGGAATTCGAAGTTGCAGCCCGTCAAAATGGATCAAACCGGATGGTGATGTGTTGAAGGTAAACTGCGACCCTCCTTGGTCTGAGACGGAGGCTGCTGGTGCGGGTTTTATTACCCGGAATGAACATGTTACTGTAATATTTATGGAGACTCGCTTCTTCCCGGTGACGCGGGAGGCTAAAATTAGTGAAGTGGAGGCTATTCGTTGGACCGTTGCCTTGATCGTAAGGTGACGAAGGCGCTTCTCGAATCTGGTTGTCTTGCTGTCATTTCGAAGTGTGCTTGGAAGGCTGCATATGGATGGATTCTCTCGCAAATTTTGAAGACTCAAGCTAGCTTCGATGTGTGTGTTTGGAGCCATGTTCTTAGAGATGGCAATAGTCCGGCACATTTCTTAGCTAGTATCAAACCTTGCATTTCATTTGTTTGTGATTTAAATCCTGCATTTTCATCTGAACTGAATAGTTTGTTATTTGCTAATGCCCATTAATGAAATGGACCTATTGCTACTAAAAATAATAATCAATGTTATCCAATGAAGACGTTTGATCACAATAGATGTTATTCATTAGAAATTTAGTGTAGTAAATAGCTTGTCTTTGGAATCTCAGGGAATTACATTGAAGTTGGAGACTAGCTTTAAGGTTTCTCTCGTTGGTCAAGCCAAGATGGCAAAGTAGGAAAACATATTGTTCAAGGCTTCAACCAAAATAGATGCACACAAAAAAAACAGCGCATCATAATGCGGGTTTGATGAGATGGTCATGCGCCAAAGTACACAAATGACCATATCTTAGCACTATTATGTATAAAGAAGCATCCTATACAGATGAGTCATCTACCGCCACGTTCATTCCAAATCATACGAGCAATATAATCTCTGGTCGCTACCATTCCTCTAGCAAGTTGCACCGGCACCTCTTCTTCTAACGGAATTGGCCCATCGTTCTGAACGTCAAACCCAGATCGAGAAACTTGATAGTTGGAAGCAAACCGGAGAAAAACATCAGGCAAGGTGTGGCGTCGAACATAGTTGTGGAGAGCAAAACATGCTATAATGATGTCAGGATCCCTATCATTTTTTCCAAATATATTATACCTTGAAGAAGGGATAGTATCTCCAATCATTTTTTATTGCATCTGCGGTATCTCTGAACTCAGGATCCCTAGCTAGGTTTGATAACATCCGCTGCAAGTCCATGGAAACCATTTTTCCTACCAACAACAGCTTCCAAGACTTCATGGAATATGCGGCTTATGGTTTCCCCCGAATGTTGAAAGCGCTCCCGCAATTCCCTATTGGATGCCCCTCGTACGTGCGAGAATAAAAAGAAAGACGGCAACCTTCTCAACAACTGATACATGTGATGGCTTCAGACCCCATTTGTTCTGCAGATCATGACTAAGGGCCAAAAACAAATTTGGGTCCAGTCTAAATGCGTCTATGCATCTTTGAGGGTTAGAGTCGGGTCTCAGCAGATCTTCTACCCACTCTTTACCTGTCAACAACTGATAGAATATTAGGGGTTAATTAAGCTTTGTCAAATGTATCTATGTAATAAGAGAGAGCGGGAAAGTCGGTTACAAGTTAGGTTGTTAGCTTGTTAACTACTTCATTGCTATATAAGCTGTCATGTGTAATCTTGATCAGTTTCATCAATTCAATGGAAGTCTTTTCCTCTCTCAAACAATCTCTCTTCCATTCTAACATGGTATCAGAGCAAACATCATGATTTTCGTTTTCCGATCGTCTTCTCCGATCAATTTACTGTTCTCCGATCGTCTTCTCCGATCACTCTCTGTAATCGTCGATCATCTTCTGTGATCATCGTTCATCTTCTCCTTTCTTCTTCTTGTCTCCGCTCGGTTTTCGCGGCGATCTCCTCTCAGATCGCTCGTCTAGGTCATTCCTTCCAGTCGACCTTCTGCGATCCAATTACGCCTGAATCCGAAGTCGAATCTGAATCTCTACGCTATCTTGGAGCAGGCGTAGCAAATCTTGACACAAGCAATCCATTGTATGTCAATCCATCGGATCATCCAGGTACTCCTCTTGTTTCTGACATTTTCGAGGGATCTTCATTCAATGAATGGAGAAGATCTGTTAAAGTTGCTTTGTCTGCTAAAAACAAATGGTGTTTTGTTGATGGATCTCCGCCTATGGGAGAGGTGCGATAGTCTTGTACTTTCTTGGCTTACTAATGTTGTGAGTAAGCAAATCAGGAGTAGTGTGATTTATTGTGAATCTGCTAAGGAAGTTTGGGATGAATTAGTTTCAAGATTCAGTCAGTCCAGTATCTCCCAAAAGTATTCTCTTCGCAAGGAATTAAGCACCATCACTCAAGGCAATGATTCTATTAGTGTCTACTACACCAGGATCAAAGTCTTGTGGGATGAGTTGCGCAGCTTAGACAAACCAAATTGTTGTCACAGATGTGGAACAATTCAGATCAAGAATCCTGAAGAGGATGAGGATCGTTTTATGCAACTTCTAACTGGTTTGAATGATGCTTATGGCACTACCAGAGGCAATCTTCTCATGATGAAGCCAATTCCCACTGTTTCTGAAACTTTCAATGTCTTGCTAAGAGAAGAGAAGCAGAGGGAAATGGCTATGCAGTGCAAGATTCTTGGCGAAGCCTCTTCCTTATATGCAGGAAGAGAAAGTAAGAGGAATGAATCCAAGAAACCTTCAGTAATCTGTGGTCATTGCAACAAATCTGGTCATTCAATTGACAAATGTTTCAGATTAATTGGATTTCCTGCAGACTTCAAGTTCACAAAATCTCAGAAAGGAAAGAAAGTAGCTGCTGCTGTTTGTGGTGTTGAAAATGATGATCCACAAATACCACAAATCTCTGGCCTCTCTCCTGATCAATGTACTCAGTTGGTTAACTTGCTCAAAGGGATGAATTCTCAAGAATTCTGTGGAGCTGTCAGTGTCAACCAAACAGAAGCTAAGCAATCCATGAGTTTAGCTGGTATGACGTCTAAACCTTTATTTGTTGTTGGTAGCTGGGTAATTGATAGTGGAGCTAGTACACATATGTGCTATGATATTAACTTGCTTAGCTCAGTTAGACCTCTCAGACAATGCTTCTCCATAGTTTTGCCAAATGGACAGAAATTTGTTGTGACTCAGGAAGGAGATATGAGACTTTCTGAGGAATTATTGCTATCAGGAGTTCTTTATGTCCCTTGTTTCAAGTTTAATCTGATTTCAGTAGCAAGGCTTTGTGATCAATTTGATTGTGCTGTCACATTTACAAGGGGTAAATGTATGATGCAGGACCATTCCTTGAGGAAGCAACAGGAACTTGGTAAATGCACTAATGGGATCTACTTGCTGTCAAATGATGATTTGAAGCCTCAAGTGTCAAATTCTGTTTTTTCAGTTTCCAAAGAATCTCAGTCTATATGTAAACTTTGGCATTATAGATGTGGTCATTTACCTTTCTATAAACTGAAAACTTTGTCAATGTTACCAAAGTTAAATAAAGATGATGATTTAGACAGTTGTTTGGTGTGTGCTAAATCTAGACAGCAAAGGCTCCCTTTTCCTCATAGCTCTATCTCTTCAAAAGGCAATTTTGAGCTTCTCCATGTAGATACATGGGGACCATACAACACTGCAACTAAAGAGGGATACAAATACTTCCTCACTATTGTGGATGACTTCAGTAGAACTACTTGGACTCATCTTCTCAGTGCTAAGAGCAATGCCTTCGAGTTCATACAGAGTTTTATCACTATGGCAGAGAAGCAATTCAGTTGTACAGTCAAAGTATTGAGATCAGATAATGCCTTAGAACTTGGATCAAGTCATGCTACCAGGAAATTTCTTACTGAGAAGGGAATTGTTCACCAAACTTCCTGTGTCAGCACACCTCAGCAAAATGGTGTTGTTGAACGCAAGCACAAGCATCTCCTAGAAACCTCCAGAGCTCTTCTTTTCCAATCTGGCTTGCCTATCTCCTTCTGGGGTGAGTGTGTTCTTACTGCTACTCATCTTATCAATTACTTTCCTTCTTCTGTCCTGAAGAACATGTCACCATATGAGAAACTCTATGGCACTAAACCTGATTACTCTTCACTAAGGCCTTTTGGTTGCCTATGCTATGCCTCTACTCTCAAACAAGGCAGAGATAAATTGCAAACTAGAGCCTCCCCTTGCATCTTTATAGGATACCCTTTTGGGAAGAAAGCTTACAAGCTTTACAACATGGAAACTCATCTCAAATTCACCTCCAGAGATGTTGTTTTCCATGAATTCATTTTTCCTTATGCCAAACACACAGAATCTCCCACTCCATTATTTCCTTCTCATGATATTACTGAGGAAGACATCCCTATTCCTACTCAAACTCCTTCACCACAATCAAATATTCCCTCATCTTCCTCACCCTCACATAATCATTCACCTTCACCTTCTCCCATCCTTCAGCCAGCTATTCCACCTCCACCTCCAAGACAATCTTCCAGATCTCACAAACTCCCTACCTATCTCACAGACTATGTCTGTAGTGCTGTCTCCTCAGATCATTCCCAACCACACTCGTGCCATCACACTCTCACCTCCACATTACCTCAACTTTTCTGCTTTCACACCTTAACCACAGAAAATCATTCCCAAGAAAAAGAACCCACCTCTTACACTATGGCTTGTCAAGATCCTAGATGGATAGAAGCCATGGCTAAAGAGTTTGAAGCTCTTGCTCTAAACAAAACTTGGTCCATAGTTGATCTGCCTCAGGGGAAGAAGGCTGTTGGTTGCAAGTGGGTTTACAGAATAAAGAGGAAAGCTGATGGCAGTATAGAAAGGTTCAAAGCAAGGCTAGTTGTGAAGGGATTTACACAGAAAGAGGGGATAGACTACACTGAGACTTTCTCACCAGTTGTTAAGATCACCACTGTTAGAAGCTTGATCACTTTGGCTGTTAAGAGAGGATGGAATGTCTTCCAACTTGACATCAACAATGCCTTTCTTCATGGTGAGCTCCATGAAGAGGTATATATGAAGCTACCTCCAGGACTTGATGCTCAGGAAAACATGGTTTGTAGATTGCAAAAATCATTGTATGGTCTTAAACAAGCTTCAAGACAATGGTATGCTCGTCTATCCTCAGCTCTAAAGACCAAAGGCTATATTCAGTCATTAAATGACTACTCTTTGTTTACCAAGAGAAGTGAGCATTCTGTGGTATTCCTTATAGTGTATGTGGATGACATTCTACTGACTGGTGACAATGAGGAGGAAATCAAATCACTTAAGCAGTTCTTAGATGCAGAATTCAAGATCAAAGATCTTGGTTTTCTGCATTTCTTCCTTGGCTTAGAATTCATTCCACATTCCAATGGTATGATTCTCAGTCAAAGGAAATTTATTGGTGAGCTCCTTGAAGAGTTTAATTGTGGTGACTTGAAGCCTCTCCTCACTCCTCTTGAACTCAACTGCAAGCTCAACTTTGTTGATGGTGATCTCTTGCCAGACCCTTCAGTTTACAGAAAACTCATTGGCAAGATGAATTTTCTTGTCCATTCTCGCCCAGACATAGCTTTCACTGTGCAATTCCTGAGTCAATACTTGCACAACCCTCGCCAACCTCACTTCACAGCAGCTATTCACACTCTTAGATACCTCAAAGGCACTGCCAACCTTGGTATTTTACTCAACACCACACCACATTTTGATCTCCAGGCTTTCTGTGATGCAGATTGGGCATCTTGTCCTCTCACTCGACGTTCTGTCAGTGGCTTTGTGGTTCTCTTTGGTGGCACACCTATCTCTTGGAAATCCAAGAAGCAACAGACAGTCTCCCTCTCCTCAGCTGAGGCTGAATACAGATCAATGAGGAGAATTTGTGCAGAGTTAGCTTGGCTTACTCGACTCTTCACTGAGTTTGGTGTCTCTGAGGTAACACCTATTCCTCTTAAATGTGACAACATGGCTGCTATCCACATTGCTCGTAACCCTGTTTATCATGAGAGAACAAAGCATGTGGAAATCGATTGTCACTTTGTAAGGGAAAAACTGCTTGAAGGTCTCATCTCTCTGTCTCATGTACCTAGCAAGTCTCAGCTTGCAGACATTTTGACAAAGCCCCTCACTGGCCTCCTACATCATGATCTTCTCCTCAAGCTTGGAGTCTCGCCTACTCCTCTCCAGCTTGAGCCGGGATGATAGATTATTAGGGGTTAATTAAGCTTTGTCAAATGTATCTATGTAATAAGAGAGAGCGGGAAAGTCGGTTACAAGTTAGGTTGTTAGCTTGTTAACTACTTCATTGCTATATAAGCTGTCATGTGTAATCTTGATCAGTTTCATCAATTCAATGGAAGTCTTTTCCCTCAAACAATCTCTCTTCCATTCTAACAACAACTTTGATAGCGAAGCTCTTTTGTAGAGAAATGCAAAAAAATAAGCTATGGTTAATTCTCTCTTGCATGCAAGTAGCTTCAAAAGAAAAATGGCACCCAAAAGCTTCCTCCTTGTCGTGCCGTCCATCTACTTAACCCTGAACCTGCAAAAAAAAATGTACACATCAATATAATACAGAGGAATTTGCGCCAAACCACCCGTTATTTGACACATTTTGCACCGAACCACCCCTTATATCAAATTTTGCACCGAACCACCCCTATATCTACTTTTGTTAACATTTTACCACCCCTCTCATTTTTCCGTTTGGTTATCCGTTAAAATTGGGAAATTACATTTTTGCCCCCATTTTTTTTAATAAAATAAGGGCAAATCTGGTATTCTTTTCACCATGAGATATTGCAAAATCTCGTCACTTTTCCGGATTAATTTCTCGTCACTTTCCGTTTGGTTATCTCGTCACTTTCCCTAATTTCATCCACTAACCCTAACTCTCTTTGAAGTCGATTACGAACATGAGGAAGACGATTTAGAGGAGATTCGATTGCGATTGCGATTAGGGTTCTTCGAAGTCGATTACGAACAGATTAGATTTCGAAGAGTTTGAAAGAGGAAGACTGTTTGAGGAAGCTCGAGACATTGGCTGTTTGGGTGGGTGCGAACAAAAGCTCGAGACATAGGGAGACGAAGAGGAAGCTTCATCCGTCTGAATTGTTGGACAAAGAGGAGGAGGAGTGCTTGTTGTGGCTGCGAACAAAACCAAGGTATGCCTTTCTCGATTTAGGGTTAGCTTTTCTCGATTTCAAGACTAAGCTTTTCTGGATTTAGGGTTTGTTTTTTCTGAGTGAAGTTGTTGGGTTTTGGTTTTGTTGAGAATGGATTCGTGAGTAGTAGTATAAAGGATGACATTGATATGTCAAATTAAAGGATGACATTGAGAATGGACAACTTGGACATATTTTACTGTTTTTTGCTTTCATTGCATGTGACAATATTCTTTTCTTTTGCTTTCATTGAAAGCTGGGAATCTAGAATTGGTAAAGGATGACATTGATGACAAAAAATGGTGGTGGCCCATATGTCCACATGCCATTAATAATCTGATGAACAATACTTGCTGACAAAAAACAATACTTGCTGACAAAAAATGGTAAAGGATGAAATTAAAGGGACATGACAACTTTGGGCCCGACTGGATGAAATTGTTTGTCCACATGCCATTAATAATCTGATGAACAATATGCTTTGTTTTCTGTTTTTAATGATTTAATAATATTTGTTGACACATTAAATATTGTTATGTAAATGAGTTTAAGTTTGGAATTCTTGTATGATGGCTTGTTTTATTTGGGTGGTAATAGACTCACATACAACAGAAATCGAGTTCATGTGATGCATAAAATTGATCCTGATTTGCTGTCTAAGATTGAGTTAGAATCATTTCTAAAGGATATTTCTGTTGACAATGTTAGAGAGTTGTGGTTCTGTTTATCTGGAAAGACATTGCAACAAGGGTTGAGACAGATTGTAGGAGATAAGGATATAATAGAATTTTGCAATTCAGCTGGGAATGGAAAGCTATGTGTTTATGTTGTGAGGGGAAATGAACTAAGTCCCTGTTCTTTGTTGAGTGGGTCAAGCAGTTCTAAGCTGAGTAGGCCATTAAAAGTGTTGAAGTCCATAGTTTTAGGCCCATCTAAGTCTAAGAAACTTACCCACAACTATTCCAAATCAGTTGTATCTACCACCAGCAGCATTAAAGGCTTCCAAAATCCTAAGAGCCTCAGTATTTCTGCACAAGGGACTCTACCTACCCCAAAATCTGCACAAGGGTTGTTAGGTCACAAAAATGATGGAGTGGTTGAAGGTGTCTCAGATAGTGGAATAGGTGAGTCAGATGAAGGAGAAATACTTGGTTCAGAGACAGAGAGCTCATCAAGTGATGAAGAGGTAGTTCCTCCTGCAGTTGTTTTTGGTGAATCATCAGAAGGTGAAGGTGTAGGTGAAGGCTCAGAAGCTGATGACCTTATTTTTCATAAGAATGTTGACAATGATGTGATTGATGAGAATCTGCTCCTGGAAGATGGGAATCAAGTTCTGGAGGATGTTTTTGATGTTATAGTTGATGGTGAGGATTTCAGGAGTCTAAGTGATTCAGATGAAGCTCATAACAGTGTAAGGTACCCTATTTTCAATCCTCTTGTTGATTTCAAGAATAAGATTTGTTTCAAGAATGGAATGAAATTTGCCTCAAATGAAATATTTAGGAAAGCACTAAGACAGTTTGCAGTGCAATCTGGTTTTGATTACTACTACTTGCACAATGATAACAAGAAGGTTTCAGCTTATTGCATGAATAAATGAAATTGTGAGGTTCAACACGGCAGGAAAAGGTGTGTGTGCAAGGATAATCTGTGTGGGTTCAAAGCTTGTGCTAGAAGAATGGGGTCAGATGGAAGCTTTCAGTTGAAGTCTTTCAATCCTGAACACCAATGTGGATGGCAAGACCAAAACACAAAGGTGAGTTCTATATGGTTGGCTGAGAAGTATTTGGAACATTATAGAGATGACCCGCATTGGAGAATAAGAAACTTCATCCAAACTGTCAAGAGAGATTATAGTGTTACCATCAACTACCACCAAGCTTGGAGAGCTAGGGTGAGGGCCATATTCATGACTCAAGGGTATGCACCTGAACAATATGCAAGGGTTAGAGATTATGCTGCCACTATATTACTGAGGAATCCGGGTAGCTCAGTGTATGTGAAGCAAGAGAGTATAGAGATGCCTTTGTTCCAGAGGATGTATGTGTGTCTTGATGCTTGTAAGAAAGGATTCATTGCTGGATGTAGGCCTATAGTAGGTCTTGATGGCAGTCATCTGAAAGGGGCATATACTGGACAAGTTCTTACTGTTGTAGCACAAGATGGGAATGACAACATTTTTCCAATAGCATTTGCAGTGTGTGAGTCAGAAACAAAGGAGACTTGGGTTTGGTTTTTAGAGTGCTTGCTTAATGATATTGGAGGAGGACCAATGACATTCATTTCAGACAGACAGAAGGTCACAATCTCTTACCCTTGTGTCATTTTTTTGTATGGTATCATTTCATTGGATTGCTAACATTTCCTTGTATTATGTGTAGGGTTTTATTGAAGCATTGCACATGGTTTCTCCCCATGCAGATGTAAGGCATTGTGTTAGGCATATGCATAACAACTTTAAGAAAAAGTGGCATGGACAATCATTTAAGGATGTTGTGTGGGCAGCAGCAAGAGCTGCAACTACACCTGATTTTGAGAAGGCCATGGGGGTGCTCAAGGAGATGAATGTTAATGCACATGACTACCTAATTGGCAAAGACCCAAGAAAATGGTCTCTACATGCATTCATGTACTACAACAAATCAGATATGCTTCTGAATAATGGGTGTGAGTCCTTCAACAGTTGTATCTTGGAAGCCAGAGAGATGCCAATTCTATCTATGTGTGAGTGGATAAGGAGGAAGCTAATGAAAATGTTCATTAGCAAGAGGAACAAGATGAGAGCTCACCAGGGGAACTTAACACCTGAAGTCACAAAGAAATTGAACACTAGAAGAGCAGATAGTGCATGTAGGTGTAAGTGTTTTGGGGATGGAGACTTGTATGAGGTTGATGAAGCTGGAAAGACATATGTCGTTGACTTGCAGCAGAGAAGTTGTGGTTGCAACCTATGGGATTTAACAGGATTGCCATGCACACATGCTATATGTTGCATTCTGAAGAGAAGACTAGTAGTGGAAGACTTTGTGGATAACTACTACACCAAAGAAACATATTTGAGAGTGTATGAAGGCTCAGTTATGCCAGTTCCTGGAGAGGATCAGTGGCTAAAAACTGGTGAGCAACCACTACTACCTCCTAAACTTGTTGTGCAAGCTGGAAGGCCTAAGAAAAATGCTAGAAGAAAGGAACCTGGTGAGGTGCAATCTACCAAAAAAACTAGGTTGAGGATTGGGAAAAACAAGTGTGGCAACTGTGGGATAGAAGGTCACACAAGAAAATCTTGTACAAATCCCACCAAAACAAATGAACCAACAAGGAATCCTAAAAGAGGTGGAAGACCTCCAAGTAAAACAACTATGCCTGTACAACCTAAGAAGAGGAAGTACATCAGAAAACAGGTTTGGTGTTTACAAATGTTAGTTTTGGAGTTTGTTTAACAAATGATGAAGTTTTTTTTATTTTTTAATGATTAGGTGCACAGTTTTGGAACAGCTGAGTTTGGAGATGATAGTGTGCAGGGGGCAACTCAAGAAGATTATGATGTGGTATTTGATTATTTCTCTTCATTCTAATTGTTCATTCCTTGTTGGTCCAATTTACTCAAAACAAGGGCCTCCATTTTACAGGATGCTATGATTGCCCATTCCTTGAACCAAGCTGATGAGAATGTGGTCATAACTCAAGCTTCACAAACACAAAGTTCTGTTGTGGTAAGGTTCATGTTATTAATGGTGATTATTGCCCATTCACAGACACTGGTTTAGTCTCATATGAATGTCGATTTAATGGTGATGATTTCTCTATATGTTTGAACAAGACAATGAATCCAGTCAACATGGACATCTCAGAGCTCTGACATTGAAGAAGTACAACATCAGACAAACTGCATCAACATATAGGAGGAATGTCTAAGAAGTAATGGTGAAGAAGTATCTCTTTTTGGTGTTATTTTGTGTTACTGCTTCTTTAAAACTTAGGTGGTAATGGTGATGAATTCTCTTAAAACACTTTGTAAGTTTGGAAGCAGCTTTTGAAACATCTGAATTTATATCCGTTTGGAAGCACCTACCATGTTTACTTATGCATTTGTAACGTTTGAAGCTGGTCAAACAATGGCCATAAATGTGCACCTACCATGTTTACTCATGCATTTGTATCCGTTTGGAAGCAGCAGAGAATTTATTGCTTTGCTTGTTTTTGACAAGCAAACACAATGCACATATGTTCCCCCAAACAAGCAACCTACATGCATCGGTTAATTTAAAAAAATTGGTCAAACCCTAACCTCTATATAAAGCATAACAACTTCCATTTAACACCCACCAAATCTACTTCTCATTTCATCCTCCAAAAAATCACTTCCTTCCCCTGCATACCACAATGGCCGATGTTGAGGTGATTGTGTTGGACTCATCATCCGACGGTGAACTTGACAACTCTTTTGATCATAAGAGCTTCTTTGTCGAAATGAAGAAAAGCTATGTAGAGGGGGATTGTTGTCTCGTAAGTTCACTCGTCTTTTCTTGGTTTTTATGATCAAATGTACCCATTTAAATGTTATGATTACAATGCTGCATATTCTCCCAACAGTCCATGATGACAAATATTTTAAGGCATACAAAGATTGTCCTATCACCCTTAAGGTTCGAGACAAAACTTGGGAAGTCACTCTCAAGCATACCAACGGCGCTTACCGCTTAGGAAAGGGTTGGAGGGCATTCGTTGAGGCACATAAACTCAAGGTTGATGATGATTGTCTCTTCGAACTCGAAAGTGATGGAAGTGATATCGTCTATGATGTTCAAGTCTATAACTATGGAAGTGATGTCGTCTATTTCTGTTAAGTTCATTTCATGCATGCTTGGTTTTAGTTTTTCAACTTGCTTATGTTTGCTTCTATTTGCTTCTGTTTGCTGTGTGTTTCTGTTCTATTTGCTTCTTGTAATGTGTACTATGGCTATGTTTTAATGTGGAAGTGTTTTCTGTTTTAATATGCTACTGCCATAGTGCTCAAACAAGCATGAAAAACTGTCATAAAAACCCAAAATGTGATACAAAATGTCATTACAAGCCAACTGTCATAACAACTGAAAATGGGATACAAATTGTCATAACTAACATATTGTCCTAACTCCATTTGACAGCCACCATACCAAACACAAATAAGCCTACTACAACCACAAGCTATAACCTACATCTAGATTGCATACTTCCTAACTCCATTTCTTTTGCCTTTAATGCTACTTCAAGCTTCATGTTTTTTCTAACAAATCCTTCTTTTCAATAACCAAGGCATTGATAATACTTGTTGCATCTTCTTCAAATGGAGGATCAATCCACTGAAAAAACTTACATCCTTTAGAGACTTTTGGTTTATACAATGTACAGCCAAGGAATCTTCTGCCATAATTATTTGTTGTGTGAGCTGTATAGATAGTAGGCCTTACATTGCAATGACAAAGCATCCCCTCATTAGAATACAAGGATGATCCACTTGACATTTCCTACAACAAAAAATTCCAATTAATTTCCAGTGCAGAAAAGCCCCAATTCGAAACCCTAACCCTAAAATCAAAAAATAGGATAGAAAGCCCCGATTCGAAACCCTAACCCTAAAATCATTACAGAATTAAAAGCCCCAATTCGAAACCCCCAATTTCAGAATAAAAACCCTAAATTCCAAACCCTAACCCCCAATTTCAAAAAAAAAAAACCCAATTCGAAACCGTAACCCTTAAATCAAATCAGAATTAGAACCCTAATTTTGCAAACCCCCAATTACAGAACCCTAACTTTAGCAAAGAACCGTAATAGACCTACCTTTCCTCGCGAGTCTCCTTCGTCGTCGAAATCTAAGCTATTCAACCGCCTTTCCTCACGAGTCTCCTTGGCCTCTTCAATCGCTTCCTAATCGCCTCCAAGTCGCCTCTTCAAATCGCCATCCAAATCGCCCCTTCAAATCGCCATCCAAATCGCCTCTTCAATCTGAGAAATTAGGGATCGAGATTTTGCAATATCTCGTGGTGAAAAGAATACTAGATTTGCCCTTATTTTATTAAAAAAAAATGGGGGCAAAAATGTAATTTCCCAATTTTAACGGATAACCAAACGGAAAAATGAGAGGGGTGGTAAAATGTTAACATAAGTAGATATAGGGGTGGTTCGGTGCAAAATTTGATATAAGGGGTGGTTCGGTGCAAAATGTGCCAAATAACGGGTGGTTTGGCGCAAATTCCTCTATAATATATGTAAAATACAAGATACAAGTGAATAAATACCTAAAACAATTTAAATGAAATAAGAAACGTAAAAATGCAAAGGGAGTAGCATTGCATTGATAATATTATAGATTCTTGTGATATTGATTTGATCTATTCGCTCGACAACAGAACTGACAGTTCTCAAACCACAATCGATTCGTTGAACAAACAAGTTAAGAATCTGAATGCAAGGGGACACAAGGTATGTTCACGCGGTCCAGTAATCCCTAATCCACAGAGTCTCCGTGGGGGAGACTCGGCCCAACAATGCACTAAGAATCTCAGGGAGTTCACACAAAATTTACAAAGCAAGGCAAGAACGGCAAACACAGAATATATGCAAGATCTAACACAGATCTAACAAAGAGACGAAGAAGAGAAGGAATTTGGGATTCGGCCCCCAATAGGCTGTTGTAGCTTCAAAGCAGAAGCTACAATGAGAAACTAAGTCTTCAATCTTCAGAAATCACCACCCTAGGATCTCCACAGAAGCACTTCTAGATCTCTCTTTCTTTCTCTGTAATCTCTCTCTTTTCTGTAATGAGGCGCCGTGAACAATGATTGAACTTAGGACAAGCTTCTTCTTCACAGAGGCTTATATATCACGTCTTACCAGATGGCTCAAGTGGGCTTCGTCCACTTGATCAACAGATACGGCCCAAACAAACACAGCCCAAGAACAATAGCCCAACTTACAGATATAACCCAATACCAGATTTTGCCTTCCAACCGGTTACCCGGGGTTGCAAATTATCCGGTTTCAGACTTGATCTTAAAGCCAGAAATAAGTCCTAAGCTATCTACCAATTCCTACACTTAAGCTTTGTTATACTAATGTGTAAACTACTTAGGTCATACATGAACTTAGGATTATAACACTTACAAATGCCCTCCTAATCCAAAGTCCATTAACCTCACCCAAGAAATCCTAATGCATTGTCGAACTCTTCTCCCCATGTCATCATTGACCCAATCTCACACCTCAGGTTACATCATCGATGTGAAATGCATTCCTGCAGAAAACAAACTTGTTAGTAGGTACAATTTTGGTTCCAAAATCAGCAGGATTCATATCACCTTTGATTTTCTTCACATCTATAACCTCATTCTCAACCAAATCTCGAATAAAGTGTAACCTTACATCAATGTGTTTGGTTTTCTCATGGTATACAGGATCCTTACAGAGAAATAAAGCACTCTGGCTATCAGTATAAAGTATAGGTAGATACTCTTTACCTTCAATCTCTTTCAGAATACCTTTCAACCATATAGCTTCTTTTGAAGCTTCAGTGGCTGCTATATACTCAGCTTCTGTGGAAGACAAAGCCACAATGGATTGTTGTCGACTTTTCCAGGAGATACAATTACCTGCCCAGGTGTAATAGAAAACAGTAGTGGATTTCCTGGTGTCCTTGTTACTCCCATGATCAGAGTCTACATATCCCTTCAACTCATTTCTGGAATCAAACTCAGAATAAACAAGACCAAGATTGTTAGTCCCATTGATATATCTAAGCATATACTTCATGGCAGCCCAATGTCTAGAACCAGGTCCAGACATGTATCTACTAAGTACACTCACAGAGAAAGCCAAGTCAGGTCTAGTGCACAACATAGCATACATCAAAGATCCTACAGCTACATCATAAGGAACATTTTCCATAGACTTATGATCATCTTTAGTGACCACATATTCTTTCCTAGATAACTCCATATGCCCTCCTAAGGGAATTGGAGCTGACTTAGACTGAGACATAGAGAATTTATCAAGGACCTTTTTCAGATAATCAGATTGTGAAAGAAACATGGTTTTATTTTCCCTATCTCTAACAATCTTGACACCTAAAATTTTCTGTGCAGGACCAAGATCCTTCATATCAAAATGTCTCTTTAGGTCATATTTCACACCAACAATGACAACTTTGGAGCTACCGATAAGTAAAATATCATCAACATAGAGTAGAACATACGGAGGATGGGCAGACTTAGTGTTTTTAAAGTACAAGCAAGTATCATACTGACTTCTATGAAAACCCAAAGAAATCATACAAGCACCAAACTTTTTATTCCACTGTCTAGGTGACTGCTTAAGACCATAGATAGATTTATTTAATAAACACACATGATCAAGTTTATTTTTATCTATAAAACCCTTAGGTTGACTCATATGTATAGTCTCAATCAAATCACCATGTAAGAATGCAGTTTTCACATCCATCTGTTCAAGTTCCCAGTCAAACACAGTAGTCATAGCAAGCAAAAGTCTCATGGTTTTATATTTCACAATTGGGGCAAAAATGTCATTATAATCCACTCCTTCTTTTTTAGTAAAGCCTTTGGCTACTAGCCTAGCCTTAAATCTAGGTGGATCAAGTAAAGAAGTGCCCTCCTTTAGTTTGAAAATCCATTTACAGTCAATGACCCTAGCTTTATCCGATTTCTTAACTAAAGTCCAGGTATCATTAGCATGCATAGACTGTATTTCATCATTCATAGCTTTAAGCCACTCATTAGACTGTTTACAATGTATAGCTTGTTCAAAAGTGTCAGGTGTATAAGACTTCACAACATCAGCAACCATGAAAGCAAACTCAACAATTTTATTGTAGCTTTCAACTAAATTAACATTATACTTTCTGTTAGGAATCCTAGTTGTAGGTTCTCTATCCCTAACCAGTTGATAGTCAGCTAAATCATTCACAGCAGTATTAGGAGTACTAGTGTTAGAGGATTCAGCTATAGTATCAATGTTAATAAATGAGTTTTGAGAGTTACTTATTGCCCCACCTAATTGGTGAGGGTGCAGAGCAGCATGGTTGTCCTGGGTGTTTCCTTGAAGTTCATCATTTAAGGAATGCTCCATTCCTTCTTGAGAAGTTCCAGTCTCAGAAGACTGGATGCTGTGAGAGTGACCAAAGTCAAACTCCACCTCTTCAGCTTGTGGTGGATCATTGTTAGCATAAAACTGGGCTTGTGCAATCCTGGGAGAGCTCTCTTAGGTACATGTAGGCTCAGCAGAGGGTGTTAGTATTGCTTTAAAATGAAAATCCTTCTCATTGAAGGTAACAGACCTGGAGGTAATTATTTTGTAGCCCCCAGGTTGGATTAGAAGCAATTTATATCCCTTAACTCCTTCAGGATATCCCAACATGACACATTTTTGAGCTCTAGGTTGTAACTTGCCTTGTGAAACAAGAGCATAGGCAGTACAACCAAAGGGCCTAAGATGTGCCAGGTCAGGTTTCCTGTTGGTCCACATCTCCTGAGGGGTTTTGAACCCTATCACAGAAGATGGTGACTTGTTAATGAGGTAGACAGTTGTGACTACTGCTTCACCCCACATAACACTTTTCATCCCAGAGCTAATTAGCATACATCTGGCTTTCTCAAGGAGTGTCCTGTTCATCCTCTCAGCAGTTCCATTCTGCTGAGGGGTACCAGGCACAGTTAGGTGTCTTTTGACACCATTTAGCTTACAGTACTCATTGAAAGAGGCATTACATAATTCAAGACCATTATCAGTTTTTAAGCATTTGAGTTTATGACCAGATTGACTCTCAACCATGACTTTCCATTCTTTAAAATTTTCAAAAGCATCATTTTTAGCTTTGAGTAAGTAAATCCAAACTTTTCTTGAGTAGTGATCTATGAGAGATATGAAGTAATTCCTACCTCCCACCGTTGCTACTTGAGCTGGACCCCATAGATCAGAATGTACATATTCTAGGGGTCTAGCTGCCACATAAGAGGATTTACTGAAACTATGAGCAATTTTCTTACCAAAAACACAATTCTCATAGAATTCTAGTTCAGAGGGTTTTTTATCAATCATGCCATGTTTAAACAAATGAATAAGGCCTCGATTTCCTATGTGACCAAGCCTAGAGTGCCAAAGTTTAGTGACTTCAGAATTATCACCCTTAATAGTATTAATGGAAACATTAATTTCAGGTGAGGCAATAGCATAGTAAAGCCCACCTTTCTTAATGCTTTTGATAAGAACAGTGTTATTTCTAATCACTTCCCTAACTCCATTATAAGTATTAATGTGACAGTTTAAGTCATCAAAGGCAGACTCAGATAGAAGATTTCTTCTTAAGTTAGGCACCCACCTAACATTTTGTAAGACTCTAATGACACCATCATGCATCCTAAGTGGAACCTTTCCTACTCCTTTTATAGGTAAGGAAGTGTGATCACCTAACATGACCTCACCTCCATCAAACAGTTGTAGGGAGCAAAAATATTTCCTATGAGGGGTAGCATGCATAGTGCACCCTGAATCAAGGATCCAGAAGTCACTTTCAGACAAAGAGCTCACAACAAGAAGTTCAGAATCATACTGAGGGTTATCTTCTAACACATTAGTGTGATTAGGCTTGTCTTTATTCTTTTCATCCCTTTTCTTTTTATGACAGTCAGAGGCATAATGACCCATCTTATTACAGTAGAAACACTTAACATTAGTAGTGTCCCTGTCATGTTGTTTTTCAGGTTTAGGTCTACCACCTTTACCTTTATGCTTATACTTGCCTTTAGCCATCATTACCTCATTCTTAGAGTCAGTTCTAGTCTCAGATTTGGTGTCAATTTTAAGTTTGAAGACCTTAAGGGTCTCATTTTTCTGAATTATGGACTCAGTTATCTTAGACAAGGTAAGTTCATCCCTACCATACTGAATTACATCTTTTAAGGTATCAAATTGACTAGGCAGAGAGTTAAGCAACAAAACAGCTTGGTGAGTTTCTTTTATCTCATCATCACATCTCTTAAGGTCTTGTGTCATTTTTAGAAAAACATCAAAGTTTTCTTGCACAGTGGCAGACACATTCATCTTAAAGGTAAACAACTTACACAGTAAAGATATTCTACTAGGCAAAGATTTAGAGAGAAATATGGACTCCAGTCCATCCCAGAGAGCTTTAGGTTGAGTAAAACATACCACCTGACGAGCCACGTCGTCGGCTAACCTTATCATTATCTCTGAGTGTGCAAGATCTTGCATGTCCTTCATTTCTGCACTGGTGATCCCAATTGGCCACTCCTCATATACAGCTTTGAAGCACTTCTCCCTAATCAGGATTGCCTTCATCTTCACTTTCCACATGGCAAAATCACTGTTGCCATCAAAGGGCTTGAGTCTTGCGTTGTCAGACATATCTTCCTGTCAGACAAAGCACTTAGGTTAGACTCAGAATCAAGCTTGAGAAAAATAAAGAACTCAAGAAACAAGATTCAACACAAGAAATCCTTGGTCTTGCTCGAATGCTTCAAGAAACGAGAAACAAGAACTAGGAGTCAAATCAGATTGGCGCAGTGGAAGCAACCAAGAACAGAATCAATCAGAAGCCCTAACCTGGCTCTGATACCAATTTGTGATATTGATTTGATCTATTCGCTCGACAACAGAACCGACAGTTCTCAAACCACAATCGATTTGTTGAACAAACAAGTTAAAAATCTGAATGCAAGGGGACACAAGGTATGTTCACGCGGTTCGGCAATCCCTAATCCGCGGAGTCTCAGTGGGGAGACTCGGCCCAACAATGCACTAAGAATCTCAGGGAGTTCACACAAAGGTTACAAAGCAAGGCAAGAACGACAAACACAGAATATATGCAAGATCTAACACAAATCTAACAAAGAGACGAAGAAGAGAAGGAATTTGGGATTCGGCCCCCAATAGGCTGTTGTAGCTTCAAAGCAGAAGCTACAATGAGAAACTAAGTCTTCAATCTTCAGAAATCACCACCCTAGGATCTCCGCAGAAGCACTTCTAGATCTCTCTTTCTTTCTCTGTAATCTCTCTCTTTTCTGTAATGAGGCGCCGTGAACAATGATTGAACTTAGGGCAAGCTTCTTCTTCACAGAGGCTTATATATCACGTCTTACCAGATGGCTCAAGTGGGCTTCGTCCACTTGATCAACAGATACGGCCCAAACAAACACAGCCCAAGAACAATAGCCCAACTTACAGATATAACCCAATACCAGATTTTGCCTTCCAACCGGTTACCCGGGGTTGCAAATTATCCGGTTTCAGACTTGATCTTAAAGCCAGAACTAAGTCCTAAGTTATCTACCAATTCCTACACTTAAGTTTTGTTATACTAAACTACTTAGGTCATACATGAACTTAGGATTATAACACTTACAATTCTAATATACAAGACATCAAAATACATACTACGAGTACACTAACATATATACATCTAACAGTGGATAAAGACACTTCACAGGCTTACTATCCAGCCATACATTGATTCAACACATCCTAAACACAAACAGTACACAAAGCAAAAGAATTCATGGAGGTAGCATTGAAGACCACTACTTGTCCTTAGACATCTGGTACTTCAGCCAAGATAGCCTATCATCATCAGTTTCAAGATACATGAAGCCTTTCAACCCAGGTTCATCAAGAATCTTTGATGCAGCATAGTTGAACAACTCGGTACCGCGCTCAAGTAACCCGTTTTTTACCATTCCATAAAGCACGTCATAAGCATCTTTTAACAACTTATCCTTATCAACTGAAGGACTTGCACTAATAGACCCAATGAGATCATAAGCTAGCCTTCCCTCTTTACTCAATTCTGTAACGACATCTTGAAACATAGTAGCAGTTTGAGACAACTTAGGACGCTTGTAAACACCTGATGAATTTGCCATTGGTGATTCGAGTGGACTAGATGATGCAACATTTGACATCAGCTTCAGGCCAGCAGGAGAAGGTGAGGATTCATGCGCCATGGGAATAGATGGAGTGCCCCCCTCTTGACCTTCATTGATATTCAAATTCCTGAAAAATAAGGGATCAGTACGCTCGAAATCCTCAAGTTCAAAGTCATTCTCTCCCATTGGGGTGTAAGGGGCAATAGGGGTTGATTGTTGCTCAGTGTCAACGGGTGTGGATGAAATGGGTGATACATCAGGAAGTGAAATAGAAAGAGCAAGATTGATTTCAATCTGTTAGGGAATCGACCTCCTCCCAGGACCCTTGTATACTCACCGACACCCACCGGAACAGAGACGCAATATTGCGGAAGCGACTTTATTTTAGATTTGGATATACAAGAGGAAATTACACGAGTAGTTCATGACACTCTTTATTTTATGGGACACTCTCACCCACTACAACTTCACCTCACACCACCACACAAGCACACACCTCTCACTCTTCTTGTGTTTTGCTCGATACATGGCTACTACATAAGAACACTTATTTATAGGCTACATACGTAGGTGCATGCTACCACCTAGACATTTCTAGACAATTAATTAGACAATCTTCCCCATTATTCTAGATAATTCTATAAGACTCCCTTAAATTAATTTCTAGATCAATCTTCAAAATACTTCATCATTCTCCAGATTCTTCTTCAACTCCTTGATTGTTTACGTGGACCTCCAACACTTGCTTTTGGGCTGTGGCTTTTAGCCCATTTCTTGGTCTTGAAAAAGTTAATTAACCCAACAATTTCCTCCCTTAATTAATATTTTCAAGTATCTTCGTATCAACTGAAAAACGTACCTTCTTTTCAATCCTCGACACGGCATCACCGCAATTTCTCTGCACAACTCGTACGTCCGCCACAAACAAATTCTTTTCATTCTTGCGGCCTCGCATTATCAAGCGTCCTCCTCTAAACACCTTGCACCACTTGTATGAACCAACAAGCCTGCACCTTTCTGACATCATCACACCCAACGAGATGATGTTAACTCTGCTTGAAGGAACATACCTCACATTATGAAGAGTATGACTTGTACCGTTCTGAAGCCTCATCGTCATGCTTCCGGTACCCTCGACCTTCAACTTCTCTCTGGCTGCTAAGTTGATGTGACCAAACTCTCCATCTTTCTTCAAGGTTTCGAATAATGCTTGATCTCCACACACATGCGTCGAGGCGGCAGTATCCATCAACCACTCAGACTTGACAACCTCCTCGCTCGTTGCCAAGTATACATCCTCATCACTGACGTCACTGACCATATTCGTACCGGAGTCACCACTACACGACTGCGACGACCTCTCTCGCAGCTTCTTCAAGTCCTCCCTCATCTGAGGACATCTCATTTGCATGTGACCTTTCTCCCTGCAGTAGTAACACTCCACGTCACTCATATCTCGACTCTGACGTGGGACTACTTTCTCTCTCGGATCACCATGCCTCCTCATTTGGTTCCTCCCTCGCCAACGCTCTCCTGCAACTAGTACACGATCTTCCTCAACGTTGGTAGCGTCATTCTTCATCATCCTCTCACTCTCTCGCAGAGAGGTCATCACCTCATCCAGAGTGAGACTCGACCTTCCCACAAGCAACGTCTGCACCATAGACTTGTAGGACGTCGGCAATGACGCTAGCAACAACAACGCCTGCTCCTCGTCTTTTATACTATCTCCTGCATTCATCAGCTGACATACTAGTTGATTAAACGAATTAATGTGGTCGTGAAGATTACCTCCTTCATGCATCTTCAGTGAGTACAACTCCATCTTCAAACACAATCGGTTCGTCAACGACTTTGACGCGTAAATGCTCTCGAGCTTGTCCCACAACCCCTTCGGTGTGGTCTCCCTCAACACACTGAACTTAATCTCGGGAGCAAGTGCCAACTGTATTGTACTCACCGCCTTCTTCCGGATTTTGACCCATTCTCTCTCACTCATCGACTCAGGCTTCTGCTCCTCTAAAGCCTGATCAAGACCATGTTGCACCAAGAGATCTTGAATCGTACTCTGCCACAATGTGAAGTTGATCTTCCCATCAAAGAGCGGAATCTCGAACTTCCTTGACATACCTGACGCCATCTCACCAACACGAGATCTTCACTTGTGAACTAAACGTGCGCACTCAACACCGATAACCTCGCTCTGATACCACTGTTAGGGAATCGACCTCCTCCCAAGACCCTTGTATACTCACCGACACCCACCGAAACAAAGACGCAATATTGCGGAAGCGACTTTATTTTAGATGTGGATATACAAGAGGAAATTACACGAGTAGTTCACGACACTCTTTATTTTATGGGACACTCTCACCCACTACAACTTCACCTCACACCACCACACAAGCACACACCTCTCACTCTTCTTGTGTTTTGCTCGATACATGGCTACTACATAAGAACACTTATTTATAGGCTACATACGTAGGTGCATGCTACCACCTAGACATTTCTAAACAATTAATTAGACAATCTTCCCCATTATTCTAGATAATTCTATAAGACTCCCTTAAATTAATTTCTAGATCAATCTTCAAAATGCTTCATCATTCTCCAGATTCTTCTTCAACTCCTTGATTGTTTACGTGGGCCTCCAACACTTGCTTTTGGGCTGTGGCTTTTAGCCCATTTCTTGGTCTTCAAAAAGTTAATTAACCCAACAGAATCAACCCACCATGTGAAGCAACCAATTCATAATATACCAAAGGTCCAAAACACAAAATAACCAAGTATAAAACCACATCCTTGATCAGAGAAGAACTAGCGTTTGTTCCCGTACCATGTACGGGGTCGCGTGTAATAAATATTTTAATAATATATTTATATTTTATATTATTAATTAGTTTATAGATTGTAGTTTATACTTTATGATTTATAGATTATAGTTTATAGTTTACGATTTATGTTTTATAGTTTAAGTTCATTAATAACTCAACTTAATTAGATTGATAACATAATAATAGATAAAGATATATATATATATATAATATAAAGATATGATATGATAAAAGATAAAAATCGATATTTCTTTTTGTTATATAACCTATTAGATATCTTTTTGATTTTTTTACTTATTTAATTCGAAGATATATATCAAAATATTAATTCGGATAATGTGGAGGATGACATGGTGGATGATGTAGCATAGCTTAGAGGTCGACACATAGGCGAATTGAATATAAGGGCGACATGTGGCAAAACAACGTTCTGTTTTAGTATATGTATAGATATAAAGTATAGTAAATTCATTAATTCAGTATCCAATTTTCTTTGAAAGAGCAAGATTGATTTGAATTTTGAAATATATAACACTGCTGCAATTGTTGATACAATAGGTAACTCAAGTTTAATCTCATTCAATTTATTTTACATATCACTAGTGGAAAAAACACCTGTTGAGGCGGTCAGAGGTCGCTGCAACAGAGGAGGCTGCAACAGGTCATGAGCTGTTGAGGCGGTCGGGAGGGTGACCGCCTCAACAGGTGCAACGTTTTCTACCTCTGTTGAGGCGGGCAGAAGGGTGACCGCCTCAACAGATGGGGTCTGTTGAGGCGGGCAGAAGGAATACCTCATTCAAGTTTAATCTCATTCAACTAATTTCATATAAATAATAATAAGAACAAATCCAATCAAAAGATACCAACCATCACACAAAGCCTACATACCTTGTTAAGAGATGAAAATCATGTGAATGCATAATTAACAACGATATCAAACAAATTCATCGAAGTGTTAACAACTTGAGCTTTATGAAATTAGGGCAAGCAGTGGTAAGGAAGAAATTGTAAGGTATAATTGATAGATATAACAAAGTATCGTAAGATCAAACTAGTTGAAGAAGGGAGGCATGGAAAATAAAGTATGGACAAACCTTGAATCAGATTATGTTGGGAAGACAATGGCGTTCACCGACAACGGTTGCGATTAATATTGGCGTAGCCGCGTAGGGAAGGGCAAAAACGAGGCTAGAGAGGGGAAGGAGTATGCCGGAGACCGCGATTGTTGATGCTTGTACTTGTCGTCGGCGAACAGTAGGTCTGGAAGTCGAAGGGTCATGTTCGAGAAGAATATGTTCGAGAAGAATTAGGAAGTGAAATAGAAATGGGAAATTGGGAAGGTCACATGATTTAAACTTTAAACACTTCGTTATATTATAGGGGAAGAATTGCGGCTTTAAAAATATAATACATTAAATCAGATAAAATACATTTTAATGCATTTTAAAAAGAATCCAAACGCATTAATTTCTCTGGGATGTACTTATGTGATTTACTCTAATATTGGGCCTGGACCTGGGCCTGAAATCAGCCCATATTAATAATGGGCTAACAAGATAGTCCTTATGTTAGAACTTGAAGTGCTCTTCTTGTTTGTAGTCCATATGAAATTGGCTCTTAGAAGGTTGGTTTCTCCATACGAACCTCAAGGAACATCTTGGATGAGATCATAAACAAGCTCAGCCATGGCGCATTTAGACTTTGATGAGTCCGATGCCACCTTCAAGTTTCGGGTAACATTCAGGTTTTCAAGCAAACATATTTTTCCATCATTACATTCAGACCAACAGTGTTTTAACTAAGTCTAACTTTGTGCTTTTTGTAATCTTTCGTGAATTTGTCGCTGCAAAGAGGTACCCAGATACGTGATAGTGATCTCTCCTGACTCCATGTTAAACACATGGCAAACCACGATTTCAAAGACCTCCACCAATCCCGCACATCTTGCATTGTTGGTAATGTTTCCATGGCCATAGATGGATGAGATTATCAACGAGGCACAAATAGATACGGCCGAGTCTCTAGCAACATTGCGAAATCTAAACCTCCTTATAAGCTATCTTTTAAAATACTTCATGATGTAAATTATAAGTCTTCAATCACAGTAACCAGATCCGATGAATATCAAGCACAATCGGTTCGAAATAGTAAAGAAAACACAGAGAGCATGAACACAAGGAGTTGGTTACGCAGTTCGGTTTCCATGAACACAAAGAAAATTCGGCCCCCTTTCAAAGCAAAAATAGCTTTAAGGAAGAAGCTATTTAAGATCGTCTATGAATCTTTAAAGAACAGCACTGGAGGACTTAACTTCTACGGTGAGAACCACCGCGAACAAACACAACCCTAGTTTTCTCTTTCTCTCTTCTCTACGAGCTTATATAGCTTGTTAGAAGCAAGACCAAAAATGATGGGTTCCAACTTATTCTGTAGCAGAGGAGTATTGGACCACATAATAGACCCATTACCATATGAAGCCCACAATCACTTAACCACAACCCATTACCTCAAACAAAAAGCCATCCCACCAAGCATGAGCTTGGAATTGCTTCCTTGTGAGCCATGATCAAGTCATGTCTGAAGCCAGACTACCCTAGTCCTAAGTGGAGCTTGCTAGACCAATTGTTAAACCAAAAGAATACATTAATAAATTAAACACACTTACACATGACAAACATCAAAAAGATAAAGAGCTATCAGATCAATTTCCACAAACTAGATGTTGCATAGTCTTCTTGATTCAATAAGAAACATATCACGTTTCCCGATCTAAACGCCTATGATGATGCATCATATTTTACTAACTCGATTGGAAAGACTCTACATTGCAACAAACATGAAGAAAAAACCAAGATCAATTCAATTAAACAATCGTAAGATTTACACTGATCCTCGAATCAAGAACCCTAAGCCAGTTCAGCAACCTCCGCATAACCATCCCCAACTTCAGCCGGAAAAAGAAACTCATCATCATCATAAAACGGCAAGAACGAATGAAAGAAGACAAGCCCCAAACACAACAAAATCACCATCACCGACTCCGACGCCGAGTATCCAAACACAGCCCTAGAAGCCGCAGTAGCCCCAACCATGGCAGCATAAAAAACCCCTTCTTCCATCTCCTTATGCTTCACCATCTCAACCACAAAGAAAAACTCCACCGCCATGGAAACAATTACCGCAAACCCCCATCCGGATTTCTCAATCGGGACAAGAAAAGGCGATACCCCGACGATCAATGCCGCCACGCTACGAATGCCTCCGATTGTCCAGTGCTCCTTGTCGTAGTCGTCGTACCTGTAGGAAAAATCCCCATCACAATAAATATTAGCTCGAATAATAACGACAAAAGTAATGATCAAGACACCAAATTTGTTGACGCAGTTCGCCATTAATGACTATATCTCGAAGCTGCTACGATTGCTTCTTTATAAAACAAGTGAATAAATTGAACTACAGTTGGATCCTCTATTTAAAAACGAAAAACATTTTGCCCTGGTGTCTGACACAGCTGAAATCCGCGCAACTGTCATCAAAGCTGAAAAACTAGCAAATTATAATTCCCACAAATTATAAATCGGCCAGCTTTTCAAAGATTGACAAATTATAAATCTATCGGTTTTTACCGATTAACTCGGATCTTGAATAAGCCCGAAAAGTAAAATGGTCATTCGACCAGTCATTCCATCAAATTCTAGTGCAAATAGATTCGCCCTCTAATAGTTGAGGGCTTCTCGGATAAAAAAAAACTCTCGAAAAGATAAATTAAACAATACTTTTAATTATAAGATATGTTTGATATTTTTTGCCTCTACAGTACCCGAGCGCGATCATGGAGAACTCGAGGAAGTCGGTTGATTTTTTGGACTCGAGGCTCCATAGCCATGGACGAGAGCAGAGAGGGAGGTATATGGTGATTGTTAAGTGGAGGAGGTAGATTAGTATTAGGGCTGATTCGAGAAGGATTGGGTAAGGGGATTTCAGGATTTGGATTGTGAATCCGGTGAACCAGATGATGGAGAAGAAGATTGCGAGGAGGAGATAGAAGCTGATTATTGGTGGAGTGGGTTTCATGGTTTTCTGGGACGCCATTGATGGATGGAGGAGCTAGGGTTTGAGGGTTATGCATGTGATGTGTTATTGGGATATGTTAATCTTTGTGCATGCAGATAATAGATTTTTTTTAAACTAGAGGATATAATTGGGCCAGACTTCTTTACTGGGCCAGACCTCTATGTTTATTACTGGATTAATAAATTTAAATAATTATCATTTTAGACATTAATAATCAAGAAAATTAAATAAGGGTAATTCGGAGAATTTTTTTATTTTTATATTGTCTTAAAAATTCTAAAAAGACAATTAAAAAACAGATGATAATAGATTTTAATCATTTTATACCTATTTTAATTTTGTGCGAATCTGACGAGGACATAATGTTATAGGAATGCACATAAAGCAAAGTACTTGATAATAAAAATCTAGTAAATATAAGATGTTATTTGCAGTGATGCACGCAAACGTTTCGACGACACACACTAATATATGAATGCACATATAACAAAGTACTTGATAATACTCCATCAGTTTCATAATGTTCTTCCCATTTCTCCAACAACACATTTGTCAAGATATGTTTTATATCTTTAATATCTCTAGTTGTATATTAATACAAATAATGTAAATTTGATATTATTAAAGTACGCATTAATACGAATCAAACAAGACACCAAATAACTGTATTTTCTTATATATTAAGACAAAACGAGGAAATTCTCTTCAACCGTGAATAGTGTATACTGTTCGAAATGGAAAGAACAATATGAGACTGAGGAAGTAAAAATCTAGTAAATGTAAAATGTTATTTGCAATGATGCACGCAAACGTTTCGACGGCGCACTCTAATATAGTAATATTACGACACGTGTATAATGTTTCGACGACGCGCTATGATATTATGACACGTGTATAAACTTAATACAAAACATATGAACATTGTTAAAGGCACACCATTAGTTACATATGGCTATAGACAAGTCAATCCGCACCTAAGCACTTATCTCATTGGATCTTTTTACCCAA
Organism: Oxyria digyna; assembly: GCA_029168935.1. NCBI lineage: Eukaryota > Viridiplantae > Streptophyta > Magnoliopsida > Caryophyllales > Polygonaceae > Oxyria > Oxyria digyna. Next base: position 45,365,198 of record JAPVLV010000009.1, read on the forward strand.
GAAAGAGAAGAATATGAGAGAAGATTCTTCAACCAGTCTACTCTGTAAAAGCAATATATTTAAGTCATATTTTTTCTCATAAACAATGTCTTAAGATGGTCCTTAATAAGTTATAAGGGTATGTACTACACACAGTACGTTTCATATTATAATTATACATTCGGGTATTCAAATTCGTAAAATAAAATACCATACTATTTCCATCTTCTAAGTAATTCTAGAAAGATTATGAATAGACATACCACTGTTCCTTTTCGGCAACGTGGGTTTTAACCTTCATTTTACAGAAAAATAAGCTAGCTTATTGAAATAATAAGCTACGATTTCAAGCTTTTTGATAAAATAAGCTAGCTTATGTTTCTTATTCCCGAACAGAGCCTATATCTTAGATTGGTTAGTTAATAATTGATCATACACACCGAATAAGTTGACAAAAATGAAATATGCGTGGAACTATCTTAACTAATATCTTGGACGGGGTCAAGATCGATATAGCATAAAGCATAAAGCATAATTTTTTTTAAATTCAGCAGATATTATACCACCTAAACAATAATTTAGTATTGCTAATGACTAAAAGTGGTGGATGGGATTTTCTTAAAAAAAAACTCCAGTTTTGAAAATGTGTCAAAAGTTTGTAAAGCCGACTAAAGTTTAGTGGCCTTTTCTTCCCTCGGTCCATTGCATTTCCATGTCAAGGCGACGTCGCTTTGACATAACCTAACTATATGTTGAAGTCGGTATTTAGTTTATTTATATGGACTGAATTTGGTATGAATATATTTATGATACGGTTATACACAATTTTTTTTTTATGTTTATATGTATACTCTTCCACATTCAAATATTACGTATATCTATGAATTTACATGTATTTATGTATGTCAGCGTAAATAAAGAGATGTCCATGTTAATTTTTCCGTTCGTGTATTCATAAATTAACAATCCTTTAAAATGGATCTTTCTCTATAAATAAGGTATATTGGTGCATGGTGCATACATACTAGAACGTTACGACTAACTATATTTTTTCTTCAAATAATGAATTTATAAAATCAAACTTAAAGAATGTATATTGTCGAATTTGTCGTAGCTAATGTATGAAAATGCGAATTTTTCTTCGATCTGTTCCCGGACGTGTGGCATAAAAAAACTTGGTTTATTAATTATTATGATTACATCAATGTTGTGTCATATGGATGTCACGTACCATATCGGCAAATGCACAGTATTTTCTCCATCTACTTATATGATTAGCCAATAAGTTAATTATCCATGCTTTTTCAATAGTATTATTTTAAAGTACGAAGGTATAGGAGGACTAATTGGCATGGACATTTATCTACACTACGGAGTATAATACTGATATTATATAGTCCCTTTACGGTAATAAGCTTATCTACAACACAATACTACGTAATCCCTCCGTCTCATATTATTCTTCCCATTTCGAATAGTATACACTATTCACGGTTGAAGAGAATCTTCTCGTTTTGTCTTGATATATAAAAAGATATATAATCATGTGGGGTCTTATTTGATTCGTATTAATGCGTACTTTAATAATATTAAATTTTAATTATTTGTATTAACATAAAACTAGAGATATTAAGGATACAAAACGTACCTCGACAAATGTGTCATAAAAAATGGGAAGAATATTATGGGAGAGAGAGTAGTATATTTTGTTTTGCAGGTATATCTAAATTTGATCTTATAATTACAAAGTCTTTATTTGACACACCCTAAAAGTTTATTTAACACACCCATACATTCGTCACGAAGGTATTTGGTCAGACATTCGTCACGAAGGTATATGGCCAGACATTCGTCACGAAGGTTTGAAGGACATCCGTCACGAAGGTATTCGGGAGATCCGTCACGAAGGTATTGGGGAGATTCGTCACGAAGGTATTGGAGAGATCCGTGACGAATCTTTTTTTAAAAAAAAATAAAAAATTCAGAATCTTGTAGAGAATTTCGATACGAGTCCGTGCATATAAAATACGTCCAAAACGGACATCGTTTGCCCTTCCAAAAGCCCTAAAAACAAAACAGTCGTTTTTGTTAAGTTCGTAATATTTAAACATAATGCATAATTATAAAAAAAATAAAAAAATTCAGAATCTTGTAGAGAATTTCGATACGAGTCCGTGCATATAAAATACGTCCAAAACGGACATCGTTTGCCCTTCCAAAAGCCATAAAAACAAAACAGTCGTTTTTGTTAAGTTCGTAATATTTAAACATAATGCATAATTATACTTTATAATTAATAAACTAGTGATATTAAATGATAATATACAATTATAGTATATAAATTTAATTGCATGATTTTTAACTATAATATATAATTATATTATGCAAATACTAAATTTATATAAGGTTTTGCTTTTACAAACTTAACTCATGCGACTATTTTGTTTTGGAGGCTTTTGGAAGGGCAAACGATGTCCGTTTTGGACGTATTTTATATGCACGGACTCGTATTGAAATTCTCTACAAGATTCTGAATTTTTTATTTTTTTTAAAAAAAAGATTCGTCACGGATCTCTCCAATACCTTCGTGACGAATCTCCCCAATACCTTCGTGACGGATCTCCCGAATACCTTCGTGACGGATGTCCTTCAAACCTTCGTGACGAATGTCTGGCCATATACCTTCGTGACGAATGTCTGACCAAATACCTTCGTGACGAATGTATGGGTGTGTTAAATAAACTTTTAGGGTGTGCCAAATAGTAAGCGCCTATAATTAGCGTAAAGTTGAAGATAGTGAATCAGGGTTCATAAATCCACTAAAAAAACTAAAATAGGGTAACCCGGTCCAGAAAAGGAGGCACCACGTGCTCTTCATACCTCATATCCGGCTGGACAAATCGCCAATAACGGATTGCACGAAATTGCATGCATCTTATTACCATCATCATTCTAAAATTGTCAATAATGATTGAGTTATCAGGAGTATTAGACACTACTTTTCGTTGCAGGTCTAAATCCGCGGAGTTACGGAATGGACGGATTTATAACCCGCCAGAATACTTGAAAATTTTGTAAAACATTAGGCTGAAAAGCTGGCAAATCCTAAATTCGTCCGCTTTTTCACTTTGAAAAAGTTGGCGAATCCTAAATCCGTCCGCTTTTAAGCTTTGAAAAGCTGACAAATCCTAAATCCGCCCGCTTTTTAGTTTTGGAAAGCAAGCGGATAAAGCTGGCAGATTTACAATCCGCCGGGTCGGTCGGAGCTCAGCTCTGCGCGAAGCTCAAATTCGCCGGAAAATCAAAACGGTCATTCGACCTGATTTTCCGTCCCATCTCAGTGCAAATAGGATCCGCCATTATGTTTGATTAATTATGTATTTTATAACGGAGAGTTTATTTCCTTTAAATGAGTAGAGTTTATAATAAAAAAATATTCAATCAATAGAAAGGTAAATACATAGTTTATACTTTCATTAATTCACAATTTCTCATGCATGATTACTTTCTTTGGTTGCTTCTAGAGTCTCTAGAAAAGGATAGTTTTTCTTATCAAACACGATATACTATCAACACTTTATATCAGATCAAATTTTAAATAAAATATTAACCTAACAATGATAAAATTCATTATATTTACATATATAATTTTCTTTAAATGTTAATAATTCTGTATACGTCAAATAAAATTTAAAACTAAGAACTTGGCTTTTATTTAACTAATAAAATAGCGACAATCTCAACTGAGATAATCGTATCAGTCAAGATTATGTACTTACATTATTTGTGGTTCAAATCCACTATTCTGGAAGACTTTAATTGCAAAAGGTATAGCTCAAAGGCTGAAACTATTTAAGGTTTGTTTGGCTAAACATTTATAAAGGCATTTTTCATTATAAAGGGCTTTATTTGAAATAAAGCATTTTAAAGCTTTGAAATTTGTGCAATAAAATCTCACATTTTACCATGAAAATGTCATTATAACTTTATTTTAACAAATTATACTAAAAAAAGTCTTTATCCTTTCAAATCCTTTTATAATGATTTTACCAAACACACTCTTATATTAAGAGCTAAATTTCTACGTCAATAAAGTTAAACTTAATAACCTTTTAAAATAATTTGCCCTTTTCTCAAGCAATATAACCCACGACTGACGAATATCAAGTTGCCTAGCTCTCACTTTTTTCTAACTTGTTGAATCCGTTTTACAAGTGTATACTAATGTGAATATTGATCGTTTTCGCGTTAATTAATTGGATTTTTAAGAATATGAGTAAAATTCTATGATACATAATAAAAACAAGCTGGAATTTTTATTAGACGATTTACGTAACCTTACAAACGTGAAAACCCACTTGTACAAAAATCATACACAAATATCTCTCTCAAAGAAATGCAGAAGTTTCAATTGTTTTCATGGTTGTTTTTGGTGACTCGTATCCCCGATATTAGAGATGTCTATTGGATTCATTACTTATCAATTGTTAATGAATAACTTTAATGGATTAATTAGCACAATTTTTTGCTAGTGATAGGTCTAATAGGAAAATCGAGTTTGGGCATACAGCTTGATACTTGTATAAGTCTGAGTTGGCAGCCAAAAATTTGACTTTGTTGACAAATTTATTGTACTAGCATAAATCACATTTAATATATACTCCGTATATTTGAACATGCCAGCTGTGGGCTGCCTCTTCATTAAATATATCATTAAGTCTTCTTCATCTCCACCCACCACCACCACAAACAGTGATCGATTGTGCTACAAAACAATGGATCTTGGAAGGTGTTAAGGTTAATATACTACTCATATTGCTATAAGGTTTTAAGGTTACATTAATCTAGGCCGTTTAACCGCGCACTCACTCATTTTACACCGTACACTCACTTGGGGACTACACGACGTGTAGTTGGAAAAAATTTGAGTTCACCCCAACTACACGTCGTGTAGTTGGAAACCGGTTCAGATTTATATTTTTAATAAAAAAATAAATTAAACTGGTTCGGGTCATGTGGTGAACCGGTTCGGGTCATTTAGTTGGACCGGAGCCAACTACACATCGTGTAGTTGGACTTACATTGTTAAAATGGTTAAGTGTAGGTCAACTACGTGTCGTGTAGTTGGACCAAAAGTCAACTACATGTCTTGTAGTTGGACCAGAAGCCAACTACACGACGTGTAGTTGGACCATACCAAACCGGTTTTCGAAAATAAAATTAATTATTTAAATCATATATTGAACCGGTTTGCAATTAATTACTAAACCGGTTATCAAAACCGGTTTACTAATGAACCGGTTTATTCCAACTACACGAGGTATAGTTGGCCTATTTATTCAAAAAAAAATCGGTTCAAGCCAACTACACGACGTGTAGTCCCGAGCTGAGTGTACGGTGTAAAAAGAGTGAGTGCGCGGTTTTTTAAATGGTGTCTTGATTACCGTACCGTCACATTAACGATCATAGTATATAAAAATAAAAATTGTAAAATCTTGATTTTATTATCTCCAACATACATGCATGTGAAGTTAAATATGTTTGAAAAATCCCATATGATCCGTAGCTATTAAGAAAATAAATTAATCATAATTTGCGCTATACATACATATAGCATATGATATATAATTATATCATACACAGATCTTTCTCACATACTTAATCATATAAAACGATTAGTTGAGAAAACTTTTTCCTGAGTGTGAAGAGCGCGCCCCATGCGTGCTCTTCTTTTCGTGAGCTGTGAGGGTGCCCTAGGTTTTTCCGCCTTGCTCCTGCCGCCGCCGTCTCCATGGGTGGTAAGGGAGGCAAGGTGAAGAAGAAGCGTTCCCTGAAGGTCTCCGTTCCCTGAAGGTCTCCGGTAGCCCTGAACCAGTCGACCCCTCTGCCGCTTCCCCTTCCTTCTCCCCTGTTTCCGACAGCCACATCCGCTCCAACAATGCCCGACTCTCCGCCCCCCCCCCCTCCGCCCCCCCTCCGACCCTGCCCCCTCGCCTCAGTCGCCCCCTCCGCCTAACCCTCGCCAAGCCGAAGCCGCTGCCTCCGCCTGCCAAACCCCCCTCCTCACTCTCTCCAAACCCCTTTCCCCCACCGTCAACCTCTGAGGCTGTTCCTCCGGCTTCGGGTCTCCCTGCTTCAAGCGAAGCTTCTGCTCCGTCTCCCTCCGCCATTGCACTGCCTCCTTCAGTTGCTGTTCATATGGAAAAGCCCTCTTATAAAGCTGTTGTAGCTGGCCACCCCCCAGTTCGTAACCATGTCCCGCTTGAGTTTGTTCCGGGGCTGGAATCGGGAGACATCTACTTCTCTGAAGAAGACGTGGCAGACTTGGTTTCCAAATGGTCTCTCACCCTTGTCGGTGCTCCCATGGGACAGAATGTCTCATTTCGTGCAATGGAAAGGTATGTTGCAACCCATTGGACTGATATTGTTCTGCCAAAGTTGTTTCTGAACGAAAAAGGAATGTTCGTTTTCCATTTCCAATCGGAAACTGATCTCGTCTCTGTTCTTGAGCGGGGTCCTTGGATGATGGGTGGGCAAACCCCTTTGATCTTAAGGAAATGGCAAAAGGGTATAGAGCTGGACATCTCCTACCTTCAAAGTATCCCAATCTGGGTTACTCTGCAGAATCTAGACGTCCGTTTTTGGTCTGAGGCTATGCTGGGGAAAGTCGCCTCAGCTATCGGGAAGCCGATCCTCACGGATTTCCAATCGGCTAATCAGGATAGAATCTCGTTTGCTCGGGTTCTTATGGAAGTTTCTGCAAGTAGACCCCTTCTCAGGGAGATTAGATTCCATGGCCCTGGAGGTGAACTAGTGAAACAAGCACTCCACTATGATTGGTTGCCCCCACATTGCCCGAGCTGTCAGGTGTTTGGCCATCGTTGTATTCCACCTCAGGCAACCTGCAGTGCTCTATCTCACCCCCAGGAAAAGGCACAAGTGTGCTCTGATCCCACAAATGTTTCCATTCTCCCAAACCCCCCTACAACTCAACGCCTACACCAAACTCAAGCTACAAAAAAATCCAAAACTTTTCCCCCACCTATCCCTCCTCGACCCCTTCCTCGCAATTCTCAGTCAGGAAAGCAACATCAAACCATTACTACCCCCTCTCTCCCCCCGGTGAACCCAAGCTCTGCCATTCAAAAAGTCAGCAACAAGGCTTGCTTGACTGGCCCCTTCACATCCAAATCTCAATGATGATTCCCAACTTAGCAAGTTGGAACACGCGGGGCTTCCTTATCCCGACAAAGACTGCTGCTGTACATAGTCTCATTCGCTCTCATAATCTAGACATGATTGCTCTGCTGGAAACCCGTCTTAACCCCTCTACTATGAAGATTGCTAACAACACTCTTCCTCGTAATTGGATTTCCAGCTCAAACGTCAGTCTCTCCTCAAACTGTCGTATTTGGGTCCTGTGGAACCCTTCCTCCTGCATTGTCAATGTTTTGCACCAATCTGATCAACTCATCCACTGCTTCGTCTCTACTCCTGGCAATACTACCAGTTTCTACGTCACTTTTGTCTATGCCCACAATAAGGCTCCTGATCGCAGTCAGCTTTGGATTGATTTGGCTAACCTGCAGCCCTCCCCCTCTTGTGGTTGGGCGGTCTTGGGTGATTTCAACACAACTTTGGCTCCTAACGAAAAGCTTACCCATCTCGGTCCCTCCACCAAAATCCCCTCCCCTGAGTTAGCCTCGTTGTTGTCTGCTTGCAATATCTTAGATCATCCGTTTGGGGGAGCTTTCTACACTTGGTCAAATCGCCAAAAGGTTGCCTCAAAGATTTGGAGCAAACTGGACAGGATTCTGATTAACCCGGCTTGGGCATCCATCCAACCCTCCTCCTCGACCTTGTTCGACAACCCCCTCACCTCTGATCACTCTCCCGCCATCTTATCCCCTAACCCTCTTCACAAAAGAACCAAACCCCCCTTCAAATTCAACAATTCCTGGCCATTGCATTCCAACTTTACCCCCACCGTCCACTCTTCCTGGGCTCCTTTGATTCATGGGAATCCTATGTTCACCCTCTCCACCAAGCTCAAGCGTCTTAAGAAAGATCTTCAAAACTTCAGAAATGAGAAGATTGAGCATTTGCAGATTCGAGAAACTGAACTGAAAAACAAGCTCCGTATGATTCAGCAGGAGCTCTTGATAAGACCTTTCAACGAGACCCTCATTGACACAGAAAGGGCTGTGTCGGGAGAGCTTATGGAAGCCTCAGCTCGAACCCATTCTATGGTTGCTCAGCTCGCCAAAATCAAGCACTTAAAATACGGGGATCACTGTAATGGTTACTTTTTCTCCCTTGTCAAACAGAGGCACTGCAGTTCAGTTATACACTCCCTCTTGGATGATCATGGTAACTCGATTACTGAGCAGGAGGAGCTCACTGATCATGTCCTCTCCTTCTTTCGCTCTCTGATGGGTTACAGTCACCCTTGCATGCCCCTCCACTCGATCCCGCCTCCTCCTGGTCCCCTCCTTGACCCCAACCTTGCCTTAACCCTCATCTCCCCCTTTTCTGCAGCAGAGGTCAAGGCTGGTTTATTTTCTATTGGCGACAACAAAGCGTCGGGGCCGGACGGTTTCAACTCCTTCTTCTTCAAGCAAACCTGGGGCATCACTGGTGACGATGTGTGTAAAGCGGTAATTGATTTCTTTCATTCTTGCAAAATTCTTAGATCTATTAACCACACTATTATTGCCCTGGCTCAAAAAATCCCTAACCCCACAAAAATCTCAGATTTCCGCCCTATCTCGTGTTGCTCAGTCATTTACAAAACTATCTCAAAAACTCTTGCTAACCGCCTCAAAATATGCATGCCTGATATCATCAACCCCATCCAGGGTGCTTTTGTCCCAAACCGATCCATCAAACACAACATTCTCTTAGAGACGACCTCCTTAGCGCTGTAGCTTCACTACTTGGATTGCAGGTCATGGGCGACTTCCTACTCGTTCGAAACTTTTTTGCTGGGGTATTAGCTCATCCCCCACCTGCGGTTTATGTCTCTCGGGTCATGAGACTGAGCAGCATCTCTTTTAGGAATGTCATTTCAGCGCTGCGGTTCTTGTTTTCATCCTCCGCTGGCTTCGCATTCATCAACGTTTCAACAATGTTAACGATTGGCTCTCCTGGTTGGGGAAATTTGTTAAGAGAACTTCCTTCATTAGCCAAATCAGGTGTGCAACATATTCTACCTTCATTTACTTTGTGTGGAAATGTCGAAATCTCAATATCTTCCCGCAAATCAAACCAAATGCAGCCCATTGCGCTTCTGAGATCATTATGACTACCAAGCTGATTGCAAAAGAAAAATGGGCCACTCCTATGCTGAAGATCGTAGTTGGGCCTCGATCCTAGTGATCAATTTTGACTGATGGACCTAGCTAACCGTTGCAAGCCTTGTTCATTCTTCTGCCTATAGTGTTTCTTGCAACATTTTGATGGTTGGTACTTGTTGGCTTTGTAAATCCTTCTTCTATCAATGAAAATATCTACTTAATTCTTCAAAAAAAAAAATTCATATGAGTAATGAGTTTATACAAACTGAGAGTAATGATTTGTAATTTTTTTCCATCTGAGAAATTAAAAAGTACCAAATTGTTTTTTAAATTTATCACATTTAATGTTTGTGTCCATAATTCCTAGTTTAAATAATCATCTCAAGACTATAATAAATATTTTTAAAAATGTACTGTAACAAACAAAACTGAAATCAAAATATATTTATAATAATGAAAAATGATTGATGGAGGTAATTGAGGTGATGAGGCTGTTGCATATAAAGAAACATTTATTGGGAAAGGTGGTGTAATCCAGTGGGAATTTCTATAATCCCCGTAAAATTTCAGTCGCTCCGTCCCATAATTATCTTTTTGTTTCTCTCTCCTGACACTATTCACTATTCATGAAAATCTTCGTAATTTCGGTCAATATATAAACAAAAACTTAGTCATGTGTGGTCTTGCTTGATTCGTTTTATCGAGTACTTTAATAATATTAAATTTTTATAATTAGATATATTAACGATACAAAATGCGCATCGACATATGTGTCAAAAAAAAAACAGCAAGATCATCGTTATATAACACGTCTTTATCGGCATAAAAAAATAACCCCAACCACAAATTTTAAACACTCTTTGAAAAACTTCATCAGATCCGTCTCCATCTTCTTCCCCATGATGTCACAGGTCTAAACCCCAACACAGCAAAAACAAATTACTAATAATTAACTTAAATTGCTTCTTTTCTTCTTCTTCTAACCCAACCCAGAAGAAAGGGCAGCTAGTGAAAGCTACAATTTAGTGGCGGTATAGGTACACATTTATTGCTCTCTATCCGTTTTCTAATCACACACTTGTCCACTTGGATTGTTCTTCAATTTCACTTCCGGATTGCTAGAATTTTGACTAATCTAAACTCCTCTTGTTCCGGGTACCTTTGTTGACTCTAAACTCCTCTTGTTTTCTGGGTTTCACGTGTTGAGTTGAATTTTGACTAATCTTGTTTTCATCTCCCTGAAATTAAAATCACAACACTTCTTTTCCCCCATTTTCTGTTGTGAATTTTGATGGGGAATTTGGGTTTGGGTTTGGGTTTAGGTTCAGTTCTTGTGTTTGTTCTTCTTCTCTTTCAACTCTCAAATTCCAGTATACAATTAGTTAGCACTATGCCTATAGGGTTTGAAGGAGTGGAGATGACTTGGGTTGACAACGGTGGAATTTTCCTCATCTCAAATACCTCCAAATTCGCGTTCGGGTTTCAACCCACAAAAATTGTGACCTTGTTCTTGTTAGTCATCATCCATGTCGACAGTAACAAGCAGATTTGGACTGCTAACAGAGGCAACCCAGTTCAGAATTCTGATAAATTTTCCTTTGACAGTAATGGAAATGTGTCTTTACAGAGTGGTGGAAAAATCATTTGGGCTCCTGATACAGGTGGGAAAGCTGTTTCCTCTATACAGTTGCTTGATTCAGGCAATTTGATCATGCTTGGTGATGATAACACCACGGTTTGGGAGAGTTTTCGGTATCCGACTGATACGCTCTTGTCGAATCAGGTTTTTAGTGAAGGTATGAATCTTTCTAGCAACCCAGATGCCCAAAATTTGAGCTACTTTTTGCAGTTGAAAAATGGTGATTTGCAGCTCTTTGTTGATTTCAACATTCCCCAGCCTTATTGGGCTATGAGTCAAGATACAAGAAGAGTCATTAATCGAGATGGCGGTGTAATCTCACAGGCGGTAATAGACGGAAATTCTTGGAAGTTTTATGATAAAAGTAAAGTGTTTTTGATGCAGTTTATCTTCTCTAGTGATAACAATCTGAATTCGACATGGATCGCTGTTCTCGGTACAGATGGCTCTATTTTCTTTGAGAGTCTTGAAAATAACAATCCTTCATCGACAAAAATCCCTAGTGATTCATGCGAAACTCCGGGTCATTGTGCAGCTTATTATAGTTGTTCAAGTAATACTTGTCAGTGCTCTTCAGGTTTGCTCTCTCGGAATTGCAAAACCGGGATTTCGTCTCCTTGTGATAAGGGTTTGAAAATGTCGTCTCCTGAGATGGTGTATGCCGGAGATGATCTTAGCTACTTTGCACTTGATTTTGTCTCCCCGGATTCAAAAACTGATTTGAATAAATGCAAGACTTCTTGTTCTGCTAATTGCTCGTGCCTTGCTTTATTTTTTAATAATGAGACTGGGAGTTGTTATATGTTTGACAATGTTGGGAGCTTCAAAGCTGATAACAGCTCCAGTTATGCAGCTTATGTCAAAGTTTCAGCCAGGGAAAATGCTGGAGGTGGTGGAGATGGTAACAAGCATTCGACTGTCGTTGCAATTATCTCTATTGTCACGATAGTAGTTGTCCTCGGTTTGCTTTATGGAGGATACGCGTACTACATGAAGAGTAAACAGGGGAAAAAGGAGAGTGTAGAATCTCCAAAGGAGGATTCGGAAGAGGATAATTTCCTGGAAAGTTTATCGGGTATGCCAGTTCGTTACAGCTACCGAGACCTCGAAACTGCAACGAACAGTTTTGCTGTGAAGCTCGGGCAAGGAGGATTCGGGTCGGTTTACCAAGGAGAATTACAGGATGGGAGCCGAATAGCTGTAAAAAAGTTGGAAGGAGTCGGTCAAGGAAAAAAGGAGTTCAATGCTGAAGTTCGAATCATCGGCAGCATTCATCATAACCATTTGGTGAGACTGAGAGGCTTCTGCACAGAAGGAAGCCACAGGCTACTAGCCTATGAGTTCATGGCAAATAATTCATTAGACAAATGGATTTTCAAGAAACGAGGGGTCGGGTTTGTGCTCGATTGGGACACTCGTCTCAATATAGCCATTGGCACGGCTAAGGGCCTAGCTTATCTCCATGAAGATTGTGATGTGAAGATTGTTCATTGTGATATAAAACCCGAAAACGTCCTCCTCGATGACAATTTCCAGGCAAAAGTGTCGGATTTCGGTTTGGCAAAGCTGATGACAAGAGAGCAAAGCCATGTTTTCACCACGCTAAGAGGAACTCGAGGCTATCTTGCGCCAGAATGGATCACAAACTACGCCATCTCAGAGAAAAGCGACGTTTACAGCTACGGGATGGTGCTTTTAGAGATCATAGGAGGAAGAAAGAACTACGACCCACAGCTGTCGTCGGAGAAGACACACTTTCCTTCATTTGCATTCAAGAAAATGGAGGAAGGGAGGCTGAGTGATTTGCTGGACTCTTCATCATTGAAGCGTAGTCAAGAAGACGAGAGCGCGTGTAGAGCGATTAAAGTCGCTCTTTGGTGCATTCAAGAAGATATGAGTATGAGACCGTCTATGAGCAAAGTGGTGCAAATGCTTGAAGGACTGTGTCCTGTTCCTCTGCCTCCAGTCTCGTCTGTCATGGGTTCTCGTCTCTTTGCTGGCTTCTATAAGTCGACGAGTGAAGGGACGGGTACCGGGACTTCGTCTGGACCGTCTGATTATAACAGTGACACTTATCAATCTGCTGTTAGGCTCTCTGGTCCGAGGTAACATTTATAGGATATGTTGTTGTTGTTGTTTTCTGGTGTATCCGTGTATATAATACATGTGTTTAGGCTGCTGGAATTTTGTATTGAGTTTAGTTCTTCTGTATCAGAGTGGTGTGATCAAATTCTGTTTTCTTAGAACTGATTAGTTTAATCATAAATGTAATGATCTGTATGATGGGTGTTTGAGAAGGTTCATATGCAAAAAAGTCAAAGGCTAGTTGGATGAATCCTTAACAATATCAGCATGATATCTTGTTCATGATTTTCTTACTATCAGTTATTGCTAAATGTTTGAAATGGATTGGCCATTTCATTTCTGTGTATTGAATCCTTGGTTTAAAATATACAATTAGTTGTATATAGATGGTACCATAAACAATTATTGTTGTCTAATTATTGTTGTTGATATCTTAGTTTATTAAATAAACTATTGTTTTATTGACATATAGCAACTGGTTCCCAGACGTGATTTTTACACTCTTAAAGTCCTAGCTTCTAAAGTTGAAAAAAGGTTCTATGCGATTTTAACATATAAAAATAGATTTGCTTAGTATCAATAATTTCATTAGTACATAATTGTCAAATGATTACATAGTAAAATGTTATGGTGAATTGGTGATGGGTAATTTCACCTTGACATGATCATAATTTTTTTTTTGTAACATTGGCCTTTTTAATTTACGGTGGGGTATGTGTATTTAAAAAATAAAAAAAGTTCCGGTGAGAACAAGACTTAACGAAAGACGTTTACATATGATAAGTTAATGTTCATATTCTGAGCGTTAAATTTTTTAAGTTCATTTGAAAAATAATAACCAAAATTCGTAGTAATTACAAGTATGTCACCGCGTCTCTCCTTGAAAACGTATAAAAAATTTCATGACCCATATTATGAATATTACTATCTAGATTATGAACATTAACGTATAATCTGTGAACGCGAGCGGTTCGTTTTCCATACGTTAGAACTTGTTCGCACCAAAACTTTTCTTATAAAGTAATCGAAAAGATTCATGTGAGAATGATTTTTATCCTACGAATTACAAATACATACACAACCTTCTATATTAACGCACGTTTCTTTACATTCACATGCACATTCGTAGATGTGTGCATGTCTTTGACAATATATAAAAAATAATATGCATGTCTTTGACAATATATAAAAAATTGCGTATGAGAAATATACATATAAATATAGAAAAATATGTATGTATCCCTATATTTGTAATATGAAGTCATTCTCACCGAATTGAAAGTTACAAGTATTTACCCTAAAGGAAAAATTATAAACTTATGAACCACAGCAATTAGAATGGACTTGATCGCACTGGAACAATTATCAGTGTATCTGAATAGAAAAGGCGAAGAAAAGTTGGACCGTTATCTAGAGATGAAGGCCACCGTTATCGGCTGCTGCTTAACCGCTTCGCCACCTTCCCACTTTTCTCCCTCCACCAGATTTCAAATTCCCGCCAATGCTGACGAACCATCTCGTTTTGCATCCGAGCTCGTCTCCACCAGTAGTAGTAGTTCAGGTGAATGCTGCTTCCATCTTGTTTCCAAGCCTTTCGGATGATTTCTGCTTTATTTGAGAAGAATCGGTGTTTTTTAGGGCTTCTTGTTGTCCGTTTAGGCAACCTCGGTGCTGGTTTTGAGATGACGATCTCTTTGTATCGCATTACATGCTTTGATTTCTGAAAAGGCCAGCGAAATTGCATATTTTAGGGTTCCTTTGTTGTCTGTGTTTTTGGACTGAAATGGAATTAGGATATTCTTAGCTGCAATTCATCAGCTTGGGGGAGACTGTGAAGCTGATACTCTTGACGTTCTCACAAAATATTTGTTATCTAGATTACAACAATGCATTTCTGGTACATTCTTAAAGGTTAAAACATCAAATGCAGCATTTCTTCTGACTTTTAACTGTTTATAGCAATGCCCGATCCTTAATTTTTGACAGATAAAGTCAGCTATGTCCAGTCATGTGGGAGGAGAAAACTTCTTTTTGTTGCTACCTCCATTCCCTTTCTAGTTCCTTTTCAAGAAAATGGAAGAGATTCTAATGCCATTGCAGAAGAGTGAGTGAACATACCAAGGTTTTCATTTTGCTTATTGATACTATTAATATGCTTGCTTACTGCACTTATCCACTACTGTGGTTTTTGTTTTCCACTTCAAAACATTAGTCTATTAATTAGTATCTTTAATGCTTTTAGCTAGCCTATATGCATTACATTTACAGCAGTGGATGAATAAAGTGCATAAACATGAAAGTTTACTTTGTCAACTTGATCATGTATTTTATTTGATGTTTACTTTGTCATATTTTGTACCTTACTTTATTTATATCTCCATCTATTTTATTGTTGAAGATAAATAACTTTCCATCCAGCAATCCCCCTTATATCTTCTTATGTGGGTTGTTAATGCGACCTGGTGAAGGTTGGATTCTCCCATATATCTTCTTATGCGGGAGGAGATAAGGAAGGTTGTTACCAAAGGCAAGGCAGCCGGAGTGCTTCGTTTGGTTTTTCATGATGCAGGCACATTCGAAACCAGTGATAATTCAGGTTTTGTTTACTTTAGCAATTATGTCCATAGTAAAATTTTACCAGTGTAGCTATGATTCTGTGATAGTATTTCTTCTTTTTAAATATAAATACCTGTCAGATTGTTGCTCCTTGATAATTTTCTATCTGTTTTTACAAAGTTGACGATTTTCAACGGTGGTTATAAATGTTTCTGGTAATATCCTTTAATCAGATGCAAGAGGGGTCATATGTATCAACTCTATCTTGATTCTTAAATGGTTACAACTTAGTAAAGTGGTAACTCAATTAGAAGAGCAATACATATCAATGGAAATTACATAAGTAACTTAGAGAGATAGACTTAAACTTCATATACTATTGCAGGGGGGATGAATGGCTCCATTATATATGAACTCGATAGACCTGAGAACCAAGGTCTCAAGAAATCTCTGAAGGCATGCACTTCTTCCCTCCCTACTTTCTTTGCTTTCTCCCTCTGACACATGACATAGAGATATAATCATCGTAGAAAAGCCCATTCATCCTTTTCAGGAACATGTTTTTACTTGCAGGAAAAAATAATCAGAACTACTGCTTAAAATTTTCTCTCATTCAAGTAATAACTTCGTAGAGCTAGTAGTGGACTTTATGTTTTACAGGACAAAATCTGGTTTAATTGTTTCTGGTTTGCTCTGGTTAATCAACTTTATTATCCTTCTGAAAGATAACTCATGTGTTGATGAATGTGTCAGATTCTTCAAAAAGCCAAGAGTGTGGTGGATGAAACACAATCAGGTTCAATCTTCTTCGTTGAAATATGAGGTTTTGCATGTTTTTATTAGCACCTACCAACATGGAAAGTAAACTCATACTATATTGTGTTTTGATCTAGTTTCATGGTCTGATATGATTTCTGTTGCTGGATCCGAAGCTGTTTCAATATGTGGAGGTCCAAGTATCACAGTTCAGTTGGGAAGAATAGATTCAATGTAAGTTTCTCTACTAGTAGTTTCTGCATGGATTTGTTGATACAATACCAAAAATGCTAATATATGTTAACTGGTCTGTACTTTTAGAATACCAAAGTTCTGATAGGAAAAAAATTGTAGGGTTCCCGATCCTGAAGGAAAGCTACCCGAAGAAACTCTGGATGCATCTGGTCTAAAGGAAGCCTTTCAGAGAAAAGGCTTTTCGTAAGTGTATTTCTTCTGAAAAAACTACTTCTCTCCTTCGTTCAACCCTGCACGTTTGAAACTATTACCAATGTATTACTGTATGCATCATGAAAATATCTTACAGAACAATAAAGAAGCTGGATAGGATTGTACAACTTAAGCGAAAAGTTCAACTAATTGTCCGATAAGTTTCTTGCTTTTCATGAGACAAAAAATTTATATCTATGAACCGCGTTTGTAGGACACAAGAACTCGTTTCACTCTCTGGAGCCCATACAATTGGAAACAAAGGATTTGGAAGTCCAACTACATTCGACAATTCATACTTCAAAATACTCCTTGAGAAGCCATGGATGTCATCAGGTCAATTTTCCTACCCAATGGTTTGCCCATGACTTTTTTAAAATGAAACAAATGGAAAAATCAGTAAGCTGAAATCTTCCATGTAGAACCTATAACTAGTCCTCATTTTCTTTAGTAGGATTTATTATATTATTTTATTATCCACCATTTACAGAGTTTTTATACTCTCTCTTTCTGGCAGCTTCCATGTCAAGCATGGTAGGGCTTCCTTCAGATCGTGCTCTCGTTGATGACGATGAATGCTTAAGGTTTTCTCCAACTTTCTTTCATCATTTCTGGCTTTCTCTATATGTCATAATGTCAACAATACAGCCATATAGAAGTTACACTAAAAATGCATCTAGCTTTCAAGTATTGAACTGCAAACTCTACCATTATTATCACAGAATATGAAAGCATGAGATAAGATGTTCTTTATCTATATGTGATGAATGGGAAATGAATCTACTTGCAGGTGGATCAAGACGTATGCGAATGACCAGGAGACGTTCTTCCAGGATTTTAGTAGCGCCTTCGTCAAACTAGTCAACTCCGGTGCCAAGTGGAGAAAGCTTTAAGAGATTCATTTGGATGTTGAATGAACAAGTGCACAGACATGGCACTTGATCCTGAGATGGTCCTGAATGAAGAAGGTGAGATCCTGAATGATAATTAATCAACTAAATGTTAAGTATACATGAAAAAAGAGAAAGATGTTCATAAATATATTGAATAATAACATATTTTCTTAGTGAAGATGTTTAAAATTATTATGTCTAAAATACCATAATTTTAGCATCTTTGTAGTGAAATTTTGGACCTACATTGTTTCTTTAAATTGATTTGGGGGTATTTATCAGCAGTTTGATTGTATTAATTATTCATTACGCCATTATTGGTAAATTATTCTTAATCAACTACTTTTTAAAACAGATTGTTTGATTATATCATTCTATCAAATACTTCAAATGGGTGGCCCGTATTAAAATGGGCCCATATGACCCAAAAATATCAAATAGGCCCGACAGGGAAATCTTTTACGTATTCCACTCGGTCTTTTTAACGTATGCCCTAGAAAATCCGATATTTATTAGCCCTCTGACCAAAAAAATAATATTTGTTAGCCTTTTGAATTACGAGACATCAAAGTGAAGATTA
Source organism: Oxyria digyna (assembly GCA_029168935.1). Lineage (NCBI taxonomy): Eukaryota > Viridiplantae > Streptophyta > Magnoliopsida > Caryophyllales > Polygonaceae > Oxyria > Oxyria digyna. Next base: position 45,383,429 of record JAPVLV010000009.1, read on the forward strand.
TACAGCGAATACTAACCATAAAGTCCACATAATCTGTACCTAAATAAAGTTTATCAAATAATTGAGATTTTAGCTAGATAAGATTCTGTACATGATCAGATTATCATAGCAAAAATAAAAACAGAAATTAAATTTATGCTCTACAATACATGATGAGAAAAGTTTGGATGAAAACCCTCCTTAAAAAACGAAGTAAGAAGTTTTTCGCGTTCGTAGATAACAAATTAATGTTCATAATTTGGACGGTAATGTTTATAATTCGGCAATAATGTCCATTCAAATCATTTTGTAGAAAAAAAATCAAAATACATAGTAATTACAAGAATACAAGAATGTCACCGCACCCCAAATTATGAACATTATCATCCATAATATGAACATTGACATGTAATATGTGAACACGAACTGTTCACACTTTATTTTTTCCTCTTACATGATACATATATAGTTCTGATTGATAAGGCTTAGCCGCTTAGGTATCTCTAATGACAAACTAAAGATCACTACAACAATTTTCTAGTAAAATTATACTCCAATAATACAAGCTAAAAAATAAACAATGTAAAATATTGTCATATGATTCTCCATTTACTCAAGTCTAAAGTCAAGATATAGCATTCTACATTACAATATAACATAGTTATATCGAGCTTAGGTGTCATGTCATTTTTAACATTTTATTAGTAATACCCGTAAATGAGAAATAATAATGATGTACGTAGACCAGAGTAATTTTTTCTCCTAATTATAACATCACTATCGTACTTTAAATGCAAGATAAATTTAAATGATTTAAATTAGTCGACTGAGCATGTCATGGGGCCGTTGTGTTTCAAACATGAATGACATAACTACTTTCCCGTATCACGTACGGGTAAATAAACAACTATTATATAACAATATAAATTATATATATATTATACAATAATTAACCATCTAAATCACAAAATCATAAATAAACATTTAATATTGTTTTATCTGTATTATCTACATCATATGCATATATATATTAGATAGATGTGCTTAGATTAATGCAAGTAAAAAAAAAAATAGAGTTAGTGGGATAGTGGGTCAATGATTTTTTTTTGAAAAGAAAAATAATAAAAAAAGTTCATGTCTCCATTCAAATCAAATTTTGCCAAGTGACGCAATTTTTTGTGAAGACATGACTTCAACTTTAACATTGTATATAGTAGATAGGTTGGCTATAGTTTCGTGTTAAAGTAAGGTTAGCTGAAATTTGACACTTTCCACTCCAAATTTACATTTTTTTTAATAATAGAAGTAATCTTAATTGGTCCAATTAAGTCATAAACGTCCACAAACATAAGAGTGTTAATCAAACTTTACATCATACTAGGTTATTGTCCCGCGCCTAACGCGTTTTTACTTGTTTTTAAAATATTTTTATACTGGGATTATGCAGATAGACATGGATATATATGTAAAGGGACATGAATGTGCAGCCTAACGCGTTTTTACTTGTCTCAGATTGATGGTGCTCAAATTAGTGCTCAGATTGCTCTCCATCGCCATATGAATTGGAGTCGAAGTGCAAAAAATATGAAAAGATAAAAGTGTAGAAATATAATTTAATTAGACATTTAACATGTCTCAATTATATTCACTTTTATCCAAGGCCAGCCATTTTATATAGAGAGATAGATAAGTAAGAATCAAAGAGCAAATCAATTGGCGAAGAGATTTGAGCTTTTAACCTAAATAGCCATTAACACATGTTAGGGCAAATGGTAGTCAACTTGGCACTTAGCATAAACAAGAATAAACACACTAAAACACACACATATATTATAAACTTTGGTTGATTATAAAATAACATCAAGCTGAAATATATTGAATTGTGCATTAGATAGCCTTATCAACAAGAAATTAGGGTGTGCATATTTTGACAAAACGCTAAGCTAAAGCCAATTATTGACCAATCCTTTTCATATTGTCACATCTAACGGAGTGCACTTGACCTACCTAAGACATTACAGGATAAGAGTTGGTTTGAATGGAGTTAATTTAGTCGGGTCGGTTTCGAGTTCGGGTCACGATCAAAATAGTGTTTTTTGTGTGTGTGGAAGGTGATCAAAATAGTGTTAACGGGCCTAATTATGTTTATGAAGAGACATTGTATCTAATGCATCATAGGGTAAATAGTATTAGTCATAGCCTAGGATTCAATCATGTAATAGAAAGATTTAACTCAAAGCTAGATAGCTAATGGCTTCCCCACCTTACTACTTTTGTAAATTGGTGGGTGTTCTGTATTTGTAAAATGAAGTGGACATTTTTAGGTTAAAATTTCATTCTATGATCATAATAATGTTTAGTGATTTTGAATGTGAATGGTAGCTTGTGTAGCATATGAAGCATATTGGTTCAAACTAAACGGGAAAAACACACTCATTAAATTAAAACTCGCATTCGATTATGGGCGCATATAAAGAACTTTCACATTATTTTTGGAACCATAACTCATAGAATGTGAATTATAATTTTAAAAAACCTTATGTAATGCCCCAAAGTAACAATTAAGGGGAGATCACAATGCTAGGAATATCCTAAAGAAACCCCCTTAGGCAATTTAAAAACTAGATTTAACGTGTTAATCCAAAAATTCAAATTCGAGACAAAAATGATTCATAATTCAAAACATATTCAAATGAGATTTGATTAAATCCTACATATTAACATATACCTAGAATGACATTCACACACTTATAATGTATCAAAATAGTCTAGCACAACACGACATTGCTAGTCCAACTAAAATTAAAATGCGTAAGTTCGATGCAAACAAGGATATTACAACTGTAAAAGATCTGATCCAGAAAGAAAACTCATCGTAAAATAGTATCATGTGCATAACCTTCTTCACGCTCCGACACTGTTCAAATCTTTTGTGGGTCAATCACAACTCCTTCTACATACACCCAATTTAAATGATACATTCGATATATGAACACATTTTGCCCTAAATAATAACTCCGTATGTTTTAATATTCTTGCTTTTACCATAATCATAAATTATATGCATGTATATCAATTTATGTCATATAAACTTGAATTTAGATAATCAAACATGCACTATTTGAATTTATAATATGCAGTGATACTGCACATTTTCTTTTCAAATTTTCATCACTTGTTGCCAGGCCCAAAACTGTGAGTTTTTGGGTGTGAGCCAAACATGTCTTTTTCAATCATAAACAAAACCTTGCCAAAAGTATTCATAGCAGCAAATTCTGAAACTTCATCATAATTTGCATATGAAATATTTGTGTTAAGGAACGAGTTTCGAATTCTTGTGTGGACAATTATATAACACATTGCACTGAACATTATATTGGGAAAAATGAATCTTTAAATAAAGACTAAGGATGATGTACACAAACTCTATAATTAATGCACACATACGTTATAATTCATGTATATAGTATTTTGTGATGCACACAATCTATTACATATGCACACAATTAGTTATAACTCGTGTGTGCATGAGTTATAACATTTGTGTGCATCATCCTCAGTCCTCGTATAAGGAACCATCCCCACCGGAACCAAAACCCATAATATTGGACCAATTTACACTATTGGATATGAAATTATCAACTTTTGAAATCTATGTTCTATGCATTGCGCGATTGTCCAAAGATTTTGAGTTTGAATCACTTTGATCTACTCATCAATAAGTTATGTCACATCATCATTTGATATATGTCATTTTTTCAAAATAAAAAATAAAAAATAAAAAGTATATATTTAAAGATAATTAACCTAATTCTAATGATATCATTTTCTTTATTTGATATCCTCACCATACCTTATGAATCTTATATCCATACTCGATATCCTCACCATACCACATATACCACATATATAAGATTTTCACATGCGAATCTCGTACCCATATCGGATATCCGAATTTCATAGCAGATATCCGATATTCAAAATCCATACCAGACGAGCCCTAAGTATAAATAATAAATAGGGAGTAACCGTACAGCCCCACTCTCTCCATCAGTCATATTCCTCTCTTCCTCTTCCTTCCCACTCTTCCCCTTTTTTCTCTCTAAAAAATGGCACCTGCAAATCAATTTCAAAGTTGAAACCTCCATTTTTCTCTCCCACTCTCTCACGCCTTTTCAGCGCCTACTTTTGAATCCTTTCACATTTCAAGAAACTGCGCCACTTCAACTCTTACTTGCTTGCAGCAGCCTTTTCTTGATTCCGAATCCTTTCCGTCTGGTCAGAGTTTCGGATCGGCCGGATATTGACTCCAGATCGAGCTTCCGGTTGGTGTGCTTGACGGTTGTTAATGGCGTTTTGATCTTGCAGTCGTGACCTACTTCAGTGTAACTCCTTGAATTCTCGCTTTTATGTTGTTTGTTTGGAGTAAAGAACTGCTTCTCCGTTCTGCTGTGTTTCGGAAGTGGATTGTGTTTTCTGTTTTGCTCTACTGCTTCTGGTTCGTTTTGATTTGTGATTCTTGTTGATAGGTTTGAAAGATCTAATTTGGTGAAAGTAATCTTTTGTCTTATTTCGCTAGCGAATTTTGATTGGAATGGAATTGATTCCCTAGTAAACATCAGGAAATGATATCAATTAATGTGAGTTTCATGGCTTTTTGATCGGTTCGGTGTTGTCGCTATGACCTGTGATTGTGTACTTTATTATGTCTAGTTTGTGGTGCATGCAATTTATGATTTCAACCGATGAAACTAGTTGTTTGTGTGTGGTATAGCCTCATTTTCCCGGTGTTTGGATGCTTCAAATTCTTTCTTGCTGATTGAGATAAGTGAAATTGATGAAATTTGAATGCAGTTAGCAAATGATGCTAAATTTTGATAGAAGATGGCCAATTTGATCAGCAATTCTGGTTAAGTGATGGTATCGTTTACAAATATTCTTATAATTTTCTTTCTCTTCAGTACTTCTGTGGTTTGTATCATCCTAAATTCAGTTCTTGCAGAAGGTGTGGGTCACCAATCCGTATTTTGCTAAAGGAGTTGGCCCTTTTGATATAAAAACTGGGTCCCGAATATACGTTTTTTTCTTCTTCTGGTTAATGTTATCTTGGTTGTGTATCTAGATACTGCTTTGTTGAGTCATGTTGCGAGATCTAATAAACATGTAAATATTATAGTATGGCCTAAGAAATCCCAACCATCTAATTGAATGTTTTTTCAATTTTAAAGGTGCATGAAGCTGTTGATGGCTAACGTTATCTCTTTGTGTGATACAGTGTGCAATGGATACTGATACTGTTATTTGTGATCCTGATGTTGAGAGGACCGACAAGAATGTGGTTAATGGTGCCAATGCTAATGAAGGAGATGCTATCGAAACTGAGATGGTGGTAAATGGAGATTTGGACCTTTTGCAAATATCTGATGCTAATGTGAGTTCAGAGGTCTTATGTGAATCAGAAAATTGTGATGTAACCAACACTTCAGCCGAGGTAACAAAATCGGAAGAATGTATACAAAACAATGGTTCGCCAGATCATGTGGTAAGGCTTAATTAGAACATGTCTCACCTATGTGATTTAATACCTTCTGCGCATCATGTTTAGTTTTTTCTTTCTTTCTTTCTAGAAGGTGGTAGTGCAGGGAACACATGAAGAAACAAAATCCGAGAAACAAATTAGTCAAGGAAAGAGCAAAACTGGAAAGACTTTAACCTCCAAAAATGCTGGTGCAGCTGGATTGAAGAAAACCAACAGTGGGAAAGAGTTGAAGGTGACGTCAAATGGTACTCGAGCTGGTTCTTCACGTCCTAACCAGCCAAACTTAAAAGGTACCAAGTCTTCCAGTGATGGTCAAACTGCTACTGGCCGTGCAAACAAGGTGACACCAATAATAGCCTCTAGCAATGCTAAGAATACAAAGGTGAGAATTGCAGGAATTTTATCCATTTATTTAATTGCAGGAATTTTCATGTTTGCTTACTGCTATTCTTGTTTTCCTATGAGCAGCGGCCTGCAAAGAATCAAGCTGAGCCTGGACAGTCTGAAGCAATGTAAGTTCAGCCATATTTTTGTTTGTTTTGTATATTAGCATTGGGAATAATAGTTGTTTGGGAAACCTTGTGCTCACTTGCGTATGGATGTTGAAGCTTGATACTTGATAGGGAAGTATAATTTCTGAAGAAAACAAAATCTGTGATAAAAAATAACCTCTGTCAGCTGTTGCAGGGAGAAGAAAGAGATGAGACCTCTTAGGAAAGAAGCGCCACCTAAAATCAAAGTGGATGAAGAACCCTCCAAGTATCCTTTTGTACTTCCTATCCTTATTGTTTTGTTTGGGGGAAGTCCGAAAATTGAATTTTTTTACTTTATTTTTTTCCTCGTGCTTTTGTCTGTAAATTTTCTTCAATTATCCTTAATCACTTCACAGAAGTCCCACATCTGCAGAGGGCAAGTCTAGCAGAGCTGGTAAACTTCCAGCATATGATTTTAGTTTTAGGTGTAATGAACGAGCAGAGAAGAGAAGAGAGGTTTGTGTTGGCTTAGTTATTGTGTGATCAGTTTTTGAGTTTGATCTTCGATTTTTGTACATTTTCTCTCTCTTAATGACGGCAGTTCTACTCAAAGCTCGAGGAGAAAATACATGCAAAGGAGGCAGAGATAACTACCCAGGAAGCCAAGTCTAAGGTACCCCTATTATTTTTTGGGTACATTTTCAGGTGTACTTATTTTCTTGACTAACTTTGTATGATCTTTTCGGTAGGAATCTCAAGAGGCTGAAATTAGGAAGCTGAGGAAGAGTCTGAACTTTAAAGCAACACCAATGCCCAGCTTCTACCAGGAGCCTCCACCTCCTAAAGTGGAACTAAAAAAGGTACCTAAACTTATAGTCTGATAAGATCTAAAAAATCTTAGCATTAGCATAGCAGTTCACTGTATTTGGATGAATTTGAAATTGAACGATTATATATTCATTTTTTAATATCCATCTTTTACTACCAATGTGCAATTCTTACTGATGCCTTAGCTGTATGATGCAGCAACCCACAACTCGACCCAAATCTCCAAAGCTAGGAAGAAGAAAGAGCTCGTCCCCAGCTGATGCCGAGGCAAGTGTTAGTTACAACCACTCTAAAAACCGACTAAGTTTGGGTGAAAAATTCCCTCCCAAAGTTAAAGCATCTTCTTCCCTTGCTCATACCCAGAAGCCCCAAAGAAAGTCCCTCCCAAAATTACCCTCTCAAAAAACAACCCTTTCAAAAACCACACATAAGCCCTCACCGTCTATCAAAGAACCGAATACCGATACATTGCCTCTGCCTGAATCCGGGGTCACTGAAATTGTGCAAATAGAGAATGTTACTGAAACTACGCCTGTGATTGAAGTTGACAATGAGCAAGATTTGGGTACAGTAGAGCAAGTTTTGACTCAGGAAAATGCTGAAGACTGAGCCAATATGTGCATACAAGAAACAAAGGTTTGATTGCTTTTTTCGCTTGCATTCTGTCGTTTGTGTCACTGTTTGATCGATACTATCGTTCTTAGCTATAGTCTTGTTAGTATGCGTTATGGGTGTATTTTTGAGGTGTTTTTTTTTAGTTCATGATGGTGAAAACATAGGATGTGATTACTTAGTCAAAAACAAGCTAGCTTTGCTTATTTTGCAGTATGGTCTGGTTGTTTGTTGCCCCATCTCAATATAAATTTGTCCATTCTTCCTTCCCCTTTTTATCTTCCTTGCCCTTTATATCTTCCTTGCCCTTTATATCATGTTCGTAGTTTGATGCCAACACTACACACTTACAATAACAATAACAAATCAACCCACTGCTTTCCCGCCGAAACAAGGTCTGAGAGATTAGATATGGACAATCCTTACCCCGACATTTGACGAGAGGATGTGAACCGACGTGATAAAGATACAACAAAATATAAACGAAAACAGAAACGACTCTTAGTTTAAAAATATGATATTATTTTAAAAAAGTATTGATATTATTTTAGAGAAAATCTACGTGAGATTTCACAAATTTCGGTCGATAACCATGAAGTACATGAATATCACATTTTTTTCTTAATTAGAAAGTTTTGAAATATCAGGATGAACAACTTTTTTTGGTTTATAAACTAGTTTTTGGTTTATGAATTACTTGTTTTTTCACGACATTTTATACACGAGGATAACGTTTTTCGAATAATAAACAACTTATAAATTAAAATCACTTTATAAGTTGATTGTTTGAAAATGTGCACATCTTATAAAACTAATGTGTCTATTTGCAGAAAATGTGCAAATGTAATTTGGCTAAGAAACTAAAGTTTGTCATGAAAAAAAGGCTCGAGAAAAAAAGTTCAACATTTGTGTTTGAAAAAATGTGCAAACCTTGTCCAACTTATGTAAAAATATGCACATGTAATTTTGCCCTAGAAACGAAAATTTGCCATGAAAAAAGGGCTCAGAAAAAACAAGTTTAAATTTTGTGCTTGACAAATTGTCCAATTTATGTTCATATTTTATGTAGAAAATTTGCAAATAGTTTTGACCCAAAAGCGAAAGAGACATGAATAATCCTCCACGAAGGTGTGGGTCACCCTTATCCCGGATCATGGAGTGTGTTCCCAAAGCGGTAAATTTCCGACGTGGGGTTTGTCCCTCTTTACTCGCAGGTGAGGGGTATCATTTTCCTAATACTATTAATAATACTATATAAGTATTATACTCCCTCTGTCCCGTTTTAAATGTCCCAAATGAGCATTTGCACAAGAAAAAAAAGTACAGCAGAGGTATAAAAGCAGGAGAGAGAAAAAATTAATTTTTTATTAAGAACCAATCAGAACAAAACTGGAATTTTTTACAACCAATCAGAATGCTCCATTTTGAGCACACAGATCACCATTTTTCAGTACCCATAATACCCTTACAGTGAAATGCTTTTATTCCTGTACAGTCTCCATCTACCCACTTAGTTTACATTTTCACCATTACAAGTACTCCGTAAAAAGCACAGTGCTTAAGTAAAAACAGAGCATTCAATTTACAGTAATTTCTGCATCATTGCCTGGTGGGAATGTCCTCAGCTTTTGATTTAAATGAAGCTCCAGATGATGATGACGTCAGAGAAGAAATGGAGGGAGAATGGTCACAAGACAGAGAAACAAGTGGAGACAATGATCTACCATTTGACCTTAACTTCTCACCTGAGCATCACCATCCAGAACCAGAGGCAACAGCAGAGGCATCAGGACATCATCAGACATCCACACGCAGGCTCAGCAAGGATCAGAAATGGGTAATACTGAGTTATCTTCTGGAGAGGACATCAGAGGGGAAGCTACCAAAGGTGCCATCAATGAAGCTGCACAATATTTCAACACAACACGTAAGACAATAAGCAGATTATGGAATAAAGCTAAGCAGACAGAGGAACATGAAGTCCCTAACCTGAGTACAAGATTTCACCAATGTGGCAGAAAAAGAGTTCAAGTAGAACCAGAGGTAGTCAAGGCAATAAGCATGGGGAATAGGACTTGTGTTAGAGACTTAGCAAGTTCTCTATCCATATCCAAATCAGCATGTCATAGAATGATTAAAAAAGGGGACATGAAGCCACATTCAAATGCCCTGCATCCAGGACTGTCAGAAATACACAAGATCACAAGGCTGAAATGGGTTCTAAGCCTACTTCAAGGGGACACAGCAGACAGCAAGAAGGAGTATTTTCCTATGTATGATTTCGTCCACATAGATGAGAAGTGGTTCTATCAAACAAGGAAAACACAGAAGTACTACATAGCCAGAAATGAGAAAGGTCAATACAGATCAGCTAGTTCATCAAAATTCATTCCAAAGGTAATGTTTACAGCAGCAGTTGCAAGACCAAGGTGGAACTCAGAGGGACATTGCACATTTGATGGGAAAATAGGAATATTTCCATTCACATATGAAGAGTCAGCAAAGAGAAAATCAAAAAACAGAGCAAAGGGGACAATGATCACCAAACTGGTGGAAAGAATCACCAAAAAGGAGACAAGAAATATGCTCATCAATCAAATTATTCCAGCAATCAAGGAAAAGTGGCCAGATGATGGAAATCATAAAACCATATTTATTCAGCAAGATAATGCAAGGCCTCATATAACTCAAGATGATCCTGAGTGGCAAGAGGTATATGAACAAGAAGATTTCACATTTATACTCATACAGCAGCCAGCAAACAGTCCAGATGTTAATATTCTAGATCTTGGTTTCTTTAGGAGTATTCAGTCATTAATGCACAAGAAAATGCCAAAAACTGTAGATGACATGCTCATTGCAGTTATGGAAGCTTTCTATGAGTTGGATCCTATTACACTCAGTGATGTATGGCATACAATGCAGTTTGTCATGAATGAAATTCTGAAATCAAAAGGAGGCAATGGCTATGACCTACCACATGCTAACAAGAGAAGGATGAGATCACAAGGTATGCTACCATCAGTAATTAAAGCACCAGAGTGGGCTGTGCAAGAAGCATGGAATATTGTCTATGAAAGGGGACAAAGTAGCTTGCCAACAGAAACTCAAGAAGATCCAACAGAGAATCAAGATACTCAAGGAGCCTCAGAGAATGACCAAGAACCAACAGAAACTCAAGACCCACAAGAATCAGAAGAAGCAAACTGAAGGGGACACAACAGTTAAGATAAGTTTCTAAACTTCACATCACTAGGCAGTCTTGTGAACTTAAGAAACTCTTTTGTATGCTAGTATTTGAAAATGAATGCTATGGAGGAATATAAGTTTTTGGATCTCAGTTGTCTCCAATCATCATAGAATCAAACCCAATTTATGCCAACTCATAATACCAGATAAGCCTAGCAATTCAGTTACAAGTAACTGGTGGCTTATAGCACATTTAAGTTGGAAAAATCAGAGGATTATCATCTCAGATATAAGGATTCATCATCGATCAAATACCAAAAAAATAACTGATCAAAACATACCAGATAGGCATCTACTTAATTGCAAATTAATGATCCAATGGCAAATTAAGTTTGTGATCTTAGAAATGCATCTCACATTACAATTTCATCACAGATATTGAACAATATCTCAGTTACCATCAAACCCTCACAGATACACTGCTAATCACAACTTAAAATATCACACTGAAATCAGAAATATGCAAAAGAGTTCCTATAGCACATTAAGACAGTTTTTCATGGTATATGTTTTTTATCCAACATAGCAAACACCCCAAAAAACAGAGCATCAAAAGAGTGCCTCAAAGAGCACAGAGACCATCACCAAAAGAGTGCCTCACAGAGCATGTGAAGACCATAACAACCTGTATGCACTACATTCTGCAAAAAATAGACCTCCCAAAACAGAGCAGATAATCTGCAAAAAATAGAGCAGATAATCCACAAACCAATACCAAAACCACATAATCCACAAAAACCAACAGAATCCAACAATATCCACAAACAAACATCCAAAACAGAGTCCAACAATATCCGGGAACAACAGAAAGAGGGAAGGAGGAAGAAAGGTCCAGAAATACCAAAATAGAGTCCAAATTACAGAACAGAGGGGATATGAACAAGAGGGGACTTAGCTAGATCGAGAGGGGCTGTCAGAGATGACAATAAGCTCAGGGGACAGAGGCTCGTCAAGATCCGCCGGCAGCAACTCCGCATCAGCGTCCATGGGCTCAGGTGTGGCGACGTCGGGAACCCTCAACTCAGGAGTAGGTGTGTCGGGGATCACGATCACCTCCCGAGGCCGAGAGGTGGCTTCATTCTCTGAGAGTTCCGGCGACCATTGCATCTCCACCGACTGCCTCTCCGGGTAAGAGCCTAAGACATCAGTAGGTGTCATCTCTGGGAGACTAAGGCTGAAAGAATGATTCCCATCGCATCGGGGACCCTTTTTGCAAGGAGGAGACAGATTGCAACCACCAGGGAGAGGGACGGAGAAGGATTGGTCGCCGGACTCCTCTTTCACAGCCCACTCCTCCTCCTCCTCTTCCTCCGTCGGCGAGGACTCCCGCATCAACGACGGGGTGCTGGAAGGCTCAGGTTCAGATGGTGGTTCGACTCCCCGCTCATAGGAGGGAGGAGAATCGCTTCTGGTGAAGCTCTGGGAGGGGCGACTGAGTGAGGATTCAGACATGGCGAGAGTGAGCGAGAGTGAGGGAGAGAGGCGGGAGAGGCTGTGAGAATGAGGGAGAGAGGCGGGGGGAAGAGGGTATTTACAGAGGGAAGATTAGGGTTTGGGTTTTGGGCTGGGTATTGTTGGGCTGGGTATTTTTGGGCTAGATTAGGGTAATCGGGATTAGATTAGGGTAATTGGGTTTAGGGTGTGTTTAGCAGACCGGGTGTTAATTTGGATTAAGGGTTTAATTTGGGTTTAGGTGTTAATTTGATTAATTATAAAATGGGTTAGGTAGATATTGAAGAAATTTAATGGAGTTGAGGTTAGTTGGATGAATTAATGGAGTAGAAATGTAAGGAAGAAGATGATGTAGATGGTTGATTTGATTGATAAAGTGTTATTGAGAGTATAAATGAATAAGATTATAAGGGAGTAAAATAATATGAGTAAGGGTATTAGGGGAAGAAATCTATGTCCAAAAAAGGAAACGGGACAATCAAAAGGGGACGCCCGAAAAGGAAACGGGACAAACAAAATGGGACATAGGGAGTATGAGTTTCACATGAATATTTTATGATTATGATACGTGTCTCATATAAGGGTTGATGCGTTTGGTAGCATTATGGTATACGCCAGACATATGTTGATAATGAATATTATTATCTTATGTTGGTAAGCTCATTTTGTGATTGTGTTTCTGTTTTACTTGATACCACTTCAGGATGCTAAGTTGGGTATCTTACTGATTCAGTGACTGACCCGTTGTGGATGACTATGTCTTTGACATCTAGGTACCAGCGATGCACATGCATAGGAGCAACAAGTATGGATTGGTGACGACTGACACTACCTAGCTTGCTCATTTGAGCCTTGTTCCTTTCATCTTTCAGTTGACCTTGTTACCTTTTGTCTTACCTTGTTAAACCTTAGGATGCAAACACTATTTAGCAGTTTGCTCTTTTTGTATAAACCTTGTGGTAATGATCAATGTTGTTTTTATGTCATGTTGTTGTTCCCATTTGCCTTGTGGATTCCGGGTGGAATCCACGACGTTGTGACGCTCTAGCTTGAGGGGTGTTGCAATATCTGGATTCGAAAATTCAACGCATTGTCGCTACTTTTATCCAGCCTGAGAATAATTCCTTGTACCGATATGTAATCTGTTTTCGAATCAATTGTGTAGAATAATTGATTTGTTTTTATGGTGGTTTATTGTTTTTCTGTATAGATCGGATACTCTGGTGTTCTACCCGCATAATTATTTGGTTTGGACGTGTTTTCAATAATGGTATCTCTAACCGTAGTTTATGCAAAGTCATTGGTTTCCAAAGATGTCATGAATTTCGAGAATTATAATGTGGTTGGGTCTATTGCTCCTGACCCCGCAAGTTTTGACCATATGATTCTGCTCAATTGTGTAGAATAATTGATTTGTTTTTATGGTGGTTTATTGTTTTTCTGTATAGATCGGATACTCTGGTGTTCTACCCGCATAATTATTTGGTTTGGACGTGTTTTCAATAATGGTATCTCTAACCGTAGTTTATGCAAAGTCATTGGTTTCCAAAGATGTCATGAATTTCGAGAATTATAATGTGGTTGGGTCTATTGCTCCTGACCCCGCAAGTTTTGACCACAAGAATCAGAAGAAGCAAACTGAAGGGGACACAACAGTTAAGATAAGTTTCTAAACTTCACATCACTAGGCAGTCTTGTGAACTTAAGAAACTCTTTTGTATGCTAGTATTTGAAAATGAATGCTATGGAGGAATATAAGTTTTTGGATCTCAGTTGTCTCCAATCATCATAGAATCAAACCCAATTTATGCCAACTCATAATACCAGATAAGCCTAGCAATTCAGTTACAAGTAACTGGTGGCTTATAGCACATTTAAGTTGGAAAAATCAGAGGATTATCATCTCAGATATAAGGATTCATCATCGATCAAATACCAAAAAAATAACTGATCAAAACATACCAGATAGGCATCTACTTAATTGCAAATTAATGATCCAATGGCAAATTAAGTTTGTGATCTTAGAAATGCATCTCACATTACAATTTCATCACAGATATTGAACAATATCTCAGTTACCATCAAACCCTCACAGATACACTGCTAATCACAACTTAAAATATCACACTGAAATCAGAAATATGCAAAAGAGTTCCTATAGCACATTAAGACAGTTTTTCATGGTATATGTTTTTTATCCAACATAGCAAACACCCCAAAAAACAGAGCATCAAAAGAGTGCCTCAAAGAGCACAGAGACCATCACCAAAAGAGTGCCTCACAGAGCATGTGAAGACCATAACAACCTGTATGCACTAAATTCTGCAAAAAATAGACCTCCCAAAACAGAGCAGATAATCTGCAAAAAATAGAGCAGATAATCCACAAACCAATACCAAAACCACATAATCCACAAAAACCAACAGAATCCAACAATATCCACAAACAAACATCCAAAACAGAGTCCAACAATATCCGGGAACAACAGAAAGAGGGAAGGAGGAAGAAAGGTCCAGAAATACCAAAATAGAGTCCAAATTACAGAACAGAGGGGATATGAACAAGAGGGGACTTAGCTAGATCGAGAGGGGCTGTCAGAGATGACAATAAGCTCAGGGGACAGAGGCTCGTCAAGATCCGCCGGCAGCAACTCCGCATCAGCGTCCATGGGCTCAGGTGTGGCGACGTCGGGAACCCTCAACTCAGGAGTAGGTGTGTCGGGGATCACGATCACCTCCCGAGGCCGAGAGGTGGCTTCATTCTCTGAGAGTTCCGGCGACCATTGCATCTCCACCGACTGCCTCTCCGGGTAAGAGCCTAAGACATCAGTAGGTGTCATCTCTGGGAGACTAAGGCTGAAAGAATGATTCCCATCGCATCGGGGACCCTTTTTGCAAGGAGGAGACAGATTGCAACCACCAGGGAGAGGGACGGAGAAGGATTGGTCGCCGGACTCCTCTTTCACAGCCCACTCCTCCTCCTCCTCTTCCTCCGTCGGCGAGGACTCCCGCATCAACGACGGGGTGCTGGAAGGCTCAGGTTCAGATGGTGGTTCGACTCCCCGCTCATAGGAGGGAGGAGAATCGCTTCTGGTGAAGCTCTGGGAGGGGCGACTGAGTGAGGATTCAGACATGGCGAGAGTGAGCGAGAGTGAGGGAGAGAGGCGGGAGAGGCTGTGAGAATGAGGGAGAGAGGCGGGGGGAAGAGGGTATTTACAGAGGGAAGATTAGGGTTTGGGTTTTGGGCTGGGTATTGTTGGGCTGGGTATTTTTGGGCTAGATTAGGGTAATCGGGATTAGATTAGGGTAATTGGGTTTAGGGTGTGTTTAGCAGACCGGGTGTTAATTTGGATTAAGGGTTTAATTTGGGTTTAGGTGTTAATTTGATTAATTATAAAATGGGTTAGGTAGATATTGAAGAAATTTAATGGAGTTGAGGTTAGTTGGATGAATTAATGGAGTAGAAATGTAAGGAAGAAGATGATGTAGATGGTTGATTTGATTGATAAAGTGTTATTGAGAGTATAAATGAATAAGATTATAAGGGAGTAAAATAATATGAGTAAGGGTATTAGGGGAAGAAATCTATGTCCAAAAAAGGAAACGGGACAATCAAAAGGGGACGCCCGAAAAGGAAACGGGACAAACAAAATGGGACAGAGGGAGTATGAGTTTCACATGAATATTTTATGATTATGATACGTGTCTCATATAAGGGTTGATGCGTTTGGTAGCATTATGGTATACGCCAGACATATGTTGATAATGAATATTATTATCTTATGTTGGTAAGCTCATTTTGTGATTGTGTTTCTGTTTTACTTGATACCACTTCAGGATGCTAAGTTGGGTATCTTACTGATTCAGTGACTGACCCGTTGTGGATGACTATGTCTTTGACATCTAGGTACCAGCGATGCACATGCATAGGAGCAACAAGTATGGATTGGTGACGACTGACACTACCTAGCTTGCTCATTTGAGCCTTGTTCCTTTCATCTTTCAGTTGACCTTGTTACCTTTTGTCTTACCTTGTTAAACCTTAGGATGCACACACTATTTAGCAGTTTGCTCTTTTTGTATAAACCTTGTGGTAATGATCAATGTTGTTTTTATGTCATGTTGTTGTTCCCATTTGCCTTGTGGATTCCGGGTGGAATCCACGACGTTGTGACGCTCTAGCTTGAGGGGTGTTGCAATATCTGGATTCGAAAATTCAACGCATTGTCGCTACTTTTATCCAGCCTGAGAATAATTCCTTGTACCGATATGTAATTTGTTTTCGAATCAATTGTGTAGAATAATTGATTTGTTTTTATGGTGGTTTATTGTTTTTCTGTATAGATCGGATACTCTGGTGTTCTACCCGCATAATTCTTTGGTTTGGACGTGTTTTCAATAATGGTATCTCTAACCGTAGTTTATGCAAAGTCATTGGTTTCCAAAGATGTCATGAATTTCGAGAATTATAATGTGGTTGGGTCTGACCCCGCAAGTTTTGACCATATGATTCTGCTTACACATCTTGTCAATATGATGGCAAGTGAGGAGTCAGATATGACGCCTCATGTATTTCAGACAATAGTGAGTTCCTTTTCCTAGACAAAAGGCACCCAATTGACTCTTCCTGATAGGGTTCTATTTCCTGTCAATGTTTTCGTACTCCCTCCGTCTTCAAATGTTATTCTCATCATAAATTTTGACACTATTCACGTTTCAAGAGAATCTTCGACATATCTTCCACTATATAAGAAAATCTATATTCATATGGGATCTTGTTTGATTCGTCTCATCAAGAGCTTTAACAATATCAAAATTTTATAATTTTTATTTATGTGTATTTAAAGATATTAACGTTATAAAACGTGTCTCGGCGAATGTGTCGGAAAGAGATGGGAAGAACGTCGAGTAATTGTATAGACGTTTCAATCGATAGTTTGGTAGGTGGATTTAAGCTTCCGCTTCCACATGCATGTGCAACTTTTTAACATCGGAGGTGTATGGCCGCTAGCTTATATCATGAATTAAAAAGAGAACATAGCGTACGCGATACATAAAGTTTATTTCCCCTCAAAACTAACAAGTAAGAAAATTATGTCAGCCCCCTTTTATCCGTGTTTAACATAATTACTAGCTTAGTACCCGTCACTTCTACGGGAATGATAGAAATTTTTATTAGATCAAATATATTTTATATAGAACACATTCAATAAATACGCGAAAAATTACAAAGATCTAATACTTATCCAACATATACAATTTTAAAGAGGATTCCAATCTGGAAAAAGCATGGAGAAAATATTTATGGTTTCCTGCTTGTGATCCATCCGGTAATAGATTTGGAATGGGTCCTTGCGACATTTTTTCACGACCCATTGAAAGAATTCCCCGAGACTATAATTTGATAAGTAAAGTAAAAAAGCTATTCAGAAATCATGGAAACACCTATTCTTGGGAGAGCTATATCAATCAAGAGCTACTTCAAAAAGGAGGGATCGGTTTAGTTGCCAGACATCTCAAAGTGTCATCAGGAGTGTGTGGATTCGGTATGTGGGTTCTCTTTAAAAATTGATTTGCATACCATTAATCCATAACCTGCAATGGATAATTGCTTAGGTAATCTTCCTAGCAAATTGTGCAGTCCTACATGCAACAGTTGATGTTGTTGTTGTTGTTGTTGCTGCCTTTTCCAATCCAGATAAATTTACAGAGGCATTCTTCTTCACCTTCAAGTTGTTAAGTCTGAGTCCAAGGTCTGCAATATGATGAAGTCTGACTTTTTGTGGAGTATGTATGACATTTAATAATGAAAGCTTGACTTTCTTTCGGACCATCTGAATATTTATGGTTGATGTTGCTTGTACTGCAGTAGTCAATGTTTGGCTCGATTGGCTTCAATGCTTGCATTGCAATGGAAGGTAAAGCTTGGATTGGAGACTGCAATGGGCTGCGTTGATTGCAATTGAGTGCCTGGATGCCGCCTGCAACACTATTTGTCGCTCGCTGGATTCCAACAACAATGCTGGAGAAGGAGGGTACTCAACTGCAAGTGTAAGTGATTATTTCCATCAAATGTAGTTAACTTTCAGGTGCTTCTTTTATTTAAAGTTAGCCCTTAGAGCATCAACACTGGTTGGTTTGTTAACTTGGGTTCTAAGATTATATTTCCCTTTCTTTATTCTAAAAACTTAATCAGCTTGCTTTATACGGTTTTTCTTTTAAATTTTGTTCTAAAATCATGCAAATTCTCCTTGGTTTTTTTTACCGGTCTTGAGTTTGATTTTTTAGCTTTTTGATACTATTGCTGAGAAATAAAATATGTAATATATCAAAAAAACTGTCATTGTGGATAATCTTATACTCCCTCCGTCCCTAAATGATAGTCCCGTTTCCGTTTTGGGCGTCCCTTTTGTTAGTCTCATTTCCATTTATATTCATAAATTTCTTCCCATTATACCCTTATTCAATTTATTTTATTCATATTCTAATATCACTTTATCAATCAAATCAACCGTCTACATCATCTTCTCCATATAATATTTCACCATTAACTTCATCAACCACCCAAAACTCCATTAAATTTCTTCCATTATCACATAACCCATTTTCTTATTAACCTCTAAAATTTGTAATAAACCCATTTTTTCCTCTATAATCCGGTTTAATTAAACCTAATTAAACCCATCTGCTACCTAATTAAACCCAAAATCGAACTAATCTAGCCCAAAAACACAGCCCAAAAACGGAGCCCAAATCAAGCCCAAATCCACACCCATATATACTCATCTGCCCTCATTTTCTCTCATTTCCACCGCCTCCTCCTACCTCTCTCTCCCGAAACCCTAACCCTAACCTCACTGCTTCCTCTCGTCTCCTCCGATGGATAGCTCCACCAACACCCGCCCATCGCAGAGCTTCACTAAAAGCGGCACCCCTTCCATGGCTTGTGGTCGGAGGTCCATTACTGTCTCCGATCCGAGTTCCCCCACTTCCCCACTTCTCTCTGAACATGGAGATACCGATGCCGATCTTGATGAAATCTTCAAAGATTCGGATCCGTCGGCCACTGTAACCCCTAGGGAGGGGTGCTCGCTGTCCCCGCCTTGTAACTGGGGGCTGGACTGTGTCGGCGAGCACACTTGGAGTTTTGTCCCGCTGGAGGAGACCCCGGAGCACCTGAAGTGGTCACCGGAGCAGAAGAAGGAATCGGTGGAGATGGCCTGTGAAGCCCCTGAGCTCTCGGAGAATGAAGCCTTGTCCCGTCCCAGAGAGATCATTGTGATCCCGGACTCCCCGACGATAGAACTGGAGATGCAGTCCCCGGAGACGTCCGACGCTGTAGATATGCCGACACCGGAGATAGCTGCTCCTCTCTCCCCAGAGTTGATCATCATCCCCGACGAGTCCTCTGTCTGTGACTCCAATTCCCTCGAAATCTAGCTAAGTCCCCTGGGCGGCTCTGTTATCTCTCTCTCTCTCTCTCTCTCTCTCTCTCTCTCTCTCTCTCTCTCTCTCTCTCTCTCTCTCTCTCTCTCTCTCTCTCTCTCTCTCTCTCTCTCTCTCTCTCTCTCTCTCTCTCTTTTAACTTATCAACTGTGATGAACATGGATTGTTATGGACTTGAACTTGGTACTTGGTTTTTGCTGGTGGATTGACAGATTATAGAATCTGTTTTTTGCTGATGGATTTTAACAGATTATGGAATCTGTATATTTTGCTGGATGTATATTTTGGTATATTATGGTATCTGTATATTTTGGTATATTATGGTATCTGTATATTTTGGTATATTATGGTATCTGTATATTTGCTTGGGTCTAGATTGGTTCAACTGTTGGTGTTGAACTTTGACAAACTGTTTGGTTGGTTCATCTGTTGATGATGAACTGATTATGTATTGATGCACATTGGGACTACCTTCTGTTGATGATGAATTGTGACCCTGTCTTATGTGTTGATGCATATTGGCTCTCTGTTGAGTTAAGCATTGTGCATATTGATCCTAGTTGCCTTATCTCTGAAAGTGTCAATGATGAAATTTGTGCCCTCATGGTCTGAGATTAAGTTCAATTCTATGCCTTTTATGTGCCATAGGAACACAGTATATAATGTCTAGATTGATGCCTATCTGGAATGTTTAGGTTAGTGTTTAGGGGCTTCACATCAATGAGGGAATGGGGACATCTGTTATAAGTTATTAATGATGAAAATGTCTATGCTGAGATGTAAGCCCTTAGTATCACTACCTGGATGTGCCATAGTAATGTCTAGATGTGAAAACTGATTGATGCCTATCTGGAATGTTTAAGGTATAGGATTAACTTAGAACAGAATCAATGACGACCATGGGGACACCTGAGACCATTATGTTGCCTTAATAAATGTATAGTTGGATCTTATGTATGTTGCCTTAACCACCAATATTCATCATCACATAATCTGTTTGGTTACAAAAATATGACTAGTGTAAGCATGCTTACAAAAAACAGCTAGGCCTATACATGCTTACACTTGTCATATAGTCTTGGCTAAACCCAAAAACCAGTTAGGCTATGATACCTTACCTTACATTACTATGAAATTATCTAAATCCCCATGATTTGCTTGAGTCTTTGTTTCATCATTTGCTTGAGTCTCTGTTTCATCATTTGCTTGAGTCTCTGTTTCATCATTTGCTTGGCTCTCTGACTCATCTGAATCCCCATGAACAATGTCCCATGCTTCCATAACAGCCCAAGTAGGTGTCTTAATAATTTCTGGTAACGGACCTTGTGCCCTTAACTTCTTCTTGTTAACATGAGGCATATCATAATCATTACCCCCTTTGACTCCTAAAACTTGGTTCATAACATATTGAAGAGTAATCCAAACATCTCTTAGGGTAGTGGCATCCAACTCATAAAAAGCATTGTAAACTGCTTGTAACATTTCATCAACATTTTTTGGCATTTTTTTGTGCATCAGTGACTGTATGCTCCTAAAAAATCCTAGGTCTAAGATATTTAAATCAGGACTATTAGCTGGTTGCTGAATTAGAATAAATGTGAAACCATCTTGTTTGTGTACCTCTTGCCATTCTGGATCTTGTTGATTGATGTGAGGTCTTGCGTTGTCTTGTTGGATGTATATGACTCTTTGTGCTCCTTCTGGCCATTTAGCTTTGATTGCTGGTATTAGTTGATCAATAAGCATTCTGCGTGTAACTTGCTTGTTAATTGTCTCAACAAGCTTTGTTACCATTGTCCCCTTTGGTCTCTTTACTGATTTTCTTTTAGCTGCTTCTTGATATGTGAATGGAAATATACCAATCTTTCCATCAAAAGTACATTCTCCATCTGAATTGAATCTAGGCCTTGCAACTGCTGCCATAAACATGACCTTAGGAATGAACTTACTTGAACTAGCAGCTCTGTACATGCCTCTTTCATTTTGTGCTAGATATACTCTTTGTGTCTTCTTTGTAAGGAAGAACCATTTTTCATCAATATGCACAAAATCATACATTGGATGATAACCTGTCTTTTCCAGCACTGTGTCCCCTGATATTAGATTGAGAATCCAGTCCATCCTTTTGATCTTGTGTGCTTCAGTCAATCCAGGATGTAATGCATTTGAGTGTGGCTTTATTATCTTTTGCTTGATCATTCTATGACATACTGACTTGGGAATGTTGAGCTTGCTTGCTAAGTCTCTGAGGCATGTTCTGTCCCCCATGCTAAGTGTTGTTATTGCTGCTTGATCAACTTCAGTTCTCTTCCTACCAGCATTATGATATCTTGTGCTGACATTGAAGGTTTGAGTTTCTTGTAGTTGTTGCTTGGCTGCTCTCCAGATTCTACTAATTGTTTTTCTTGTTACCTTGAACAGCTCTGCAGCTTCCTTCACTGCTCCATATGGAAGTCTCCCCTTGTCCAGTTTGGTTAGAAGATGACTGAGAATATGCAACTTCTTCGAACTGCTGAGTCTGGGAGTTGGTTGATGATGCTGTGATGCCTCTCCATGATCTTCTGCTTCTGATGATGGTGGCGTCTGGTTCAGATCAAAAAGAAATCCAGGTTCCTCTCCTATGTCCCCTAGCCCCTCAGTATTTAAACCATCATCATCAAGAGGTGGAAGATCATTCAAATTGAATGCTGAAGCCATTCTCCTCAGACAGTGATGCTCTCTTCCCTGTTTTTCTTTATGTGTTTTCAGTTTAGCAGTAAATGCTTGTATAAATTGTGGGTTGATGTATTTATAGACTGAAAATTGTATCTGGTTTGCTTAAGGGGTATTTTAGTCCCCAGATTTTGCAGTTTTGTTGGCAATCCGTGTATAAGTAATAAAGCCATCTGATTGGCTCTTAAAAATGTAAGAATGTTTTTCATTGGTTTAAAAATGGGTTTGGACACATTTACAAATGTAATCATCACTTCTTTCTCAATCAGATTTTGCCTTAATTAATGTGCAAAGTACACAAAGGGACTATCAAAAAGGGACAGAGGGAGTACATGCAAATGATTCAATACATATTTATGCGTGTAAATACTACAATTTGCAAAGAAGGTACACCTTTGCTTCTTGGGTATTGGCCTACTACATTTTTCACATGTTTCCACTAAAAGAAGATTGATGATCTGGCATACATGCCCAAACATAATCCTCTTAGTAAAGTTCATTGTCTCCACAACATTCATCGTCTTTTTCTTCATTGAATTCATCTCCTCTTGAAGAGGAAATCATTTTTAAAAGCATTTTTAAAGTGTATCGTCTGACACCAGTTGAAATCCGCGTTGAGTTAGACTCCACACAAAGTTAGAAAGCTGGCGGATTATACATCCGCCACCTTTAAAAAAATACATTTTAATAATATTTGGCGGATTACAAGCACTTAGAGAGCAAGATATTTGTGCACTATTTCAAAAAAGACACAAGCAATGCATTATTAAGCCTTAATAACAAGGTTTATTTGATTGTGATGTGTCCTTGGTCGCGGGAAAGGCCAAAGAAGCACAAAGAAGACCTTTGAAGATGATCTCGCAAGTGTTGATGGATGTCTTTTGATGAATGATGGTCGATTATGGGAGTTACAACGGAAGTCTTGGATATAGATGACAAAAGAACTTGTCAAATTGATTTGTGGAGGTTTCGAAGATGGTGAGTAAGGTATACTTGAACAAGTGAAAGGGTTTGGAGATATAAACGAAAGAGTTTTGGAGAAGTAGAGTGAGTGGGGAAAGAAGACATTTGAGGAGATTGTTTAGAAGGAAGAGACAAATTAATAGGGTTTGATGCCTAGAATAAAAAGGAGAAAACATTATCATCTCTTTAACTTCAATTCGATTAAACTAAACATGACTTCTACAATGAAGGCAACTCGGCCATATAAAGAAGAAGAAGAACGTGAAAACCCTAGAGAAAGAAGAAGTGGACGAGTAGGTTTTGGGATAGGTTGGACGTCTTGGGCTTGAGAGCCAAGAGTCCAATTGGATGGCCAAAACCATGCAAAGATGGATCACTCCAAGTTTCAAAACTTTCTAAAAATAGAATATTTCAAAACACTAGAAAAAAACTAACTAAAACTTTCCTAAAATAGTATGTCTCCGAACATGGTAATTGAGATAACAAATATCAAATCGAGACAACAAAACCAAATAGAGAAAACAATTCTCAAGTGAAAAAAGACAACAAAACAAAATAGGAAAAAACAACAAATCTCAAGTAGAGACAACAAACCTAAATAAAGGGCGATTGACCAAAAGTGAAGGAGAGGCGTTGTGCGTCTTGGAGGAGGTTCTGACCGACGACGACTGAATCATCTCTGACAACCAGGGTTCGCGCTAACAATGGGCCAAGGAGCGTCGGGAGGAGGTCGTCGGTGGTTTTGTGGCCGAACAAGCGGGATTGGCGGCGTTGGGACTACTTGGCGTCGGAGCGGTGAGGGTAAACTCAAGATGAATTCGATTTCGGACGTGGCACTTGTGATGGTGTCATGGCTTGTAGTGGGCGAGGAGTTAACCTCAGGTTGACTCGGCGCTCTGGAGAGTGTCAATGGTGCTTAGGCAGCGTTGGCTTGATACTGATCCTCAATACCGGATAAGAGTAGGGCTCTGGGATCCGCTTGGCTTGTGTAGTCGCTTGCCATGGATTTAGACCCAAAGGATTGAACCGCCTCGACAATGTCCTTGGCGTGTTGTCTAGTCATAGGCACACTAGGAGGCATGGTGGGGTAGGGTTGGCTCCCGGTCCGGTCCGGTCCGGTTCAATCCGGTTCTGGACCGGTTCCGGGCTGAACCGGCCGTTTTTTTATTTAAAAAAAAAACAAAAATTATAAATTTATAAAACTGAAAAAAAACCTAAAAATATGTAAACATAATTTTTAAACTTAAAAAAGTGATTATAAAAAAACGCTATTAAAAAAGAATGTTTTGTCATTTTTTTTAAGTTTAAAAATTATGTTTAAAAAACTTAAAAAAAATGATTATAAAAAAACGCTATTAAAAAGAATGTTTTTATTTTTTTTAAGTTTTTTAAATTAAATATGAAGGAACAAAAAAATTAAAAAAATTGGGCTTGCACTTAACAGTGACTTACTTGTTAAGTTGCCTACGTATCATCTCGGGTTAGAGAAATCAAAGCCCACGTAGTTCTTTACCTTTTTTCAAAACCCGTTACCTAAGTCGAATCTTCGGCGGACGAATCGGTGCGTATCGTAGTAGAATCTCCAATCCACTCATCTTCCGATGACTCGATAATGTTACGTTGTTGCCTAATTGCGGCTCTCTTCCAATCGCAAACACAACATTGCGCCTCCAATGACTCCGGTGCCAAATTTGATCTCTTCCTCGTTAAAGTGTTGCCTCCTGCACTAAAAGTTTGTTCCACCGCCACGGTTGAAGCGGGGACGGCAAGAACTTGAGCCGCAATCTTCGCAAGCGTTGGAAACATGCTCCTATGATCCTCCCACCACTTCAAAGCATCTAAAGTTTCACAACTAACAAACTCAAAGTTGGTGTTAAGATAGTTATCAATTTCCGCATTCGTGTTTGTAACTCTTGGTCTTTTACTAAAATACTTAGCTCCAAAGGCCCCCAAGCTAGAGCCCGAAGAAGCCGGAGGTAATTGTGAAGTAGTCGGAGAATCAGAAAAATGAGTAAATAAAGTTTCAATGTTTGTTCTAGTTCTAG
Source organism: Oxyria digyna (assembly GCA_029168935.1). Lineage (NCBI taxonomy): Eukaryota > Viridiplantae > Streptophyta > Magnoliopsida > Caryophyllales > Polygonaceae > Oxyria > Oxyria digyna. The sequence continues at coordinate 45,408,726 of JAPVLV010000009.1, forward strand.
AAACCATACCTAAAATATCCTCTAGTTCACCGTCGGCTAAAATATATCCATAATAGTCATTTAAAAGAGCGTGTAAAACGGATAATTTAAGTCTAGGATCTAAAACACAAGCAACAAGAAAACAATCGGGAATATATCTATAGTAGAGCAACCACTTACTCCTCATGCTTGCAACGGATTCCTCAATGCCGGGAATTTTAGCTCCCTCACTTAAACCACACATAATATTACAAGCTTCCAAGACAAAAACATTACTACTTGGTGTATAAACATGACTAAATCTCTTTGTTGCATCACTAAAACATTTTAAAAACGTTGCAATACTTTGACATATATCCCAACCTGATTCGCTAAAATAGAAAGTAGAGCCAGAAAGGTTTTGAGAAACAAAAGACGTTAAAACTTGTTTATATTCTATACATTCACATAGTAATATGTAAGTAGAGTTCCATCGGGTACCCACATCTTTTGAAAAACGTTTTGGGTGCACCTCGTTAGTTTTACAAAAGGTCATCCAATCTCTTGTAACTTTAGGATGCCCCCAAATATACTTAATAACGTTCTTAATTGGCTCAAAATGATAACTCATAGCACGTAAACCATCTTGAACACATAAGTTTAAAATATGACAAGCACATCGAATATGAAAAAAATTCCCACCAAATAAAGGTTGACACATTTCTTGTAAATCTCTAATAGATGCGGTGTTAGCAGATGCATTGTCGAATCCAATTGAAAAAACTCTATTAAGTAGTCTATATTCTTCTAAAATTGCACGAATCATCATAACAATATTTTGTGCGGTATGTGAATCATCAAAGACTCTAAATGCCAATAAACGTTTTTGCATTGTAAAATGATGATCTACAAAATGACATGTAACACCCATGTAAGAATGGGTTTGAGTATTATCACTCCATATATCACTACAAATAGAAACATGCATATCATTTTGCGAAAAATAAGAAACTAATTCGGCCTTGCGTCTTTTATAAGCCTTAATTACGTTTTTCTTAATCACTTTCCTAGATACGGATGTAAAAGCGGGTTGTGTATGATCTTTAATGTACTCATTAAATCCTACATTTTCACTAAATCGAAATGCTAAATGATCAACACAAATAGCTTCGGCTAATGCTACACTATTAGCTTCATGATCAAAACGAAATAAAAGGTTACCGGTAGTAGAAGATGCAAATCCGCCGGAAATTTGTGTTTGTCCCCCTAGCATTCCCATCTCGGCGACGTGTTTGTGCTCCATGTGTCGTTGAAGGGGTCCATATCCTCCACTTTTCTTCCATTGGAATGTCGCCTCGCAAAAGTTACAAGAAACAATAATTAGATCGGGATCATAATCCTCGGTCTCGAGTTCCTCGAGACCGGGTTCTAATTTAGTAAACCACTTTACAAAAATAGGAGATGTTAGTTTCCGGGATTGGTTCCCGGAGGACCCGGACCTCCCCCCCTAGCCGGCTGAACCGCTAGCTTGCCCTTGAGGCCTAGCGGTCCTACCCCTACCGGACCTAACTTGGGAGGTGGGAGTGAGAGTGGGAGAAGTGACATTATCACTCTCTTGGGTGTCAAAATGTTCCGCCATATGATTAAGAACAATTAAATAATATGATTAAAAGCAATTAAAACAATTAAAACAATAAAACAATAAAACAATAAAACTTAGAACAATATAATAATGTGATTAAAAATGTAAAAGCAATAAAATATTGAAAGACAAAAGCTAATTAAAAGGAAGAGATTAAGAGAGATTGTTGATGGAATTTGAGAGATTATAAGATTGAGATTTGAGAAAGAGAAGAGAGATTGTTGTTGTTGGATGTGTGATTTGAAGATTGTATGGTATGGTATTTATAGGGGTTTGATATGGGTTATTTTAATATTAAAAAATTAAATTTTTTTTTTTAATTTGCTAACGGCTAATTGTATAAAAAGCCGTTAGGACCTCCGGTTAACCGGCGGTTTAGTTTTTTTTTTTTAAAAAAAAAAAAACCCCGGCGGTTCCGGTTAACCGCCGGTTAAAAAAATTTAAAAAAATAAATAAAAAACCGGCGGTTAACCGCCGGTTTTGAAAAACGTTTTTCGTGAACCTGAACCGGACCGTGACCAAACCGGTTCCTACCGGTTCCGGTTTTGACCCGGTCTGGTTCCGGTTCGAACCGGCGGTCCCGGTCCGGTCCGGCCATCACTATGGTGGGGGCCTCCACTTCCTCTGTGGTTGTGAGAGAAGGCAGGGGCACATCAGTTTGTTATTGTTTTTGTTTATATTATGTATAAATACCGGAGTAGTCTTTATGACACAAACTATCACTTTTACGTTCATGTCATATGTTATTACATGATTTTGAGTAGATGCATAATAAAATCTATTAAGTTTCTTATTGTCATCATATAGTCTCGGGGATTTTGAGTAAATGACTTAACAGCTTAAATGTCGCAATGACCCATTCCAAATCTATTAATACCGGAGATGAGTCTCGGGGAATTCTCTCAGTACAATCAACTTCTCTTCAAGAAAGATGAGTCTGACGGAGATGAGTCAAACTGAAACCCTTAACTTTACAAAGAAAATGATGACTTCACAGGTATTCCATCACGTTCTTTCTAGTGTCAAATCAATTTGTATGCATTTCTCCAATTCATGCGCAAAAAGACTTCTTTACAGGTGAAAACAAGATTTTTGAATAAAAAAATCTAGGTTTAGTTGATTCAAACATATTGGTGAAGGCACACATCTTGCTATGGGAAGTTAGTTGCAGTAATTTTTCTTAGGGGTTTGAAGAATGGGTATCCTTTGAATTTTCAGTTTCTTGTTAAGGTCATGTTAGGTTTACAATGAATTAGGGCATTGAAGATTTTGGGGGAGAGGGTGTGCAACAATTAATTGAGGCTTTGGATCTTTTAGCAAAGCTTGATTTTGACCTGAAATGGAAAATTTAATGTATAGAGCTAAAAAAGAAATGCAAGGATTGTAGAATTAAAGACAAGAACACTATAGACTGGTCACTTTTGAGATTTGATTTTCACTTTTAGAGACGTGATGTTGTTGCAGATTATTTAATGAACTTGTTTGATGACAAGATTTTATTTTTTTACTTGTTAGATGATAGATTGTTATTTGGGGGAGAGGGAGTGCAACAATTAATTGAGGTTTGGATCTTTTAGTGAAGCTTGATTTTGATATTGAATGGAAAATTTAATGTATAGAGCTAAAAAAAGAAGTGCAAGGAATGTAGAATTAAACACAAGAACAATATAGACTGGTCACTGTTGAGATTTGATTTTCACTTTTAGAGATGTGATGTTGCAGATGATTCGATGACCTTGTTTGATGACAAGATTGAAACTATATCTAATTCGAAAAGCATTAGCAATACAACTACTTTTGCACAATTTAAATATGTATAAAGTTTCTTTATTTTTCCAACTGACTTTGAAATGAATATTAACACTTATCCAGAGAGCAGCATAGAGTATTGCAGGTATTCAGGCAGTCCACCATCGCAGTCAATGCAGCCTGCAGTACCCAAGCCAAAATTTATTATCCGAGCCAAGGGAGCAGTATTCAGATGGTCATGAAACATCAACAATCAGCATTAAGAATCGGTATTGAAATGGTCATGCAGAGAAAGAAGGTTTCAATTTTAAATGGCATGAAGTTGTTAAGTCCATAAACAAATAGACTGCACAACAACAACGGTCAAAAGAATGCCTTAACTTCATCTGCATTGGCAAATGCATCAGTTGATGTTAAACATCAACTGATGCAATACTCTATGCTGCTCATAAATCTCGGGGATGGGTCATTTACTTTACTTATGAATAACCTGTAATTATCTGGCATTCTTCTTCACCTTCAAGCTGTTAAGTCCAATTCCAAGGTCGGCAATATGATGTAGTCTGACTGTTTGTGGACTTTCTTCTGGACCATCTGGATATTTATTGTTGATTATTTGGATATTTATTGTTGATGATGCTTGTACTACAGTAGTCAATGCTTGGCTTGCTTGGCTCTAATGCTTGTACTGCAATGGAAGGTAAAGCTTGGCTTGGAGACTCAATGGATTGCGTTGACTACAATTGACTGCCTGGATGCAGCCTGGAACACTGTCTTCCGCTCTCTCGATTCCAAAAACAATGTTGGAGAAGGAGGCTACTCAGTCTGCAGGTGTAAGTGATTACTTCCATCAGATGTAGTTAACTTTAAGATGCTTCTTTTATTTAAAGTTAGCCCTTAGAGCATCAACAATGGTTGGTTTGTTAGCCTTTTGATGAATGATGGTTGACTATGGCAGTAACAACGGAAGTCTTGGATATAGATAACAAGAGAACTTGTCAAATTGGTTTGTGGAGGTTCAAAGATGGTGAGTAAGGTATACTTGAACAAGTGAAAAGGTTTTGAGATATAGACGAAAGAGTTTGGAGATGTAGACGAAAGGGTTTATGAGAAGTAGAGTGAGTGGAGGCAAGAAGACATTTGAGGGGATTGTTTAGAAGGAAGAGCCAAATTAATGGAGGGTTGATGCCTAGAATCGAAAGGAGGAGGAATTCTCATCTTTAACTTCAATTCGATTAAACTAAACATGAGTTCTACAATGGAGACAACTCGGCCATATAAAGAAGGAGATGAAAACCCTAGAGAAAGAAGAAGGGGGCGAATAGGGTTTGGGCTAGGTTGGTCGCCTTGGGCTTGAGAGCCAAGAGTCCAATTAGATGGCCCAAACCATGCAAAGATGGATCACTCAAATTTTCAAAACTTTCTAAAAATATAAAGTTACAAAACGCTAGAAAAACCTAACAAAAACTTTCCTAAAATAGTATGTCTCCAAACATGGGAATTGAGATAACAAATCTCAAATTGAGACAACAAAACCAAATAGAGACAACAATTCTCAAGAGCAAAAAGACAGCAAAACAAAATAGGAACAAACAACAAATCTCAAGTAGAGACAACAAACTTGAATAGAGGGCGATTACCCAGAAGTGAAGGAGAGGTGTTGTGCTTCTTGGAGAAGGTTCTGACCGACAACGACTGGATCATCTCTGAAAACCAGGGGGTCGCGCTAACAATGGGCTAAGGAGGTCGTTGGTGGTTTTGTGGCTGAACAGGCTGGATTGGCGGTATTGGGATGACTTGGCGCTGGATCGGTGAGGTTAAACTCAAGATGAATTCGGTTTCGGGCGCGGCGCTTGTTATGTTGTCCTGGATCAGAGTGGCCGAGGAGTTAACCTCAGGTTGATTCGGCGCTCGGGAGAGTGTCAATTGTGCTTAGGCAACGTTGGCTTGATACTGATCCTCAATACTAGATAAGAGTAGGGCTATGGGCTCCACTTGGCTTGTGTAGTCGCTTGCCATTGCTTTAGCGACAAAGGATTGAACCGCCTCGGCAATGTCCTTGGCGTGTTGTCTAGTCATGGGCGCACTAGGAGGCATGGTGAGGGCCTCCACTCCCTCTGTGGTTGTGAGAGAAGGCAGGGGAACATCAGTTTGTTATTGTTTTTTGTTTATATTATGAATAAATACCGGAGTAGTCTTTATGACACATACAATCACTCTTACGTACATGTCATATGTTATTACATGAATTTGAGCAGACACATAATAAAATCTATTAAGTCTGTTATTGTTATCAAATAGTATACTTGTCACAGATTTTTAAAATAAGCAACAAAGGAACGTCATTGACAAGTCACTTGGTTTTCAACCATTTTGTAATACTCCTATTGCACTATATATCAACAACTAAAACATCAACAAAAGGTTCGACCACTTCATATAGAACAAAGAAAATAGTTGAAGTTGGAAAAATTAAAGTTTGCAAAATCCTCAAAATACGGGCACAAGTGATGTTGATATTAGAAGCACGATCCTTTTAAAAAATAAAAAGAAGAAGAAGAAACACGATTAAAACGTGTACGCAAATGGACAAATTTACATGATGTGAGGCCCCTAGATAAGCAAACCACGCCTTTCAGCATCTCCACAAAAGCCCACCCACCATTTAAACCTTCTATGTAGTCTTTTGATGCAAGGACGAAAACAAGATTCTATTATGATTCTCAGTCGGCCATTGTTGATCAACAAAGCAGAGAAATCAATGTTAACAAACTATTTAACGTTACAACAACTTGGTATGAAGATACATCAAAGATTACTTAAGTAGTGAGATCACCTCTATTGCACAATTATGTATCTTGGAGAAAAGAAAACGAAGATCATTTAAGTAACTGAAAGCACAATTCTGTAGTGATAGGCTGTAGTTTATACAAAAGCACATATATCAAAGCAACCCCAACTACACTCTAATGTTAAACCCAAACTGAAACACCAGAAGAAGCAAAACAATATCAGGTAGATAGCTCATCTTAGATGTCCCGTTAATAGCCTCTTAGCTATGTTTTCTTGTATTGTTTTATTTCAGCATCTTCTTGAAGTGTTTTGTTGGGCAGTGGGAACAACCGAACATGGTCATCATCTTTGACTTTCTCTAATGTTAATTTCCTAATACAACAAGTATGAATCCAAGAAGCCTAATTGACCTCCATAAATATGCAAAAAAAAAATGTACATGACATGGCCTAATATTTTTTAAGGAGACATGTTAGTTGGGTTGAACTGATAATCCAATCATAAAATAAACAAAGTGAATTGATATCTCTAATCAAACAGGTTATATAACATATCCATCCAAACATAATCTTCCTCGAACATTAATCAGTTAGCAAATTCTCTAACCATTGTACAACAACAAAACCCTTATCTGCTCTCTTCCAACATCTGTCGTTCTTGATTGAACACTGTAAATCTAGGCTTAGAGACACAACACATAAAGATGGAAGAGGAGAAGATTATAAAGTCTCAAAATCAATCATCAAAAGCTCTCAACATCAAGATACTAACTACTCCCTCTATTGCTTTTTTTGGGTCACATTTGGTACTATGCACAAAGATTAAGAAGAAGAAGAGAAATTTGCATAAGGAATTGTGTCCAAACTCATTTCTCAACCAATTAAAACCAAGTTTACAAATTTAACAGCCAATGAGAATGCTTCATTTGAAGCACACGGATTACCAAAATTACAAGACCAAAATACCCTTACAAAATCTGTTTACAATCTTTACAACTGCACTAAGGCATTAACAGTATAAAACCCATAACTGAAGCTCACAACAGTTTCAGCTGCTAAACACAAAACAGAGCAAAAAACTGAGAGCAAATAAAAATCAGAGCATTTACTGCTGCATCATTGTCGAAGGAGAGGATGGCTTCAACATTGATGTACAACGACGCTCAAGATCCTGATGATGACGACTCATTAAATAATGAGGAGATGGGGGACTTAGGAGAAGAACCTGCTTTTCCTTTTGATCTGAACCAAGAGCCTGCACCATCAGAATCTGAGGATCATGGAGAGGCAACCCAACATCATCAGCCTCGTACTCACAGACTCAACAGCAGCATGAAGATGCACATTCTGAATCACCTTCTCAACAAATCTTCAGGGGACAGACTTCCACATGGAGCCATCAATGAAGCTGCAGAACTGTTCAATATGCACAGAAGAACTATTAGTAGGATCTGGACAGTAGCAATGAGACAGAAGGCGGCAAATCAAGCTTACACTATCAACACAAAGCATCACAATGCTGGAAGGAAGCGAACTCAAGTTGATCAAGCAGCAATTACAGCACTAAGCATGGGGGACAGAACATGTATCAGAGATTTAGCAAGCAAACTAGATATTCCCAAATCAGTTTGTCATAGAATGGTGAAGATGAAAATAATAAAGGCACACACAAATGCATTACACCCTGGTTTGAGTGAAGCTCACAAGAAAACCAGGATGGAATGGATTCTCAATCTAATCACAGGAGGGACAGTTGCAGAAAAAACAGAATATCATCCAATGTATGATTTCATTCATATTGATGAAAAATGGTTCTTTCTTACAAAGAAGACACATAGATGTTATCTAGCAAAGCATGAAAGAGGAATGTATAGGGCTGCTAGTTCAAGTAAGTTTATTCTTAAGGTTATGTTCATGGCAGCAGTTGCAAGGCCAAGGTTTAATGAAGAGGGAGCATGCACATTTGATGGAAAGATTGGTATCTTTCCATTCACTTACCAGGAAGCAGCAAAAAGGAAATCAGTTAGGAGGCCTAAGGGGACAGTTGTTACAAAACTTGTGGAGTCAATTAACAAGCATGTTACTAGAAGAATGTTAATTGATCAGATCATACCAGCAATCAAGGCCAAATGGCCACAAGATGGACAGAAAGTCATATACATCCAACAAGACAATGCAAGGCCTCATATCAATCAACAAGATCCAGAATGGCAAGAGGTACACAAACAAGATGGATTTACTTTTATTCTAATTCAACAGCCAGCAAACAGTCCTGATTTAAATATACTAGACCTAGGCTTTTTTAGGTGTATACAGTCACTGATGCACAAAAAGATGCCTAGAGATGTTGATGAAATGCTACAAGCAGTTTATAATGCTTTTTATGAGTTGGATGCCACTACTCTAAGAGATGTATGGATTTCTCTCCAAAATGTTATGAATCAAGTGTTACAAGTCAAAGGAGGAAATGATTATGATCTGCCTCATGTCAGCAAAAAGAAATTAAGAGCACAAGGTCTGCTACCAGAGATAATCAAGGCAACTACATGGGCTGTTATAGAAGCGTGGGAGATTGTTCATGGGGCTTCAGTCAATGAAAACAATGAAGACAGCCAAGCAAATAATGAAACAGAAGACATTCCATATGAAGACAATGAAGACAACCAAGCCACTGATGCAACAAAAGACAATCCATATGATTTAGGAGACTTAGAAGCTAATGGTTTAGGGGACAGCCAAGAAGATTTAGACAACTTCATAATTATGTAGGTAATTGGCTTAATTATCTAGGATTATATGACTACTGTAAGCATGCATAGACTACCAGTTTTTGTAAGCAAGCTTACAGTAGTCATATTTTTTGTAAGCAAAGCAAATCAGATAAATATCAGAAAGTCATGCAAGTGTTTAAGGCAACCAATTTGTCTCAGGTGTCCCCATGACCATCATGATTAACAATTAATTCCAAGACTTAACATGGCAGATAGGCATCAGTCAGTAAGAAATATCTAGTGTTCCTATAGCACATCCAGACAGTGGAAATTAAGGGCTTGTATCTCAGCATTGACATTTTTCATCATTGAAGATAACAGATGTCCCCATTCCCTCATTGATATCAAGCCCCTAAACACTAACCTAAACATACCAGATAGGCACAACAAGACACTAATTACTGTGTTCCTATGGTACATTAAAGAAATGGAAATTAAAAGCAATCTCAGATCATGATAAACAAACTTCATCATAGACATTAAAAAGGGGACAAATTATTCTTATGCATGACATCTCTGATTATTTATCAGACTTCCAATGCCTACAACATTATTATCACATCAGGTAAAGCACAGAAAATCACCAAATGAACCTCAGTTCATCAGATGAACAACCACAGATTATTCTTGACACATCACCAAATGAACCTCAGTTCATCAGATGAACAACCACAGCATTTCACAGATGAACAACCACAACATTTCACAGAAAATCACCAAATGAACCTTAGTTCATCAAATGATCAACCACAACCGCATATTTTGGGACAAAATCACCAAATGAACCTCAGTTCATCAAATGATCAACCACAGTAGCAACCAAAATCACAGTTCAAGCAGAGTAAATAACCAGAAAACCAAAAACAGTAAACCCCATAAATACATTGTCTAGTTTACATACGCAAAAAATATCAAGTCCACATCTGGACTTCCATATAGGCAAAAATCAGTCCACACGAGGACTCCCACATACGCAAAAAATTACCATTGTTCTTAATCCAGTCAGATAACAAAAATTATAAACAAAGCCAAGAAGATGATGACTTAGCTAGATTTCTTCGGAATTGGATGCACAGTAGGAGTGGGAGACAGAGGGCGAGTCCGGGATGACCACGATCTCAGGGGACGGTGGAGGAGCAATCTCCGGGGACAGTGGAGGAGCAATATCCGGCGTCGGGGTGTCGGGGATGACTATGATCTCCCGGGGACGAGAGAGCCCTTCGTTATCCAACAACTCCGACATCTCCGGCGATCGCTGCATGTCCATGGATTCCTTCTTCTGCTCTGGCGTCCACAGCATGTCGATGTCGATGTCCTCCGACGGATGGTGGTCCAGGTGTGATCACCAACGCAACTGACACCCCACTTTCATGGGGGGATAATGAACAACCCTCTCGACCGGAAGAAGTCAGCGAGGCATCAGGATCTGGAGAATCGTCTTTGAAAAAAAGATCCAGAGCCACCTCCGAGTCGTTGTTGACGGAGGAGATCGATGGAGTCGCCGACAAAGGAGAGGATGGGTTTGAGACAGTGAGCAAATGATGCCCATCGGAGAGTGGAGGGGTGCCACTGTGGGTAAAGCTTTGAGAGGGCCTGGTATTAGTGGACGAGTCCATCGGAGAAGATCGACAAAGAGATGGTGGAGCCGGTTACGGTTTCAAGAGAAGAAGATCGAGAGAAGAAATGAGAGAGGCGGGTTAGGGTTTTCAGATAAGGGAATGAGGGGAGAAGGTTAGGATTAGGAGGTTATATAGGGGGATTAGTGGACTGGTTTTTGGGCTTCGTTTTGGGCTGGATAATGAGGTTAATTAAGGGCTAATTGTGTTTAATTAAGTTAAGTGGAGTGCCAGCTTATTGTAATTGGGTAATTTTTTTTAAGTTAGCTAAGTAAAAATGGTGAAAATTTAATGGAGTTTTAGGTGGTTGGTGAGTTAATGGAGAAATATTAGATGTAGAAGATGATGTAGATGGTTGATGTGATTGATAAAGTAATGTTAGGATATGAATAAAATAAATTGAATAAGGGTATAATGGGAAGAAATTCATGGATAGAAATGGAAATGTGACTCAAATTAGAGGACACCCGAAAAGGAAATGTGACCGAAATAAAGGGACGGAGGAGTACAAACTTTGAGCAAAATCGAATATTAAGTCTAAAACTCAGTCAACGACTTTCAATTTCACAAAATGAAATGCAAATAAGAGCAAACTAGTGTATACATGTACCGGTATACTTATGGTAATTATTTTATAAGTACTATAGCAAATTACTAACATAGATATTGATATTTTTATTATAATTTATCAAAGTTATCTATCAAATAACTTAACAAAAATACTAAAATTGAAATTGGATATGATTTTTATAAAGAAGGCTAAAATTAGTAAAGGCTTAAAAAAAAAAAAATTGAAAAAGTGTATATTATAAGACAATAAAATATGATGATGTCAATTCCATTACAATGGCTGATTTGCAAACAGGGTGTGACTTCTCCTCAATGGCTGATTTCAGAGAAGCAACGACTTAGTAAAGAAGCTACCTCCTTTATTTCTCGAAGCGGTTGAGGAAGACGATGAGACTCGATTCTGAGCAAACAAAGTGTGACTGCTCCTCAATGTGTTGTATTGTGCAAAGAGTGTCCATATAAAGGCAAACAAAAAATAAGAATTTCAAAACAGGGGACTCTTTACTTGGCATGATTTCTGATTAATTGGTTAATTGATATGAGCCTAAATAATGTAACCAAGATACACCAGTCAACTAAATATTACTACTTGCTTCAAAGGGGTAGATGCTCTTGACCACGATTATCGATCTCCAAGTTCAAAATTTTATGAGCATTCGGGGTTCCTATAGAGATGCTTCAGACAATAAAATATGATGATGTCAATTCCATTACAAAATACTTGAACATGATTAATTATATGATTAACACAACTAATTTTTGAATACATTCTCACGAACTGAAAGGAGATACCTTCAAGAGTCAACTCATTATCTATAGTTGGTTACATGAACAGTTTTTGAAACAGAGGTATTGTACGACTTGAACTTGCCAAAGAATCATATCTGCCCCAAATGTATAACTTCCATTGTTATACATTTGAGGCACTTGTCTTCATGAAAGATTCACCACAACCGCATTGCCCTTTAGAATTTAATCAATAAATATGAATTCTGACCTGCAATGGGGCATATCTAATGTTCAGAACTTCATATGCAATATAATATATAAGAAAAAGAAAACACAATTTTCAGGCAAGAGTCAATAGAGATGTGTACACACCTCAGCTATCGATGAAATCCAATTGAGTTCCAATTACATGCATAAGAGCCTTTGGAAGTTCTGAAAAAGTTGGAGGGAGGTATTAAGGAGAGACATAGATCGTCCGAAAAAAGTTTGAGGGAAGTGATTAAGAAAAACCTCGCACATCTTAGTTTGACAGAAGACATGACTCAGGACAACAACATCTAGAAAGATAAAATGAGATTGTAGAACTGTAGCGGAGTATAAAGAAAACCTCTCATCGCACCTGGTTTAAGTAGTTTTAGACTTTTTCTCACTTTGATGTGTCTTTTTACGGCTTTACCCCTTTTTTTTGCGCTTGAGTCACCCACTACACATCCTCTCGACATGTTCTAGGGACGGTTACGATGGGATTACACTGGGTGGATTATAGTTGTTGTTGTTGTTTTTCGATCAATTAGTATTTTTACACCCTTGTCTTCTATCAACCCATCAAACTTTCCCTTTTCATCTGCTTAATATAAAAGGAGACTAAATTAGACATGAAATTCCAAAGGATTCGTTCATAATAAGCACCCGCAGAAGGCTTTGAATATTCTAGCTGACTCTGGATTTACCATCCCGGTATAGAATATGGTCAGATTCTGGTGGAGACGTGCGGCTTTATTTGGGATGCAAACTCTAAGTTGGGGTGACAATTTCAAAGTATTCTCGGACTGTTCATCAAGAGATAGGCCACTATGTGAAATTGGTTGCTGAGTACATATACATAGTTTCTATTTGACGCCCACCCCTTTTGCTATTTACCGTCCAGGTCATCCGTGCGTCACGCATGGAATTAATCCGTGCGTCACGCACGGATTGCACATTCCAGAAAACGCATGGATTGTATCCATGCGTGACGCACGGATTGTATCCATGCGTGACGGACGGATACAATCCATACGTGACGCACGTATTTGCATATATGAAACTTCTAACTTTCAATGTATTCAATGTATTTCTAGTTAAGTGTGCAAAGAAACACATTTTTAGTGTCTTTTTTAAGGCGATAAAGCACAATTCGACAAAAACGTCATCGAAACTTTATCGAAATGGAATGAAACTTTGTTTCAATCCTTATAATGTCTATTTGATCATGTGTGTAACTTGAAAATCAAATTTAGACCTTTGTAAGTGAAACATAGTTTGAAAACCGAACAAAGTCGCAATATGTATGGCGTACCATATACAATTTGAAATATAATAAGGTTGAACATTCGTCAACATAACAACAATATAAGCATTCTAAATATAAAAATAAGATTTTGCAACATAAAACCATGCGTCACGCATGGAATTAATCCACACACGACGCATGGTTTTACACCATACGTGACACATGGATTTTCATATGTTTTTTTGTTGCTTATATGATTCATGTCAATGTATTCAATGTATTTTTAGTTATGGCACACAAAATAATGCATGTTCCGTGTTGTTTTTAAAGGCTTTAAAACCACAATTCGCCATAACGTCGTCGAAACATCATCGGAATGGAATGAAACTTGTTTACAATGCTTATTAGAGATATTTAACCATGTCCGTAACTTTGCATCAAAACCTTTTGCTTTTAGAGTAACACGCTCTTTGTAAAACATCAAACTACTCACCACAAGCTTAACTTGTTGCAATATATATGGTCGTAACATTGATGTTCACGTATGTTTGAAAAATTTATACAAAAATGTGTTATAAGGCATATAAAGTCCCAATAAAGTCTCACACATACAAAACGGGATTCGAAACTATGCCAAAATGCTAAAACCACTAAAAACGCCTTAAATGGACTTAAGGCGGTTTTTGGCGAAACGACACACGAACGATGTCCGAATGTAATGAAACTTGTTTTCAGTGGCTATTATGGATATTTAACCATGTGGGTAACTCCCAACCACAACTTCTAACTTTTAAAGTACCGCCTCCTTTGTAAAAAACATACTAGTCGTAACTCTCTAACTTGTCGCAATATGTATATTCTACAACATTGACGGTGATTATTGTTGAAAATACTATACAACATACTCTTATTAGGGATATTCAGTAGAAAAGAGGTCTCGCTCACACGAAATGAGGCACGTAAACGCTAAAACCACTAAAAACGCCTTAAATGGACTTAAGGCGGTTTTTGGCGAAACGACACTCAAACGATGTCCGAATGTAATGAAACTTGTTTTCAATGCCTATTAGGGATATTTAACCATGTGGGTAACTCCCAATAACACCTATTAACTTGTAAAGTAGCATATCCTTTGTTTGGACTTCTTACGTGGCCTAAATGTCCAACCTTTGACAATATGTAATTTTATTTTGATTGGAAATCATGCACACATCAGTGTTACTAAGAATCAAAGGGATCATGTGTCCTTTTGTGCGTCACGCATGGAATAGAACCGTGCGTCACGTGTGGATTATATCCATGCGTGACGCACTGTTTTTCTTTTCAGAAATCATGTCAGCACGTACTAGTTGTATGACTAAACATGTTGATATGTGAATTTATGTTGATTTATGATATTTGAAATGTGAAACCTAGTTTGAAAGTGAAACGAGTCGACATGTTTTAAAATACCTACAAAATAGACACTCTTAAGAAAAAACAAGTAGTTCTTGCAACACAATAAGGTTCAACACTTCAAAGGTGCAACACAATAAGGTTCAACATAATAAGGTTCAATCTTCAAAGGTGCAACACAATAAGGTTCAACATAATAAGGTGCAACATAATAAGTAGATCTAACGACGAGGGTTGAACGGCTTGAAGAGGTTCCTGTATTCTCGTGCGGTCATCCTTGGTCTAGTGGATGGTTCCCCTCTCTCCCTTTGACGTTCTTGTCTCTCCCGTTCACGTCGCTCACGTTCTTGTCTCTCCCGTTCACGTCTCTCCCGTTCAAGCATATCAAAGTTGTCTGCCACGCTAGACGCCGTACTAATATCGGAAATATCAGATTCTTGATCGGAATAGGACATCTGTATAATCACAAACATAACCAAATTATAGTTACATAATCAATTAACTTCTGCATAGTCTAAATGTTGAATGTGGCAATTCCATGCGTGACGCATGGTCACTAACCATGCGTGACGCATGGTTATACTCCATGCGTCACGCATGGAATTGCCACTTCCAGAACTTCAGTACTGCTTTCTAATATATTCTCAAACCCTAATCTCAACATTTTTTTCTGAAATTCAACAGTTTGTCAATAATTTGATTAAAACCACACCATATCAAATTTAGTATCAAAATCCTAATTACAAAACCCAAATTCAGTATCAAAATCCTAATTACACTATCTACACATGAAAATATCAAATTCAACAAGAAACTATCAACAAAGTACACAATCCATTCATATATTACAAGTTTAATCTCTTCTAATCAAAGTATAACATACACATTGGATCTACATATGTAAATATTATCAAAACAACATCAAAACCTCATATATACATCAATACCATACCATAACAATGAAATCTTAATGTTTACATACCTTATATGTAGAAAGATGATGAAAATTGTTGAAAATGGGGTAAATCCGTGCGTGATAGAGCTTCAGCCGCCGTCAAGAGAATGAGGAAGAGAACAAAATGGTAGGGTTTCGTGACGAAGGTGTAGCCAAGATACGTGACGAAGAAACCAAATAGTTCCGTGACGAATGTACCTACATCTGCAAAAGTGAAGCTATTATGTCTAATCCACACCAACTACATTTAATTACCTTCATTCAATCGACCAAACTTCTTCTTCAACCTGAAATACTTCATTTTTTAACACATCAAACCCTAAACACTCTCATTCAAACATTCAAACTCAAGCTTCAATTGAAAATGTCAAATTGGGATGACTACATATACCAAAATGTAGATGAAGATGGTCCATCATGGGGGAACAACAATAAGGTATGTTATAATTGTTTTAAATAATATAGAAGTTAGGGTTTGTAGTTAAATTCATGTTTTTGTATGAAATTGAATTGTTTGAAGTTAGGTTTTGTGTTGATAGTGTGAAAACCATGTTGTGATATAGAAAAGATGTGATCTTTAGGTGTTACATACAATAAGCATGATAAGAAGATGTTAAAATAATGTTGAAGTTAGGGTTTGTGTGAAATTTGAAGTTCATGTTCAAATTGAGGGTTTGAATCAAATTTAGGGGGAAAATGTGTGAAAAACATTCTGAAATGGGTTAATATTGAGATTCGTCACGGAACTACAGAATACATTCGTGACGGAACTATACAATACATTCGTGACGAATGTTTTTGCACATAAAATGTGCAAATATTTTCGTCACGCAAGTATGGCTTATATCCGTGACGAAGAAGTTACTTATATGCGTGACGAAGGTATGAAAATAGGTTTCTGAGTGTATTTTTTGTGTTTTTTTGTTGTTTTACAGTATAACAGTCCAATGTTCAATGGTTTAAAGAACTTATCGATCAATTCCCAAATTCAATTGGGACCTGAAGGAGTGCCTTCGTTTGATCTTGGTTTGGATTTTGATATTCCGCCAATAGTCTCTCAGCTTAATCCTCCTCCATATCATTCCCATCAAAATGACTGGTCCAATGTTTCTGAATATCAATCTTTATCGCAACCATATCAAGACATGGAGTATTTCCCAAAATTGAAGACAGTACCACAGTTTGACAGTGTTGTGCCTTATGAGGAGCCACATATATCATCAGATTATTCAGAAGTTTTCGTCACTGATAAGATCTTCAGCTCAAGAGCAAAAGCAGAACAGTGGGCAAGAGATATTGGAAAAACTCATAACTTCATGTTGAAGGTTGGTAGAGCCGACTTCAAAGGGACGTTAGGAAGGTCTTGGCTTAAATGCGAGCCCAGTGGACATTATATTCCTGATTCAGTGGGGAGAACTAGGAAATTCACCCACACAAAGAAATGTGGTTGCAAATTTCAGATTGCATGTAGAGAGACTGAAAAAGGGGAATGGATCTTAAGGGTTGATCATGGAACTCACAACCACATTATTGGTCAATCCTTACACGGTAATGCATTTGCTGGAAGACTTACACCTGAGGAGGAAAATGTGCTACTAGACATGAGGAAGGGAAATGCTAGACCAATACAGATGTACACAAGGCTCAATGAATCTCTAGACAACATGACCAAGAAGTCACAAGTCTACAACTTTTGTAACAAGTTCAGAACAGAGAGGATGGAGGGAAGAACTGTGGTCCAGGAATTCTTCTATCGTTCGAAGGAGTTGAACTACTTCGTAAGACACAAGAGCGACGAAGTGACAAATAAGATCACAGATGTGTTCTTCGCAAGCCCAGAGTCGATGAAACTGCTTAAGGCGTTTCCATACGTAATTTTGATTGACGCAACATACAACACAATTCAGTAAGTATAATTAAGTTAAAAAGTATGATGTTTGTTTTGACTCCATAAATTCTTATAGTAATGTATTATCTTGCAAAGGTACAACATGCCCTTCATAGAGATTGTTGGAATAACATCAACGTGGAAGAACTATGTTGTTGTTGGGGCTTTTGTGTCAGAAGAGAAAGAAGAAAACTATGCGTGGTGCATGTCTCAATTGGCTGAGTTGTTTAGGGTTGTTAAGATGACGCCAACTTGCTTAGTCACTGATCGAGAGAAAGCTTTGATGAACGCTTTGGATAGGATCTTTCCAGATTCTACTTTCCTCCTCTATAGGCGGCACATCCAAAAGAACATTGAGGACCATGCTAAGCTAGCAATGCGGTCACAAGCAAGGGGGACCCATTTTGCAAGTGAATGTCTTAACTTATTCAAACAGTCGATGGAATTGGCATACAACATTCAGCTGGGGCGTATTGAAAAGGATTTGGCAGAATATTCATCTGAGATTAGGTACCTGAAGAAGAATTGGCTAAACCCCTACGGCAATAGATTTCTTTCGATCTATGTGGATAAAATCTTTACATTAGGTTCCAACACCACAAACAGGTTAGTGATGTGACTACGTTTGAAATTGTTTTACAAATTATGTTAGCTTTTATTTGTTGTTATAAAAAATTGTTTTGATTATGCAGTGTTGAAAGTGAACATTCTAGCTTCAAAAACTATTTGTAACTGCCAACCCAGAAGATAGACATTGTGTTTGATAGATACAATGCGAAGATGCGCAATCAGTTCAAGGAGATCTTGGGTACTTTCAATGAAAGTCAGCAAAAGACTGTAAGTAACATTACAGACGTTGATCTCTTCAAGCTTCTTAAATACAGAGTGTCTTATACTTGTTTGAGTCGCTTGCTAACTGAATACAAGAAAGGGGAATATGGCATGCATCTTGATCATTGTGAATGTGTAATAAGGAAGAGAGATAGATTGCTATGTGTGCATGACATTTATGAATATGTGAGGAGTCAAGAACCAATTCCAGCTGAAGCGGTTCATGCCTTTTGGAGGACATTGACTTTGAAAGAAGTAGAGACTAAAGATGAATTAGAAGTGCAGAGGGTAGTAGCAAGAAACTTGATGGATGAGTTTATGGCTGAGCAATGGGAGGGAATGTCACCTTATGACCAACACGAGTGTGCAATGAAGTGTTTGGCAATAGGTAACCCTCAAATGACCAACCTCCAAGAGCCAGCTCATGTGAAAAGGGGGAAAGGACGACCTCCAGGAGCTCCAAACAAAGAGTACAATCCAATGAAAAGACAACCTTCACATTGGTAGCACACTGATGCAACACTTGAAGAAACGCCTCCAAAGAAGCAAAATCCGGCTTCATACGGGAAGGGTAAGAGTGGTCAGTGGGCTTTGAAGAAGCTTACAAAGTATAATGCTCTCGTACCTCCATGCATGCGTCCCTACGTGCAAGGTTTGTATCCCATTGTCGCTGATGGAAATTGTGGATACAGAGCTATAGCACAACAATTAGGATGGGACCAAGATAATTGGAGGAGAGTTAGATCTGAAATGGCTCAAACGACATTTGCACATTGGAATAATGGGTTGCAAGCTTGTTGGGTATTGCCAGTTGAAACGCCTAATGTTCAGATAGCAGTTACAAATCTAGCTTGGACTGGACCAGGAGAGATGGCACCCGAAGAGACATGGTTACAAGTCCCGGCGATGGGGTGTGTAGTTGCTACGACTTTCAATTGTGCATTCGTTGTGCTTGGGAAATCAGTTTGGCAAACTTATTTGCCTATAGTATTGGACGACAACATCGCTGAAGGAGAGAAATTTCCCATATGTTGGATTTGCCTTGTTGAAGATGAAAGACACTTCATTTCGGTAATTTCTAATTCACTCTATCAATTTTGTGTTTATATTTTGAAATCAATACCTCTTACACACTCTTTCATTTGCCTTGTTGTAGATGCCAATTGTCGATGACTCTCCATTACCTGAAGTTTATGATATGTGGCATCGTTACTGTTCACCGGTTGCTCGCTCCTTGATAGACCCTTTTGATGAGCAACTAGCGGCGTACAAAAGGCCTAGAGCTCCGACAAGAAACAAGAAAGGCAATAACGTCATTAATCTTACCGTTTAAGATTGAGTCGAAATGGATTGTTTAGGATTTGTAATGACTAAGATTTTTAATGTTTGCATGTATTTGGACTCAGTTTTAAGTTTTAGGTACTCATGTCTCAGTTTGCAAAAAAACTAACATTCGTCACGAAGATGTTCAAGATATCCGTGACGGATGTCTTTAAGTAATACCTTCGTCACGAAGGTGTCTGGGACCTTCGTGACGAATGTTTTCTCTGTACACATTCGTCACAGAGGTTTTCACGAGATCCGTGACGGATCATTTTTGTTTAGACATTCGTCACGAAGGTCAGGGATACCTTCGTGACGAATGTATTATTTACAGGAGACTGAACTGAGTTTGCTCTCAGTTGGTTTGCACGGTTTGCACCTAATCGTGCACTAAACCGTGCCAAACTACAGAAACACATACTTGATCCATTTCTGTGTATTTTTTTGTGAAAATTTGATAAACTTATAAACTTTATTAAATTGATTCATAAAATAAAACATAAACTTTTCCATTTCCAAATGAAACAAACATTACAGAAGTAGCAGTACAAGAAACTGGAAATTAAAGAACTTAAACAAACAACAACTTAAGCGAACAATAACTTAAACAAACACTAACTTAAACAAACACTAACATAAACAAACATTAAACTACTTAGTCCCACTGGAACTTGCTCCATATTTCTCATCAACTAAGGCCTGCGTCTCTGCATCAAGTGCAGGAAAGTACAAATAGATCCAACCCTACATCATCAAACAAAACTAAGGAAAATAAAAGGAAAATTATACAAATCAAAACATATAATTAAAGACAAACATACCATCAACAAGGTATAACAGAAAGACATCGTTGCACAATCTCTGCGGGAGTATTTACCCAGCTGTCCATACAAAGCACACAACTCACCCGAACCCCAAGACACACCATGGATATTTGCCATATCATTAAGCCATTCATGGTGAATCAACTTGATCATGTACGACGACTTGTCAGGAAACAATGTCATTCCCAACAAGTATGTCAACCAACCCTTAGCGATTGAGACTTGATCCATAACAAATTTCCCCTCATTATCCACTCTCAGGCATTGATCCCTCAAAAGCTCTGGTGAAACTTCATTACCAGCTTTGACTCTTTCGTCAAGTAAATCTATACCAAAATCCGCCTTCGCTCTGTTGACCATTACAGCCTTCGTGTCAGCTTTGCCAACTCCATCAGCCGATGTGCGAAATCCCATGCCCTTTCCGTTTATAGGGATACCCAAAATCTTGTGCACATCTAGTAGGGTGATTGTCATTTCAGCAAATGGCAAGTGAAATGAATTTGTTTCGGGCTGCCAGCGCTCAACAAATGCATTGATCAACGCTTGGTCGTGGTTGGGATACATGAGGGTTTGCAAATGTGACAAACCAGAAGCCCTAGACAACGAAACCCAAGGATAGTCGCCCTCTAACTTCCATTTTTTTAAACCTTCTTTTCTAACCGTATTTCTCAATTGCGGTCTCTCCTATTTATCATATTTCAAGTTTTTTAAGTACATTTAAATCAATTAACAAAGCATGGAAATTACGCAATTAACAATTCAAACAAAGGTGATAGCTTTACTTACATGTCCTTGCCAAACCATATAAGCAGTGTGTCCGCTGAAGCTATACATCAAGTCTATCTCCTTAGGACCTCCAGGCACAGGACACTGTAACTTCGGGAAAATGTCGTCTTTTTCATCGCCATGTTCATTAAGATCGATCCCCCCATAATGGCCCTCAAACTGTCCTTCAGCCCAGGAAGCAGTTGGACCAAAATGCCATTCTGGTGCTTGTGGCTGAAAGGCCTGTTGATGGCCTACTGCTTCATCCCATGCTAGTTGTGGAGATGAGGGGGGAACCCATGTAGGGATCTATTACAAAAAAAACAAATTAGTAAAATAAACAACTTTCACTCATAATCGTCTATAAATTAAATTCCAAGTTAATACTTACAGCACTATGCGGACTCCAAGTCCGATCTTGTGCCTCATAGGTTGGAGTCATCGGGATATTCTGTTGTAATCAAATAAATTACAAAATTATTAATAATTTCATAATAACAAAATACACTAATATAAGTGAATTACAAATTTACTAACCATGTTCTCGTACAGGTTGGAATATGCACTAGGGTCAGCCAGTTGTTGTTGTTTGTGCCACGAAGGTTGCGGGACATCTTGACTTGTACCCTCGTCAACAACTCTTCCGCGCCTCTTCCTCGGCTTTGGCTGATAAGCGGGCCTCTCTCCGACCTGAATTTCTTCTCGAGTTTGATTGCGGGCGATCTTCCGCGCGCTTCTAGAAGACAGATGCATTCTACATAAGAAACACATGTATTTGTCAAATTACAATCGCAATAACACAACAAATACCAAAAAAACATAAATATGCAAAAAGATCTGTCACGGATCTAGCAGTGACCTTTGTCACGAAGGTCTCTGTTACATCCGTCACGAAAGTCTGACTAACATCTATCACGGATGTCCAATAAACCTTCGTGACGAAGGACCACTCAACCTTCGTGACGAAAGATCATTCGACCTTCGTGACGAATATTTCTGCATATCATTTGACCTCAAAAACTGTTTTTCATTCCGGTTAAGCAAGCAAAAAAACAGTTTTCAGTGAATTTGAAGCAAAAAAACAGTTTTCCAAATTACTCCTAAATAACATGTTTTTTTAACAAAATTCTCAAACCCTAATCCTTAATATGTATCAATCAATCATATTTAATCACAACCCTAAAAATTGGGGATTACATATTCAAATCGGTGATTATATCTTCAAAATTGAAACAAAACAATCAAACTAACCACAATTGAACTAATCAAATTGCTTAAAGAGTATAGAAATCACAACATATCAATCATTTTGACATTATTTCATGTAATCAAAGAACATTAATCTAAACTAATGCAAAATAGAATACAAATTACCTTATACACTAGATTGGATGATTTTGTGGGGAAGGAGATGAAAATTTGTTGAATTTGGTTGTTGGAGAGCTAGTTGGGCGCCGTCACGAATGTATGGAGAAGATACGAGGTAAAGATTAGGGTTGGGTAAAAAAATTGTCTTTTATAGTGAAAAAAGGACATTCGTCACGAAACTCTTGCGGACTTCCGTCACGGATGTCTGGTATACCTTCGTCACGGAACTGTTACGGATCTTCGTCACGGAACATGGAGAAACCTTTGTGACGGATGTTGGTAATAGTTCTGTGACGAAAATCGTCGTGTGCTAAATAAACTAAAAGGGTGTCCTAAATAGTAAGGCTCAAATACTACAAGTTCCACAAGTGTGTTTAGACAAAGGCAAATTTTATGGAGATGGTTGAACAAATCCTTTTTTTTAAAGCTAAAAATCGGAGTTTCATTTATCGTCAAAGGATAACTCTTGGTCATCCAACTAGACAATCCTGGAAAAGTCGATGTAGTTGTAAAACATACTGGACTGAAGAAATTTGAACAAATCAATTTGGTGACATTACCGATGTACCCACACAACTAAAACTAGTAGTGGATTTTATTAATAGAACCAAATTCAACTATTTATTTGAAATTTCAGTCAAGACCATACGATACAAGAAATCTGAAAAACAAGGATAATTCTATGTGTGGACTTCGTTTGCATTTTAGTGTCAGTCTTTCATTCCGTTTGCATTGTAGTGTTAGTTTATCATTTGCATTTTAGTGTTAATTTTTCATTTTTCTCATGACATTTCATACATCATGCATTGCATTTGCATTATATTTTAGGTGTTTGATATGATTCCCGGGTTTTGCTTTTTGTTTTTCTTTTTGCGATGCACGAAACCCCTAATATGTTTTGGTTGTTGATAATGCAATGATATATGCATGGTAATGAGGGCTTAAGCATTTGACATTCGACTTGAGCATGTAATGTGATCGCCAAACTTGAATCTTGTTAGGACTAATACTCTAGACAAGAGCCGGTGAAGTTTTGGCCTTTCTTGGACTAACTTCTATAAATGTCCTCTCCTTATTTTCATGTGTGACCTCTCTTTATGTGTTAACTCTAGAACTTGCATTAATATCTTCTTTGAGACTACAATCACGACTTATGTGCATAGCATTAATATGATTGAGGCATTGTTTTTGTTAGCCCTTTATCCTTGGCCACCCTATATATGTATCCTTTTCTTGAAGCTCTTTGAGCCTTAATTGCCCATTTCTTTGGAAACTCCACAAAATCATACCGAGCCTATATGATCATCCTACCCATCCGGGGATTAGGATAGTTGAGTTGTTGTTACTAGAGTGGATTTTAGCCAAGCTTGGTAAAGTTACATGTGTGGTGTGGTGGTTGGTAAAGTTACACATTACATGTGTAATGTGTCTCTTGTCCTTGTTTCTTCTTTTGCTTCTTCTTCTACAAAAAGGAAAAAAAAAACAGAAATCAAAAAAAAAGGAAAAAAAAAGACATTGAAATAAAGAAGAAGAAGCAATCAAATAAAAGGAAGGAGATCATATTATATGTAAGGGTTAAGTTGTATGGGCTTGAAGATTCAAAATTCTATTGAAGGATATTTTCGCTTGGTGTTGTCTTGGTAAGTTCCTCTTCTCCGGATTTAGCTCCTCATAGCCTAAATATTCCTATGTCTTATGTTATACCTTGACCCCATTACAACCCTATAAAAGACTTCATGATTTTTGTTATGTGCATAGTCTATAGTAGTGGAGATTAAGAATATTGTTGCAAGCTTATGGTAGTTTAGCATTTAAATTTGAGGATTGATATTGAGTGAAACACATACCTAAACACATGAGTGAAGTGATCTCATTTTTTTTATCCTTGTGAGGACTAGAGTGGAGGAACTAGCTTGATTTATTGTATTGGTTGTGAGTCATGTTATGATGATTTTGTCTCATGTTTAGTCCTTCATGAATGTTTTCAACCTTATTATATCTTGTGGATTTATTGATTGTGTACTTGCTTAGGGACAAGCAAAGGTTAAGCTTGGGGGAATTTGATAACACCTAATTTATACATTTTTTAGGAGTCTAGTTGCATATTAGTTTAGATCATTTGCAAATATTTTTGATATATTTTATAGTTAATTTTGCATTATTTTTTATTCGGAGTCTACACTCGTATTTATATGTGTTTCAGGTATTTCTAAGGCGAATAAGTACGAGTCTTGAGTTGCTGGAATTTGGATCATACACGAAGGTTAATGGATCATCAATGATATAAGCTTATCATGTAATAGTGACGAAGCAGCACTTAAATTAGCTAATAGACCTCTTAAATTAGCTAATGGGCCAACTTAGATATCACGGTGGACAAGAAATCAACTTCTGCAGACGGGCCACACAATTGAAATGGACTCAATTTAAGGAAGAGGAGATGGAGAGCTGCAAAGGAGAGGCTGGCACGTAGACTTCAGAGGGGGTGCTTGTTTTACGGGTGACAACCGGGCAGCACTTTTTTTACACCCGGCAGCACCATCTCATTCGGAACACCATTCCGAACGAGATTGCCCGAATATTTTTTTTTTTAATTTTGTTTCTCGTTCGGAATGGGGTTCCGAACGAGACCGGCCCGGAAAAATCAATTTCCATTCCGAACGAGGTTTTATATATATATATATATATATATATTTATGACGTCATAAATATTCGGGTAATCTCGTTCGGAATGGGGTTCCGAACGAGATTACCCGGGTTTTTTTTTACATGTCGTTGCCCGTTCGGAACCCCATTCCGAACGGGAAAACGACTATATTTTTTGAAAATGCGAACGGCTATATTTTGACGGAGTCTATAAAA
This sequence comes from Oxyria digyna, assembly GCA_029168935.1. Taxonomy (NCBI): domain Eukaryota; kingdom Viridiplantae; phylum Streptophyta; class Magnoliopsida; order Caryophyllales; family Polygonaceae; genus Oxyria; species Oxyria digyna. The sequence continues at coordinate 45,434,256 of JAPVLV010000009.1, forward strand.
TCGGAGTTGTATGGCCAAATTATCAAACCCAATCGGAAGAAGCACAAAAAATGACGTCTGAAAGCGATTCAACTGATTCTTCAAGGGCAGGTAGTGGGAAAGAAAGACGGGAGTGTTCTTCTAGTGAGACGTCGGTGGAGGAGGAGGTTGATTTGTCTGCGCCGGTAGATGATACATATTTCCATGTAAGTACCTATAAACCTTTTTTATAGCGTTTCATTAGAATTTATTTTATTGATATAGTAGTATTGAAATTTGAGTAATTTTAAATAGGGATACTGTAGTAATGAGGAATATTTAAAAATCGACTATAGTGCCCATTTTACGACTAGTGAGAGATTTCCTACTATGGATCTTCTGAGAGAGTGGGTTAGGAAGGTCGGTTATGCCTTGTGTATGGTTATCACCACGAAATCATCAATGGCCAACAAGAGGATATTTCTGCACTGTAAGCAATCCGGTAGTTATAGAAAACATCGAAAGAAGATTAATCTTGAAGGAGATGTAGCAGAACCATCGTCGCAGCGTAGCAACCTTAGAAGGTTAAGGAAGTACAATTGTCCTTTTATGTTAAGAGGATATTATCGACGAGCAACTCTTGTTGAGCCGGCTGGGTGGATACTAAAAGTTGAGAAGGCATGTCACAACCATTGTCTTTCCAGCACCTTGATTGGCCATGCATTTGCTTCGAGGATGACGGAAGAGCAGAGACGAAAAATAATGATTGCATCAGCGGCCGGGGCAATGCCGAAGGTTATTTATACACAGTTGCTTCAGGAAAATCCGACTTCCACAATATCAAGAAGGCAAGTGTACACTGTGAGGGAAAATGAGAGAAATAAAGCATTGGCAAATCTAACTGTGACCCAGTGGTCATTAGATTTCCTCCATCAAAGAGCTTATCGTAAAGACATTCACTACGAGACGAATCCGGAGACCGGGGAGAAAAAGTTGTCAGCGTTTTTCATATCTCATCCGGATTGTGAACATTTGTTGAGAATGTTCCCTCGGGTGGTGATCATGGACGCGACGTACAAGACTAATAGGTACACTAAATTTCATTATTATGACTTCAAATACCGTTTTTGAATTATAATTATTAAATTTGAAATTTATAGGTATGGTTGGTCGTTACTTCAGTTTGTTGGATTCAATTGCACCAACTATACATATTGTATTGCGCTAGCGTTCATCTGTTGTGAGACAGCCCCATACTATGCATGGGCATTGAAACGGCTCAAGTATTTGTTTGGTGCACTCGGAGGACCGGATTGCATCATGTCTGATCGAGAGCTGGAAACAATTAAGGCGGTTGACCATGTATTTCCAAGTATGCGTCATATGCTTTGCCATGTCCACGTTGATCGGAATGTTAAGGCATTTGCTAAATTGAACAACCTGGACGAAAAAAATGCATCTGCTAGCGTTCGACGGGTGATGCGGTCTCACACAGAGAAGCAGTATGAGGAGAGACTTGATCACTTCCGGAAAACATGGAGGAATGGTCATCTTGTACGATATGCTGAGAGCACATGGTTTACTCCCCATAAGGAAAAACTTATAGCTGCGTATTGCGATGATATACGCCATTTTAGCACAAGAACGTCTAACAGGTAAGATATTTGAATTTGTTTTTAACGAGAATGATCATGACATTCGGTTGGCTAAAATGTTTAACATGTACAATGTTGTTGTCAGGGTTGAAGGTCAGCACTCGATGTTGAAGCATATGTTTGATTCAGCTGTTGGAGGGTTCGACACTTTAGTGCAACACATTGACAATATGTTTGTCGATCAGCACCGTCGAATACGGGCCAAGATGGAAATGTCCAACAATACTATCCCGAAGGAGATACAAGACGGGCCTCGGTGGATCAAGACTATTTTCATGCGCATATTGAGGAAGTGCTCCGACAAGTGTTTGAGAATGCTACTGAAAGAAGTCCTTAAGGCAAAGGAGGGAAAGAAATGTGGCCCATGTGAGGATCCTTGGTGGGAATCAACACTCGGATTGCCTTGCCCACACAAGATTAAGGTGTTTGTAGAAGAAGGAATGCCATTGTTGACGAGCGACATTGATATCTTCTGGAAGCAGATCAAGTGGGAAGGAGTGGAATTGAAAGACTTCGACTCTGACGACGACGTGCAATTGACTGCAGATAAGGTTCTTAGGGATGATTTCTTTGAAGGGGTGTTTACCGGTAACGTTGATGATTTCGATATGAAGAGGATGGCTGATAAGTGGCGTGAGTGCAAGGATCCTTCTTCAGTTGATGTCCAGGACCCCCCTCGGGGAGAGACGGAGAGAGGAAGGCCTAAGATTCATGCGAAGAAAATGGGTACAAAGCGAGATCCGGGTTGGGATGAGAGGGCTCAAGCTAAGAAGGATAAGGAGAAGGCAGAAGCAAGGAAAAAGGGGATGAAAGAGGAAGAGGGTGCAACTGTGCCATCGAAAGCCGATTCACAAAAGAAATCGTCGGTTGCATCCAACAGAGCTTCAAGCGGGGCCACGACCGTAAAAGGGAGTGCAACTAAATCACCGAGGGCAAGAGGAAATGCTAGCGGTGGCAATTCAATCATTTATCTCGACTTCGACTGGGGGATAGATAATATAGACCTTTTCATGCTCGCATACATAGCTGTTGTGGAGAAAGTAGGTGATGACGGTCATTGTGGTTATCGATCCCTTGCTCGCTTACTAGGTAAACCAGAGCAACAGTACGTTGAAATTCGATTAGATCTTTCGAAGCACCTCCAACAAAACGGGCATATGTATCATGAGATGCTGACGTCAGCATCTCGTTTGGAATGACGTTACGAACGAGAATGCTAATGTCAGCTGACACGGATATTTTTAAAAATAAAATTCCGAACGAGAAACGGATATCCGATATAAATTTTTAAAAAAATAAAAAATAATAATGACGTTCCGAACGAGATTTTTTTTTTTAACCCGGATATTTTTTTTTCATTATTTAAACCCAGTTCATGAACCGGGTTCACAAATTCGGCTCGTTCGGAACACCATTCCGAACGAGAATATTAAAAAAAAAAATACAAAACTCGTTCGGAACCCCATTCCGAACGATGGGAGGTGCCCGGTGTAAAAAAAGTGTTGCCCGGTTGAATCGCCTTGTTTTATTAGGTTTTGTTATCGTAGTTCTTGTTTTTAGGTGGGAGTTTTGGTTCTTGTTTTGGGAGTTCTTACCGCATAAGGATTTCAAGAAGGGATTTTCAGCCCTCGTTTAATTGAAGATTGGTATTATCGTTCTAGTCTTTTGTCAATTTGGATTATTTTGATATCGAGATTCAGTTTTATCTCTTGAGTTTATTGCATAATCCATATATGTTGATGACTAGCTTAATCTGTTATATGTCTTCAATCATGCTTGGCTAAATTTCTAGTTCTAAGGTTATGGTGATCCAAACAATGCGTATGTAATTATAATTATATGTTTGTCTGAATTGAATAGTATTTGATTCGTTCCTAGATGTTTTATGCCCGTTCTAGCTTAGGCTGATTGGATCCTATTAGGGTTTGAGACTGAAAGGTGATAACTTTAATAGGTAGTCAGGTAGAGTTTGAGACTGAAAGGTGATAAATTTTACCGGAATCCTAGGAATTGAACCCGAGTGTTATTTGTGTGAAAGCGACTTAATTACTCTTGAGGATACTAAGTCGTCATAGATGTTGTAGGTTTAGATTGATTTAGCGGAGCGCGATAACGAATGTTATTTCAGTTTATTTCTAGACTCTAAGAGCGTTAATGAGTTTGAATGAGATTAGCTCTGCGCGACAGCGATTGTTAGTTAGTTCAAACACGTTTACTATCATATGAAAAAACTTAGTAAATTACCCTATATGTCTTACCTTCAAATAATTGGACTGGATTCAGACAGAGTGTGATTTTATTTACTTAAGCATTGTTGCGGTGATCCTTAACCTTAGACACATTTATCCATATATTTTTATCTGTTTTATTTGTTATTCCTAGTTAGCTTGGTTCGTCCTTATGATTATCTTTTCGACCTAATTCACTGGTAGCGTTACAATTAGTATTACATTGGTCTCTCTGGGATCGACACTTGACTACTACAACTGACCTCGTACACTTGCGGGTACGTTTCAGCCACATCAGTAATTATAAAATAAAAACTTTTTTCCCATTTTTTTTCATTTTTTTGTAGTTGTTTATAACAAGTATTACAACTACGCGTCATAACAAAAAGACAATCCAAGAACAAATTGGTAACCTGCACAAACTAAGGAGGCTCAAGGTGAAAAAAACTTCCAGTGCAGATCTGGTTGTAGAGATTGATCGACTCTGAGCCTCGCCCCGTCAACAAGCCACCATTTAATCAACGACGAAAACAACAACAACAACAACAACAAAACCTAAAGACGAAAGACGACGACTACGACAACTGCTAGACTCGAAAAAGGAAAACATAGGAAAGACTAACATTAAAAAAAGCATAAACTAAGAAACTTGATTGAACCTGGTTCATGCTAGAGTTCACGAGAGGATATCACAGTTCGAAAGCCTCTGCTCAATCATGCCCACAGCTTGATTACTGATTCCATTGCAATCCTGAACGTTCAAACTGACAAGCCCGCTCAAACCGAGCTTAACAAACGGCAAAAAGCACAAATCCGAGAGCAAAGCACATCCCTCCACCGAGAGAATCCGAAGGCTAAATGCAATTTGATTCGACCGACTCAAAGACGACAATCCCAAGTCGCTAATCCAGCACCTCGAAACGTCGAGCTCATTCAGCAAAAGACAGTGGTTGGCTATGGCAACGAGGCTCGAGTCAGTTAATCCCGTACACCCGGAAAGGTGCAAGCGCTCGAGGGTCCCGCCATGAGTCCTGGTTAAGGCTGAAACAGTTATGTCTGTTAGGTTTAAGGAACCGCTGAGCTTAACATTCACTAAACCTGCGTCACATGCTTCGATCAAGGGCAAAACACCGTAATCTGAGATTGTGACTAGGTCTATCAGATCAAGAGACTGAATCTGAGAGCAGATTGTTGATAACAGAGTTAAGTTTACGTCCCCGAACAGAGGGCAGTTTCGAATTGTGAGCGAACAGAGGGAGATGGCAACTGATTCGGGTAAGGTGAATCCAAAGGGCATTTCATCGATTCCAATGCAGTTGGAGATTGAGACTGACTTCAAATTTGTACCACAGTTGAGAAGAAGACCAAAAAACCCGAGTTCAGTGATCCTAAGGCATTCATCCAGAATCAGCGTTTCAAGCAATGACGCAACTTTGGAGAAGGAAATCAACCCATTATCTGATATGGACCCAAATTTGATAAGAGAGAATGCTTTCAGATTCGGGCATTCTCTTCCAATCGCCTCAAGATCGAGATCTGTAACTCCGCAAGATGACAGAGTAAGGCTCCTGAGATTCTGCAAACCGAGCTCCGAGAAGACGAGAGTAACCGGGCAATGTTTGATCGAAACTGCCTCCAATTCAGGGCAATTCTTCCCAACAGCTACCAAACCCTCAATCCCAACATTCGGGCATGAATCGACCTTCAAAGAGATGAGATCAGGACATCCATTTGCAATAGCAACCAAGGCATTATCAGTAATCAACGGACACTCAGATAAACCAAGCGTCCTCAAATTCCCACATCCCTTTGCAATCTCAACTAGCCCTTCATCATCAATATACGAGACATTCGACAGAGACAATACCTTCAAAGCCGGGCAACAACGAGCAATCGCCGTCAAACCGAGGCTTGTTACTCGACGGCTAGGGTTAGGGTTACTACCTCGAATTATTAGCTTCCCGAGGCCGCCACGGGGGGCAATTCCGACTGCAATTGCGCACAATCTCAAATCAGTGGCCTCATTTCCTTCCAATGATCTTGTGAGAAAGTCGTCTTCATCAAATTCGTTTTTCCTCAGTTCAGTGCTGTGAATGCTGCTCAGAAGTGAGAGCCAGCGTTTGGAGACGAAGCCGCAAGCGCTTCTTTCTGCGCATCCTGGAAGACGACGGAAGATCTCGAAGAGGCACTCATCAGGGAGAACATCGATTGAGGCGTTGATTCGAGCCCTCTTGTATCTAGCATCTCTAGGGTTTGAGTACGTAGATCTCCTCAGGTTCAAATCTTCCTTGCCTGAGACAAATCAATCAAATTTAGACACGATTTTGTAAACTACTTCCATAATATTGTCGATTCAATGAACATCCAGTTCATAGTGGAGAGAATCCAACAATGAAAACTCAAGCGAAATCAATGAATTATGCCATAAATCATGCTACTCATTCGGATCGGATAAGAAATAAATTCGATTTAAACAAATCACCCTTAAGTCCTTAATAAAATGACATTTTTTGTAACGCATGAATTACTAATAAGTTTTGTGTATGAAAAAATAATATCCAAATGTGATTCTAAATAAATATTCGGTATACAAAAGTATTTGATTCAATTTTTGAAACTCGAAGGACGCAAAACTCGTTGGTTCAAACCTGAGTCGATAGGAACGATTAAATATTTGTCGATGAATTTATTTTCATATATTTTATTTTATTTTATTTATGTGTAAAAAAATAATATATTTTATTTCATTTAAATGTAAAACATAATACTCTGAACTCAAATCTGTTAGGTCTGCCTGAACACGTCATATCCGAAAATTATATCACCCTCCTTGATCTGAAGTGTTTTTTACCCTACCGAAACGTTCATAACTTTGTTTTGTCTTGTTTCAATATCTTAAAAACATTCAATCTTATATTTGGAACAATTTCTTTTGAATAAACTAATAAAACAAAAATATTATAAGTGAAAAAAACTTATAGGTAAAAACGTTTGTAATAAAATAAAATAATTTTCTATTCATATTATTGCGCAGACTTTTTTTTCATTCGAGTATACGATTAGGGTCATGACTAAGCAACGTGTATGGGTGACTTTTTTTCTATACCCATGCGAAAAATATTTCTTTTGTATAAACTAATAAAACAAAATAAAATGATTTTCTATTTATTTTATTATATGAACTTTTTTTTAAATCTGAAATACGATTAGGGGCACGACTAGGCAACACATATGAGTGACCTTTTTTCAAACCCACACGAAACGTGAGGCGGATTTTGAGTGTATATAGTCGTTGCGTACTACTAAGATACTTACAAAAAACAAAAATCATCCCAATAACTAGATCACGTATTAAATCAGCAGATCCAAACATAAACATCAACCCAACACTAAAATAACCCTACATCAAACATAGAACAAAAGACAAAAAGGAGTAAAGAATATAAACTCACCAATGTGGTTGAAGAAACGAGACATCTCCAAGTTCGAGCAAAAACCTCAAAGATGTAAAAAACTGAAGGTTTTTCGAGATAATTCTCCCGAAACAGATCTAAAATTGCGAAACCCACAAGTATGATAAGAACAATAACAATGAATATAAATCCAGACTGTGCAAAACTAATCAAGAGGCCGATTAAAGAATGAGATAACCTTATCAAAATAGAGTAAATTGGGGCAAGAAGAAGAGAAGAGTCGAGAAGGATGAGAGGAAGAGGAGAACGAAATGAGCGGAGTTGGGTAGGCGCATTTTATATCTAGGTGGTGTTTAATGTACACACATAATATTAATTATCAAAAAAATTACATAAATGATTCGGAATTTGGTTCATTCATCTGCCGGATAGATACATTGAATTTGAAACTAAAACCGCGCCTTTTAGGATTGAAAAGTGGGTTTACAGAACTTTCCATTTTTGCTTATTATCTGTCGTATAGTCATTTAACAGATTCATCAATGAGAAAATCCTGAGGTGAGGATTGAGGATATTGTTATATGGATGCAACACATTGTTCTATGTGTCATAACATGTGTGCATGAGAAAAATGATGCATGACAAGTGTGTGCACACTACAAATATTTGTGTGTTTTACTTAAATGTGTATATGCATATCCAGAATGCACACTTAATTTTCTATACTATTGACTATTTACCCATAATCTATCACTATATTTATGAAACATAAAATTCTCAGTATATACATGTCTAAAAAAGATCATATAATGAATTTTATTTTAATTCTTTGCTAAGAGGTAATTAATTTAGACTTATCAATTAAAAAGGTGATTTCGAATTTATATAAGTAGATTTTGATATAAGATTGATGTTTACATTCATAAAAATAAAAGTTTAGGTGGAATTCAAAATTATAATGTTTTAACACATGTTATTATAAGATGATTAAGAATCCTAAATTAGTTATGCTTTTAATATATTGCTATTATCCTCTTTTAATTTGAAAAAGTAAAAGAAAACACTCTATAAATTTTTTATTTTAAGTTTATTTATCTTTTTAGTACCTAAATTATCTTGAATTAATTGAAGAGATTAACGTAATTGCCACCATTATTTTAAGTCATCTCCAAGTTGCAATTTCGATCGTTGTTCGTGTATTTCACTGTCGTCATCTCCACAACGTCACCGTCACCTCAAGCAATAATTTCGTACTCCGCCGATTCTGATCGTAAAATCTTTTAATTGTTTGTAGCCTTCTATTTCATATACTCCCTCCGTCCCTAAATGATAGTCTCATTGTTGCTTTTGATACTATTCACAATTTAATAGAATCTTGTAAATATCTTTCAATATATAAGAAAAAAATATAGTCATGTGGGATCTTGTTTGATTCGTTTCAATGAGCACTACAATAATATCAAAATTTTATAATTTTTACCAACTTGTAGTTAGAGATATTAACGATACAAAACGTGCATCGATAAATGTGTCGGAGTGAAATGGGACTATCATTTAGGGACAGAGGGAGTACTTTGCATCCACTACCGATCCAAAGGTTTATTGGGCTTAGGCAGAGTGAAGAATCGAGCTCGTAGACTTCTTTTATAAGAAAAAACATCATATACCACTAGACAACTTAACATTTTGTTTTATTTTATCCTAAAACATTTTTTTTTATTCAATATAGATATTGGGCCTCTTTTAATCTTAGCTCGAGGCCTCTTTTAATCTTGGACACCCGACGATCGCCCTATCCAGATTAACCTTTGGACCAGGCTTATTTGCAATGTTTGAAATAAAAAATTCACAATTAGATTAATTTCAACTTTTCAAGCCAATGTTGAGGATTGGATACGTTAAAGTCCCAATTAGTTTCCCATTAGGTTAATATCCTCTCTTTTTCTTTGTTTGTTGTACTCAAATTGTTAGGGCATATAAACGTTTGAATAACTTAAGGAGGAAATCACCTAAACATGTTTAAGAGACAACTACCAATCACTTTTTACATTTACAAAACTGACACGCGAAATTAACCAACGAATATACGAATATAACTCAACATTCGATTGTGCTGAATTTTTCGTATACCCATGTCTAAAAAAATATCATATAAGGAATTTATATTCCTTTTTACTAAGAAAGTAAGAAGTAATTAATTTGCACTTATCAATAAGAAAAAATTGTGCTATCAAATCTATAGATTAATTTGTCACTCCTCCAATATTTGCTCGTGGAATCTATCAATCTGTAACCCTTCATTTATCTATACTTTGCATCCAATGTTAGACATTATGTCCTGTACATTATATATTACATCTGAATGCACATGACATTATACCCTAAATCTATAAGAAATTTTCATATTGTTGCTTAACAGATTTTTTTAATTAAAAAGCAATTTCACAAGCAAAACAACTATTTAATATGATTAAAGCTCTAAGAAATTCTTATTCACAAAATGGAAAATCGAAAAACTACAAAGATAACAAATGATTAAAACTTTAAGAAATTCCTGAAAACCTCTGGAAGTGAATTTCCATTATATACCAAAGTTGTGATTTGGATACGAACAGATTCGAAAACGTTTGCCGATCACAACAAAGCAAATCATCCAACCAGCTACACATTTTTCATATACATAACTTTCTTAAGAATTTTGTTTTACACACCCAATCAAATACTTTCACCAGCCCAAAATATATTGCATTAATATTAATGTTTGATAGCCAAAGATAACAAACACATTTAGAGCTGCTAAATAATTAAGTAATATACCAAACCCTGACTGTCGAATACAGAATGAAGAAGACAGCACCTTATATACTCAATCATATGATCCTTCTTGCTCCCATACGTCAATGAGGAAATCAACCATTTCCTGAGAAACGGTACCACAAACGACATAAAAAGTCATTTTTATGAAGCGGAAAGCGTATTTGTGCAGGTATTTCGACACTCGAACAAGGGGAGTATCAAATACTTACGGATAAAGGAATTGGTTGGGTAAAAGACTTATTTGTACCAAGCAGACTCTCATATGTCGTATTCCAGCTGCATAAAATGGAATTAGGTTGAATGGATCAAATGATAATTGAAAGATTGTTTGAATAATGTTATGCCAAGAGAGGGTACGGACAAAGATATGTGCAAATTCATAAAATTCTAGTCATTACAGCACCACTAATGGCTCCATGGTTAGCAGATGCAATAAAGTTGATCTGGTAGTGAACTTCTCACCTCAAACACCAAGCTTTACTATTTTCACTTGTAAACTTATATTGCTTCAGAATAATTAGCACCTGCTACTACAAATATCGTCTCCTAGAACAACGCCTAGAAATACGAGACACCTAATGCAGTAATGCTAAACATCTTTCGACAATAAAATTTCAACCTTCAACCTACTTTGACAAATCAAACACTGGGAAAGAAGCATCACTTAACAGCTTAATGAAGAATTGAAGATACAACAAATATCAATCATGAAAAGTGAAGAAAGACGTTTTTTTTCACCTCAATCTGGGTTCTTGCACTTTTGGTTGGTTCTCAGTTTTCTTCTCTCCAACCCATTGTTGCCTTGCCTGATTCCAAAGAAGAAAACCTACAACAACACAACCTTCAGAGCAGAAACAGCGAGTGAAGAATGTTTGTGAAAAAGAAACAACATAATCTTGGTTTCTTAGACTAGAGGCTAAAACCAAACTAATAATTTGCTAGGCTGCAACAGAAGGCAGTCAAGGCACTAGAATCTTCAGGGAAAAATAAAAGCATACATCCATGTACAGCTCGAAGTAGGGCTTTGGGAGTAACCCACATAGAAAAGTACAAGCATTACTGTAATATGCATTAGAATTACATAACAAGTGAAAAAACAATCCAAATAATGTACCATGATTTACGAACTCAGAAGGATTATTTGTGCTAGCGCTGCTGTGGGGATCAAGGTTCTGGTTTAAGGTGCTTATAGATGAGATGCTTCTTTGTGACTGAATTCCGCTGTTATCCATCTCATAGGTGCTGCTGCTCCAAAATTCCTCTGCTATGCTAGAATTTTTTACTGACCGCCCTTGAATTTTGAGTCCTTTTGATGGTCTGTCCACATCCACTATTAACTGGGGCTCAGCACAGCATCCAAGACAACTTCTGCTCTGTTACAGAACATTTTTCATCAAGTGAATAAGTACCAGAATATGATCCCTTCCATTTCTTGGAATAAAAAAGCCTTTGAAGTAAAGATAAACATCGCCAATACACCTCGACATACAAAAGTGAGGTGCCATAGCACCTCAGGCTAACCCCAAATTTGATAATTTAGCCAATAGCCATTACTTCTTTCTATAGGTGAAGGCTAATATCATCCTCATTTTTCCATCAAAGGAAGATGTATAATGTACATCAACTTAAAAAAATTGAAGATAAACAGAGCGTGAACAGAGTAACATTGAACTTCAATGAAATTAATATCAACAAAACCATAGTAAGAGATTATATCCTTGGTTTTATCTCTACACCAACAGAACACGTTCAATTCAAAGAAGTTTGCATCTATTGCTCTGTGATATCTCATATCTGAATACATCGATGGTAGCACTTAGACACAAGGAATCTATTTGTCCCATCAGACAAGAAAAAACACTCAGGCAGCAGCCAAAGCAAGTGAAAAAGATAACAGCTTTCTCCACTCACTCCTTATAAACATTGAACCTCGTAAATAGCTACTGTAAGACTTCTTTCAATGAAACCAGAATTTCATTAATCATTACACGCCAATAGAAACTTGACGTCCAATCTCTGTGAGTGGAGCATATAAGTACACATTTAGTGAGGCTAGTTGGCACGTCAATGTCTAGACAAATAGCAATTCTCTGTTGAGTAATGGAAGTCACTTTCTAAGTACCTGGTACAGGGAGAAAATTACAGAAACATACTCCACCATAGCCAAACATTTACAGAAGAAACTACTATACACATCATAAAGCACGTGATAACTCAAAATCAAAATTAAACTTCTTCTTTTCAACAGCTTCAGAGGAAGATACCCTCAACTCAATTACTGGAATACCAGAAAACAAAGAAATAAATAGAGAGAAATACTCTTACAGAGAATAAACTCCTGCATGCATTTCTCAGCTTTTCCATGATGAGATGAATAAGAGCACCAAAATAAGCTCCATAAAGCCCACAAAACGTACAAAAGGGTCTCCTCCCCACACATTTGTCAATTTCAAGAATCAAACAACACCTCGAAGAAGGCATATCTTGTGTATCCATTAGAGCAAAGAAGAAATGAAGTGGATTCCACCAGAAAGAATCAAGCAAAAACTTGGCCCATTATTACAACAACAAGCCTTTATCTGGTCATCCTCCCTTCACCTAGGTCCTTCCCAGCTAACTGAAAATGCAAGGAAACCCAAGATTCCAGACCAATTTTAAAGCAACAATCTATTTAGCTAGATAGCCTAACAGTTAAAAACAACATATAGAATAATAAACCCATGTCGTACAAACAGCCCACTTAGGGTTGTAAATTGTAATTCTGCTTTAGGGGGTAGGAGACTGCAAATTGGACAATCGATTGTTAATAATTGAAGGCGAAAACCCCAAAATTGGAGCCTGACCTGGCTTGCTAGGGCACAGACGGAGATTAACACGAGTGTGATTGCATTTGCATCGATACTCTCTGCAAAGGTGCGCCAGTGATTAGGGTTTGAGAATCGGGATGAGGATTATGGAGGTTGGGCATGGGGGAGCCGCCCTCATCTCTGAAGAGAGAAAGAGGCGTGTACTGTGGAATCAAACAGAAAACCGGAACCTTGGTCCGGTTCGGTTCACTTATGAACAATAACATATCTATCACTTTATTTTGTATTTTTATATTCAAATAATTTTATTAGATTTTGTTTTAACAAAAATGCTCGAAATAATAAAAAGCATCAAGTTGAATAAGAAAAAAAAAAACTTAACTTTTACTCGAATATAGTAATATTGAGTATAATTTAAATTTTAGATTTCTAAACAGAACGTTTAAGAGAATCTAGTGTCAAACCACTAGACCAATTGGGTATTGATATTTTACTAAAAAAAAATTGTGTGATAATTTATGCAAACATGGCAACCATAGATCAAAGCAACATACATATTGCTTATTTTCTTCAAATACCTCTTACATTAAACTATACTACAATATATTCAGGCAGGATGGTGCAAATTGAATACAGACGGAGCCTTTAGACCACAAGGAAGCTTCAATGGCGCTGGTGGTGTTCTCAGATCGGATCAGGGCAATCTCATTTGCGGCTTCACGATCAAAGCTTATGGAGGTTCTGCCCTTACTGCTGAACTGTTGGGAATAACACAGGGATTAAATATGGCTAAAGCACACGGCATCAGAAGACTGGAAATTGAAACCGATGCACTGGAGATCATAGACTTAGTTAGTGACTGATGATCGTGCACCACCAGCTCTCCACCGAGAGTCCATCCAAAAAATCCGAAACCATCTGGCCGATCTCTCCTGGACCACGAAACTGATTTTTGCCCCTCGCCTTGCCAAACAGTCTGCTGATTTCTTAGTTGGAAGCGGTCTTGATGGGGATGTTGGGTATAATGAATTTACGGTTCCTCCGATAAGTTTGCTAAAGTTTTTAGATTCAGATTCTTTAGTCAGTGACATTATGTAAGCTCTTTCAATTCAATAAATGGGTACCACCCTCCTTTGCACCAAAAAAAAAGTGTTACATCTCTTTGTTGTCCTTGTTGGAATTGGTCTTTATTTCAACCATTCTTAGTAGCAACGATGTGACAAACCGATAATCAATTATTTTTCAATCATCCAAAATCGTTTGAAATCGAAACCGTCTGGAGTTTAATTCGTAACAACTCTATATTGTACAATCATTTTGTGGACAAAGTTTATTTCTCATTATAGGTATATATAACATTAAACTTATAAAACCTTAAATTTTCCAGATTCTTTTGTTTGTTTCTTTATCATTGAGACAAAGGTACAACAATAACAACATGCCTCATTTTATCCTGAAGAACGAATATGAGGGGTCAAAGTTGGTATTTCCTTAACTCCAACGAGTTTACCCAAAAGTAAAAGAGTTTACAACAGGGTGAACAGGACCAACAACCCAAAGCAAAATGACTAAAAAAAAGACCAAAACCAAAACACAAACATAAACAAAAACCACACAAATACTCCCCAACAAAAAACAGAGAAACCATGGCAAGGCCCTAGCACGAAAATCGAGGATAATCCCAGCAAAATGACTCCAACTTAAGCTTTTGTAACCCGAATCCTTTCTCCTCCACAAAACTCTGTCTAGAGTCACGTCTACTGAAAGCTCTAAAACGGCGAGGTCTTTTCGAATGACTTCTATCCAACTCTTCTTTGACCGACCTCTACCACGACGGTAGCCCCCCAACGCCAGAACCTCACAATTGCGAACTGGGGCACAAAACGGTCTTCTCTACATATTCCCAAACCACTGAAGTCTCAATTCTCACAACTTCTCCTCCATAGATCATCGTTGGTTTGAGTACCACCCTACCAAAAAATTTCTTTTAGCTTTAGGGGTACTTTCTTGTCACACGGGACTTTAGATGTCCGTCTCCAACGATGTCAACCTATCTGAATCGTAGACTTGATGTCCTCATCCACTCCTCCATCTCTGCATAATAGAGAAAAGGTAGTTTCTTGTAATTTATAGTTTAAGCATTTATC
Organism: Oxyria digyna; assembly: GCA_029168935.1. Taxonomy (NCBI): domain Eukaryota; kingdom Viridiplantae; phylum Streptophyta; class Magnoliopsida; order Caryophyllales; family Polygonaceae; genus Oxyria; species Oxyria digyna. Next base: position 45,449,281 of record JAPVLV010000009.1, read on the forward strand.
TTATGAAGTTCTTAAATTTTATTTGTACATTAATATATGTCTAGTTAATCTGATACATATTCTAAAGTTGTAATGTTCCTCTTATTTTAGACACGGATTCGAAACAGATCAAAATAGTTTGAACAATCAAACTTAAATTAATATTTCTACAAGGAGAACCAATTAATATATCTACAAGACTGATGCATATATCTTTCATATATTAAGTTTTTGCATTAAAAAAGGAGTGAGTACTCAGCTCGTTTCTCGACTCGATCTCATCCATCTTTATGTAAAGATTCTGATTCTGATTCTACGAATCATAATTAACACGAAAATTTATTTAAAAAAATAAAAGTTTTATATTATTGTTACATACCCATATTCAAATTCAAAATAAAAAAGATCCTCCTAAAAAAGAATTGGGAAGTTGTTGGTCACATATTAATTGGTCACAAGTTCTCTACTTTGATTGGAGGTAGGCCAACTGATTCGTTTCGGCCTGAGCGGGGATTGCGTCAGGGAGATCCCCTGTCCCCTTTTTTGTTTCTTTTATGTGCTGAAGGATTATCTGGCATGCTTAGATACAACGAAGATCAAGGTAACTTGAAAGGTATCCGGATTGCTAAAATTGCGCCGTCTGTCTCTCATTTGTTCTTTGCTGATGACAGTATTCTCTTTGCTAGCGCTACCTGTCAACAGAGTTTGGAAATTGTTAATATCCTCCATGTGTATGAAGCTGCGTCAGGTCAATAGGTGAATTTTGCAAAGTCAGAATTATCGTTTAGCAAGAATGTGGAGAGTGACAGGAGGACTGAAATTCAGACTATCTTTGATGTTTGTGAAGTTGACAAACACGAGAAATATTTGGGACTCCCAACTATGGTTGGCAAGTCTAAGAAAGTGATCTTTAGCCAGGTGAAGGAGAGAATCCTTGCTAAGGTTGGAGGGTGGAATTCTAGAAACCTTTCAAGAGCCGGTAAGGAAGTTCTTATCTATACCAAATTACACCATGTCTTGCTTTATGTTGCCTGGGAACTTATGTAAGGAGATTGAACAAATTATGTGTAACTACTGGTGGGGCGATACGCAGAATGCTAAAAAGATACACTGGATGAGCTGGAAACGAATGTGCTTACCCAAGTCTAGTGGCGGTTTGGGTTTTCGAGACATGGAGAATTTCAATCAGGCTCTGTTAGCCAAACAAGGATGGAGGATACTGCAGGATCCGACTTCCCTGCTTGCTAGGCTCCTCAAGGCAAAGTATTTTCCTTACGATTCGTTCATGAATGCTCCTTTAGGCCCATCTCCAAGCTATACGTGGCGCAGCATTGTTCATGGTAGAGAAGTGCTGCACAAGGGTCTGATCTGGTCGGTTGGCAATGGTGCTTTGATTGACATTTGGAAGGATAAATGGATTCCAAGACCTGAGAGCTTCAAAGTTACTCCTACGGGAATTACTACTCAGAGCAGTAGGCTCATTGACTATATTGATTGGAACTCTTCCACCTGGCGGGAAACTCTTGTGAGGAATACTTTCCGCCCTTGTGATGTCGATCTGATTTTAAATATGAAGCTGATGGACCCTTTGAAACCGGATGAATTAGTGTGGTTCTATTCGAAGGATGGAATGTTTTCAGTCAGAACGGCTTACAGAAAGATCCTGCATGACGAGATTGATGAAAAGAAGGAAAGCTCGACTTCCTCTAATAATGTTGTCGAGAAAGTTTGGCAGAGATTATGGAAGTTAAATACTCCACTTAGAGTGCGATCCTTCATCTGGTGGGTATGTAGGAGGTTATTGCCTACCAAACAGAATTTGAACATCAAGAAAGCTGTTGATAATGTCGAGTGTGACTACTGTGGTGGTATGGAGAATGAAATGCACGTCCTTGGAAGATGCCCTGCTGCTGCTAGGTTCTGGAAGCAGTTGCCGAATTTCTCCAAATGGTGTTTCAGATCAGACTCGGTGCTAGAATGGTTTGATCATATTTGCTGCAATTTCTCTAAGGCAGATACTGATCTTTGGGAAATGGTTTGCTCATGTATTTGGCAAGCTAGAAACATCAGAATTTTCGAAGGCAAGGATTTGGACCCGATAGAGGAGATCATTAAATGCAGAGCGGTTTTAGAAGATTTTCAATCCAGTAAACTTCAGCTAAAGTTGGGTATTACTTCGAAACCTTGCCCGACTAAATGGAGCAAACCACCAGACGGGTTGATTAAGCTCAACTGTGATGCAACTGTCTCTAGTGAACATGGCTGCGACATTGGCTTTGTTGCCAGAGATGCGAGAGGAAACGCGCTGTTTACGGGAACCAGATTAACGTCGAATTCAGCAGAAGTGGAGTGGGTGGAAGCTGAAGCTATTTTATGGGCAATGGAGGAAAGCATAAATCGTGGAGTGCGGAAGGTGATTGTTGAATCTGATTCGCTTGGTGTGGTTTCGAAGCTGCGCAAAAAGGATTGCTGGAAAGGCCCCTATGGATGGATCCTGGACAGAATTAACGCTCTGCATCGCTCGTTTGTTTCGTGCTCATGGTCTCACGTTGACAGGACTGGTAACCAGCCGGCTCACTTCTTACCTGGCCTAAAACCCTGTTTTACGCTTTCTTGTGTTTTTCATACTGCATTTTCTTTGGAGGTGAACAATTTGTTAGACTTTGATCGGAGTTAATTGAAAGTTTGGTTTGGTGCTAAAAAAAAAAGAAGAAGGACTAGACTATCTTGTGATACAAATTTAATATATACTTCTTGTGTGATACGAGACATAATATAAGTTAAGGGACATTTTGTGCAAAAATACACTAAAGTTGGACCATGTTTAATTTTTTATTGTGTAATACGAGGCATAATATAAAGTTTAGGGCTAAGTGCAAAAAAGTTATCCAAAAATAAAAAGAAAAAGAAAAAAGTCCGTTAGTAGTGCTCCTTCCCAAATTCGACCCCAATTTTCACATAAAGTTTCCTGCTTGGGTTCCCATTTCCCCCGACGTCTCTCCGTGTTTGCTTCTCCTATAAAGCCAAGGACTCCTCACCAAATCCCTCTTTCATCGCTACCGAAATCCATCACTCCTCGCTTCCACGCGCTAATCTTCTGATCTCAAACCCCCACGCTAGCCTATCAACTATCAATCCAAGGTAATCGATCGGTCTTCTCTGTTTATTCATATTTGACACTGTTTTTTCTATTGTCCGGCCAATGTAGCTTACAGCTTTTAGGGATTCGGAATAGCCGGATGATCAATATACGGTTTCTCAAGTGTTTTGGTTTCAATCTGCGCAGGAAGCTTGGATTGTGATCAGCTATGGAGAGCTTGCAACAGTTGGAGGCGTTGTGCGAGAGGCTTTATAACTCTCAGGATTCAGCGGAGAGAGCGCACGTTGAGAATACATTGCGATGCTTCTCTGTTAACTCTGAGTATATTCCGCAGTGCCAGTACATTCTGGATAATGCATTGACTCCCTATGCTTTGATGCTTGCTAGCTCCAGCCTCTTGAAGCAAGTCACTGAGCAGTCTCTTTCTTTGCAGCTCAGGCTTGATATCAGTAATTACCTGCTCTTGAGTTTGTGCTTTTGCTCGAATTTGAATCTACTGTCCCTTGTTTGTGCTCTTGATGGAATGATAGTAGTGCGAGATTCTCCATGATTTTTTAGGCATATCTATATTAATAGGGTTTATAGCTGAAGTGATTTGCTTTTAGTTCTTTTTTTTTGGCATTGTTGAATTACCCAACTGCTTTGTTCCTTTTACTTTTATCTGCGTTCTCCTTGTTAAGTGTGGCAATTTTATTGATTTTCTTCTTCTTATGTTTCGATAGGGAACTATATTATAAACTACTTGGCGACAAGAGGACCCGAGTTGCAACATTTTGTGATTCAGTCTCTTATTCAGTTATTGTCACGGCTCACAAAATTTGGTTGGTTTGATGATGATAGATTCAGAGATGTTGTGAAGGATTGCATGAACTTCTTCACCCAGGTAAGAAGGATGTGCCTAGTCGACTCAAAATTAATGTGCCAAAATGTATTTAGGCTCGAAGTTGCCAGGAAGTAGAGAATTATCTTATCATTATTTTTATTATCATTACTTCAAGATTTACATATGAACTTGACAATGTAATTCCTTTTTTAAGATACTTAATAGTAATATATGCCATGAGATTATGAGTAGTGTAGTTTCTATTTTTCCATTTGAGATTTCATGTCTAACTTGATTTGAGGCCATGAATATCGCCCTATTGTGATTGACATTGCTATGTCAGAGCTGATAGCATTGCGGAAGAATGTATGGGGTTCTCTTGAGCTTGTTCCTAATTCTGATTAATGTAATGAGGAATTGGCTGTGACCATTTGACATGTGAAATACTTGTGAGAAGTTAACATTCAGTTTATTTTAACTTACTTTTTGTATTGTGCAGGCCACACCTCAACACTACACCATCGGTTTAAAGATCTGTAATCAACTAGTCTCTGAGATGAATCAGGTTTCTACTTATCATGCCTAATTGATACCCTTATTATAGTTTCTCATTCCCATTTGAATGAAATGAGCCGTTTAAATAGTTCTGCAATGGAGTGTGCAATTAAACGTATGTGAATATGTTGAGTTTACATTTAAGTAATGATAACCACATTCCCTCACCTTTTGTCCTCAGAGAGTTTTCTTTCCCTACATGTAGTAAATCCTTGCATTCTCTTTTTCACAAAACGTAGGTGGTAAGCAAGGTGATCAATCCATCTAGAAAGGGCCTGAATCTTTTTTACTCCAAATTTGAATGCATTTTAGTCACCATATATCCACTATATAAAAGAGGTCCAGACTAAGTGGTTTACTTAGAAATGGCTGTTTGTTCTAATTTGAATTTTCAATGTATTTTTGTTCATTGGTTTACATCTTGGATTTTAGTCTACTGTCTATGTTAACTTATCTTAATGGTGCTTCAATTACAGCCAAACCCAGGTTTGACATCAACACTTCATCGGAGGGTTGCACAATCCTTTAGAGACCAGTGTCTCTTCCAAATATTTCAAATATCTCTAACTTCCTTGCAACAACTTCGAAATGATGGTAATGACCTGGCTCGAGTATGACACCCATATACATTCATCATTCTTGAGGGTTTCATTGTACTAACACACATGCATGTATTTATTCCCACTACCTTTGCTTGTGTTTTCTTCTTACAAGTTACAACTGTAACAGCTATCCAGTTGCAAGAGTTGGCAATTTCTCTTTCGGTCAAGTGTCTATCTTTTGACTTCATTGGGACATCTATTGATGAGAGCTCAGAAGAGTTTGGTACAATTCAGGTATGGTGTATTTTATATCGTTTTTTCTCCTAATGTTAAATCTCATTTCATTCGAAGCTCTATATTTTCAACAACGACAGTTGTGTTATTTATGATCTTATTAATTACACAGATTCCTTCTGGATGGAGACCTCTTCTAGAAGATCCTAGCACACTCCAATTATTCTTTGATTATTATGCAACCACACAACCTCCAGTCTCCACTGAGGTTTGTTGACTTGTGTATTTTTTGTTTCTTGCCTTCCCAACTTCATTGTTTTTACTTTTTATCATCTTGTTCCCCCCCTAATAGATACCCTTAGTGATTTTATGCCTGTATGATGAGCTAAGCTATCTGACACAATCATCTAAAACCTGTATTGTAGTTTTCTTCTGCTTGAGTTGCAATTGGTTGTCATTTCACATGATTTAGATCTCAGGAATCAGAATACAGTCAAATTTCTTATTGTGCTTATGGACTCAATAGACGAGGGGCCTTGGCGGTATTAAGGATTTCTGACATGATTCCTCTTACATAACCTGGATATTTTCTTGATTTACCTGAATAATATTGTTCGTGAATGTTGATGTAATTGTAGTGTGAGCATCAATTCTATTCCAAAAAGGAGTTTATATAATATGAAATATGAAATATACTGGTGAAATTTCTAGGACATTTGAATAGCTTTCTTTTAAAAATGATAACTAAATCAAAATTTTGAGTACATAATGCATGACCAGGTTATATTTGCAATGACAACGGGAGTTGTATGATTGTATCTGGCGTACGTAAAAGTCTCCCTGTTGAAAATTCAAGTTTTAATATGGATGGGTGTATTTTATGATTAATTTCTCAATAAATGTTATTATAATAGATAATCTTTACTTTCTTTATGTGGAGACTCAGCAAATGACTTGAGTAGTCCTTAAATCTTGTCAAATTGCAATAGAAAAGAGGTTAATTGCTAGTTATGTGAGCTTCTATATACAGGATCAAACTGGAATAACTGTGCCTTTTTGTTGTGAGATGAAATAGAGATGCTTCCTCTGTCCTACTGTAGATGTTTTCTTTAGTCTTCACACATATCCTTGAAAAATGTCTGAACTTACAAAAAAATGATCATCATGTTGCATTATAAATTTGAAGGTATATATTCGGTATATTAAGGGATCTAATGTTAATTCCAGGAATTAAAAGCTTATTAAATTTGGAGGTACCGTGTTTCTCATTTGTCAAGAACAGAAGTAGCCAAGTAGGACATTATAATGCTTATCTGTTAACTGGATTAAAAATTAAGGTGGATGTTTGACTTTTGTAACTGTCCTCTCAAACTAATGCTCTGTACTACTAAAACTTCACGTGGAGCTCTATACCAACTTTTCCAATCCATGATATGACGATAATTGGCTAACAATTTGAAGAAAGACGGGAAAGAAATGTTTTGACTTCCATGCTGCAGTGATTCCTGTGATAAGTTTATCTTCTGCTCATAAATAACAAGGTTGAAATGACAAAATTGACATTTGCAATTTCTAGGGAAACAAGAAATTCTAACACACCCTTTGTTTTGTACTTGAGGGGCTTGAATTGGTTCATATTTTTTTGTTGAAAATGCTGTTCATTGGATTCAGTGGCCATTCATTTTTGAAAAGCACCCTCAATTCTTCTGTTTGCTAGTTGGATTACCATATAATCCTGTAGCTGTAAATTGGAATAATTTCCTTGCATTGTATCGTGTTTTCTTCATAAAGCTGTTTATACATGGATTGCTACAAATTCCTATACAATTACAAGAAGTTTTGTAGTATTATCTAATTCTAACACTAATTGTACTCGACTGTGTTCAAATTGACTTCAGGCACTTGAGTGCTTAGTGCGATTGGCTTCAGTCAGGCGTTCTTTGTTTACAGCTGATACTGCTCGTTCCAAATTCTTGGCCCATTTGATGACAGGAACCCAGGAAATTCTACAAAGTGGCAAAGGTGAAATTGCTGGGTTGCTATTTTTCATCATATAGCTGGTTTTGTGTGCTTGACAGTATGTCAACACTGAAAAGCTATGCCATTCTACAGTTACAAAATTGTTTCTCTGTTTGCCGTTCTTGACATGTTATAATTAAGAAAGAAAATGTCTGTCTAAATTCTAGAAAGTCCTGTAAAGTAGAGGATCATTGAGCGGCTTGACTATCAAACATTTGTTGTCATTGAGGAATATAAATTGTCATGTATGCATTTCTGCTAAATGTTTTTCCCTCTGTATGAAGACAGATTCTTTCTTACTATTTTTCTGTCTGATCATGTGCATGGGTTATGGCTGTAAAAGTTGTAGCTTTGGCTTGCATCTTTGCACTTGAGGTTTTCCCTTCATTTTTCTTGAATTTTCATAAAGTATTATCTTATGCTGTAAACAGGTCTTGCTCAACAAGATAACTATCATGCATTTTGCCGTTTGCTAGGTCGTTTCAGGGCTAATTTTCAGGTACGCTTTTCTATCAAGCTTTAATTAATCATTCACATTTTCACTCATAATGCTTCAATTCTCAGTTCTGTGTTGTTACTTGCTGGCAATATTGACTTGATGTTACGTCTTGCAGTTGTCTGAACTGGTGAAGATTGAAGGCTATAGTGACTGGATACATCTTGTGGCAGAATTCACATCCAAGTCACTGCAGTCCTGGCAGGTGAATTACCAGTATAAAGGATATAAAAAATCCATCCTTCCCCCACCCTCAGAACAGTAACATACAACTCATCATGTGAAGAAATTTAGTTTATGTACACACGTAGTAGAAAGAGCACAATTATTGAACTTCAGTTATTAAAATTTTCTGTTTATGGTTGCAATCCCTGGCATTTATTTTGCCTGATGCTATTGCAGAATATGAAAATCTAGTAATAGTGTGACTTCTTTCGTCCTAGGGCTTCACTAGATTTAGTGAACTTTTTACTCTTTTTTTTTTTTTTTTTTCTATATACATTGTTTAACAAAAAAGTGGACAATACATGTATGGGACTTCTCTATGAAGTAGAATATACATGCTTAAATAATAGGGTAGTTGTAGACGTGACAAAGTGTGTTTAAGTATATGGATTTCAATTTATTTTATTATGTACGCATATCTTGTTTTGGGATTTACATTGAGTGTCCAACATGGAGATGTCAAACTTTTTCAGATTTTTTGTTACATTTGAAGAATCAGTGAATCACATCTTATTATCCGTACCCAGTATATGATTACATGGTAATGGTATGCTAGGATAATATCTAAAAGATGTGTTGTATTATTTGTATTCATCTATGTGGTTGAGACTTTCTGTTTCATTATGCTTAATTTGCTCTTGAAAAGGCTGATATCATTTCTTGTCTCAATAAGTTAATTGACCGATTAAGTAAGGTGCTTCTCCCTTAATATTGCTTTGTTTTTTTGGGTGTTTAATCATGTATGAAGTGGGCAAGCAGTAGTGTGTACTATCTTCTAGGATTGTGGTCGAGGTTAGTCTCCTCTGTACCATACTTGAAGGGTGATATGCCAAGCAAGCTTGATGAGTTTGTTCCTAAGATTACAGAAGGCTTTATCTCTTCAAGATTTGATTCTGTTCAGGTGCTACTGATTTTTTATATATATGATGACTTTTGATTTCCTTCAAATATTTAGTTTCCAGAGCTAAACTAAATATATGTATACAGGCTGGTCTGCCTGATGATGTTTCTGAAAATCCACTAGATAAAGTGGAGTTACTGCAGGACCAGCTGGATTGCTTTCCTCATCTTTGTAGATTCCAGGTATTTATTTATTCATGGTTTATGCTTCCTTTTTGTCCCTTGTAACTACGAGTATTTTTTTTCATGTATACTCCTGTCTTGCATGGTTTTCACCTCTAGAGTTTGTTGCTCCAACAGTATTACTACATGAGCATTTACTTTTAACTTTATAATCTTTGCAGTATGATACAAGTAGCAGGTATATAGTAAGTGTGATAGAGCCTCTTTTGCTTGCATATACGGTATGTTAAATCCTACAAGTTATTCCTTGCACAATCAAATTCTTTTTAAGCAAATCTCCTCATGATGCTCTAGTTTGTCTTAGTAATTGTTAGTATTACTATTCTTTATAGAGTTGTTGATAGCTTAGATATATAGGTTGTTTGACTTTTTCTACCTAGTTACTGTACTGTACTGTACTTACTCTACTGTAGCAGGAAGCTTCCTTTCAACTTCCTTCTTCTGTTTTCCTATATATCTTGTAATCTATCTGCAGAAGTAACATATCTGTATTTTCTCATCTTAAACTCTCTCTCTAAAGCTTTCATGGTATCAGAGCTTAGGCCTTCCTTGGCTGATGTTTCCATTCTTGTTTAGCCTTCATTGCTAAACATTCTTTGGCCTTTCTACTCAGCCTTCATTGCTGAGATTTCGTTCTGTTTTTACAGCCTTCATTGCTGTAAAATATGGCCAATAAAGAAGTTTCTGATGTCCCTCTTGCTTCAAGCTCTTAACCCTTCTTTCCGTTTTAATGGAAAGAACTATCTACTTTGGTCCCAAGCTGTGAAGACCTACCTCAAAGGCAAAGGAAAAGGAGCTCACCTCTCAGAATCTCCACCAAAGTCACTAGATCCCAACTTCAAGAAGTGGGATGAATCTGACTCGATGGTCATGTCATGTCTATGGGAGTCCATGGATCCCAATATCAGTATGAGCTGTATGTTCTTGAGTTCAGCAAAGGAGATATGAGAGTTTCTTCAACGGTCTTATTCAAAGGCAAAGGATGAAGCTTTGTTGTATGAAATTCAAGTCAAAGTTGCTAGTACTAAGCAAGGGGATCTCTCTGTAAGTGCATATGCCACTTCACTGCAAGGATGTTGGCAAGAACTTGATCAATATCAAGTGCTGAAAATGAAATGTTCTGATGATGCTGCCCTTCTAAAAGAGTTCATTCAAAAGACTCGAAGCTATCAGTTTTTGGCTGGTTTGAACTCTGAATTTGATCAAATAAGAGTTCAAGTTTTGGGCCAAAAAGAATTCCCTTCCTTGGAAGAAATAATATCTATTTTCCGGGCTGAAGAAAGCAGGAGGGGTGTGATGTTACAGCAAAAGATGGTTGAAGGGTCTGCATTGTTTACTAGAGGCGAAAGGAAGGATGAACACTTTTGTTCTCATTGCAAGAAAAGTGGTCATATCAAGGAGAAGTGCTGGAAGCTCCATGAAAAACCACAAAGTAAAGAGTGGACAAACACTAGAGGAAGCTCTACACCCCAAGTCAACCATGTATCACAAGCAAGTGTGAACAATTCTGAGCTTGTGAATGGAATGAGTGCTGCTGAATTTGAGAAATTCAGAACCTTTTTCAACTCTCTTGACAAACCCTCAGGTGATACCTCTTCTAGCTCATGCCCTCTTACTCTCTCAGGTAACTCTTTTACTTCCTCATATTTGAGAGCTTCTGAACATTCTTCTTCTGTTTCATGGATCTTAGATTCAGGTGCTACTCAGCATATGACTAATAGCACACAAAATTTTCAACATTTCCAGCCTTGTTCGAAACCCAAACATGTGCTTACAGCTAATGGCTCAGTAGCCAAAGTTGTAGGCCATGGAACTGTGTACTTATCTCAAGATATCAGCCTAAAAAAATGTTCTTCTTGTACCCACACTCTCAGTCAATCTCATTTCCATACAAAAACTGAGCAAAGATCTCAATTGTTGGGCTATTTTTACTCATTCTTATTGCATTTTTCAAGATTGGGGCTCGGGGAAGAAGATTGGTCTTGCTAAAGAAAAGAATGGTCTCTACTACCTTGAATCACCTAAGAACAACAAACACTCCCTGTTTTCCCATGCCTTGAACACTACGAGCAACAATAATGAAATTTGGCTCCTACATTATCGTCTAGGTCATCCATCTTTTCACCTTTTGAAGCACTTGTATCCTGAAAAATTTCAAGGAATTAATATTCCTTCTCTTTTGTGTGAAGTGTGTGAACATGCTAAACACACCCGTGTATCTTTTCCCATGAGTAATTCATAGTGATATTTGGGGGCCTTCTTCTACTTCTTAACATTTCTGGAGCTAAATGGTTTGTCACATATATTGATGATTGCACTAGAGTTTCTTGGGTTTTTCTTTTGAAACACAAGACTGAACTTAGTACCATTATGCCTATATTTATCTCCATGCTTCATACCCAATTTGGAATACAAATTAAGAGATTTAGAAGTGACAATGCAAGAGACTACTTCAATCAATCCATTTCCTCTCTTTTCCAAAAACAAGGGATAATTCATGAATCATCTTGTGTCTATTCCCCACAACAAAATGGAGTGGCTGAAAGAAAAAACAGACATCTTCTTGAAGTTACTCGTGCTCTTCTCTTTCAACATCATGTACCCAAATTTTTCTGGGGGGAAGCTCTCCTTACTCCTACCTTTCTTATCAACCGGCTACCAACTAAAATTCTAAAAAACCAAAGTCCTCTTGACTGTCTTCGAGGATTTTTCCCCAACTACAGAACTTCAAACCTTCCGCTGCGAACTTTCGGGTGTTCTGCATTTGTGCATGTTCATGGGCCACAAAGAGGAAAGCTTGACCCACGCGCTTTAAAGTGCATATTTCTGGGATATTCATCCACTCAAAAAGGATACAAGTGTTATCATCCTGCCTCTAAGAAAGCCTTTGTGTCTATTGATGTTACTTTGATGAAAAAACATCATTTTACACCTGAGACAATGCCACATTCCACCCATTTGATTATGAAATTGAGCTCCACAACACTCAAAATGGCCTACCCCCACTTCAACCCTCCATTTCTGATCATTCCCAGTTGCAGCAGCCAGTTGAAACTACAGAACCACCACAACAATTTGCACAACTCCAGCAACAACCCCTTGATTTAGACACACCTTCTGCATCACCTTATCCATATTTTCCTAAGGTGTATTCGAGGAAAGTGAGGCCCATTCTGATCGAGCAGGACCAAGCTTCTTCACCTAGCACTGACAATGAATTATGTCACCAGAAGGTACTCTCTCAGAAATTCAACCTTCTCCTCAAAATAATTCTAAAAATGCTGAGTTAGAGTTACCCATTGCACTTAGAAAAGGCTCTCGCAATTGTACCAAAATTCCTCTTTATCCTTTGGCTAATCATGTGTCATTTGATCGTTTTTCTCCCTCTCATAAAAAATTCATTGAAAATCTCAATAGTATTCCTATTCCTAAGAATGTTTCAGAGGCTCTTAAAAAAAAGGAGTGGAGAGAAGCTATGAAAGAGGAAATGTGTGCACTAGAAAAGAATCATACTTGGGATATTGTTAACAAACCTGGTGGCAAGAACATTGTTGATTACAGGTGGATATTTACGGTCAAATACAATGCTGATGGTTCGTTAGAGAGGTATAAAGCCCGCCTGGTTGCAAGAGGCTTTACTCAGACTTATGGAATCGATTATAAAGAAACATTTGCTCCTGTTGCAAAGATGAATACAATTCGTGTTCTTTTGTCCTTGGCTGCTCACTTTACTTGGCCTCTTTGGCAATTTGATGTTAAGAATGCCTTTCTTCATGGAAATTTGGAAGAAGAGATTTACATGAGAATTCCACCTGGTTTCTCTTCTTCCTCAGCTCCTCATCAGGTTTGTAAGTTAAAAAAGGCTCTTTATGGCTTAAAGCAATCACCAAGAGCGTGGTTTGGCAGATTTACATCAGTTATGAGAAAGGCGGGGTACAAGCAAAGTCAAGGAGATCACACTCTGTTTATTAAACATTCAGCTTCAGGGGGAGTGACTATTCTCTTGGTGTATGTTGATGATATCATTGTCACGGGTGACGACACAATTGAACAAGAGAAACTCAAGGAAAAGTTGGAAGCTGAATTTGAAGTTAAATCCCTTGGAAGACTTAAATATTTCTTGGGCATTGAAGTTTCTCATTCTTCTAAATATTTATTTCTCAGCAGAAATACATTAATGATTTGCTTAAAGAAACGGGAAAGAGTGCCTGTAAACCAACAACTACTCCTATTGATCCAAAGCACAGACTTGGAGATTGCAAAGATGAGCCACCAGTGGATATGACTATGTATCAACGATTGTGTGGTAAACTGATTTACTTGTCACACACAAGGCCTGATATAGCTTTTCCTGTCTCTGTTGTAAGTCAGTTTATGCACGATCCAAGACGACCTCATCTGAATGCCATCTACCGGATACTTCACTACTTGAAAGGGTGTCCAGGAAAAGGAATTCTCTTCCAAAGAGGAAACAGTTTGTCAATAGAAGCCTTTACAGATGCAGATTATGCAGGTTCTTTTGTCAACAGAAGATCGACTTCCGGATACTGCATGTTTCTTGGAGGAAATTTAGTCACTTGGAGGAGTAAGAAGCAAAATATTGTAGCTAGATCATCAGCAGAAGCTGAGTTTAGAGCTCTTGCACAAGGATTATGTGAAATGTTGTGGCTGAAAATCATCATGACAGATCTCAAGATCAAATGGGAGGAACCTATGGTTCTAAAGTGTGACAATAAGTCTGCTATTAGTATTGCTCATAACCCAGTTCAACATGATAGAACTAAACATGTGGAGATTGATCGACATTTCATTAAAGAAAAATTAGGAGTGGCGAAGATATCTTTTGTCAAGTCTGAAGATCAACTTGTTGATCTATTGACCAAAGGGTTTCATTGTTCCAGATTTGAGCAATTGAGTTCCAAGCTTGGATTAGTTGATCTCTACCATCCAGCTTGAGGGGGAGTGTTAGTATTATTATTCTTTATAGAGTTGTTGATAGCTTAGATATATAGGTTGTTTGACTTTTTCTACCTAGTTATTGTACTGTACTGTACTTACTCTACAGTAGCAGGAAGCTTCCTTGCAACTTCCTTCTTCTGTTTTCCTATATATCTTGTAATCTATCTGCAGAAGTAACATATCTGTATTTTCTCATCTTTAACTCTCTCTCTAAAGCTTTCAGTAATATTCATTATGTTGCAGGAAAGGGCCCAGATGCAGGGAAGTGACAACAAAGAGTTCTCTGTTCTTGAAGAAAAACTAGCATGGATAATTCATATCGTTGCTTCTATTCTTAAGATTAGAAATAGCACTAGTTGCAGGTAAAAATTATTTGTTTTGCATTTTTTGGAAATATATATATATATATATATATATATATATATATATATATATATATATATATCCTATATGTGTAGTGCAAAAAGTTTAGCATCTCTTGTTAGACATGGTTTAGATTGTTGTTTTACAATAATGATCCCTTTTTTTTCCCTTTCCCGAAATTATCATGCAGCACAGAGTCACAGGAAGTAATTGATGCTGAACTTTCAGCTCGTGTTTTGCAGATAGTAAAGATTACTGATAGTGGATTGCATAGCCAGGTATCTAAGGAGGGTTTATTATGCATATTTGAATAGCAATTCCAAAAGAAATTGAAATGAATTGACATTCTGGTATGAAGCTCTTAATTAGGAATTGTAGATTTATTTGCATGATGATTCTGTTTTACCCCCTCTAAGAGAATAAACAAAGAAAGAGAATATAAAAAAATAGAAACCCACCGTAGACTGACTTGTAACTTTCATGATATTGTGAAAGAAAAACCCTTAAAAATTAGCTTCCTTGTGAATCCAGTAGGATAGACATCGCAAATCACAATGCCTAGGTGTTGGGGTCTGTAAGGGGTTCTTTTAATTACCACATCCAGATAAGGGTTTTCTGGATAAGTTGCAATTGTTGTCCCCCCCTTCAATTTTATCTTAAAAAACAATTAGGATGCAAGTTTACTCTTGCTCTACTTTTAACTATTCCAAGACCTATTCCCTCCTGACTCACAGACTTTGGTACATCTTGCCCATTGGTTAAGCTTGGTTTGAATTACTTCTATAAGATATTAGCTGTTTTTTCTGACAGAGATATGGAGAAGTAAGCAAGCAGCGATTAGATCGTGCCATACTTATCTTTTTCCAGAACTTTCGTAAGTCTTATGTGGGTGATCAGGCTGTTTTTTCTTCCAAGGTAAATAGTGTTCCATGGATTTATTGAGAAATATTTGTTCTAGAAACTTTTTACAACAGCTTCAGTTGGGTTGCAGCAGCTATATGCTCGCCTTTCAGATCTTCTTGGAATCGGTGACCATCTAATTTTGTTAAATGTAATAGTCACCAAGATTGCTACAAATCTCAAAGTTTACACTGAGGTAAGATATTATCTTAGATTTTGTGTTCATACCCTATTCTTTTTTCTAACCTAAAAACTTATTCTTCCTGTTTACAGTGTGAAGAAGTAATTGATCGTACCTTGAGCCTATTCAATGAGTTGGCATCAGGGTTAGTTGTTATACACTATAGGAATTCAGCTCTCTTGATTCTTGATTTAATAGTGAATATTTCCCTTATGGTACCTCTTGTGAAATTTTCAGCTATATGACTGGGAGGGTTCTTCTTAAGTTGGATAGTATCAATTTCATAGTGGCACACCATACGGTAAATTCTGCTCTTCCACATATGCACAACAACAAATTTGTTAAGCTCATGTTACCGTTAAGATTTTGTTATTTCTTCAAATTGCTTAATCTTTCTCTATTTCTGATGTCAGAGGGAGCACTTTCCTTTTTTAGAATCTCATAGGTACTTTCGCAGCAGAACTACATTCTATTACACTATTGGCTTCTTGATCTTTATGGAGGACAACCCTATAAAGTTTAGATCTTCAATGGAGCCTCTCTCAAAGGTAATATATTAAAATCTATTATGAAGTCATATGGGCCCTGTGAAGTGATGACTTCTTGGTAAAGAAGACATTCTACCCCTGAACTGTGTACCTTGGTAGTTTTGATATAAAGAAAAACTTACCTCTGCATTTAGACTTGAGAGTAACTGGACTATGTCTGGTTAATTTATGATTTAGGTTGTCATTACCTTGGAGTCAACATCAGATGCAATGTTTAGGACTGAGGCTGTGAAGTTTTCATTAATTGGTTTGATGAGGGATCTCCGGGGGATTACAATGGCTACGAACAGGTACTGTCAGTTTATTTCACTGAATCTGCATGTCCTTTTCTATTCATGTTGGCCAGGGCTGAACAATTCTGTTACACTTTCAGCCGCAGAACTTATGGCCTTCTATTTGACTGGATCTATCCTGCTCACATGCCACTCCTTTTAAGAGGGATTTCACATTGGGCTGATACTCCTGAAGTAAGCTATCTACTTAGGTTTATTATTTCTAAATCTGAAATACTCTTTTCCTAGCTTTTATTGTATAAAAAAGTATACTTGATGAGAACTATAGACAAAGTAAGTTTGAATTTTCTACGTTGAGAACTTTGTTGGTATGACTTCAAAGTTACTGTGAAATCTTTCAAATGTTAATCATGCCTTTAAAACCGCAGATCGGTTATTCAAAATTAATTTATGTTAACACTGTTTAAAGGCATGATTTGATTACAAGTTATCGGTTTTTAGAACTTTACAGCAAGCCTAAGTTGAAGTCAACCAGAAAATTAGCAAATAATGGAACAAATTTAACATACAATGGGAGCAACACCATGTAGAACGATAAAAAATTATAACAAAACTTTTTGTAAATTATATAATGTTGTCCAACATACATGTGCCATGTAAACCATATAAATGAAATTTGATATTTGTATGGATGGTAGAACTAAGGTTCAATCGTTTGATATTATAGGGACTCTATTTGGATGTCTTTTAAAGTTCAAGGACCAATGGTGCAGTTTACACTATTCTTCATTTTGTACCCAATGTCCTTTTGTTGTTTGCGTTCTTGATGCCTCTTTTACAGCACTTCAGATAATTCTAGAGTGCGTAAATTGTGCTACTTTTGTCCGTTTATCTATACCGCTAGACTGTTCCGCCTTCTCTTCCCATCAAAATCTTGTCCCAGTAGGCAAGAATGTAGATGTCTTGTTATGCCCTTGTTATTAAGAGCTATGAGGTTCGACATTTTACGAAGCAAAGTGATAATCTTTTTGGTGCAGGTTACAACCCCAATATTGAAATTTATGGTCGAGTTTGTGCTGAACAAAGCTCAGCGTTTAACTTTTGAATCATCATCCCCAAATGGCATTCTTCTCTTTCGTGAAATTAGCAAGCTTGTAGTTGCATATGGTTCAAGGATATTATCCATTCCTAATATGCCGGATGCATATACATTCAAATACAAAGGAATTTGGATTTGTTTTTCCATTCTCGCAAAAGGTAAATATATGATACTCTTGTGCATTATCCTTTTATGTTTCTACGTGTCTCCTGGATCAAACTTTTCATTGTGTTTCATACTTTTTTTACAATTGCATTAGCAGCTTAACTAAATTATTCAAATGCTAAAAGGCTTGTATATTATGGCCTCCAAAAAAGTGTCTTTTTAGGTTACTGAGGATTCCAATAGTTTCAGCTTTGTGATTCTCATACTATAAAGTAACTTATGTTAGTTAGAAATTCTCAGCACGCTATGCCAAAAAAGACAATTTACTCCTTGCAAGGAAAAGGGTTCTCATCCGGGTTATTAAAATCGGTGGGATAAGTATACAGCAAAAATAGAGTAATGAGCGTCTATGCTTAACAACTTTATGCATGCATGATTACGTATTGTAGGTTTACAAAGTGAAACAAAAATTTCGCTCCCTCGCTTTTTCTTGTCGAACTACAGTGTTTTTTTTAATATATTTATGATTTCACTTCATGAATGATGTTTCATTTATTAAAATTTTGCACCTGAACTGTCAAATGCTAGCTCTTTCTGGGAACTACGTGAACTTTGGCGTGTTTGAGCTATATGGTGACCCTGCACTTTCTGATGTCCTTGATATGGTTCTGAAGATGATTCTGTCAATTCCTTTGGCAGACATACTGGCATTTCGAAAGGTGTGTTAACTTTAAATGACGTCTTTTCCTTTACATTATTTTCTTTCTAGTACTGGTCTGTATATCACTGTATTTTTTAACATCTTGTATAAATAAATACTGGAAATGATTTTGAAAAGAACCACATGCTTACAAAAGTGAACCCCTCATCAGCTGAGGCATGTCAAAATGATTCCGTTTCTGAAGCATGTTATAATTTATAAACAAAATTTTGTTTTTCTTGTAAAGGTGGTTAAACTGACTTAGAAGTTAGAACTCTACTACCTAAAAAGCATTGGCGTATACTTACATGTAATTCTGTTCGGGCCTTCGAGGATGGAGTTCTATGAAGTTCTACAGGCAGTTCAACTTGTGAATAGATGATAGAGCATTAATAATTTAATATGTAGTCCTTATCTTATGAGAATTCCCAGATAGGTCATTCTGAATACAGTATCTGCATGTATTGTTGAATTTCAAAATTATGAGCTATTGAAGTATGTTGGGCAGGGAGAGGAAAATATACTTGTTACGTAACTTTTATATGCAGCTTTTGTTGTTGGGACTAAACGTGTGACCATGCAGTTTTTTCCTTTCCCTTTTCTCTGGCACCCTACATGTTAGGTGTTAAATTGGGGATGCTCTATGTAATACGTTTCTTCTTTCAACTAATTATGGGGGCATGCAAGCTCCTGTGTGTAGCGGAGTAGCCCATAACTGATACTTACACATACTCTAAACCTGACTAATAAATATAGTCAAGCAAGTTTTATTTGCAAGTGTGCTAGAAGGATAATGTTGATCACAGATTGTGATGCCATAATGGGGCGATTCTTCGTGTTTTAAAGTTTTGTTGGTGATATCCAAGGACCCTTAAACTTAGAAGTTCGTATATAGTGTGGTATGCTTTTATCTTTGCATGTGTTTTCTGTTGCTGTATCATGTTTTATCTCAAGAGCGGCGATGATGATATTTTATCAGCATAATCATATATTTTCTTTAGATTTTCTCTGTTTTCTTGATTGCCCAATGCTTTACAAGTAAAGTGGGTTTTGTCTACTTAATCCCATATACTAAACGTGATTCTTTTTTGGCAGCTAAGCAAAGCATATTTTTCCTTCATGGAGGTTTTGTTCAACAGCCATATTGCTTTCATATTGAATCTGGATACAAGCACTTTTGTGCACATACTTGGATCTCTCGAATCTGGTCTTAAAGACTTGGATACAAATATATCATCTCAGGTTCGTGTAATGTGCATTTTCAAAACAGCAGCTATACATATTTGTAGTAGTCCAAGTTAGGACATCCATAGAAGTGACTAGGTTCTAAATTTTTTTGGACATACAAAAGGATAATAAATCTCGTCACCATTAATAATTATTACAATTGCTGCATTGTCTCGGATTATCCCTTCTAATTTCCTAACGCTTCTCTTTCCAGTGTGCATCTGCCCTTGATAATTTGGCTAGTTTCTATTTTAACAATATTACTATGGGGGAAGCACCCAATCTACCAGCTTCAGTTAAGCTAGCACGACTTGTTGCAGAATGCCCCACCTTGTTTCCTGAAGTAAGTTTGATTCTTTATGCCTTTTTCACTAACAAGTCGTCTATATATGTCGTTGAAAATTCTGGATTGGTTATTTGCTAAATATAATCTTTGTAGCTTTTGATACTTATCTGAAGAGGTTATTCACTGATCACAAGTCATTCTTCTATTAGTATACAGTATTTACATGAATTAATGCACTTGTTCATAAACACAGATGTGATACACAATTCAAGATGTGTGGCGTTGTTTGTTGTCTTATACTTACAAGTCACCATATATGCACAAATTTCTGGGATAACCTCAGCTTAGCTTTTATTTGATGATGCAGGTTCTGAAGACACTATTTGAAATTGTCTTATTTGAGGATTGTGGCAATCAGTGGAGCCTCAGTAGACCAATGCTGAGTCTAATACTGATTAGTGAGCAGGTACCACTAGCAATACTATCTCCATTCTGATGCATAATAGCGTAGAATCCTTCTCTTCTCCGGAGTTCCCTGTCAATCTTTGCATTGAAAACAATGGTAGAAGAAAATTTATGCATCAGGCTCCCTAAAATCCCTATTTTCTTGAATGCTTAATCCCGAGGTGAACTTTAAAGATTATATCGTCCCTATCTTACTATTCTGTCATTCTTGTGCTTGCAGATGTTCAATGACTTGAAAACACAAATTTTGGCTTCACAGGTACAGAGTCCATGCCTTGTACAAAGTTTATTGCCAGTTAATTTTTGTTTTCGGAAAATTGAATCAAATCATAGGTTCAATAAATGGCTAAGTGTATCAGCTGATTTTTTTGACATGGCAGCCGGTTGAGCAACAACAGCGCCTTGCCACGTGTTTCGACAAGTTAATGACAGACGTGAACCGGTCAGTCGACACAAAAAACAGGGACAAGTTCACCCAAAACCTCACAACTTTCAGGCATGAATTCCGCGTGAAGACATAATTTATTGGCTCGTATAAAATCAGAAAAGAAGAAGCCTTGTGAATATGAATGCAAGAAACTAAACGTGGCGAGGAGGGCACGAGAGGAACCGCTGACAAAGATGTTGCCAAATATGATGTTTGTATAGTGTTCTTGTGATCCAGAAGTGGAGAGTAGAAGCATATATAACCTTAGACAGGTATGGGTGGTAATTTCCTGATCCTTTTTTAACATCAAACTAATCCGGGGGAAAAATGATATTTTTTGTTGTCTTTTGCAATTTACTGGGTTCGAAATTATTATGCAGGTTTGTTTTACAGATTTACTTGTACTTGGTCACATTCTTTGTATTTTAGTTTTTTTTTTGGTACTGGAGAGGGGCAATTTTCTTACTATAAACGCATTCATTCAAGTTTTGGTCGAAAATACTCTCGTATGCTAGTTTTTGTATGCACACATGGGTAATGACTAGTGAGTAGTGACTAAAGATTGTCAATGGGTCCTTTGTTACACTTCATTGCCTCTGGCGCTGGTGAACAATATCGGACTTGTAATTTATTAAACAATCAGTAAATAAAACAAACTTGTTAAACACAGTGAAATATGTTTAAAATTGGATGAATTTACAATATCATAAAAGGAAGAGGTTTTTTTTCGTCAGACCACTTCTTATTTGGCCGAATTTATACCGAACCACCTCTTATTTTACTTGTTGTAAAGAACCATCCCTTTATCTTATTTCGTTGACATGAAACCACTCATCCCTTCAATCTGTTAACTCATCCGTTAAATTATATAAAATTACTCATTTACCCTCGCTTATTTCTAATTTTAGAGGGCAAAAGTATGTCCATGAGATTATGGTTGATCATTTGTGTCTTATAATGACGAAACTTAGAAGCTCACTAGCTCTCCAGTCTACACATTTTCTGCTATTTACCAATGATAATGAATGATTTGAGTATGATTGTTGAAGAGTTTTTACTAATAAAAAAAAGACGAGGAATCAGAAAATGAGGTTGATAGTATATTACTTGCAGATCAGGGAAGGAAGAATAATACGCTCAAATTGCCTAATTTTGTCACATTCGTTCTTACGTTCAATTCGTCTTTCTTTGTTGAAACTACAACAAGGCACAAAATCACTTTTTAGTCCTTTCTAATGCAATCAAGCTTCAGCCTTCCAAGCCACCGGTTCAACCTCATCATCATGGGCTTTAGCCTCCTCATCACCTTTTGGCTCCTTTTCGTGTTCTTCGATCTCTTCTTCTCTTTCTACAATTCAACCAAGGTGAATGTTAAGTACTAACAATCAATTAATATCATAATCCTAATGGAAAGGACTAAAAACATTCAACATCATTAACAACAATGGCATGAAAAATTTCTAACCACCTTCTTCATCCTCGATATCATCTACATGATCATCAAAATCCTCATCCCCACCCATGTCCAGTTTCTGCATTGAGTATTTAGCTTAAAAACTTATGAATACATAATATGTAGCTTTAGAGGATGTGATGGAGATTAAACTTACTGAGAAATCCATATCATCAAACCCAACACCTTTCTCTGCCGAAAAAACGAAGCAAAATTTATCATCAGACTATAAACAACAATGGCATCTAGAACAGAATGAAGTGCAAAGTCAAGATCTACCATTTTCTTCATCTTCATCCACCCATTTATCCCAATCAACTTTGAGGAACACTGGAGGCTTTCCTTGTTGCTTTAATAGCCTGCTCCACCATTTCTTCTCCTCCTTTTGAATTGCATATACTATGCTTCTCACCCCAATGTTATGTTTGCTCTCCTGAAATTTTGTTGACAATAAAACATCAGGGTATTTTTGAACATTATTTTACACTTATGTTTTTGCAAGTGATGAGAATTGTAGTACCTCAACTTTGATCTTATCAAACAATTCTAAATCAGCTGCGTAAGGAGTGTCGTCTTTGATTGCGGAGAAGGTGAATTTCCCATCAGGTTCAAGCTTAAGTTTCACATCTTTTGCATCAGGCAACTCGACTGTTATGAAGACTTTATCTGAGCTTTGAGCCCACTTCACAGATGGGTGTCGGCTGCATCAGGAATTATGCAATTTGGTCTTCTTAATTCATTCTCAACAAAGAAACAAGAATGGACAATAACCATAATGCTAAATTGCTAATCCAGGAAAGGTGACATGAAAATGGAAGAAAACAGAACATTCAAAAAGAGAGAACAAAGTGGTTAACAGAAGTTGAAGATTACCTCATCTTGTTTTCAGTCAAGAAGTTGAAGAGATTAAATGAGATTTCAAACACTTGACAGTGGAAACATGAATTTGTAAGTGAGGGAAAGACGAACTAGAATATATTGAAGCACCTAACTTCTAGAATGTGCCATTAGATTAGACTCTTGAAAGTAACAGAATTCACTGGAACAGAACATTCCAGAATCCGTAGCATCTGTTAATAATAATAGGCCGTTTAACCGCACACTCACTTGGGAACTACACGTCGTGTAGTTGGAAATTTTTTGGTTCACCGTCGTGTAGTTGGAAACCGATTCAGATTTTAATTTTTAATAAAAAAATAAATTAAACCGGTTCGGTCCGGACCGATTCGGATAATGTGGAGAAGAAAATCTTTCAATAAAAAAAATTAAAGCCTATTTGCTTTTTTAACACTATTCACGGTCAAGAGAATCTTTCGATTTATGGCTATTGTATAAGGTAAAATATAGTCATGAGTGGTCTTGTTTGATTCATATCAATGAATACTTTAACAATATTAAAGTTTTACAATTTTAACTAACTTGTAACGAAAGATATTGACGAACAAAACGTACATCGACAAATGTGACCATTTGAAATGGGAAGATCAAAAGCGGGTTGGGTAAACAATTCGCTGCACATCATATTTCTTTCAATTTTCGATTTAACAATTTATGCTCAATCAACTTTTGCATTTCAAACAACAGGCTTAATTCCCAAGCTGCTGCTAATACACAGAAAAAAAAACATATCAATACCGAGTAGTTTCTTTCATTCAAAAACTATATCCCTATCAATGGTGAAAACAATCAAGTACATGCACCTCTAAACCACTCTTGTTTAGAAAATTCACCATCATCTATACAGTTCTACACTTCTACCAAAAAACGACCGGCGCGCAAAGAGACTGAATCGCATCTTTTTTTCTGGAGTTGCTCCTCACTTCTTTCTTGGATAGAACTATACACAAGAATTATGTTTAAGTATGCAGATTTACTGAATGAAGAAATACTACTGTAAGTAGTAAAGAGAGCATTTACCTTTCAAGAAACATCCATGGGTAGTTTTACAATGCAACTCGACCAAAAAGGTCCAGGTTTATATTAAAGTGAACTACTTTGAGCTACCATTATCATTCTTATTGTCATCATCCTTTGTCCACTTGATGGACGCTCGGTTATAGCGTAGTTTTTCAATCTCCTTCCCGAGATAATCCAATGTAGTATCAGTCACATGATTGGGCAAGCAGCCTGCATCCAACATCATTCTTAGGAACTTATACGCCTCTTTTAATCTACCCAATCTCGTATGAACCTCAATCAATATATTGAAAGTGACGACATCAGGGTTTATACCGCCACTCTTCATCTGCTCAAAAAGCTTATTAGCTTCATCAATTCTTCCCGCCTTACCCAAAGCGTTTATGAGGGTATTATACATCACAATGTCAAGATACCCACCTTCCTCCATCAGCTTATTCAAAACCGAAGTGGCTAAATCCGCTCTCCCCATTTTTCCTAGGCTCTGAATTATAATATTGTACGTTGCCACATCAGCAGGGCAAAATTTCTCGCCTAGATGATCTACAATACCCCACGCCTCATTGGAATAGCCTTTCTTCACAAATGAACTCATGATTGAATTGTACGTGTAGCGTGTGACGTCAAGACCCATGTCACTGAATATCTCAAACAACTTACAAGCCAGGCTCATCTTTCCCTTTGATAAAAATATGGATAAGTATGTATTCATCATGTCTACATCAAAAGATGCCAACCCTTTCTCCTGAACTCTTTGTCCCTGCAATAATGAAAATCCAGAAAAAATACGACTATCGGATCTGGGTCTATTCGCCAGCTCATCTGCATGAGGAGATGCAGACCATTCATCTCTAATATTTTGTTCATCCAAAGAATTTTCGTCTTCTGGCATCAGGTCGGAAGATTTCAAAGAATTCAAGATCTGGGCAAATGAACCTTTAGATGGAAAAAATGGAGTAAAATCCTTTTTTGAACTCTCTGGATTTTTAAGCAAAGCTTCCATGTCATATTTCCACTTTAAAACGGTAGGCAATACCGAGCCGTCTCTTATGTATCTGACAAGTTTATCCACTGACTCCCATCGTCCATGCTTGTATACACCAATCAGCAAGGAAGTAATTGTGACCAAATCAACAACAAATCCTCGTACTTCCATCTCTTCAACCAGATTTAACGCTTCATTGAGCTGGCCCTCCTTACAAAGATGCACAATCACAATGCTATACGTAACTCCATCAACAAATTTCCCCTTCTTTTTCAAATCCTGGAACATAGTATATGCGGCAAGAGACCTCCCATTTTTTATCAATCCATCAATCAGAATGTTGTACGTCCAGCACGAAGCCCGTACGCCATCCTGAGTCATCTTTTCGAAAAGTTGACAGGCTTCAGTTAACCTCCTTGCTTTAAGAAATCCATCAAGAAGAGAATTATATATGACGGTGTCGGGTTGAAACCCATGATACTGCATTTCATTGAATGTCTTAGTTGCATCATCAATTCTATACGACTTGGAGCAGCCTTGTATAACAATACGGTACGTGAATGCATCTGGCTCATGTCCAGAGCATTTCAACTCCTCATAGATGATCAATGCATCCTTCATTTTTCCAGAAAGGCAAAGAACATGAAGAAGGCTATTATACGTGCACAGGTCCGGATCGCTAAACAAATTTGACCCTGAACTCTGATCCTTCATCTCCTTAAAAAGGCGGAGAGAAGCTTCAAGATCACCCCAACACCCGAACGAATGAATACATATATTATAACCCCATGTATCAAACACGTAGTTCTTCTCTCTCAAACTGGAAAACACTTTTTCAAACTCCTTCCTCATATCGGCTTTTCTAAGAGCAACAAGCATTTCATTACAAGTAACCGGTTCACATGGAAAAGAAGCTTCATCGCAATTTGAGGTATCTAGAAGTTTAATGAACATAGACAGAGCTAAACTCACCTGATTCTTCCTAACAAGAGCAACAAGGAAAGAGTTGTACATATGTGGGCTTAAGCTCACATCCAGCTTCTCCATTCGATCAAGAAGCTCAAGAGTCGAATCATACTGGCCTGAACGTACAAATCCATCCAGGAGAAGCTTGAAGGTATCTGTACTCACAACTACCCCATCTTCATTCATCAAATCCAGCAAACTAAGAACTTCATGGCGACGCAAATAACTGGGATTCCTGGACCGAAACAGAACTTGGAAGATATGTGAATAGGTAGTAGCAGTGTGCTTGTAATCTGATCTCTGAGAACACCAGTTAAAAAACTCCAACTTTTTCGAGGCATCAAGGGAATCCTTTCGGAGAAGACGGAGAACGAGCTCCTCCGTGAGTGGAAAAGAATCGACATTCAGACTCGACGTTCCTGAATCTGACAAAGATTTGGCAACAGAAGCAGTCAGTAGGAAATTCCCCAGCTCAAATGCTCGACCAGGATTCGTATTCGAATTCGATCCTTGCCTTTGCTCACCGAAATAGGATGAGAAAAAAGCAGTAGCTACTCGGTTGAATCCATAACCTGGTTTATATACACCACTCCGAGAAGCTAATTTCAGCATATTAGGGTTCGACACTCACACAAAATCCACCCTCATCTTCACTATTTTACCATCAAGCACGAAATTGACCACTAAACTACACAGAACTTGAGGATTATGGGATCGTAAGCACAGTAAAGCAAAGAAATTACAAGATTTTAAGTGAGAATGCCGACAGCTGGATTCAATCAATTACGAATTGAAGGATGAGAAATTGATGAGGAAAGGTTACCGAATCCAGGCCTTCGATACAAGCGTCTACCTTTAATCCATATTTCCGATTGAGGAAGCAGAGAAGCGTAATCTCAGTCGGTGGCGGACATGAAAGTGTGGAAGCAATCATCGGTGAAGGAGTGCTGAACTGAAAGCGGTCCAGACCGAACCGGGTTGACGGGTCTTTTTTCCGACTCGGGTTTTAGTTAATTGTAGAAGTGTGCGGGCCTCTCTGATTCATCATTGATCTTATTGGGCTTCTTACAATGTCTTTTCCGGATTTGGCCCGTTAAAGGATTGTCTGAGGCCCAAAATAGAAGTGAGTTCATTCCTAAAAAAAAATACTTTTTGGTATGTTGACGAGTCCACGTGGCCTATTGTCCTCTTTGGAGTTTTTAATTAAAAAATCTAGCTCTTTGTAATTTTTATTAATTTTTCGTAACCTCCGATATAAATTCTAGTTTATTCCAGCCCCAAATTCTTTTGTTCTTCTTTGCCTCCCTCTCTTCTCCTCGCGCTCGACATCTTCCTCCTCCGCCGAAGATGTCGTCGCCAACCTTGTCCCCGCTACTTTCAAGCCCCTTATCGTCCTCCCCAGCAGTGACAAAACTGACAATCAATTAACCTCTGATTCTGTCTCGTTGGTCAACCATGACAAAAATGCGACGGAGTTTCAGGATATGGATATTCAATCACATAAGGAAGAGGCTTAAACTAACGGTTTTACTCTCGGGAAGAGAATTTTCCAAGGAACAAATTCAGTTCTTTTTTATTACTCCCTCTCTTATATTATACTCCCTCTGTCCCACTATGTTAGTCTCATTGTTAAAAAATATCTTGGATTAAGGCAAGAGGTGAGCATTGGAAATGATGAAAATGAAATAATAAATTAATCCATTAGCCAATAAGAGAAGGATTTACAATTTACATCAGCCAATCAAAATGCAGTATTAAGAGCACACAGATCACCATCTTTTTACCCCAATAATTTCCTAAACTACCCCTGAACTCTAAACCAATAAGAATGCGGTAATTTACAAAGAAAGCACTTGTTCACTGCCACTTAAAACCACCATTACAGCTCAAAACAGAGCATTACAAAGAGAGAGAAAAAAGAGAGAAATACAGAGAGAATAACAGAGCATCACTGCTCAGTGGACATGCCTTCAGCTTTCGACTTAAATGAGGTGCCATTCCTGGATGATGAGGGCTTCAGTGATGCAGAAATGGGAGAAAACGACACCCAGTCAGAGGAGCCATTTGGGGACATAGAAGGTAACATACCTTTTGATCTGAACTTCGAGCCAAGCCATCATCATCAGCCAGAAAATGAGCCTCCAACAGAGAACAATTTGCATCCCCAGGCATTGCCCACCAAGCTCAGCACATAGAGAAAAATGGAGATCTTGAATGCTATGCTTCAGAAATCAGCAGCGGGAAAGCTTCCATATGGCACCATCAATGAAACTGCACAACAATTTAATCTGTCAAGGAGAACAATTGGAAGGATATGGAAAGAAGCACGAAGGGAACTACTCAACCATGGCAAATACAATGTGAGTACAAAATACCATAACTGTGGTAGGAAAAGAATTCAAGTAGAGCAAGAAGATATTGAAGCACTGAATATGGGTGACAGAACATGCATTAGAGATTTGGCAAGCAAGCTTGAAATTTCTAAGTCCACATGTCACAGATTGGTTAAGAAGGGGATCATGAGGCCACATTCAAATGCACTAAAGCCAGGTCTAAGTGAATACCATAAGGTGACTAGAATGCAGTGGGTATTAAAGCTCCTAATAGGGGACACAACACATCAAAAGACAACATACTATCCTATGTTTGACTTTGTTCACATAGATGAGAAGTGGTTTTATCAGTCAAGGAAGGCACAAAGGTATTACTTGGGAAAGAATGAAAAAGGAAAATACAGAAGTGCAAGCTCAAGCAAATTCATCCCTAAGGTTATGTTCACAGCAGCAGTAGCAAGACCAAGATTCAATGATCAAGGGGAATGCACATTTGATGGAAAGATTGGCATCTTTCCATTTACTTACAAGGAGCCAGCAAAGAGGCATTCAAAAAACAGAGGCAAGGGGACACTTATCACAAAGCTCATACAGTCAGTCAACAAGACAGTGACAAGAAACATGTTGATTAATGACATTGTTCCAGCAATAATGTCAAAATGGCCAGATGATGAAGGTCACAAAACCATATTCATACAACAAGATAATGTCAGACCTCACATCACTCAACAAGACACAGAATGGCAGCAGGTGTATGCAGCAAGAAGGGTTCACATTTATTTTAATACAACAACCAGCCAACAGTCCAGACCTTAACATTTTGGACCTAGGCTTCTTTAGGAGCATTCAGTCACTTATGCACAAGAAGATGCCCAAAAATACAGATGAAATGTTGAATGCAGTCAATGAAGCATTTTATGAGTTGGATCCACACACTCTAGGTAGTGTGTGGATGACTTTACAGTATGTGATGAATGAGATTTTACAGTGTAAGGGAGGTAATGATTATTACATTCC
This sequence comes from Oxyria digyna, assembly GCA_029168935.1. Lineage (NCBI taxonomy): Eukaryota > Viridiplantae > Streptophyta > Magnoliopsida > Caryophyllales > Polygonaceae > Oxyria > Oxyria digyna. Next base: position 45,478,501 of record JAPVLV010000009.1, read on the forward strand.
ACATGTCAACAAAAAGAAGTTATCTCAGGCAGGAGTTCTACCAAGAGAAATCAGAGCACCAAGGCATGCAGTTTTACAAGCTTGGACATTAACTCATGCAACTCCAACAAATGAAGGGACAACAACTCAAGGAAATGCAACTCAAGGGACAGAAGATCAGGAAAATGCAACTCAAGAGACAACAACACAGGAGACAACTAATTAGGACACACTTGTTTAAGTTACAATCTTAAGTAATGATATAAGATTGTAAACTAAACATATTTTGTAAGCCTATTAAGAGCACACTGAATATTTTGTGTTTTGGTTATCATATTTTGTCTACAAATTGTCTCAGGTGTCCCCATCCCATCACTGATAGACATGCAATTTCATAACTTAAACATTCCAGATAGGATCAAACAACATATATTAAAATCTGTGTTCCTATGGCAATCTTAAGTCAGTGATAAATAAGGGCTTGCATCTCAGCTTGTGCCTTAAAATAATCATCATAGATATCACAGATGTCCCCATTCCCTCATTGACACAAGCCCCTAAACACTAACCTAAATGTTCCAGATAGGCATCAATCAAACTTAATTAGTTGTGTTCCTATGGCAATTTTAAGTCAATCAAATGCACTCACATCTCAAGAATGTAAAAAAAGACTTCATCCTTGACAGACAAATATCATGACATAACCCAAACAACTCTATAGATCACATGAGCAACTCAACAGAGAGTTACTCAACTCAACTCAACAGATACTCAACTCAACAAAGCAACTGAGCAACTCAACAGAGAGTTACTCAACTCAACTCAACAGATACTCAACTCAACAGATACTCAACTCAACAGATCAATTGATCAACTCAACAGAGAGTTCTCATGAACTCAACAGAGAGTTCTCATGAACTCAACAGAGTTCTCATGAACTCAACAGAGTTCTCAACAACTCAGCAGAATTCTCAACAACTGAACACAGAATTAAATAGCAATATCCAAGTACCAATATCCAAATATCCAAATATCCAAATATCCAAATACCAATACTTAAATACCAGTACTTAAAACATAATGTCCACAATACCAACAGTCCAAAATATGCCCAAAACAGTCCAAAATATTTCCAAATTTACATAATCAGAGTCTTAATTCCACGAAAGGATAGAGAAACTTCGCTAGATAGTGGTGGAGTGAGAAGGGCTGTCATGGATGATCACAAGCTCCGGGGCTTCCATCTCCGGCGTTCCTGAGGACTCTACCATCTCAGCATCAGCAGCAGCAGCATCAGGGAGCACAGGGACTGGCACGGGCTCAGGTGAAGGCGTGTCAGGGATCACAATGATCTCCCGGGGACGAGAGATAGCCTCATTATCCGACAGCAACTCCGACTGCGCCAGCGACCTTTGCAAATCCACTGAAACTTTCTCCGGCTCCCACCATTTGTCAACGGTGCGAGTTCTTTGCCGGCGTATGGGACTGAAAGTGTGCCTCCCGTCGCAAAAACCACCCCTTTCGCAAGGGACAGAAAGTGAGCACCCGGGGACAGGTGTAGATAAGCTAGCGTCGCCAGTCACCGTCTTCGCCGCCGACTCAACCTCCTCCTCCGTCGGGTTCGGATCGTCCTTGAAGAAACTGGGGGTAGACGATGGCTCCTCTTCCGATGGGAGTTTGAAATTCCTCTCATACGAAGGAGGAGAAATGCTTTGAGTGAAGGATTGGGAGGGACGAGTCAGTGAATCACTCGACATCACCGGAGGAGAGAAAGAGGAGGAGAGGGAGTCGGCGAGATTAGGTTTAGGGTTTGAGAGAAAGAGGAGGAGAGCGGCGAGATCAGATGGGGAGAGTGAGAATTTTTTAGGGTTTAGGCATATATATGGTAGATTTTGGGCTGGGCTTTGGTTTTGGGCTGGGTAGGTAAGGGTTAATCGGGTTTAATTAGGAGAACATAATTAAGAGCATTAATCTGGGTTTTAAAAAAATATCTGGGTTGTTTAAGAATTTTTTATGTTAAGTTTAGATGTAGATTAGGTGAAAACTTGAAGAAATTTAATGGGTTTGAAGGTAGTTGATGATAGTAATGGTGAAAATGTAGTTGGAGAAGATGATGTAGATGGTTGATTTGATTGATAAAGTAGTGTTAGGATATCAATAAAATAATATGAGTAAGGGTATAATAGGAAGAAGTTTATGTCAAAAAATGGAAATGGGACTAACATTTCGGGACGCCCGAAATAGAAAATGGGACTAACAAAATGGGACGGAGGGAGTAAGTCTTATTCACTTTTAACACATATGTCGATGTATGTTTTGGATCCTTAATATCTCTAATGTTAATAAAAATTATAATTTTTTAATACTGTCATAGTACTCGTTCAAATGAAATAAACAAGATCTCACACAACTATGTTTTTCTTATATATCGGAAGAAATCTACAAGACTCTCAGTTTGTGAATAGTCAAATAAACAAATGAGACTTATATTATGGCACGGATGAAGTATTATTTAATAGGGAAAATATTTCAACGTACCAAACAAAGTTGGTAGATCCAGAGATCGAGAAAAATTAGATAGACGGATAAACTATCAGACAAACATAACTTCGAACAAATAAAGAATATACAACAAAACAATCTAATAAGAAACATAAATAACCGAATAAGAGTAATGAACGAGTATAAACAAACAAGGCTTCACCGACAAACAAGTCCATCAGGAACAATCACGAGGAAACGTTGATGGTCCATTGAACGTACTTGTACGTAATCAATTACGGAGTATATTTTGTCACACACTTAAACTTGAATATGAGTATATTGAACGTACATGTACGTATTCAATTATACATTGTCAATCATAACAACCACGACAATCATTTTGGCGCAACTAAAAAGAACAAGATTAGCAATTGGAGGTCGTAGATTCATAGGGAAAAAAACAGGTTTGATTAATCTTGTCGTTTGTTCATTAACAATACGTAGAATCTAATCAACAATGAAATGTCAGAATCATAGTGGACTATATGTCAGGTCTTCGTTTCAGAGAATCAAATCATTGTATGGCACGTGGTATCTTGTTGTTTTTTTGCATCTACTTTCAAAAATGGAGGGATGAGAAGTCGAAACTAGATTTTCTACGTTCTCATCAATGATTGAGGCTCTGTTCGGAAAGCTTATAATAAGCTAGCTTATTTTTCTAAAAAGCTTGAAATTCTAGCTTATTATTTTCATAAGCTAACTTATTTTTATTTGAAATTAAGGATAAAAAAGTATTTGCCAAACAGGCCCTGAATCTCATCATTTTGTCGTTTAAATTATGAAATATTATTTGTGTTTGAATCGACGGTTTACCAATCTAAAATGAAATGTATTTATGTTGAATTGTTGATTAAATATTTACTTACGTGTAGAAAATTCATTATCTAATTGAGTTTTTTTATCTCGTAAAGGTTTGTTGTTTAACGTAAGTCTAATACAACCTTTATTTGATTTTTTTTTCTATAATCGATTACGGACAAAAGGTCACTATTCCAAGTTATGGGAATTTGTCATTGCTTAATTAATCTATAAATTTCTTCACGTACGTAACACATCGTTATATCTTTGTGAGAAGATTATATGAATTTTTTTTTTCTGAAATGGGCTTTTTTTTATGTGTGAGAGACGCTGGTATTTTTTTTTATGTGTGAGAACCAGCGTCTCTCGTCCGAAGCTGATATTTTTTTTTGAATTTTTTATGTATAAGAGACGTTGGCCCGACCAGCGTCTCTTATACGTTAAAACATAAAAAAAAAAATTATATGAGACGCTGGTCGAACCAGCGTCTCATATAAATGGTTTTTTTTTATTTGAACATGTATAAGAGACGCTGGTCGAACCAGCGTCTCTTATACAGATTTTTTTTTTAATTCCCCCGTGTAAGAACGTAAAATGTTTAAAAAAAAAAAAATTATTTGTATAAGGCGCTATACAAGTCATTTGTTAATTTTTTTTTTCAAAGTTTATATATATATATTATTATACATGACTTACTCGTGTTTGGATGGCTCGTATGGGCTCGTTTGAAATCGGAATCGATCACGACCGATTTCGTTGGGTCCGTATTGATCCCAGCTTTCACCAAATATGTCTCTCGCTCGATTCTGATTTCGAACGACCCCATACGAGCCACCCGAACAAGCGTAAGTCTCGTGCGTACCTTCTACTGTAAATGGATATTTACAAATCCGTTCCTCCATATCACGCAATGAGAGATATATCTGGTGAAAGCTGGGATCAATACGGACCCAACGAAACTGGTTGTGGTCAATTCCGATTCCGAACAAGCCCATACGAGCCATCCGAACAAGCGTAAATCTCGTGCATACCTTCTTTCACCAGTTCGGAATCGGAATTGATCACGACCAGTTTCGTTGGGTCCGTATTGATCCCAACTTTCACCAGATATGTCTCTCATCGCGTGATATGGAGGAACGGATTTGTAAATATCCATTTACAGTAGAAGGTACGCACGAGACTTACGCTTGTTCGGGTGGCTCGTATGGGGTCGTTCGAAATCAGAATCGAGCGAGAGACATATCTGGTGAAAGCTGAGATCAATACGGACCCAACGAAATCGGTCGTGATTGATTCCGATTTCAAACGAGCCCATACGAGCCCATACGAGCCATCCAAACACGAGTAAGTCATGTATAATAATATATATATAAACTTTGAAAAAAAAAAATTAACAAATGACTTGTTATACAAATAATTTTTTTTTTTTAAACATTTTACGTGTAAATTATACATGTTCAAATAAAAAAAAAAGACCATTTATATGAGACGCTGGTTGCGTCTCATATAATTCTAACGTATAAGAGACGCTGGTCGGGCCAGCGTCTCTTATACATAAAAAATTCAAAAAAAAAATTACCAGCTTCGGACGAGAGACGCTGGTTCTACCAGCGTCTCTCACATAAAAAAAATCCGAAGCTGGCATAAGTGGCTATATTGAGAATTTCTTTTGAAAAAAGCCTACGTCGGGAATTTTTTTTGAAAAAAAGCCCATTTGAGAAAAAAATTCAGATTATATATATATAGTTGGAATCGAGAATGGGCAATAGTTATTAGTTAGCTCCACTTTAATTTTGTGGGTCCGGATCATGTTACCTCAAAATTTATTAAAACTTTTACAAAGCTCAAACTATATAAAGGTTTTTTATATGTTACCGGTTTCATACAAATGTTACATGTTTAACGTACATCACGTTTTATTTTATACAATCTTTATGCGAACATTAGATTCTAAAATGAATATTTCTAATACTCCACGTGATACGAGAAAAATTAATTTGATAATTTCTAAATTTGACGGATAAAAAAGAAGAAGTTAAATCAATAATAATTTAAAACGTACAATTGATAACTTTTTGATCAAAAAAATTAAAATTAAACGTACTATTGATAACATAAAATAGTTTCAAAACCTTCACTAAAACATATTTTTAATACTCGAACTTAGGTTAAAAAAGATAAGATAGCTATATAATGAAGGACAAAGAGAGAAGCTGGCCGAAAGCTACTTCTAAGAACGAAGTTGCCATTGTTCTTTCTCCATACGGCGCCATTTTTTCAAAATCTGATCTTTTTATATATTTTTAATGTATAATTTTCTTAGAAAATAAGATTATTATACATCCTACCGTATTTAATACGTGCCATCTACAAGGCAAATCATACACAATTCGCGATCTATGTATTGTACTTTGATATGATTAGCTCGGACGTTTTGAACAATTCTAAATCATGGCGTAGTGTAAGATGATGCATGCCATGTGAGAAGTGACTCACAAAATGAATGGCTAAGTTCATGAAAAGAGATGAAGAGGATACTCCCCGTTCCAAATCTACGCCAATGAACAAAGATGGAGAGGACACTAATACGTACTTACTACATATAGTCTTTAATGGTTGTTACTTGTTACTAATCACCATCTATTCTTTATGCATGTTGATGTTTGATGTAGATCTTAATGTTAACGGTTGTTGTCCCCTCAATTAACTTTGCCTTAATTATAACATGTTTTCCCTACTCATTTAATATCACACAAGAGTGCTATCAGCCCGATCCATAAGGTAAAAATACTATGTCACCTAGAATTATAGCAAGTTGAAATAGTATTTTTTAACAAATGTTATTTTTACCAAGGAAGACAACACCAACAACAAATGTTATAATTAACTATTTATTTGTCTAATTCTCAAACTTATCATTCTATTTTAATTTTATTTAGTAAATAAATCTAATATCCTTTTGACACATCATCAAGACTGCTATATGAAATGCTATTTGAAATGTTATATTTAGTTTTTGACTTGAAGAAATAGAAGATCTCTAAGAGAATATTCTTCATTTTTTCATTTTTAGCTTGTTATTAAGAAGTGATTTTGCTATAAGTTTATTATAACCATTTTTAACATACCATTGGAGATGCCCTAATATATATGTAACAACCTATATAGTGGAGGTAGCAATGTTAACTACGGAGTACATCCTATAACCAGATAAATTAGCTAATTTTTCTAACATATAAATCATTAATTTGTAACTAACATAATTAATACACTTATTTGTAAGCCATTACGTACCTATAGACCAAATTTTATTTTGCTTGCCATGGCAGTACCTCTGTACCTGTCCCCTTCATACCTCATTTAAGAACGCCCATAGAATATCAAGGAAAAAGAAACTCGATTTGTCAAGTACTCGTATAAAAAAAAGTCGGGTTTGTTTTTTCTTCCTTCAAATTACATATTTTAGTGCAATTTTCTCCCTTTCTCACAAAACTACAAATGATGTTCGGAAATTCCGCCTAATAGCCCTGAACTTTTAATAACTCCGCAAAATATTTTGTGTTTGATATATTTCGCGTGGTAACCTTGAGTTTCGCCAAGTGCATCCGTCTCCCAACGTTAGTCAACCCATCAAATAATTGAAAAAAGTCTAAAATATTTGTATTGACCCAAAACACAAAAATATACTAGAGACTGTTCGTGATTCGGCTACGTGCTAGACGGAGGCTCGACTGTGAACTCGAAGGACGAAGGTGGTTCTAGAAGCGGGGTTGCGCATTGGTGTGGACGAGGGCGTGACGAAAGTACGTCATTGTTGGTTCATGGTGCGTAGTGAAAGGTGGCGAAGATGAGCTTTTGTTACTTAGAAATCTTGGTTATATTTTACTGAATATAAACGATTAGTGAAATACTAGCATTGTTCTCGTTTCTCATAACAAACAATCAAATGTCAAGTTTTTTAATTATTTTCTTTAAATTAATTAGACTACTTTGATGAATAATACCTCAAAAGTGTTGTCCAATTTATTTCTTTGCTTTTCTGAACAATTTTTTAGATTATTTAACTGGCTTGACTAACGGTTAAGGAAGGATGGGTGCTTGGCAGAAAGTTTTAAAAACTCAAGATTATCACGCGAAATATATCAAATGTTAGGGTATTTTTCGGAATTGTCAAAAGATCAGGTTACCTGGCGTAATTCCTGTAACTTTGTTGTGATGATCACGTTTTTGTTCATGCTCTCCTGACTCCCTCCCCTGACTATATAAGGCGCATCTCCTCATATTCACACTCCTCATATTTTTCCCTCCTCCCAATCTCCATCACCGGCTCGACGTTTGAAAACCCTCGAATTCGCTCTAAAATTGCGCCAGCGGAGGTAATCTTTGATCTCCGAAGGAATTTTTCTTACATGTATGTGTGTTTAATTTGGTAGGTTGCTCGTCGATTTCATGTTTCGTTTTCGAAATTTCATTCTTCTTCGCCATTTGTTCCCGATTTCTGGCTCGATTCTCGTTTTGATTGTTGATTTGTAACTTTGCGCAGCGGAAGCAGTTAGGTTTGAGCTGAGCTGTGCCTGAATTTCTCAGGTTGTAAGGTTTTGGATTTTTAGAGCTTCAATGGCGGCTGAGGGGAAAGTGCCGCTGTTGGAGAAGGTGTACTACCAGAATTGCTCGGGGTGTAGGATAGAGAAGCGGAAGCAAACTGATCAGTCTGTTCCTTTGAAAACTCTCTTTTCAGTATGGGTGATTGTGCTCTCGAGTGGTATCGTTCTTTATTCAATCATGCCTTAGTGAATATGCTTTTTTTTCCCGTATATTTTACTAGTTAACAGTCTGATGTTGTTGTCGATTCTTTACTTTTGCAGCTCTTCCTATTTCATCACTCTTCCCTTTCTTGTACTTCATGGTGAGAATACACATTTTACAAAGTCAAAGTTCACTTAGATTTGATCCACTGTCAATCATTTAGCTAATAGAAGAATTTCACATTGAAGTGAGGATTGTGCTTCAAATGATCAAAAACATGTCTAATGGAATAATAGAGTTTATTCAGAGTTCAGAAAATAGCTTTGTCTTGAAACATGTAATATGTTATGGATATTGATTGAAGATTGTTGTCTGCGGATAGTTGGTGTAAGGGTTTTACTTGTCATTACAGATTAGAGACTTCCATATAGCGGAAAGAGAAGAAGATACAAGTTACTATGCCGGTTATGTGGGTGAGTTACATTGTCTGACTTTCTGATTGTTAATGAGATCTTACTGATCTTTATAATCTGGGAATGAATTAGTAACTCCTATTACGTTTTGCATCTTGCAGGATCTGCTTTTATGTTTGGTAGGGCTCTGACTTCAGTTTTCTGGGGAGTAGTGGCTGATCGCTACGGTCGAAAACCTGTAATTATTATAGGAACTATCGCTGTGTTAGTATGCAACATATTTTGTGCACAAAACATCCGTCGCTTTCCATTAAAAAAAGGGAAAGGAAATGACATCTTTGTTATGCTGTTTTCAGGGTTGTATTCAATACTATGTTTGGATTAAGTGTGAACTTCTGGATGGCCATCACCACAAGGTTTCTTCTAGGTAGTTTGAACGGGTTGCTTGGACCAATAAAGGTAGCCATTTGCATCACAAACACTCAATTGAGAAAATATTTTCCTGTGTTGGACCGGTTTGTTTATTTGTTCAGTTTTGAACATGTGTAGGCATATGCAACTGAAGTTTGCAGAGAAGAACATCAAGCTCTTGGCTTGTCAACTGTAAGAATTTTTCTCTCTTAAATTTCACTGATTTCATCTGGAAATGGAACAGATTTCTGAGTTTTCACTCCTTCAGATTTCTACAGCATGGAGCATAGGGCTAATAATTGGGCCTGCTCTTGGAGGTTTGCTTGCTCAGGTGAGCTACTCTTTTTTTTTTCTACATGAAGTTTTCAGCTTCGTTGCAGATAAAAATGGATTGCTACACTATGCCAACTTATTTCCATGAAATTGTAAGTTAGAGGAAATCCTCTGTTTGTTAAGGCATAAGACTGCAGCTGAATGGATGCATCCATCTATTTCGTTCCCAGAGTGTGATGGTTTGAGAACTATTGGAAGGGAGATTTTAAGTGGTTATTCTTAACTTTTGATTTCATTTCAGTCCACTCTTGACTAAAGAATGATTAAAGATCCCGTCTTGGATGAGCTTAACAAATTGGACTTGCTGTGTGATTAAAGACTGCTAATCACCATCTGCATTATGTGATTTATGTCCCAATTTGCTGTAGTATCTTTCCAAAGTATCTTTGCCATAAAACACTTGCTAATATATTGACATTTTTGTTATACAGCCTTCTGAAAAGTATCCCAATATATTCTCCCAAGAATCACTATTCGGAAGGTTAGTTGTTGTGCAGGCTTCCAATCTTATGCAGTGATATCTTGAAATTTTTATAATGCAATCTCATGTGCACTCTAACATTGTGATTTGCTCTGCAGATTTCCTTATTTCTTGCCATGCCTTTGTATTTCTGTTTTTGCCTTGGGGGTTACTTTCTCCGCTTTCTGGCTTGAGGTAACTTCAACCTAGTGTTCCTTTTGATCATCTGCAGATGTATCTATCATATGATCTTCTTGCATTATTTCCATAATTTTGGTATCACTCAGTTACTCAGTTTTGCAGCTCTTTTTGTCCTATTTCTTCTGCACTTCTGTATACATCGTCTTGTACATATTACCATTAAACAAATCCTTTTAAAAACTTCTTGAGACTAAACCTCGGGTTGAGTGGAATTATCCTTACACTTTGAAATTGGTATATGCTTAATATGACAGGAAACACTGCACAACCACCCTGTAGCACCATCGAATGATGACTCATATGATGCGCTGGAGGCTGCAACTTGTCAGTCAACTTCCAAGAAAAGCTTATTGAAGAACTGGCCTTTGATGTCGTCTATTATGGTGTACTGCATCTATTCACTTGTTGACATGGCTTATGCAGAGGTAATCCACATAAATCATTGCTTATTTTTGAGTAATAATAAATTTGATTTTTTTTCTTCATCCTGCGTATTGGTATTACTTTTATGACTAGAAGTTCCTCATCTAGTAGACGACAAGAGTATTTGCAAACTCGCTGCCTTTCTGCTTTTCAAGATGATCATTCACTTACAAATATTCTGATAAATGCTGGCTGCACAAAAACTCTTGTAAATCCTAATTACATCTGTTATATATGACAACTATGTGACAGAAAAGTAATGATCTATTTTGCAGATTTTCTCACTATGGGCAGTCAGTCCGCGTAGTTTAGGGGGACTAAGCTATACAACTAATGATGTTGGTGAAATTCTTTCTGTGACCGGTACGTCAATTTATTCGAATGTGGATGCTTTCTTTATCCTTGAGTTTATATTACAATGATCTACTGAGCATCTTCCTCACCTTTTCTGTTTAAATTTCAGGTTTTGGCATGCTACTATATCAGTTCTTTGGTTATCCATACATGAACAGTGTCTTCGGTCCCATTACCACACCTCGAATAGCTAGTGTAAGTTCATTAGTCACCCTAATTCCACCCGAATGAGATTATGACCCAACTGATCAATTTTATTTTGCAGCTTCTGTCAATACCCGTATTACAAAGCTATCCTTTCATTGGGCTTCTCTCTGGATTAAGTCTCTCAATAATGCTTAATTGTGCTTCCGTGGTCAAGAACATTTTGGCAGTACGTCTTAAAGTTGCTAAAAACTTGCAACCATTTTATCAAAAATAACTTATCTAACTCATTTTTACTAATGTTCAGACATCTATCATCACCAGCATGTTCATTCTGCAAAATAGAGCTGTGGTAAACCTTCAGTTGTCCCCCTTCTCATTTCTCCATCTTCTTTATATTTATTTCATCTTCATCTCTTCAAAATCAAATCTAATCAAATTTTGATTACAGGATCAGGATCAAAGAGGAGCTGCAAATGGCATAGCTATGACGGTTATGTCCTTAGCTAAGACGATCGGTCCAGCTGGTGGAGGTGCATTGTAAGTAAAATCTACGTGTAATATTACATTTTCAACACATATTTCCTTCGATCTATAACCATCTTAAATCAACTCTTTTCTATTTACAGGCTTTCTTGGGCACAAAAGCGCCGAAACGCTGCTTTCCTCCCAGGTACATGTTAATGATTAATTGATTGAAAATACTTCTGTTATGTTCTTATTTGAATTCCTATTCACAATGGTCTATCTTTTTTTAAGGTACACATATGGTCTTTTTTCTGCTAAGCACAATCCAGTTCATCGGATTCTTATCGACATTCAAACCGTTCCTCACTGTACCATGATTGAGTACGTGCTTAACCTGGGATTATTTTACATGTAAAATTGGAAAAAGAGAAAGGATCAACGATACAAACACCAAAAAATGTCAATTCCAATGATATACGAGTCCCCTTTTGGCCATTTCTCCATGGTTTTTGTGTTGTCCTACATCATACAGAAACTGGAAATGGAAAGCGTTGTCCCTCACCAGTTTTCTTGTCATAATTTTGATGTGTAATCCGTTACGTGCATTATTTCAAACGTGAATACTATATAAAATTTAAGCACAATGTTTTGTAGTTTTAGTTTTAGTTTAAGCTTTTTTGTTAACCCCACCTCAGCTCGTAAGTGACCTGAAATGCTTACGAGTTAGTACTCGTTAAGAAATTTGGAACCTAAAAAGTAAAAGTAGAGGTATGAGCAAATAGATCGTCTGTACACTTTTTTTTGCTTCCAAACAATTTAAGTCTCTTAACAATTCGTTAAATAAGTGTTTCTTACATTAACCGATCCGGTTTTTTTAGGCGCGTTAAAGGATGTGCTCAAAACGGGTGCGAGTTATAATTTTTCGGATGCGGGGTTAAATGTCTTGTTTAACCGATCTACGATGTCTGTCATTGTTATATTATATTTTAACTTTTACGGTATTTTTATGATTTTTTAATTAGTTTGTAAATCATACGCAGCCAAAGAAATCTTAAAATTATAGTACATCAATAGTGTCTTGTGGAGGAGGATCGATCAACAACGACAACACAAGGTCGGGTTCAGAACGTACAGTCACCGTTCAGGAAGAAGAACCTCATTTTTGTCGAGTTTCATTTTAAGAATATTGACATTTAGAATCTTATCCTATGCCCTTAGGGCATAATATTAGAAAATCCGTTAAATCAATATAGTTTCAGTGGTAACTAAATTACGGTGAGATTTGATCTATTTTTCGAGATGGGAAGGAAAGAGTATAGGTCAAAAAATCTATCTTATATATTAAAGCTAAGTTTTTTCAAGCTCAAATAGTGTTTTTAGGAGTAAGTTGTTACATTTATAATTTATTAAATAAAATCAATTGTAAATTTCAAAAAATATTGTTAATAAAAGTTAGATATACAGTATAATTTTTATCTAATAAAATTTTAAAATCATCCTTTTATTGATTGGAATTAAAGAATAATTATGCTTGAAATTTTATTCAGATTATTAATATCAATTTGGAACTTTAGTATTTGAAAATTATAAATAATTTATACAATTCCAACATTGATTTCAATAAATAAATAAAATTTTAAAACTATCTCAATATGTTTCTACTGTAAAAACTTATACGTATAAAGTATAGACTACTTGATATCTTCATTTTAAATATAAAAATAATTTAATCTATAATAAAACATTACCTTATTTATGTTATAATAGAAAATTAATTTTAAAAAACATATTTTTATATTGAACCCCGTTGGCACGGGTATTACACTAGTTGAAGATGAAAATGAAATTGACAAGACTGAAATTCAGATGAAAATATACATAACAGAGGGATTCCGCTAAAAAATAAGTTATGGTAGTAATTGTGTAATTTTAGTGATATTTTATATAGAGGTTTTTGCGTCAAACTACCCTCTTGAGTCGCCATCGCCGGCGAGCCTTGTGTGAACACAAAGGGGAAACACTAACGGAGTTGAGACTTTTAATCAATTTTTCAGTAATTACAAAAACAACCACAACCCTCTCCAAAATTACATATTTTCCCTTTAAAAGTTATAATAAAGTGGGGGTAGAGTGGTATTTGCACATACACTAACGGAAACACTAACGGAGTTGACGGAAGGGTGGTTCGATGTAAGGAAAATATGACAAATGGTTGGTTTGTTGCAAAAAGGGATATAAGAGGTGGTTTTGTGTAAATTCGACTAAATAAAGGGTGGTTTGACGCAAAAGCCTCTATAATAGGTACCCCTATCTGGACGCGACTTTTATCCTATCTGGACGCGATTCTGCACGGCTAATTTAGCCGACCAAATCTAGCACGCCTAACTTAAGCGAGAAGGGGTAATATCGTCAGTTTGAGAAAATATACCCAAACTTAGCGCGCCTATATTAGCCGTAGAAACAGAAAATGATTTTTGTGACAAAAAGATAAATTTAGCGCGAAAAATATAAAAAAAACCACATCTGGACGCCTAATATAGCCGGCCTAGGTTACAAATCTGGACGCCTAATATAGACGGGCTATTAGCACGCTTAATTTAGGTCAAATTCATCTCCTTCTTTCTCAGACTCTCTCCATTCGTTTCTTCTTCCTTCCCTCACATTCCCTCCGACATCTCCATTCAAATTTCTTCCAAATTTCAGTTCGTCATTTTAAATCCGAATCTTTTGTCAAAGAATGGAATCCGACGGAGGGGGAAATCCGGAAATTGAGCTGTCGGGTGTAGCTGAGGGTGGCGGGGATGAGTCGGGTGGAGCTCAGGGAGGCGGAGATGAGTCGGGTGGAGCTCAAGGAGTCGGAGATGAGTCGGGTGGAGCTGAAGGAGGCGGTGAAGACTCGGGTGGAGCTCAGGGCGACGACGAGGAAGCGTTGTCGCGGGTCGGTGGGTCAGAGGAGGTTGCTGTCGGCGTTTCTGTCGGCGTCGGGGTTGCTGAGTCCGATATGTAAATTTGGTTTGGATGTAAATTTGGTGCAAGTAGAAAATTTAGTTTGAATGATAGATTGGCTTTAATGGTTATTGGTTTGTTGCTAATGTTTGTTGCTGAAAATTTGGTTTGCTGATGTAAATTTGGTTTGTTGTTGAAAATTGGAAGTTTATTGACTTTAATGGTTTGTTGCTGATGTAAATGTTGCTCTTGAGTATTCCTTCCCTCGATGGTCAATTTTTAGACAAACATCAGCAACTTCGATTTGTTACTCCATTTGTTGCTCTTGAATATATAGTGAATTTTTATAGAAATTTCTAGTTTGGCTTTAATGGTCAATTTGTAGACACTATATGGATGGTTAGTATATGGATTGATTGCTAATGTTTCAATCCATTTGGATGAAAATGTGTTTTTTGGCTATGTCTTTTAATGAGAACTAATTGGAACGTCGCGTCGGAATTTCATCTAAAGTTTCGTAATTTATGGTGTAGGGCTTTCTTCGACAATGGTGTTAACAGAGGCTACGGATCAATTGCAATTTGTTGGTGGCGCTAGAAACGGGCAACCCGATCCACTATCGGTCAGGACGTGGATGCCGGCGTGACTCTGTCACCCGTAGGCATCTTCCAAGTATGTAATCTGAATTCGCTTTAAAGATTATAATAAGTCCTAATCGAATAGATAAGATTATTGATATAAAAATTAATAATTTAGGCGGTACGAAACGTTGTGGGAGACTCTGCTGGGTTTACTTTTCCAGCTCCTGTAGCAGAAAGGCGTCCTCCGACTGTAACGGTCATTAGCGATAACGATCACATGAGATCCACTTCAGTAGGAGCACAAATAGAGGCAGCTGCACAAACACCAGTTATTGAGCCGACCACTGTACAAACGTCAAATCCTTCGTCACCCGTAGGCATCTTCCAGGTATGTAATCTGAATTCGCTTTAAAGATTATAATAAGTTCTAATCGAATAGATTTATTAATGATATAAAAAAACCGTCTTAATTAGATATAGTGTCTTTATAGAATATTAGATTATAATAAGTTCTATTTGTTTTGTTTTGCATTATTGGATATTATGATATGTTATAAAATTAGAATATTAGAATTTATTAGAAATTCTAAATCCCTAAATTATGATATTATGATATGTTTTGTTTTGCATTATTGGATATTATGATATTATGATATGTTATAAATAGAATATCGAAAAAATCGAATAATAGCGTTATTATGAAATCAGAAGTAATATTTTAATAACAAGAAATAAAATTAATAATTTAGGCGGTACGAAACGTTGTGGGAGACTCTGCTGGGTTTACTTTTCCAGCCCTTGTAGCAGAAAGGTGTCCTCTGACTTTAACGGTCATTAGCAATAACGATCGCACGAGATCCACTTCAGTAGGCGCACAAATAGAGGCAGCTGCACAGACACCAGTTATTGAGCCGACCACTGCACAAACGTCAAATTCTGAGCCAGCGGCTACTAGGCATACGCCGGGTAGAGCTCCTCATCGGAGAGGCATTTCAGCTGATGTATGTAGTAGGGTTGAAACTAATGCACGTAGTACACCTGTAGCTACTGCACGTAGTACACCTGCAGCTAATGCACGTAGTACACCTGCAGCTACTTTACAAGCAGATTTGTTTGGGGAAGATCAGGGCCAGGGTGACAGCATGCCGGACGTCTCGTCTGGTGATGAGATGGATGTTGACGTGTAGGCGGAGTTGAAGCGTGAATATGCAACTCCTATACAGGGACGATTCGCTGTACAATATACTCCGATCGTACGCGTTGATCAAATCGCACAAACACATGATGATCCGGTTTTAGAGACACATGATTTGGCGATGGATGGCAGTATGCCATCATCGTCCACTTATATTTGTGATGAGCGTCCCTCACCTGTTTCGACACCTCCCCCATTCACCTCATCGAGTAGCGACACCTCCCCATTCACCTCTTCGACATCCGACCGATGGTGTCCCCCCTCCTCCACCTCCAGCAGATGATGCAGTTTTTTCGGGACCTAGTACATGGTACCCAGACGGAGGTCCTCGCTATGGTCTCATCCTTACCTCATATCAGACACACATTGCCAGAGCTATATGGGACGACACCCCTCGAGATGTCCCTCCTCTTGATATTCAGCCTCTACTCCCTCCTCTTCCTGTTCGCAGATATAGAAGAACTCGAGCTCAGATGGAAGTTGATGAGGCTGCTGCTGAAGCTGCTGCTCAGCTTGCTGCTGAGGTTGTTGGTGCTCCTATTGAGGCTCCTCCTGCTGCACCTCCAAATTTGGTAAATGAGCCCCATGATTTTACTAAAGATAAATTTTTATTTTTATTTTTCATAACTAAATAAATTTTGTGATTTTGCAAACGCGTAAGGTTCTTAAGATCTACACACATGCTGGCTACACCAGTCCATATGAGCGGTATATTAGACACGAGCCTGGTTCATGGTTCGAGATAACACAGCGTAGTGGTCTTACGCATCTTCGGATTCTAGGCACGGGAGCAGTTGATTGTGTATTGATTTCAGCCTTTGCAGAGAGATGGTACCCCGAAACTAACTCATTCCATTTTCCATGGGGCGAGATGACCATTACCCTTCACGATGTTCTCGAGATTCTAAGTCTACCTATAGACGGGAGGAGTTGTACTTTACCACCGAGTGTGACTGAAAATAGGGTGAGAGATACGATATCTACAGTGCTTGAGGTGGATAGGAAAAGAGTGGACAACTGGATTACGGGAGGCGGTATTCCTATGAAGTTAGTTGCAGATGTGATGGAGTCGATGATGAAAGCAAAGCCGAGGGACGAGGAGTTGGTCGCGTCATTGTATTTGTGGTATCTTCTCGCCACAACAGTGTTGGTGGACAAGTCGACCAACAAGCTCAAGCACTGGATACTAGGTCTTGTTTTGGATCACTCGTGTACAGACAATATCGCTTGGGGAGCTGGCGTCTTGACCCACCTGTATCGGAACTTAGGACAGGCGTCTCGACAAAATGCGATGACCATGGCTAGCTGTGGAATATTGTTGAGGGTAAGTCAATGTTGTTTGATTATTTAATTTAAAAGAAACGCTATTAGTTTCTTTTTTAATTTGTGTTGTTTGTTCGTATTCTACAGTCATGGATATGGGATTATTTTCCCCATTTCCGTGGACACTACATCATGGACCCTGCTGCCCAACTTTCTGATGCTAGAGCTATTAGGGATGGACATGAGGTCCCGCAAGGCAAGAATGCCGAGCGTTTGATCTGCATACGCCGCTTGCTTGACAAGATTAGATACGAGGAGGTAAAATGTTTTGTTCACTATTTCATTTTCATTTGTAATTACATTATCCATCTCATAACTTTTTTTTTTATTACAGATTCAGTGGTGTTCCCTTTTGCTAGGGTCGACTTCCGTAGACCGAAGTATGCATCATCTCTTTTCAGAGGCATCTTACGTCTCATGCCTATTCAGGAGCCGTACCACCCGAACCATTGTCTTCGACAGTTCGGCCATGTACAAATGATCCCAAAGGATCTACCACTACATCCTAGCAGGGTGACTCGGTTAAACAACCTCAGCCCCTACAAAGTGGAATTTGCAGAGTCGATGTTAGGGGCGTGGGATGAAGTGCCTAGGCCATTGTTTCAAATTCAACAGCCGAGAGCCTCCTACTTCTGGGCAGTTACCGAGGACTATTTAGATTGGTTGGATGACTACTCCCATGTGTTAGTGGATCCAACATCTATTAGGCAGGATCGACCAACTGGCCTTATTCGTCCCACTCCATCTGTTGACACACTTGCGGTATGTTTAAATAGTTTATTGCTTGATTATAATTATTTTTGTTAATATATATCATCTCTAATATAATAACATTATGAATGCAGTGGAACCAGATGGTAGAGGCTGAGATTCGAGGTTATTTAGAAAGGCCGATGGATGTGGTTGTTACCCAGGAGCAGATTGATGATATGATGAGGCGTCTGCTTAATATGTTAGTAGACGAGCATATTCCGATGGCTCCTCCTCCTCCACGTGCATCTCAGAGGTTGTTTCGAGATTCTGTATTTGAGCGAGGTCAGGGTAGCGGTAGTCGGGGTGGTGGGGACAATGACACTTCCGGTAGTCAGGGTGGTGGGGACGGTGAGGGTAGCGATGCACGACTAAGTTAGGAGTACTATCACGTGGTATTTTGGATTATTGTTCATATTTTGGATTATCGTTTGCATTTTGGATTAGTTGTTATGTTGAGTATGGAATGGAGAAGATTGATTCGATCGGACTCATGATCGTTGCTCATTTTATGACTTAGTTCACCTAAAATCTGATCGTTATGCTATCATACAAGTGAGATATACACCAATCATTTTATGACTTTGGAGGTTTGATAGAATCCAGCATGAATCTTTAAGATTAGCATAGCTTTATGACATGGTTTTAAATGGTATGTAACACGGACAAGAATGATTGGTGTAATTGATGTCATGAAGTAATAAGCAAAAATAAATTGTTCTAAACATAAATTAGAGTAAGAGAAATTTAAAAGTATCACCAAAAGAACCATCCATGATCCATCAAAAACAAAGCTTGAAACTTGATGATCATCAAGAATCATCCAACCCATCTCATTTCACCACAGAAAATCACTACAACAAAATCAACTAAAACCCATCAAATAAAACTAAACCCAGAATCCAAACAACAATTTTACGGGCAAAAAAACACAAACAAACCCAGAATTACAAGCTGAGTTGATCATAGAAGATGGTTTCATGACTTCAGTTGACATTACACGTTTACACAGTTGCAAGAAGCTGATATTACACAACATCGGGTAATATCAGTGCTCCAATCTGAGGCATCTTTAACAAGTTTCGACTCGCACAACTGCAGTAGATGAGGCTTTCACTATGTACAATACATGAAATGTAAGGGATGCTTTCACTGTGGCACATGGACTTGCAACATTCAACAGGAATTCACCATTAATACTAGGACAAAGCATGAAAGGGATGCTTCTGAATTTGACACTGAATTGTTTAATAAAAACTGAACAGTGACAGCTCTTAAATACATCACCAAGCTTAAATTCTTACTCTTTACCACAATCTGTTCACAAAACAAATGCAGCCCAAACTTGAATCAAAATGGGAATCAAAAAAATATGAACAAACTAGTGAATGCAGCGGAAATCAGAATCAATAAGTGAATCAAAAACAAGATACAAAAATCAAAGAGGGGAATCAAAAAAATCAGAATGAAGTAGTGAATCAAAAACAATTATGCACGCCCAAACATGAAGATACAAAAATAAAAAAAATCAGAATCAAGTAGTGATACATCCCGATTTCTTACCTTGACAGATGTGACGTACAGGCTCAGGCTGTGGATCCATGGCGACAAATTGAAGAGTCCTTGAAGGCGAATTGTACTCGTCCTTGAAGAGAGATATGAAGAGATGACGGCGGAAATTTTTAGGGTTGATAGCTGCTGTCTTGTTTTAGGGTTGAGATTGAATGGAAGGAGAAGGCAACCCATGTGACTTCATTTCCTACACGCCAAATTTTGCTCAGAATGGAAAACACGGATCGACCATCTGGGCCCTAGATTGAAAAGAGGATGGATGGTTGAGATTTTTACTGATTTTTTAAATAACAAAAATGTAAATTTTCTGATTGGTTACCTTGACAGATGTAAAGAACAGGCTCAGGCTGTGGATCCATGGCGACGAATTGAAGAGTCCTTGAAGGCGAATTGAAGGCGACTTGAAGAGAGATAGGAAGAGGTGACAGCGGAATTTTTGAGGGCTGAGTGTTATTGTCTGGTTTTAGGGTTGAGAATGAATGGAAGGAGATAGGAGGAAGAGTGCACGCCAATGAGAAGCTGAATACACGGATCTCCATTCTTAGTCGTAGATTAAAAAGAGGATGGATGGTTGAGATTAATGGTTAAAATTAATATACATTTTTGGTTAAATTAAAGTTTTAGATTTCAAATAACAAAAATGTGACGTTTTTTTTATTAAATTTAAGTTGTAGTTTTCAATTGGAAAACATAAGTTTCAATTGAAATGTTTCAATTGTAAATAAACGTTTTTTTATTTCAAAGTTAGTAATATTCAAAGTTAGTAATATTAAAACTAATGTTCAAGATGACATTGGTTTTGATTTCAAAGTTAGTAATATTAAAACTTTTGTTCAAGATAACATTGGTTTTGATTTCAAAGTTAGTAATATTAAAACTAATGTTCAAGATGACATTGGTTTTGATTTCAAAGTTAGTAATATTAAAACTAATGTTCAAGATGACATTGGTTTTGATTTCAAAGTTAGTAATATTCAAAGTTAGTAACATGACATTGGTTTTGATTTCATAAGTTTTGATTGAAACTAATCAATGTTACGAGATAGTAACTTTCATTTCAACTCTTTTTATCCTACATCGACTAACCTATAATGTTTTGTTCAAGATAACATTCAAAGTTAGTAACATGCCCATTCATCCCGATTTCTTTCCATTTCGTTCATTTCAACATTTCAACATTATTTCTTTCCATTTCTTTCATTTCAACATTTCAACATTATTTCTTTCCATTTCTTTCATTTCAACATTAAAACTTAGTAAATAAATCTTTCCATTTATTTCATTTCAACATTAAAACATTAAAACTTTCCATTTGCGCGTCTATAGTAGGCGCTCTATACCCTAAACCCTTCAACTCGATTTCCTCCTCCTCCTCTATCAACTTTCTTTCGTTAGAGGCTCTCATTTGCATCCCGATGTGGCGCGCCTAAAATAGGCGCTCCATACCCTAAACCCTACGGCTAAATTAGTTGTGCTTCATATAGTGTTTTCCAGACTTCAAAACTAGGGTTTGCGCCGCTTTCGACTTCATTTCCTTCTCTTCCCATTTCTGCTGTCTTTCGCCTCTCTCACAATTTCATTCCGTCTCCTCCTCATCTCCTCATCTCCTCCTCATCTCCTCATCTCCTCCTTTCCTCCTCATCTCCTCATATCCTCCTCTTCTCCTCATTTCGTCATCTCCTCCCACGTTTGCTCATGAAGACTTGTGGTTTCACTTCCAGATGTCTGTTCAGCCGAAACCACTTCATTCAAAACGGACGGAGGAGCAGTCCTCTGCAACTCAACTTCCCACGACGGCGCACCACTCCAAGCGCTACTACATCGACTCCTTGGTAACTGATTGGAATACTCAAATTCTTGTTCTTCATTAGTTTAGAACATGGAAACTAAGAAGTAATGATGTCTCCTTCACTCTACCTTTACCTGTTTGAGAAGCTAGTTTAGTGACTTATTTGTGCACAAGGATGGTAATAGATTAGTGGATTATGTGTTCAATTACGCTTTTTCCATCTTCTACATCTGAGTTGACCTTGAGTTTTTAGATGTAATGCCTCTTTTCATGATCCATCTGCCTGTCTTGAATTTCTCTGCTATTGTTTATTAATCATCCTATTATGGTTATAATTGCTTCTAGAGGTTGTATCACTACAAAAGAACTTGGGACTGTTATTTTAGGAATTGAGTTTTTAAAGGAATTTTTTTAAAGGAATTGCTTCTATGTGTACATGCCTTGTCCAAATTCTGATGCTAGGTTTCTATCATTGTAGGTTTGCTTCTATTGTATAAGTTTTTTTTTAAAGGAATTACTTAAATATAATATCAAGAACATTGGTTTCAGATACAAACAAAAAATTAGGATGGATTGTTTAAAGCAACTGGGACATGTAGTTTTTTTTAAAACAACTGTCTATTTTTTGGCATTATTTATTTTCTGGGACATGTAGTTTTTGTATGTACTGAGAGTAGTAGTTTTCTGGGATCATATCCTGTTTTAGCTGCATTTGTGCAACAACTAAATTTTAGTTGCATTTGTGCAACAACTAAATTTTAGTTGTCTAATTTCTGCAGATTATGATGTTTTAGCTGCATTTGTGCAGCAACTAAATTTTAGATTCTGCAGATTATGATGCTTCTTTTGTTGTTTGATAGCTCGTCGCCTGACTCCCTCTCATCATCTGACAATGATGAGGACATCCCCATGATCGAGCATCAATGCCATTGTCATGAACAAGTACACACGTTTACAATGGACGGTAGGGACCCTGCCAACTATGGGAGGCGCTTCTATGGTTGCCGCCGCTTTAGGCTCGACCCCGGAGCATGTACTTTCATCCAGTGGTATGACCCCCAATATTGTATCAAAACTGGTAAGCTTATTAAAAAGCTGGTCGTGCAGCATGAGAAGCTGAAGGAAGACTACAGGCAATTGGAAAAACATGAGAAGTGGCTCCATAAAAATTATCAAAACATGTCGAGGAAATTGAAGGCCTTAGCTTTGGAAGTTATTGGTATTCTCTGAATTTGTAGTTTCACCTGTTTTTCTGAATTATGGTTTGTGGTTTAATGTACTGGTTTGAAGACTTTAAGTTTGTGTTGTAATCGACTATCTTAATGTTTGTTCTGAATTATGGTTTGCAGAATTTCTATCTAAAACAATGAAACCAGGTAGTATAGAGGTAGACAAACATTGGATATACAATTACAAATGTATAGTGAGGCCATGCATAAAGATCACTGAAAGCGCATAACAAAAAAGCCATGGAATGAAATCAAGGACCAAAATCCATACATGATAAAACCTGGAGAAAAATAATAAAAGATTCCTATAGAACTTGGCATATTTCTACTATAAAACTAGATATAGTAATCTGGATTCTCCCCAAACTGTCTGCGACATTCCTTAAACTCCATCAATCTCTGTGCAAAGAGTGTTTCCCACCATAGGATTCTTGGATCACAATGTCTTCTCCAAGCATCTGTAATGGGTGGTAATGGAGCGACATCAGTGAGCGGCACCTATAAAATTACAAACGCATATATATGTAATTAGAATAAAAAAAATAAACGAGTACATTTAAGCTATAACGTAAAAGACGCCCCATTACCGGGATCCAGTGGTTCTTAGCCCCTACGAGTGCTACAATAACAATTTGTGACGGAGGAGCTAGGTCTATTTGTCCATGCGGCCTTATAGGTAAGCACATCAAAGGATACGAAGATAAGACGACGACCGCATCGTTGTACAAAGTGGCAAACACTAAACCCATAAATGGCATGTCAAGCCAATAACGTCGCTCGCAAGGGGACCTGACATAGCTAATTTGAAGCATTAGATCATCCCATGTCCCTTCTCGGGTTTGTGCTCGTATTGGCTCCCAATACGATCGGTTGACACGCAACTCCGCTGCCATCTCGCTACGAATCAACGGGTAGCTACCCTCACTCAATCCCTTGAGTATAGCTAATGACCGATATCCACAATGTCTGTCTGAACGCACATCTTGAGCTTGTCTAATATAAACATACCATAAGTAGTCAATATTTTGCACCCCAAAGTCCACTCCACAATGAACCATGGATTCTTCAGGCAACTTCGAGGAAGCGTCTACTTCCACAACGTCGGTCTTCACGTACATCTGTTCAAATTGTGATTCAACCGGTTGGGAAGGCATATCTTCATCGCCAATCTCGTCAAAAGATACTTGCTTTCTATAACGTCTAGGCTTCTTCGCTTTCTCTTTTTCCTTCTCCTTTGCCTTCGCCTCAGTTTGCAATAATTCTGCTCTTACGTGTTCATGATGACTCTTTTCTCTAGTCGGAGACTCATTTCCCTTGTTCTTCGAACCCGGTGGTCTTCCCTTACCATGAATGTCTGGATCCTCGGTCGGCTCCATAAACGTACTATGTTCCGGATGCTCCAAGGCGACGTAAAGTTCACTCACTTGCCATAACGTGGCAATGCTCAAACTCCGATCTTCCACTTTAGCCCACATCTCGCGCAGTCTCAACTCTGGAAATGATATCTCAACATTGTCGTCAAGACGCCCAAATTTTAGTGGCTCAAGTTCCCAATGCAATTCCTTCCAGAAGTCATGAACGGAATATGGTGTGAGAGCGGTCTTCGTAAGGATGGCCTTAACAATATCGTGGACACAAGGCATCCCAAGACATTCTCTCACCCAATAATCCTCGCAATGCTCCAAATACTGCTCCTTCATTATCCGATCGTACATGGCCAACAATAACACAAAACACCTATCTGAAACTCTACAAATGAGCCTTGAAAACACCATTTTTCCCACCTCTGGAAACCTCGGATCATTGAAGCACAATGGTGATTGGTTCAGTGAGTTTTTCATTGTGGCCCTTATCTGATCCACTTGAAAGACGATCGAACGGTGAATCCTAACAATCACTCTGTTAAAGCCGCCTCTAGTGGATGCAAGAATATCTTTCAACACACGATGCATCCCCTCAACTCTATCACAACGAGAAATTGTATTAGGTTTTTACTAATACATAAAAAAATCAACTACACAATGTTCAAAAGATACCTGTTTGTAGTCCTCGTGCAGAAGTGAAGAGTGTGATCAGTCCAAGCTCTTACTATGTTTTCTTTGTAAGGAGTCAGCCATTGCCTCTCGATGTATCTAACAAGACCCTTCATCCGACATCTCCTTAATGCATTGAGCCTCTCCTCGTAAGTTTCAACGGTGGTTGAGCAAAATAATGTCCAACACTGGTTCACAAACCTATCCGCTTTCGCACTGTTTTTTATAACCTTGTCAGTATGTGCCTTGATATTGTTTTTAATATGCACCCAACACAATAGATGTTTTACAGAGACGTCTTGAAAAACATCTTTAATACCCTTGATTAGAGCAGTGTCACAATCGGTCATTATAGCAGTTGGCATCACTCCTAGCTCCTCAATCAAATTCCTAAGGCACCTCATAATGAATTGGTAATTGAAAAATTTCTCGTGTCGGGTGAATGCATATGCTATGTTGAACGTCTTATGAGTGCAGGTGAAACCCACCATCTCCACCAAAGGCATACCATACATGAATTACGAGTTGAAAGATAAATCCACTATTATCAATGAAGAATCTAGTACAAATTAATGAATACTCAAACGATATTAAACCCAATACTAACCGTGAAGATTTCATCGTTCGGATTACAAATGTTTGACATCCTTGGGTCGTCGGTTACTCCATCGCCTTCTAACAAAGAAATCCCTAACAAACTCATTTCCTCACTTTCATCATTAGGATAAGACATTATGAATGTGTATAGTGAATACAACTTCTTTCCTTGCTTATATAGACCACAATATAGCCGCTTATAGCCGTTTTTTTTAAAACGGTCATATTTTCAAAATTGCACGCCTAAACTAACAGCCCTGTGAAATTTTAAAAAAAACAAAAAATTCATCACCTAGCACGCCTATGATAGACGTGCAGTTAAAATTCATCTGATTTTGCGGAATTCTGGACATTAGCACGCCTACACTAGCCGTATAATGTGCTCGGCTAAGTTAGCCGCACAAGGATCTTCATTTTTTTAATATATTCGGCATAATATTTATCTTTTTGTTACAAAATCCATTTTCTTGTAAAACGGCTAATATAGGCGTGCAATTCTATAGTATATTTTCCAAACTTGACGGTTTTACCCTTGGTCGCTTAAATTAGACATGCAATAGTTGGTCGGCTAACTTAGCCGTGCAAAACCGCGTCCAAATAGCAGAAAAATGGCGTCCAGATAGGGGCGTCCCTATAATATATGTAGAGTATATATACGAAACGCCTATATGCACGCGACTTTTTCTCAATATGCACGCGACTTTTTCTCAATATGCACGCGATTTGGTGCGCAGATGTTATGCGCATAGGTTGGTGCGCAATTTTCTTGCGCACAAGGGTATTTTCGGGATAAATGTGAAAATCCTGACGATGGCTGACAAACGCGTGCGCAGGACACAAGCGCACAGAAGGAATAATGCGCAAAAGTTCAGCGCACAAATTCGGGAATCCGAAACGACGTTCGCTGAATTGTTGCGCACAGGATTAGTGCGCAGAAGAACTGCGCACAGGGTCTTTTAAACCCTAGCGCAGCTTCTTCTTCTTCCTTCTTTCTCTTCTTTTCTGCGATTTTAATCCCGACGGCGCCGATGACAATTTCTCCATTTTCGAGCGTTTCCCTCGTCTAAACACAATTCCGTCAATGGATTCTCAACCCCCTCATTCTTCCGCTCCCGACCACACCACTTCCGTTCCAATCCCAACACCTCCGGCGACCTCCGTCACAACGGAGCCACCTCCGGCGACCTTGTCCGACGATGAAGCCTTGGTGGATGGAGGCTGCCGGCGGTATGCGACTCGAGCGGCGTTGGCAGCGGCAAATGCTCCTCCGGTGACAATTCCGGCGAACATTCTGGCGATTAAGTTTCAGATTATTACGTAATTTAATCGTAATTTTTATGAATTAAATATTAGAATTCGTATCCTAATTGTAATTTAATCGTAATTTTTCATAATTACGCTTAAATTTCAGTTTTTTATGAATTAAATATTAGAATTCGTATTAATTGTAATTTAATCGTAATTTTTCATAATTACGATTAAATTTCAGTTTTTTATGAATTAAATATTAGAATTCTTATTAATCGTAATTTTTTATAATTACGATTAAGTTTCAGATTATTATGCATTAATCGAATTATTATGAATTCGTATTAATCGTAATTTTTTAGTAATAGTAGTGATTATTATTTCGTATTAGTTGAGATGTTTATCTTTTAGTAATTATGAATTAAATATTAGAAACTTAACAGTCATAACTAGTTATGACTTAATTGTTAAATTTCTAACAATTCCTATTAAAAAATTTAGTTTTCGTAGATATAAAGACTCGAATTTGATTACGAAGTTGCAAATTATTTCCGAATATTTTAGTATGAATTAGTCATACTAAAAATGTAAAAACATGTAGACTATACAAGCCGTCATGGATCAGACCGGCAACACGATGCCCACACCAGTAGCGGAACGGCTTCCACGTCGACATGATGTGGCAGCCGGTGTGCGACTAGAGTTTGAGGCCCTCGAACGATTTTTCGGCACCGGATCACCTGAGCGTCGTGAGCCAGAGAATGAGTACGACGAGGCACAGTTGTAGCAGCAGGAGATAGATGGTTCGCATATGGAGATATATGGACAGACAGGAGATTTCCATGACGACGTAGATTATCCTGGTCGATATCTTACTGCGTTCGACCCTATTGAGCCCACACCAGTACAGGCGCAGGTGACCACATATGACTATGATATCCACGACGCACCTCTGTTTCAGGATGCTATACCTCCCAGTTCAGAGC
This sequence comes from Oxyria digyna, assembly GCA_029168935.1. Lineage (NCBI taxonomy): Eukaryota > Viridiplantae > Streptophyta > Magnoliopsida > Caryophyllales > Polygonaceae > Oxyria > Oxyria digyna. Next base: position 45,506,024 of record JAPVLV010000009.1, read on the forward strand.
ATACAGAGCAGGATTTACCTGCAGTGATAGATGCAACAACGTCGACATCTTCACCTCCTACGGTCACATTTGCAGAGCCAGTCGCATCTTCAGAGCCAGTGTCGGGAGATTTAGACGACGATGACCATGCCGTAGCGACCTATTTTCCTTGGCTCGGGGACTCGATGCAGGACATTTGTCGTCCACGTGCGCCTCACCTACTGTGTTCTTATGAGACGCATATAGCGAGATGGATATGGTCGCGTGGTCCTCTTCCAGGACCCGCTCCCGATGTACCATTGGTGCCCCCGGTGCAGGTTAGGAAGTGTGCCCGTGCGGGGGAAGTTGTAGGCCGAGGCAGAGGCCGAGGTGGTGGTGAGGGTGTTGTAGGCAGAGGCCGAGGTGGTGGGAGAGGGAGAGGGAGAGGGAGAGGCCAGGAGGGTGCTGAGGGAGTTGGTGGTGAGGGTGTTGCTGCTGAGGGAGTCGCTGAGGGGGCTGCAGTTGAGGAGGTTGTTGTTGAGGAGGTTGCGGCTCCAGTTAGAGGTGGTCGTCGTCCCAGGCAGAGACGACGAGTAGCAGATATTCAGCCAGAGGATGGGGACGGGGATGAGGCCGAGGCTGATGCGTCTCCGTTAGATCCGGTATGTTCAATAACATTGATCTGAATGCTTATAATAACTTATACGTTTCATATTTACTAACCGGAGGCAATTTTTTTTCTGTACTTATTTAGGCTAGGAAGCTCCTGAGGGTGATGTACAGATCTCCACAGGTTCATGATTATGAGCATCATATTTCAGCTGAGGAGGGTACATGGTTCAGGCTTGCTGAGCATTCTGGGCTGACAGAGCTGCGCCGAGTGGGCATAGCGTCTTAGATCGATGCTGCATTGATTTCTACTTTTGTGGAGAGGTGGCATCCAGAGACCAACACTTTCCACATGCCATTTGCTGAGATGACCATCTGCCTACATGACGTGATGCAGATCCTCAGAGTCCGTATACATGGTCGTAGCTGCAATTCACCTATGACAGATGACCAGATCTATGCGGCGCTTGCGGACGCTATGGGTCAGGAGGCTGATGACATGAAGGCATGTTATAGCTCAGGTGGCATTCATTTCGGTGCCCTCAATGCTCGGTTGGAAGTTTTGTTTGATGCGCCAGTCAGGAATGAGAGTCACATTGCCACTCTGTATCTCCTTTTGCTTCTGGGCTCGACTGTCTTGGTGGACAAGTCGACAAAGGGTGTCAAGGTCCAGTACGCGGCGCTTGTTCTCAACCATGATCGTACAGGGGACATTGCACGGGGAGCCGGCATACTTGCAGATGAGGCTAAAGTCGTAGTGCCAAATCAAAGAAAACTCTAAACACTAACTAAAGTATAGCAAGCAAGTAGAGGTCGAACCCAAGGGAATCAAAACACCAATCGCTATACAAAACTAGCTAATAATCCATAGTTGCGGTATGTAAAACACCGCTTATCATTCATCCATCTCAACTAGAGCAAAAATCGAAGTTTTCCTACTTAATCGGTAAATTTTTCTTTTGTTCATTTTTGTATATGCTTTCATGTTTATAACTGAATATTATTTACTTATTTGACAGAACATAACTACGAATATGGCATCATCATCATCATCACCAAGACGTGTGAAGCCTGACCCTCCACAGATAATGTGTACTGGTACAAGAAGGTGTCGCCAAATGTGTAATGTGTACGTTAGCAATGACGAAGACATGCCTGACCAGTATGGACGAAGGCATTATGCATGCAATTTTTTCTTCGGAATCAGGTTTATTGATCCAGAGCATACCCCTACTGCTTTACGTGCCATCAGGAAAATAATCATCCAGAAAAAGAAGAGTGATAAAAGAGTGAAGGTCCTGATGGAAAGGTTTAAGATTAAAGAAAAAGAATTGCGGTTGATGGTTTGTAGTATCGTCTATGCTTCCGACTCCTCTTCCTCTTCTGCCGACGACGCCTAAATCGTAGACATCTAATGTTATGAGCATTGTGTACTTTCGTTGTGTACTTTCATTACGTACTTTCATTACGTACTTTCATTATGTATTTTCATTGTCGCTTGTTTGTCTCTCGAACGTGTTAAGAAATTCCAATGCAATCTGATCCATTCATTGTTATATAAAGCACAATTACACTACTACCAAAATAACAAATACGAAACATTAAAAACTAAGGCATTAAAAACTAAGAAATTCCAATGTGTCTTCTAATTATTACATGACAATCTCACTCAGTCAGATATGTGAACGGGTTCGGTCCCTCCTTTATACATGAATGGATCTGGTGCCCGGCCATTTGAAATGCGGTACTCTCGATACATCCTCAAATTGTCCCCAAATGTTTCTTCCCACCATTGAATGTTTGGATCTACGTGTTTCTTCCACGAACCGGGAGTATGCGGTAGTGGTGAACCAACCATCAACGCCACCTATATAAACACAATCGACTTAAGATATTAAACAAAAAACTATGATTACACAAGTATCAAGTACAACTGTCTACTTTACCGGTATGAAGTGGTCACGGTTGCCTACGTGTGCCATGCCGAAAATCTGTCGTGGAGGATCAGCGTTTTCTGTTCTACACCTTAGCGGTAAGCAAAAGGTCGGAGCATCCCAACACATTAACACAAGGCCAACTTGGTATAGGGTGGCAAACGCTAAGCCCATCAATGGAAAGTGCAACCAGTACAGTTCTGAACAAGGGCTTCTGCAATGGTTAACTTGGAGAATAAGATCCTCCCAAGTACCCGGATGAAGACGACGACGAATAGGCTCGTACAATTCTCGGTTCTCAAGCAGCTCCGTTACCAGCTCACGCCGAATGTTTCCGTACTCTTGTTCTTTTCTTCCCAGAAGTAAGGCCATCGACCTATAACCACAATGTCCGTCAGAACGTACCTGTCTAACATCTGTGATGTATGGAAGCCAAAGATCATCCAAATTGTCAATGCCGAAGTCAACCCCCCTATGAATGAGAGGAACACCAAGTTCTTCAGGGCACTGATCGAAGTCAGTGTAGTTTGATCCTTCAGGCTGTGATAGGTCGGGCATGGGTTGAGAATGCAACTCCTCGGCCTCAATGACCACGGGAAGTGATGTCGTTGTTTGCTCTCTAGGACGACGTGGTCGTTTTGCTCCTGTATTGTTTGCCTTCTTCTTTCCTTTTGATTTCTGCTTTGCCTCCTCCTTCTCATACTTCTCCAGCTCTTCTTGTTTGTGCTCAAAATAACTCTTCTCTCTCGATTCCTCCTTGTCATTTTCACTGTCATCCTCCTCCTTTTTAGGACGACCTGGCCGTCTTGCTCCTGTACTATTCTTTCCTTTTGATTTCTGCTTTGCCTCCTCCATCTCATACTGCTCCATATCTTCTTGTTTTATGTCATCCTCCTTGTCATTTTCACTGTCAACCTCCTCCTTATCCTTGTTCTTTGCACCCTTTGGCCTGCCTTTTCTTCTCACATTTGTCGGTTCTTTCAAGGTAGTTAGTTCAGGATGCTCCAAGTCCTGATACAACTCACCTAGCTGGTATGCCGTGCTTTTCTTCAAGGTTCCAAGTTCCAACATGGTGAACATTTCATGGAGTCGCAACTCTATAATGTTCATTCGGACCTTCAGATTTGGGTCATCTTCTGTTTCAGGAGTGTCATCCCAATGCAAATCCCTCCAGAATGGGTGAATGTCATCCTCAATCAGGGGTGTGTTTGAAATGATAGCGTGTGCAATTTGATGGACGCACGGCAACCCAAGACAGTTCCTCACCCAATGGTCGGTGCATTGTTCAGGAAATTTCCCCGTCAACATGATCTCATAAGTAGCCAACAAATGATCAAAACACCTGTCTGACACTTTGTAGAATAGTCGGGAAAAAATAGCCCTTCCAAGAGGATGCATGTTTGGGTCATCAAAATCAGTTGGTCGTTTGGAGAGAGACATGTTCATGCTCGCCCTAATTGAATCAATCTGAAGGAGTACTGAATGATGGATCCGTACGATCACTCTGTTAAAGGCCCCTCTGTTGGAACCAATAATATCTTTCAAAACCTTGTGCATCCCTTCAACTCTAAAAAACAGTTAAGTTGGTAAGTTAAGAAAGTACGCCGTTATGATATAATCGTCTTTAACTAAAAAATATCAATATTTACCTGTTTGAAGTCCTCGTAAGGAAATGAAGCTTATGATCTGTCCAAGCCCTCACTATACTTGTCTTGTGAGGATTAAGCCATGTTCTCTCGACGTATCCCACAAGGCCGCTCTTCCAAGATCTCTTCAATTGTTCGAGCCGCAGTTCATAGGTCTCTTCAGTAGCTGAGCAAAATAGTCCCCAACATTGTCCTGAAAAGGCTTCCACTTTAATTTGCCTCTTTAGGATGGTCGAAGCATGTGCCTCAATGTTGTGTTTGATATGCACCCAACACAACAGATGTTGAACTTCGCTCCCGAAAACAGTCTTTATCCCTTTTATCAGCGCGTCTTCGCAATCTGTCATTATAGCCGTTGGCATCACTCCCAAATCTATGAATAATGACTTCAATTGAATCATTATCCATGTGTAATGATAAATCCTTTCCGCTTTAGTGAATGCATACGCGATGTTGAACGTCTTGTGTGTACTGGTGAATCCAACGATCTCTACGAGCGGCATTTCATATCTATTGAAACATTAACATATATCACTACAGAACATATATCATTATCCGAACTAAATATCGACCAAGGTATTGTAGAGACTTACTTGTTTGTCTTGTACGTCGCATCGATAATTACCACGTACGGGTACTTCTTCAACAAACGCAACGACTCTTGGTTAGCAAAGAATAATATTGCAACCTCGCCGTTTGTCGTGTCTCTATGTGGGTGAACTACGTAGTCGTGGTCTCGCAAAAACTTAAGCGACCACTGTGTCACGTTTAGCTCTCCGCGATCTTCGTAATTCACCTTCTGCAAAAAGTTTGCAACTTGTCTCCTTGAAGTAACATTACCAGGGTACTTCTCCCTCAATTTAGAGATAATTTCTTTTAGCGTCTTGCGTCCAGTTCCATCTCCCCACCGCCTAGCACAAAGCTCTTGCTCCTCCGTCATTCGACCCATGAATGCATTCCCATGAAAACTAGCAAGTAGCACATGGTTATGCCGACCTTCTATCACACCTAAAATCCATTTTTCTCCTGCGACCCCGGGAATGTTTTTCTTTCGCACTGCCAGTAGCTGAAATCTACACTCACACTTCTTCGACTTCGACTTTCTAAGCCTAGGAACAGCCAACTCTGGATTCTCTTTGTTCACCTTTGGCCTCCCAGATCTTGGTTTTCCAAATCTATCGCACACAATACTTATTTGGTACGGACTTGAATTACGCGTTACCAAAGCTATCACTAACTCCTTTCCTCTATCTCTCGCACACTCGTACAATTCTTGCGGAGTATCCCAATATTGTGCGGTTCTAAAATAATCCGAATAATCTTTCCCCTATACGTAATTGTAAAGCGACAATTACACTACTACCAAAATAACAAGGCAAAATACGAATCATTACTTTAAACTAATTAGGCTATCATATGAAACTACTTAGGCTATCATATGAAACTAATTAGGTTAGCATATGAAACTAATTAGGCTAGCATATGAAACTAATTAGGTCATCATATGAAACTAATTAGGCTAGCATAACAAACTAATTAGGCTAGCATAAGAAACTAATTAGGCTAGCATATGAAACTAATTACGCTAGCATATGAAACTAATTACGCTACCATATGTTTCAAATTATAACATATTATACTAACCACAAATTCACCACTCGGATCCCAGTCGCCGAATTCTTCGTCTTCTAAGAAACCATCCAACCATTCGTCGTCGTTCGGGTCGTCTTCCTCTTCTTGTGATCCGCTATCCCAATCGTGTTCTTCATCACTATCTTCACAACTTTGATTAATCAACTCTAACATACAAGAGTTTTGATTACGTTTGAGTAGTGCGCAGAAACACGGCGCACAGATTCTCAACCTGTGCGCAGTAGTTAGGCGCACAAGTTGTTACAGACTCTGAAAATTTACGAAAAGTACCCGTAAAACACGTATGCGCATGAGAACTGCGCACAGATACGTGCGCATAAGTTGCGCGCACAGAATCGCGTGCATATATGCCTCGATTCGCGTGCATATAGCCATGGCCTATATATATACTAGAGACGTATCTGCATTGGTTACTCAGATGCAATAATTCACATAATATACATACCTGATCAAGTTTCTTATACATAATATTAGTATGCAAACGACAAACAATTTAATTTCATCACATGGATACTGGTCAATAGACGTTCATGAAAGCCCTACCAAACTTTTTATATTTTTCTCCTTCAATTTCTATCTTAAAAACTTTTTCCGATCCGACCAATTACTTAAAATATTTAACAAACAATACAAATTAAAATATTATAAACGAGCTTTTGGATTCTCGAAATAATTATTTATCATAACAAAAAACTGTAGATCCACCACATGGACCAAAAAAACAAAAAAGTGTAGATTGTCTTCTTCGAAAATTTTACTTACATACGACTATACGGGTACTATAGCTCTAATCTAGTTGGACTAATTTATTGTAGGAATCTATCATATTTTATGTGGATGTTAATTTGTTTGTTTGGAAGCCAATTTGCAAACATACTTAATCTATATTAGGGACTATTATAATACAAAAACGACGACGTATGTGATGATGTACTTCTCCTCTTCCACGGCGTGACGGCGAGTATATAAAGTTCATCCCTAGCCATTCAAGTTCTTTTGCAATCTCCATATTGTGAGGTTTGAATTACTAAATCTCTTCTCCAAACTAAGCTAATTAGTTTTTTTAGTCATTTACTTGTACTTAAGTGTTAGCTGATTCCTTATTCATGTGAAAGTAGGTACTCAATGGCGCCAGAGATGAAGGAGGCGTTGTTGAAGAAGGAGGAGAAGGTGACATACTATGAGAATTGCTCGGGATGTAGAATAGAGAGGCGCAAACAAACTCAAGAATCGGTTCCCTACAAAACTCTCTTTTCTGTATGGATTATCGTCCTCTGTAGTTGTACGTATCTCATCTCTTCGATCTCTTTGTTTTGTCCGTTTGAACACATATGTCCGCCTTCTTGATCTCAATTCAGATGTGCTTAGATCACATTTGTGTGTGTTTTTGCTGTTAATATTATGACTCTTGTGTCCATCTTTTCTGTACATATGTATACGATCTAGAAAGAGCGATTTTAAAATAAAAGTTTGATATTTAGATTATATGTTGAGTTTTACAAATGTGTTCATAAAACCAAAACTCTTGGTTGATGTTTGAACTAATAAAGTATGTTAGCTAACGTAACCTTTTTTAAGAAATGTAGTTCAATGACGTGCCAGATTTGCAATTCAATTAGTCTTATGTGTATTTTAATTGCATGCTTAAATCTAAGGAATGGGTTATCTATATCAATCATCTAATTGACTTTCCTTGCATTTATCTTTGTACAATAAAGTTATGAAAAAGAATGTGAATACATCTTATCAGAATCCGGATCAGGTGAGAATTTTTATTGTACGAATATGTCATTGACATGCACTTTCTTCGGTAATGACCTAAATGTGCATTCATTCGCATATTCGCATAATAATAATTATTCTCACCTGAATCTTTTCTATAGCAATATGTTTGTTGAAACACAAAGTATTTTTTTTTACAATTAATGTATTAATGTAATAATTTATGGTATTTGACATCTGCAGCTCTTCCTATATCATCACTCTTCCCTTTCCTATATTTTATGGTAAGTTGCCTATATACTCCAATCTCCACATCTTGTAACTAGTACTACTTCCATACAGTGCTCACTTTCTCTACTTCATACAGTGCATGTTTGTAAGATGCAGCATCTTTGAGGGTTGATGAAGAAAGTAACTTATCTTATAAATGAATTGTGCTATGAAGAAACATAGAGAATGTTTGGTTACAGAAGTTGATTTTTGCTTCTGTTTACAGATTAGAGACTTTCATATAGCTGAAAGAGAAGAAGATACAAGCTATTATGCTGGTTATGTGGGTGGGTTTTAATAAATTAGTCCAAACAACTCTAATATTAGTAGATATATTTGATATATATATTTTACTTATTAATGTTTTTAATCTTACAGGATCAGCTTTTATGCTTGGCAGAGCCTTAACTTCAGTTTACTGGGGAATAATCGCTGATCGTTACGGTCGTAAGCCCGTGATTATCATAGGCACCATCACTGTGTTAGTATAATAGAAATGATATATTTTAGTATGCACTAAACATTAGGATAAAGGGAATAATAAAATGTCAATGATTTGTGTATTTCTGTTTTTCAGGGTTGTATTCAATACTTTGTTTGGCCTAAGTGTGAACTTCTGGATGGCTATTATCACAAGATTTCTCTTGGGTAGTTTGAATGGGTTGATTGGACCAATTAAGGCATATGCAACTGAAGTTTGCAGAGAAGAACACCAAGCTATTGGCTTGTCAACTGTAATTTTTTGTTCCCATCCTACTTGCTTTTACTCTAGTTATTTGGTTTACTAAATAAGCTAAATATGTCGAATTACTCGTCTTATTATTAACTTATTTTAGAATGGAATATCACTAGTCTGCTACACTTATATGCGTATATGTGCTCGTGTGTGCATGATGCCCTGCTCATCAAGTCACCGGACTGAACAGAAACCGAATAAAATTTGATTCTTTAAATTCATCTTTATTCTCTCTTTTTTCAGATTTCTACATCTTGGAGCATAGGGTTGATAATTGGGCCTGCTCTTGGAGGTTGGCTTGCCCAGGTGAGATGTTTTTTTTTTTGTTTATGAACTTGATCATGTAATCTTCCATCTTGCTAATGTTGAAATATTTGTATTGTTTCAGCCTGCTGAAAAATATCCCAATATATTCTCCAAAGAATCACTATTTGGAAGGTTAAATTTACTGATCCCCTCATACATCATTGAGTCTTTAGAGTTGAAAACTCATATGACATCAAAATTGTGATTTACTCTGCAGATTTCCATATTTCTTACCATGTCTTATCATTTCAATTTTTGCTGTTGGAGTAACTTTCTCCTGTTTCTGGCTTGAGGTAACTTCAGTCTACTCTTCTTTAAGACATGTACAGATCTGTCAAAACATATTTTTATTGTTTATTCACAGACTCTGTGTCACATTCACAATGTGTATGTGAATCATCCTCAATCTTCGTCTAAGCTCTATATTACTTAATCAGAGTTTAACTTTGGTAATGTCACAATTAATCAAAAAATTCAAAATACACTGAATCTGAAGTAGAAGTTTATTATTGCAGGAAACAATGCACACACACCCAAAAACACCAGCACATGATGATTCATATGCATTTCTTGAGGGTGCTGCAAGTTGTCAGTCAAATTCAAAAGAAAGTTTACAAGAGTATGAACAATCATCTTCCAAACAAAGCTTATTCAAGAATTGGCCACTGATGTCAGCTTTACTTACATACTGTATTTATTCATTTCATGATGTGGCTCTTGGAGAGGTAATTTCTATTAATCATTGCTTATTCTTGAAGGAAATCAAAATCAAAATTTTCTTAATTTGTGCCACTAAAAAATGAAAATCATCTTAGAATATTATTCCAGGAACTTAAAAGTTGATAATCTTAAACAGTTATCCGATCCGAATATCCCTAATCCATCGAACCGGATTTCCTATATGATCATATACCTCTTAAACAAAAAAAATTCAAATTTTTTGCAGATTTTCTCATTATGGGCTGTTAGTCCACATAGTTTGGGTGGACTTGGCTATTCAACTAATGATGTTGGTCAAATTCTTTGTATTACTGGTATGTCAATTTTAGTTTTGCACTGAATATAAGCGCAACATGATACGTTTTTTAAAAATAGTTACAACATGATCTTCAAAAGTTATTTTTAGCGGCAACGATTGTAGCGTTTAAGCTCGGTGTGAAACAAAAAAAAATCGCTGGGACAGAGATCCTCGGACCTGTCATTTCTAGCATAAACAGAGCAACATAACTTGATCAAACATTCACAGGTTTTGGCATGTTAGTATCTCAGTTCTTTGCTTATCCAATGATGGACAGAGCATTTGGCCCAGTCATCACAGCTAGAATATGCAGTGTAAGTCAATAATTTATCTTATAGCCCTACCTTATTAATGTAATTAGCACTCAACTAATCAAGATTCCACCAATGCAGATTCTTTCAATACCAGTATTACAAGCCTATCCTTTCATAGGACTTCTCTCCGGGTTAAGCCTATCGGTGCTGCTGAATACCGCGTCTGTGATCAAGAACATTTTCTCTGTACGTCTCGGTTTCTTCTATCTTTCAAATGTTTCAGTTAAGGGTGCGTTTCGATTGCATCTCATAACATCATGCAAGATTTATGGATGCCTATCCAAACAGACCCTTTTTGCAATATAATACATAATCAAGATTTTGATCTAGATTACTTAATCTGATCTTTTTAATCTTCAGATGTCAATTGTCACCAGTATGTTCATCCTGCAAAACAGAGCTGTGGTAAAACCTACAAATTCTCTTCAGTTTTCAACTTTACATCTTTTCCCGCCATATTTTACGTAATCGTTGATTACAGGACCAAGATCAAAGAGGCGCAGCCAACGGCATATCTATGACAGTTATGTCCTTAGCTAAGACTATAGGTCCGGCTTGTGGAGGTGCAGTGTAAGTATAAAATCTTTAGAGCATCCAAATTGGCGTTCTATAATGTTACATCTACAGTCATACTAATGTATAGTTCCTGAATATAATTACAGGCTTTCTTGGGCACAGAAGCGGCGATACGCCTCCTTCCTCCCTGGTAAATCATATATAAGCATATATGTAATGCATTACATAAGTAACACAAAGACCAATGTTTCATTTTTCATACAGCTCACAAATATCTGTTTGTGACACTTTTCAGGTACCCATATGGTGTTCTTCCTGCTCAACGTTACTACACTAATCGGACTCGTATCGACATTCAAGCCATTCCTACGAGTACGCTAGTTCGAGTAGCAGAAGGAAATTCTCACAGAAATTATCCACAAAAATGATGGAGAGATCAATATCAACATTATTCAGTGATTGACCATGCTGTCATTAGTTATATTGATGTCAAAACTCAACATGATAGTAAGTTTTGGCATATATGAATTTCTGGTTATCAGCAGCAAATCTTTCAACTTGGACAATGAAAATCATAATATATCTATCCTCAATTGAAAGAAATACACTATGCTTGAACTTCACTATCATACCTAACCTCATTCCAGTTTCACTCCATAACTAACCTCTGCGCAGTGCATCAGCAGACATACTTAGGGTTCATATGGAATTTTTTTGAGAATGCATTTTTTCTGAGAATCCAACATGCCCTAAATTCTAGAGTCAAAACAAATCATCCATATTCAGAAAATGCAATGATAGATGGATGGCTTGGGTACAAGAGTGAAGAAGTCCAACAATGATCTTAGGGTCTGTTTGTATCGCCCAATTTAATGTATTTTGTTGCATTATATTGCATTTGATATGAGATTTAATGCAAAAAAAGGCATTATTTTTTACATCCAAATAAGCCCTGAAGACTAATCAGAAATCAACCAACACAGCAGAGATTGAGATAATGCTTTTTTTAAACTGCAAAACTTGAAGGTCATTTAATATCAAGTCATGGTTATTTGAAACATCAGAAAGACACAAAGGAAGAACACAACCTAATGGAAGGGGAAAGAAAGATAAAAAAAAATTAAGGAAAATAACTTATTTGAAAGTTGTAACTTGTAAGTACAAAGGAGAACCTCACGTGCGCAAGGAAAATATTGTGAAGTATAAAGCTGCAATTGTAGCAATTATGTGCTCAAGAACAAAGCTCCACAGCCTTCAATGCACACGGGGTTGATAGTTTCAAGAACCTGCTGACGTCTCTCTACATGACATCTACAAAACTCCCGACTAAAAGACCCTTTAGATGTCAGAATGGGGATGAACTCGTTCGTCTCAGCTGATACTTTGGTTCTACAGGCGGTGGTGCGTGTTGTAGAAGCAGCTTCTCCAGCTCCTGCAAATTCATAATGGATCTTATTTAAACACAGACGAAAGAGGATGCGGATTCATACAATTTAAGTTTATGGGTCATTCAGTTTTATATCCAACTATTAGAATAGTATAGAAGCATTAGGGAAAAAAGAGAGGAGAACAATATCACACAAATAAATTTCACTCATATCTCGTGTTTTTCTTTTGTGTTAGAACTCATATCCCGTTTATTACAGAAGCATCAAGTGTTTCTTTTTATGCTAAAAAAGGCTTTGCTTATAAAAAGGAACAATTACTTGTACAGAATATTATATCTGATTAGCATTTTTCAGATATTATAGAGTACCATCACTTCCATTATTTTGGCTCAGCACAAGTGCTCAAATTGACTGGTAATCAGAATCTTTAATAGCATTGAAATGGAAACTCGGTATAAATTTAAAATCCACATAAATCAAAGTGCTTTAAACATGTGAAGTTAACACAATTAAGCATCTAGCAACAACACAGTCATGTGACCAACAGCAAATTAAAAAAAGCGAAATCAATAACAGCACCTTCCGTTTCTTAAGCAGTGCATTCTCTTCTTCTAAGTTCAAAACTTTCTGCTCCAACTCAGTTGTGTAAGCCTGTCACATTATTTTCCATCAGAACAACTCAACAAGATTACAAAACAGTAATACAAAAAAAATTATAATCCCAGAAAACAAGTCAGACTCACTTGTTTCCTCGCGCGGGACCGAGCAGCAGATTCCCTGTTCTTAATCATCCTCTTTTGCCTCCTTTCAACTGTCTTGTCAACTGGATCCTCAGGAGGATTCCTCTTCCTACCAGATACTTGTGTATCCCCTAAAGATCCCATTATTGGAATCTGATTCTCAGCAAATGAACAATCCATAACTGCTGTGTTTGTCATAGGAAAGTGCTGAGAAATTGGCTGGCCCGGGATATAAACGCCCATCATATTCTGTGGATGCTGAAACTGTGGTTGCTGATACTGCATCCACTGACCCTGAAAAGGAAACTGCTGACCAGAGTTTCGTTCAACAGTAGCCTCATTTTCATTACTCCTTTTTTCCAAAGACCCATCAGCCACAACTCCAGCCTTAACCAAAAAGTCCTCTAGTGTCATTTCACCTAAAGTTGTCTGCTTATCTCCTACCATTTTCTCAACATCCCTACTTTGGTCCTGTTGAATATCTCTCCAAACCTCATCCACCGTCTTTTTGCTAAGGACCCCTGTAAGCGACATACTTGCCTGACGTTGTAAGCCAGATTGGTTTTCTGGTCCTGTATTATCATCATCATCTGAATCAACAATGTGATTCAACTCCGCTGTCCACACGCTTTTGAGTAGCTCATCAAGGTTCATACTACTTAAAGGTTTTCCTAAATCACCCAGCTGATTCTGAACTTCATCTAGTGTGAGACTATACAACGAATTCTGTCGTGTTAATGATTGCAACTGGGATTGTTTGCCAGCTCCATTACCATTATCAACACCTTGAGTACCCATTGTCTGAACTCCCATCAAAAAACTCCTTTGAAAATTATATTATATTATCATCCAAGGCAATTGTCAAACCCAAAACAAGATCATGCAGTAAAGCAACTCAATCCCATTGCTTATAACCCTTAATTAGACTTGCTATGCCCTTGATGTAAAATACATATAATTGGGAGAAATCCCTGCTCATGAAATCAAACAAAAAAACATCAGTTAAATTAGCCCCAAATTACACATAACCATTAACCAATTTTGGAAGAAAAATCGATGACAGAACAATCACACTTCCAGATGTCAATAACTTCGCATACAAGGATTTCGGGAAGATCATATAACATCCATGCAAGAAGTACTATACACATGCAAGCCCAATTTCAGCATTCAATCGATATTGAGCATTCAATAATACTAAATTACTAATCATTAACAGTAGTTACCCTCCCCCAGTCAAAAAACCCAGAAATTGGAATAAAATTGAATCAAGAAATAACCAATAAAAATTGGGGAAAATAAAATTGTTAAGGGTAGCTGAATTCAGTGGACTATGAGGTAGAAAAGGATGAATTCCATCAAAACCCAGATCGACAAGGCCAATTCACCGCCAGATTGAGAAATTATAAGAAATGGTAACGGCATTTAGGTGAGTGATCAGGTGAATGTGAACAAATCCGAAAGTGTGGGATATTATTACAACAAGTTGAAACCCACTTTCCAGGAATCCGAGGATGAAGAAACCCACATGTGCAAATTGAAATTCGTCTTCAAATTAGACAAATTAAGGTGTATGAATCAGATAAGAAATGGCAGCTTAAAAGGAGTGAGGAAGAAGAAGAAATACTCACCTAAGGAAGCGAGAGAGAAATTTTGATTCGTCAGTAGGTTTGTTGTGCCACGCTCGTGAGAGAGAAGAGGGATGAAGAACAAACAACTGAACCAATATGCAGAGTTTTTTCTTTTTCTTTTATTATTGTATTATTATTATCTTATCTATATGAAGATTGGCTATCCAATGTCAAAATTGAATGAAATTGGTACCTCATAAACGTTGCTCCCTCTATTGATAAATTTAGGATTTAAGTAAATAAATTTACATCAACCATTTTTTCTAATTTAAAAAGATGTCCAAAAGATCAAAACGAAGCGTTTTGCTATAAAATTAAACACCCTCCTTTTTTTTCTTTCATTAAATCTGTAGTAAAACTGTACAACGGTTAAAATTTTCCAAACTAGAGATTCAATTGTTTTAAATTTTTAAGTAAAAATGTGATATTCTGATTATACTCCTCTGGTTTAGTATCATATAAGTAGTTAGCTTTTTAATATATATTTTTAAAATTCAATTTACACAACGGTAATTAATTACTAAGTAATTAATAGAATTACATGAAGTTGGTTTGATTTTATTTTTCATGTAATATAACGTAAGTCATTTTAGCCTTTTAATTTTATACACAAACTAGACTAGGTCTCGCGCCATGCGCGGGTTTATATAACTCGATATAGTGAATTAGTAGTAAGGAGTATTATGTAATATAAAATTTTATATGAAAATAAGTTTATATCTTAAAATGATATTGATATATAATTAAGTTTTTACATTTTAAATATAATAAACAACGAATATACATGAATTTTTAATACCAAAAATCTTATTTGATCAAATTATCATGGGTCAATTTTTAACAAATTTAAATAAATTGATTTCAACATATATAAAAATATATAATTGAAAACACTACAATAACACAAAAATATAATTATTTCTCTTATTTATTAAGAAATCAATCTTTTTGTGATACGTCATATCATAAAAATAAAATATATATTTGTAAAATAAAATAATAGGATATTGGGAGGTCAAAATCTAGAAAATTAATACATAAAAATCTTTTTGTAATCTGAAAGAT
Source organism: Oxyria digyna (assembly GCA_029168935.1). Taxonomy (NCBI): domain Eukaryota; kingdom Viridiplantae; phylum Streptophyta; class Magnoliopsida; order Caryophyllales; family Polygonaceae; genus Oxyria; species Oxyria digyna. The sequence continues at coordinate 45,521,530 of JAPVLV010000009.1, forward strand.
CTTAAGCAATCTTTTTGTAATATTTTTGCACACGATTTTCCAAATTTAATTAAAAAATTTTGAGAAAATTACAATAAATTATAAAAAATCGTGACCAATGAAATGACGACAGGTGGATGACTTGAATGAAGAGTATGCCACGTGACATAGCTAGAATTGAAGAAATGTAATTTGCTTTAATAGTTATATAGAGATTTTTTCTATTTTATTCTTAAATTTTGGTAAGAAAAGTAAGAGGTGTGTTAAACAGAGAAATATGATTATTAAAAATGTAAGGAAACTAAATGTAATTGTTACATACAGAGTTTTTATATTTTAATATCTATCAAACCCACTAAATATCGGTAATATTAGAGAAAAAGAATAACTTTTATATGATATTTTTATGTACAAGATATTTATTTGATACAAGAATAAAAAGTAGATTATTATTGATTTTACCACAAATAAATTAAATTAATTTAAAATTTAAATGTGGGTTAATATTATATTGAATATGTTTAAATCAAATTGATAATACTCAAGAAAAAGAGAACATAATTTATAATCTTAATTCTAATACGAGCCCCCACGATAGAAATTTTCTAGATCCGCCAGTGCCGATAACCCCCAATTCCTCGATCCCCACTCTCCCTTTCAAATTCACCGATCAACCTCAATTTTGACTGTGGTAATTTTCTTTTTACATAGATGACAGTGAATGATGTCTACTTGTCTTTTCCCCCCCTCGCGCACATACTTGACCGTATGATTGTGGGGAAAAATCCCGCACTCGGAAAATTTTAACTGGCACCCCAAACCTCTTTTTTAAAACCCGGTTCAGTTTTGGGCGCATTCTAAAACTAGATCGAATTTTTGAGCATTTTAAAGGCAATAATAAAAAGAAATTTCATGGCAATCACTCTTGTACACATGAAATTCAATACCTTAACATCACTCAATGTTGTATGTTTTCATTGACTTTTTTTTTCATGACCTCTTGTAATTAAGATTAGTCAAATTAATTTGAGTTTCTGATTTCAAAAACTGAATTATGTGCTATCAGTTTGTGTTTTCAGATCAAATATAAATATAAAATGCAAAGAAAGATGTTTGGACAAGAAGGTTGTGATCACATGAGATGGGCTGCTAACATTGTTGTTGGATTAGATATTGGTGTTCCATGGTTAATGTGCAAGGAAGATGACTCTCTTGATCCCGTTATAAGTTACAGTGTTCTTGTTGACAATCTTAATTCTTTTCAAAATAAATTTTTTAATAGTTAATGATCTTATTGTGACAGATTAATATACTTGCAACGACTTTTACTGTTATGTGTTTACTAAAACAGATCTTACAAACCTCTCATGTGGACAGAGGTTTGGAGTGGATGATATGATTTTGCAGTAATTGACTTTATCATTAGATTAATAAAGTAAAAAGTAAAAAGCCAGATCAATAACTTTTTTCAAAGGTACACATGAAGGCTTTAGTAAATTATACTCCCTCCGTCCCAAAATATGAGTCCCATTTTCCTTTTTGGGCGTCCCGAAATGTTAGTCCTATTTCTATTTTTGTCCATAAACTTCTTCCAATTATACCCTTACTCATATTATTTTAATATTTTACATTCATCATTTCCAATGCATTTATGTACTTTTCATTTGTAAACTCTTCTCCCATTGGTTAATGAATTATTTTAATATTTTACATTCATCATTTACAATGCACTTATGTACGTTAAAGCATTTGCCTTAATCCAAGATATTTTTGTACAATGAGACTCATATTTTGGGACGGATGGAGTATATATATATACAAATAATATGCAGGTTTATAGAGTTTAGAGGACCGACTTACCAAAGAATCTAAATTCCCTATATTCAATTCATGTATCATGTGTCTTTGTAAAAGGATTTAACTTTTGCAATTACTAAATTTATACAAAGAGGGAGATCTGTTGTGAAGTATATGGTATGCATTTTTTCCTCTTTCAATTTCTTTGTGCTTGAAGTGTTTACTTTTTAATTATCCTAAACTACATTTTTCGTCATTAGTACCAAACTTTGAGCCCTTATCAGAGGCCGTTTGCAAACAAGACTTCAACAAAAATTTAGCATATAGAGCATTGAAGAAATTGCATACGCAAATAACATATATTTAAAAACTTATGTCCTGTACATTACAAGAATATTAAAAATCATATTTTTAAAAACTTATGTCCCGTATATTACAATAATATTACAAAATGATATAACAATTTGGCGAATTGAGAGAAGAGGTACAAATCATCAAACTCATTTGATTATATGATATAATATCATTTCAATATGTATTATGAAACATTTAAGAAATTATAATTACGCAAGACCCGTACGCGGGTTTCAGTCTGTTGATTTAAGCCCTAATAAAATAGGAACACCAATACACGAGCTAATTGTTTGGCAAAAAAAAAGCACCCGAGCTAATTAGGTAATGTGATGATTTTAAAGGGAGAGACGAATTCATAGGTAGTTGTGTGTCAATTGCTAAAATGATTAATCAAACATTCAGGAAAAACATAATCACTAATTAAACTTTATTTTTTTTCTTTTTGATAGAACAAAGATTAGAGACTGCTTTGTCGAGGTTAGATTGTATATCATAAAGGGTTGTGAATATGATTAGCCCAATCTAATTTTAGGACGCCTATTAAACAACGTTAAATCATATTAAAAACTGTAATTTCCCCGAGTGTAGCGCGGAGGCCCGTTTCTAGTTATTATATAATAACAAAACGACCTTTACAAGCTATTTCATCATTTAATAATTTTTATTTTTGAGGCAAGTACGTAATAGAAAGTGTTTTTTTGATAGGCATTGCTAAAAGTCTTGTTATGTCTTTTGTTAGAATAATAATTTAAAAATTCGAACCGGATTTAAAGGAATTCACAAGAGAAAACAACAAAATTGTAATAATAAATAAATAAAAATAATATATTGATGTGGAGATAAGTCGTTATTGCCGAACTAGACATCAAACCCCGAACAGTAGTTTGAACAAAGAAGATAGGCGGAATTAGAATGAGATGAAAGAGGATAAATCGAAGGATAAACCAATTGAAATCAAATCAAACAACGATAAAACCCTTGAACTTAGGAACAAGAATCTTACCGAATGATGAAGAAACCTTAATGGATTACAACCAAACACAATGACTATGGTAGGCTAATGCACATGGAGGATGCTCTATGGAGCCTTTATAACACCAACCATTTAGTGGAGATTGACATGAACAAGAACAACTAGGTGAGTTCAACAACAATGCACACGTGCAATCGTCTTACAAAGCTCTCTCTTTCGGGAAGCAGAAACTAAAAGTCTGTATTCAATAAATAAAGTATGAAAACCTAAATCATTAACTAGGGCAAACCTTATATAGGGTTCATAAGATTGTCAAATAAAAGAAATAAACTAATTTAAAGCATTTCCTAAAATAGCAAAAACGACTTAAATGAAATCATCCCCAAAACAACTAAAAACGGACAATAGTAGAAGGTTTTGAAGATTAGGTCACAGAATAACAGTGAGCATTATAATATATAAAATCATTCAAATATGGAGCAGGATTAAAAGGTCTTGAAGATCTTCTGACAATAGTAGAAGGAGCAGTCAAGGAAGGATCTGTTGAGCATGATTGTAGCCCTGGAGGCTCTGAATGAGGTAAATCTGTAATAATCTCTGGAGCAAGATATTCCTCATAAAAAATACTAGCATGGACATAATCATAAGATGGAAATATAGAACCCTCGGTAGGAATACCATTGTAAAGAGGCATAATGTTTTCAAAGAAAACAACATCTCTCGTTAATATAATCTCCTTTGTCTCAAGGTTCAGTTGCTTATATGCCTTTGTGTTCGCTGAATAACCAAGCATGATGCATTTGACTGCTCTAGGCATGAATTTATGTCTGCCAACTTGACTTGTGGTTACAAAAGCTGAACAACCAAAAGTCCTTAAATGATCTAGTCTAGGAGGTTTAGCAAAAAAGAATTTCATAAGGAGATTTGCCTTGCAAGACTGGAGATGGATATTTGTTGATAAGATATGCAGCAACAAGTACTGAATCACCCCAATATTCAATATGTAAGCATGCTTGAAACATTAGAGCTCGTGCAACCTCTAACAAGTGCCTATGTTTTCTTTCTACAACCCCATTTTGCTCAGGAGAATAGGCACATGAAGTCTGATGTTGTATTCCTTTCTCCAAGAAGAACTCGGAATTGGCTTTGCTACTCCCAAGCTCGTAGACATTATCAAATCTTACAGTTTTAACAGTTGCACCAAACTGAGTATACACTAAAGCAATGAAAGACTTTAAAGCTGAAAAAGCATAAGCTTTATCTCTTAACAAATGGATCCAAGTAATTATAGAGAAGTCATCAACAATTGTTAAGAAATACTTGAAGCCATCACGAGTAAATTGCTTAAAAGGCCCCCATATGTGTATATGAATCATCTCAAAGCAAGAAAAGGTAGAAATTAGTGCTATTAGCAAAAGGGAGCCTATGTTCCCTAGCTTGTGCACAAATATTACATGGAGGAATTTCATCCTTATTGAAAGATATATCACATATCAATTTCATTTTGTAATATGACAAATGACCTAATCTTTGATGCAACATTTGAAAGTCAAAGATATTCTTAGCAGCAAGCATAGCATGAGAACTTGCATTTGGCTGAATGCCATTCAATTGTTTGAGGAGATATAGCCCTTTGGTCTCTTTACCAAGGATTAGAAGCCTGCTCATTTTGAGGCCCTACAAAGCACAATATTCATCAGTGAAAACAGCTTGACATCTCAACTGTTTAACTAACTTTTGCACAAGCAACAAATTGTGTTTGAAGATGGATATGTACAAAATATCAACAATAGTAATCTTTGTGGTTATCTGAACTCTCCCAACAATAGAAACAGAGACAAATTGACCATTAGGAAGACTGACAATACTAGGGCAAGAAAGAGTTTTATGACCTAGAAAATAGCTCATGTCATGACACATATGATTCGAAGCTCCATAATCTATAATCCAAACTCTGTTATGCAAAGATTTCCCAAAACTAGCAATTGAGAAAGAGTTTATACCAGCAGAGGCACTGAATGATTAAGAAACATTAGCATAAGTGGATGCACCAGACATCTGAAGTAAGGATCTCAGCTGAGCAAATTCTGAAGCAGTAAAACCAATGTTGCTAGTAGGAGGAGGTTGATTAGGTGAAGCTTCATTGGATGAACTAGCTTTACTGTTGTTTGAGGGAGGAACTCAATCTTTGCTTGGATAGACAATTATTTTGAAGCATTTATCAACCAAGTGTCCAGGCTTCTTGCAAAGAGAATAAAACTTGGGATTCTTGCCTTTATAGTTGGATCTTTGTGCATTGAAAGCAATCGCATCTGGAGCCATGGTTTACATAGGCTTGATATCTCTCTGCTGCTCTTCTCGAATCAACATAGAATAAGCTTAATCAACATCTGGACAAGGAGTCTTCAGAAGAATGATGCCTCTGACACTTGCATAGGATTCATGTAATCCCATCAAGAACGGATAAAGACGTGCTCCTCATCATATGCTCTCATAGAAGGTGCAGTAAGACAAGAACAAGAAAGAATAATCCTGATCGAGTCAAGTTCTTCCCAAAGCTTAGTAATTCTTGTGAAGTAAGTAGTGATGCCATCATTCCCTTGAGAAACAGGATTCAATTCCTTTTGAATTGTGAATTTTTGGATTCCATTAGTGCGACCATATCGCGAATTCAACTGATTCCAAATTGTAGATGCAGTAGAGCTGAAAGTCACACTATCAACAATATTATTTTCTAAAGAAGAAATTAGCCAAGAAATGACTAGATTGTTGCAACGATCCCACAACGCTAAACGGTTTGGATCAATTACAGAAGATCTTGGAGACGAGCCGTCGACAAAAGCGATCTTGTTCTTCACACTAAGCGTGAACAAAACAGCCCGCTTCCATGAGAGGAATCCTTTGCCGTTGAATTTCTGCAATGGATCACCGAGATCGACAACTGGAGGATCCGACATTTTGCAGAAAACCTAGAATTTGGGGATAAACTACAGGAAGAAGACAATCGATCGAATTTGTAATCGATCGAGAATAAGAAGATGAAATCGATCAAGAAAAGATTGAGATCATAAGTGCGGAAATGAAGGATCGATCGTTGGAGCGTCTGATGCCATGTTTGTGTATGAGAAATTTGAGTAACAAAATGGGAGAGAATGAAGAACACTATGTATTCAATACATAGTGAAGCAATACAATGTATTGCTTAACTGAATTGATCATTACAACAGATTATAAGAAGACTTATATACTGCCTTATTACAACCAATATGAGATATTTACAAATATGTCCTATAACTCCAACATTGAGTATATTATTTCGAAATGTGATAAAGTTATCATTATCAATTTATTAGGAAAACTTGGGAGGTGCCTTGGGAAATTCGACCTTATATCCTATATACTCAAAATATTGCCTCGTCTTGTAGCAACTGTAAAGTTTCTCACTGGCTAATAAGGATATCAACATTTCAAGATTTAATTATAGTCTTATCCAAGACTCTTTGGATGTTGAACTTGTAAATTTACGTAGAGAGTTTTAGTGTATAATTTCTCGACTTTTATGTTAAAAGAGTTTTTAAAATCACTCATTGTGATGATTTAAGCGTTAACTTTTATTTTGGCACGTAAAAAGAACATTAGATGTCCTTTATATTATTGTTCTAGTTCTAAAATGCTTACTATAAACTTAGGCTCCGTTCGGCAGAGCTTATGTTGCACATTACGGAGCTTAAATTTTTATTACATCTAGTTATTAAGTGTTCGGTAAAAAAACATTCATCTAGCTTAACAAGCTTAATGTAGATTAAAATAGCTTAATTTGTTAATGTTACACCCCCTAGATTAATGGAGCTTAACAAGCTTAATTTTATTTTTAATCCACTATTACCCTTTATCAATAAAGATTTAAAAAATTAATTGTATCCTTTTTTCGTAAGTTTACTATTATTATTATAAATTTAGCTAGAAGTACCGAACATTCAAGTAGCTTTTTAAACAACATTTTCATCTTCAACTTCAGTCATTCAATCAGCTTCAGCTCCAGTTTTAGCTACTTATCCAGCTTCATCTACTATTTCAGCTCAATATACCGAACGAAGCCTTATTCTCATTTAAGCTCTGAAGATGCAGAATTCTTATTATATACTCCCTTCGTCCCTTTTTGTTTGTCCACAAGTACGATTTTCGCGTGAATTAAGGAATTGTAGGAATATAATGATTATAAAAGAGAGAAAAGTATAAAGTGAATGGTTAGAGGAGAGAGATAGAGAGAAAGAGTAGATAAGATTGGAATTTGGGAGAGAGAAAAAGTGAAAAATATGGTAATTATAGGTTGATAGTAGAGATAAAATTGGTAGAATAAAGTGATATAAATGAAATAGTGGACAAATAAAAGAGAACATCCAAAAAGAAAGAGTGGACAAACAAATAAGAAAAAAAGGAATGGACAAACAAATAGGAAAAGAAGGAGAAGCACTAAACATCGTAAAGTAACTCAAAACGAGTTAGATGGTTATAGAGTAACAGATCACTTGTGAAATAAATTTAAATTAAAAAATTGGATGGTTTATATAATTATTTTCAATCGGGTTTTTTTTGTGAAATTTCTAAAAATTTATGGGTGGTATTGAAAGATAATGAGACAAAGTATTGGGCCTAGTATAGTCCATGGGCCCATAGGCCCAGCCCTCTTTAATGTAAATTGTTAACATTATGAGTCCTTGACATCAGCTTTCATTCTCTACGCGTTTTGCACTATTGAAAAATCCCCATCACTCTCCCAAGAAAAGAAAGTGACCTTATGTTTGAATTATGAAATATTAGATAAATAAATACAAGTTTGCAATTTTTGTAGAGTAGTTTATATAAACGTGATGTACGTTGGCTGATTGCTGATTTCCCCACTTTGAGCCAAGATAAAAAACCTATTTGATTTTGGTGTATATATGCTCTCTAAAAGCCATTTAAGTTAAGTGGTTGCTTATAAGACATACGGGTTTTTTAATGTCATTTATAATGATATTATTTTATATTTTTTTATAAAATATAAAATAATATCATTATAATGCCAAATAATATTATTGGGATTAACATCCAAATGAATTTGAAAAGGAAAAGTTTAATGTGATAATGATTTTTATCCTACGAATTACGAAGACATGCACATCCTTCTATAGATCACATGAACATTTCTTTAAATTTACATGTACATTTGCGAATGTGTGCATATCTTTGAAAATATATGAAAAATACATGCAAATGTTGTGTGTGTATATATGAATATAGCAAAAAGGTGGATAAAAATGATCTCACCGGATCCAACTCCATCTGCAAATGGGTTTAACATTTATAACATACTTCGGTGCATATAAAATGTAGAGTTTCTACATGGTGTAGATACGAAATTTTTACGGTTTACATAGTAAATGACTAATTATACGTGATAACATCATTAACTAGCAAAGAAAAAAGCACAAAGTGGGTCAAGCAATAAGTATGCACAAAGTGAAACTCTTGCAAATCCTAATATGGACCCCAAAAGCCCTTAATTTGTTGGCATTTGGTTTGATCCCTCTACCTTTTTCTTTCTTATGTGACCATGCATAATTATAAAATTCATACAAAGCAACATTAATATATATAGCTTGGTTGGCATGATTAGATTAGAACAATTCATGGATTATACTAGTTATATATGCAGGTGTAATCTTTGACATATTGCATTCATGCCATGCATGTGCAATCGAGAACGTGCTTTTGGATAAAAAGACATCACTTCCTCATTAAATGGAGATCTAACCAACTCAAACCATCAATATTATTTTTCCAAAACCTTTTATTATTAATAATTTATAACTCAATTATGAATTACATAAAATTGAACGGAAGCCGAGAAACAAGTTGCGCTCCCACATCTTTCTGAATACAAAAACTCAATCTGTGAAAAATAAATGTATCATTTCTAGCATTTTTAGAGTGTCTAATAGAAAGGGTCTTGATACGTGAAAGTGTGTTCAATGCTTCTTTGTCCAACTCTCCAAAGGTGGAGAAAGCAAATGGGATGAACTTGTATCCATTCTCCTCACATTTAGATGCATACTTCTTTTTCTTCTTCTCCACCGCATTGTGCAAAGCCACACTAGGAGCCCATGAACCCACACTCATGCCAGCAAAGGGAGAGATACTAGTCACATCCAAACAAACATCCTTACCCTGAAACCAATTAAACAGTAAAAGGTCTGCAGGCCTAAGATCTTTCCCAACATCTGAAAGAAACCCCATGGGAGCCTCCTTGCGTACTGCGATCCCAACTTTGGAGCAAATATCAATAAGGATGTCACGCACCAAATTATGTTTGAACTTCACACCCACCTCACTAGAACAATGAACAACGTGATCTCCCCAACAGTCCATCTTGGGGGCATTGCAACTAGGGCAAAGACTACCTTCAGAGAACAAAGGTATAGTGAGTCTGTAGCACAACACAGAACGGAATTGGCGGTGGTTCATCCGCTGCCCCAAGCTATCAATAGGAATATTAAACAGATAATCTTGCGCATGTGGGGGCACGAATAGAACTAAGAACAACAACCTGCCTTGGACTAAGCATGAATATGGGAACGAGATTTTTCTCAATAACACCAAAGTAACACTCTGCCAGGGTTTTCATCATTTGGGGGGCAGCTGTACCGGTAGTGAGAGAGAGAGAGAGCATCAACGTTGCAAAAGGCATTGAAATCATCAAGAGCATGCTGAAAAGAAGAGCCAGAAGAGACAATACCCGTGTTGACCAGAATCTTGGCCTGCAATGAACTCGTTTGGAGGCGAGAAGAAAGAAAAGCATAGCGCATTATATCCTCTGCAGATAAGATACAAAGACCGCCCAACTTAATTGGGAGAGTGGCAAGCCGCCATTGCCAATCCCCAAAGCCCGACCCTGAAGCAGTGACAATCTTCTCCAAGGAGATGTGCAAAGCTTGATCAAAATGAGCTTGAACATCCAAGAAAGATAAGGGAGAACAAGTTCTCAAAGCATAAGACAGTTTAGCAACCCCGACACAGTTACGAAGTAGGAGAAGCTCACACTGGGGATCATTAAGTCTGTTGACCGCCTCCATTAGCTCAATGGTTTTGGAGACCCTTTTCAAAGCTAGATCACGACAGAAACCCACGTCCAAACTGACGGAACCACCAAGAAGTTTAACATCATCGTGGGGCGAGAGATATTTTCTAGAAAACCCCCCTACATCCTGCTTCTAGGGTCCTCAATGGGCCAGAAAAGTTATGTCTTGTCTACATTTAGGAACAAGCCACGAGATGGACCATCAACCTTGATGATATCCAGCGCCTTGGCGACCATAAGGGTGTCACCCACGATAGTACCATCATCAAGGTACCAAGCCTGAAGGGCGAGCTCACAAACACGATTAATGGTCTGAACCAAAGGATGCAAAGTCAGGGCAAACAACAGAGGATCCAAGGGATCACCTCCTTGACAAGACCATAGGATAGCATCATCATAATAGAGTCTAGCGGGTTGAGAATAGCAAAACTCAACCCACAGAGCAATAAATGGGCATTGCATCCTTGTTTCCTGAAGCATAACAGTCCCGTCGACAAGGTTGAAAGCATTCTTAAAATCCACCAATATCATAGAAAGCCCAGTCACTCCCCCCTTAGATTCAATGAGTTTGTTCACGGAATGCAGAACAACTTCACAGCCCCCAGGAACACCCACACCAAACTGAAAATCTTGCAGGTAATTATTCATTGTATTTCCAACAGAAGAAGAAGCGACCTTGGATACAAGCCTCCTTCACACCGTGCCAATAGCAATAGGGCGTATACCACCCTCTGGCTTAGCCAAGGGTGTCAAAGGAGCACTAGCAATAAACTCCCCTAACTGGGAAGGGCACTTTCCACTGAGGAACAGGTTGACAACCCCAGTGATGGAACCCAACAAGTCATCGGCAACAGCAGAATCAGCACCACCCAACATATCAACAAAATGTTGGGCACGAAGCCCGTCACGGCCGCACGAAGTACCTTTGGGGAAACTGTGATCCTACCAAACACCACATCTTTAGGGACAAAAAGTGCATCCCCTCCAAGTACAGAAGAAGGAAGGATAGGAGAGGGGGCATGAGGGTGTTTGGACTCCAAGTCACAAAGCGTATCAGATTTAGACGTAGCAACACCAGATGACGTAAGCACCTTAATAGCCGCGAAAAAATGCCCATCTCCCATCTTCCGTTTGCATTGAAAAATGTTAACCTCTTCCGGACTTTTCGGTTTCATCCCACCACTGGATAAAGGGGTTGCCTCAGACAAACGATCCAACACCAAACGAAGCCTATCCCCTGGGTCTCTCCAACGAAGAATGGCGCGAGAAATACAATCAAACTGGCATCGTCCTCTCTCACCTGAATGTCGTTGAGCCCTGTTCTTAGGCACAAACGTAGTCAAAATGCAACCAAGCAAGACAAGGAGTTGCACCCAAGCGGACAGATCACTCGGACCCGCCAAAACCTTGTCAAGATCACTAAGGAAAACTCTAGCAAACCCAAGCCGCAACTTAGGGGGAACGCATTTCACTGTCTGCAGCTTCCTTGAAAAAATACGACTAAGAAGATTGATATCAAAACAAGAGGAATCATCCCCAGGCAAGGACAACTGAGAAAGAACAACATGAGGACTAACAGACTCATCAACCGCATCATCAACCACCAACAAAACAGGTTTAGGAGGCACGAGGATCCCATGGATTGCAATATCACCAAAACAAGGAGCAAGAATCACAACACCATTAGCATGTTTACAATTATTACCGAAAGTGTGAGTGCAAAAACATTCCCCACAAAGCCAGATGCCAGCCTGATGAAGCACAGAGTCCAAAGCAGAAAATAAACAATAACCCCTCTCAATACGAGCTTTGTGAGAACTCTTCAAGTCAACGCTTTTAAAATGACGAGAACCCAAGTGGGAAATAAAATATTTTGTGGTAAGCCCTCTACCACTCCCACTATTGCATCCATCACAGCCTCGCATGGGGCAAGAAATCCGAACAACAGCCTGATCACTCATGATGGGCAAAACCGAGGCAGAAAGACAGAATGAGCAAGACCACACACAAAGAACAAAAACAGAGGCTGCCCAAAAGCAATCAAAACAAAGCAATAAAAAAAAAGTAAGACTGTCAAGTTATGCAAAATGCCAAAAAAGACTGCAGAGAACAAAACCAACATAGACCCGTGCCAAAGGAAGATCAACAAATAGGAAGCAATGCAGCAAAACAATTCATCTTCCTCGGTGATTCAATTGCAGTAGACTTCATCTAGGGTCTCTTACATCGTCTTCTCCCACACGCAGAGCACCAGACTGCATAACTATATATACACACACTCCTCATAAGCCCAGATTTCCTCAAATCCTAATCGAGACATGAAAACACTTGCCCGTATTCTGCAAGAAACCGAATCCGGATCCAAAGGCGGCCTAAATGAAATTCAAACATTTACTCAGACCATTAGATTGTAATGATGTGCGATTTCAAAACTAATCTCAACCAAAAACACATCTTTATTCCTTAATCTATGGCTATTAGATATTCTTACCCAACTCATCATAATTCATAACAAGGCAAATACACATGCAACTCTTTTTTTTCTTTTAATACAAGGCAAATAGAAGAAATCATGACATCCCTAAGTTATCACAACGGATGATAGTATTCCTCCGTCCCATAATATTCTTCTCATTTCGTCAAGACACGTTTGTCGATGTATCTTTTATATCCTTAATATCTATAATTGTATGTTAATACAAATAATTAAAATTTGATATTATTGAAGTATTCATTAATACGAATCAAACAAGACTCCACATGACTATATATTTTTCTATATATTAAGATAAAACGAGATGATTTTCAACTCTGAATAGTGTACACTATTCAAAATGGGAAGAACAATATGAGACGGAGGAAGTACATATATCATCCTAAACCGGAAAAGCCGGTAGAATTGATGCATAATACTTATAGTGATACGAGGATACTATCTAGATTAACATCTTTCGTTGCTAGCGGTTAAAGATCTACACATTCTGAAAAAGTCGGAGCAAAATATCCACCTAGTTCTTTAGGGAAAAACTCGTAGCCGATATCAGAGATAAGTTGTAGGAAACGAGACGTTGTTAATACGACCATGTGCAGAGAAGGGGACTCGACACCCCAGTGCGTGTGTGCGAGATACTTCCTCCGTCCCATAATGTTGTTCCTGTTTGCTTTTGGCACATTCGCCGATGCACTTTTTGCGCCGTTTATATCTCTAATTAGACGTTATCGAAAAATTATGAAATTTTGATATTATGAAAGTACTCATCGATACGAATCAAATAAGATCTCATATGACTATGTTTGTTCTTATATATTTGATATAATCTTGCAAATTGTATAAAATTGTTAATAGTGTAAAAATTAGAAACAGGAACATCATTATGGGACGCAGGGAGTATTAGACTTTGACGATTTCAGAGAGTTAGAGGTCGAGCAAAGAAGGGCTGAGCAAAAGTGATAAAGAATGATTTAGCACACCTAGCGATACCAGCGATACCAGATAGTATAACACAAGAACAAGTGAAAGGATAAAATCAAAGTGGTGGAACAATAGAGACCGATATGTGGAGTGTCCAACCGTTAGCTCAAGTTAGAGATTACTTTTGGACCCTCACCTTAAATTTTCGGTGTCTTATCTAGGACCATTGATTAATGTTACCATGTGTCTTTCTTCTTTCTGTTTTAGAGTTACGTCTTGAGCTTTGTCGGTTCACATCCTCTCGGCGGACTGTCGGGGGACGGATTGTCCACATCTCGTCCCCAAGCAGTGCTTCGGCGTGAATAAATTAGGTTGATTGTTATTGTTAGAAATAAATTGGTTCGATTGTTGTTGTCGTGTTCTTTAGCTCAATAAGTTTGCCCTTAGAAGGTACTTTCAACTAATATAAATTACCTCTCATCATTGCAAGATAATGGATAAAACTACACCCTAAGCTGTAATCCAAACACATCTTTCGTAAATGGCCAATTTACCCTTCTTCACATAAGTTGCATCATTGAGAGATTAGGAGCAGAAATAGTTGCCAACTCTACCCTTTGTCACTTGGCACTGAAACTACGGAGTTGTACGAAGTGGGGAAAGAACATGGCCTTAATTTCTACAGCTCACTACAACAACAACACTACACCAAACAAATTGACCATCTCATCTAATCAAACCCCCCTGTTTTCACCCTTAATCATTTGTTCTTGCAGGCCACACCACACCTCTTCCCCTAATTTCCTGCTGCTTATATATGAATATGATCATCCACCTCTCATTCACCAATTTCACAACAATATCTAAACACACCCACAAAAATACTTTATTTTATAAAACCCCCCATAAATGTATAAACCTAGAACACCATCTTCACTCTTCTTCTGCACATTTCAGTAGATCCCTAAAAAGATTTGATCTTTAACCCTAATTTCCATCTTCAAACTAATCTTTCTCCCAATTGGTGATTTGGGTATTTTTTTATTTTTAACAATTTCGTAAGGAAAGTGAAAATGAAACACAACACGACCCCTTCTTCGCACGTAAGCCGCTTTAAATAAAGTTTTAAAAATTTTCCCTCAGACGAGTTTGATTCCTTCCTCTCTACTGTGGAAGACTAAACTTTGGAGGAGTGCCATCTTTTCATGTGAAGAAAAAGAAGAACAACATCCCCAAGGATTTATATATATGTTTCAGGTTCCAATTCCTGTTTTGCTTGTGCTTTTTGTGTGTGTGTGTGATTCCCAAATCTTGTCTAGAACTATGCAGGAAAATGGTAGGTTTTTTCAACATTTGTTGTTTGGACTTCGCTGTAGAAAAACCAATTTGGGTTTGTCAAAGGTTTTCATACTTGGTGGTGGTTAATTACTGTTTCATGTTGTTCTAATTGTTTCATTATACTAATTTTCTGTCTGTTTATTGTTCCTGGTATTGTGTTTTTGTGTTTTTGTGTTTACTATGTATTCTTCTTGTTGAAGTTCTGTACCTTTTGGATTTGCTTGATTTGAAGAGCAATGAACTTTCTTAAACACTGTCTATTGATGTCCTCAGAATCGCCTTATCCAAACAAATCATTAACCTTTTCTCTCCTTTTGGCTTTAATTGATTATGCAAATTTGTATTTTAGCCTGTTTAAATTCCTTGTTTCAACGACTTTATCCAAAAAATCAGTTTTTTTTCCTCTGCCAATATTTTTTTGATGTTTTGTTAAATTGTTGGTATATACATAATCAACAATGGATTTTTTTTGTCTTTGTTCAATTGTTTTTGTTTCTGAAATTGCTGTTTAATGCAACAGTGTCTGGAGGCTGGAGATTTTGGGACAGAGCAATCTATGCAATTTATGAGATCTTTTGTGGTCTCCTTAATATGGCTCTGAAAACTGAGGAAAGAAAAAACAAGGTACTAGTACTGAGTGTACTGTATTTTTCTTGTTCAATTTTTGCCTAATAGTATTGCTAATAATACATCAATTTCTGCTAATATTGGCATCATTAAAGTTTAAACTGCCCCACCATCAAAGCATCTTCTTATGAATGTTATTCTTTTGTGTATGTGGAGCAAACTTTTGCTGAAGTTTTAGTGTCTGCTGTTCTTTTTTTTTGCCTCTTTTTCATTGCCCTTTTGGTTTTCCAGTCCTTTGTAAGCAGGATGTTCGGATCGAAGGAGAAGAAGACAGCAATGAGAGTTACAAAGTACTCATCTGGTGGGTCTGAATTAAATTCTACCTTCAGTAACTGTAATAGCAAAAATCTTTCTGCTGAGTTCATTCTAATAATCCTTTAATGATAAACAGAAGATGATGCTGAATCTATAAGCGGTTTAGATCCCACAACTGAGTTTTCTCAAAACATAAAGAATTTAAGGTATTAACGGATTCATAGTTTCTTATAAGGCTCTGTGTATCAACAGAATTTCACCTTAAGAACTACTTATCTGTTGATTTCGAACCAGAATCTTCGTTGCTACATGGAATGTAGGAGGAAATCCTCCCTCCACTGATCTCAACCTTGATGAGTTTCTTCAAGTTCATGATCCATCAGATATCTATATTTTGGGGTAATTAATCTCTTTTCCCCATTTTCTCAACATTTCTTCCTATGTTGCTCAAAAAAATCAAATTAAAAAGAACTTTCCTGCATAATTGTGTAGTTTTCAGGAGATAGTCCCTTTGAATGCTGGAAATGTGCTGGTCATAGAAGACAATGAACCAGCTGCAAAATGGCTGTATCTCATCAACCAGTCCCTAAATTCGTTGCCTAAAACCAACTCACCGATCAAATCCGCTTCCCTAGAAATTAAGCCTTCGTCAACAAAAAGCTCAAAGCTTGTAACAACTCCAACCGGCTCCAACTTCTTCCAAAAATACTCGCTTAAGGCGGTTAGCAAGCAGTTCAGGACCGAAAGCAAGAAGAGGCTTAAAAGTTGCAACTGTTTTTCTGAGATGGAAAGAAGATTCTACAACAACAAAGATTCCTGTTTTAGATGTCAGAGTAATGTCAGTGAAGATGACTTGTCTTCTGAAGATGATGATGGGTCTAGCGGTTTTGATACTCCTGAGGTTGCTTCATCAAACTCGTTTGGCCAGGTGAAATATGGACTTGTAACGAGCAAACAAATGGTTGGAATCTTCCTCACTGTATGGGCTAAGACAGAGCTTGTTCAGCATATTAGTCATATGAGAACTTCGTATATTACTCGCGGGATCATGTGTTGTCTTGGAAATAAGGTACAATAACTTATTTTTGGAACATAAAAACACAATCAAGAATTCAAGATTCAAAAAAATATTTCAAAACCCCCTTTAGGCTTTGTTTGGATAGGCCTAGTATTAACACCTTGTGTTTTTCTTCTTGTAGGGATGTATATCAGTGAGCTTGTCTATATTCCAAACAAGCTTCTGCTTCATCTGCAGCCACCTAGCTTCAGGGGAGAAAGAAGGAGACGAGCTTCGAAGGAATTCAGACGTCATTGAGATTTTGAAAAACACTCAGTTCCCTAGGATCTGCAAAGTACCCAGCACTCGAGTTCCCGATAGAATCCTAGAACATGAGTGAGCAACCCTTATATATATACATACTCTTATTTCAGAAAAATGGTTTCTTGAAATTTGACATTTGAACATTTTGTTTACGAATTCCACTAGCCGGGTTATATGGTTAGGCGACTTGAATTATCGGATCATTTTGAGCTATGCCGAAACAAGAAAGCTCTTGGAAAAAAATGATTGGGATAGTCTTCTAAGCAAAGATCAGGTACCAAGATTTTTGTTCATTTCTGGTATGTTTAAGTTAAAGGCTTTGTTTGGTTACACGTTTTTTTTTTCTACAGCTTAAGATTGAGAGGGAAGCAGGGAGAGTGTTCATTGGTTGGAAAGAAGGGGATATCTCGTTCGCCCCAACTTATAAATACTCGTTCAACTCGAATACTTACTTTGCTGAGACCAACACATCAAAACACAAGAAAAGAACACCAGCTTGGTGAGTGCATTTTGTATTCAGATCAGATATTAAAATTATCATGCGAGTCCAATTTGAGTTTTGTAAATTCGAGTGTAGGTGTGACAGAATCCTTTGGCATGGAAATGGAATGACACAAGTTTCGTACATTCGAAAAGACTCTAAAGAGTTTCAATTTTCAGATCATAGGCCAGTTTGCTCTATTTTCTTGGTAGATGTGTTGGCCATTGATGTTTTAAGGAGAGGATCTTCTGACTCTAACGTGAGAGTTGAGATCGAAGAGCTCTTGCCAATACGCGATAGCGATAAAGATTAATTCGTGATTAAGGTTCGTATTTTCGCTTTCATGATCTATGAAAATCTTACACACAGAACTAAGTTGAATCTGAAATCTTATGTTTTTTTATTCTTAGTTGGGAATTTTGTTGGCACTTGGCAGGGATTATTAACGCTCTAACCATTTGTTTGAAGATGGATCTCCATGAGATCATACTGTATTAGGAGTCGGGCATTCAAAGTAATATTGGCGGTAATATTGCCAAGGTAATTTGGGGTGTTACAAGGGTTCAGAAGGGCCTAGCTTCTTCTTCTTTTTTTGAGAAGAGGGATAGACCTATCTTAATTCTACTTGAAAGACAAATATGCTTTAAGCACCAAGCTTTAAGCAACTTCACACAAATTAAAAGCTTTAGGCACCAGGCTTAACACATTCCAAACATAAGATCTAACAAATGATTGCTTGTTTAGTATACTGAATCAGGAACTCTATATTTTCTGAGGCAAGTGCTAGTTTCAAAAAATAAATCAGAAATAGCAATAGAAAAAATCAATAGGGGGAATTGTATGTATTATATAGCTGATGTTGAAAGAAACGGAGGAATTGTGTCAATGATCGAAAGAGATTCACCCGAGGAACGAGCATGACACCGACAGTAACACCAACAACAACTACTTCTTCACTTGATAAGACCTAATTCATCGACATCAAGGGAGGAAGTCGGAAATCCAGAGCCACTGTAAGAGCGTCGGATAGATTTGGCCATTCTTGTAGTAGTGTATGCATTTTATTTCCTTAGTTATCCTTAAGAGTTTATATAGAAAAGGGCATAAGACAACAACTTTGATCAATGAAACTGATGACATGTCAGTATACTTCGGCTAACTAACATAATCTCATTAGACGACTAATAAAAATATTTAAATCATAGATACACGGATCAATTTTCATACTGCATTACAAGCAACATACTACAACATATAACAAACTCTTCGATATCTATCACAAAAGATAAGAAAATGCTAGGCTAGGCTACTTAAAAGATGTAGGGATTGGAGCAAACTCATCGTCTTTCCAAAACCCGTTTGGTTGACAAACAATAATATCTTTCGGCAACATAACTGACACTTGTTTGGTCCAATGCCCTGCTTCTCCATACTCTTGTAGAGCCCATACATTGACAAAACTCACTGTTAAAATACAGGTATCAAAACCATAACAAACAATGGCAGGATGCGAAAGGTGAGACCGTTGATGCACAAAGCAACATCGATAGATCGATTCCTGTGCACCATCGGGTATAGGCGTCTCAACAAACACCTCATCAACAATGTCAAATGAGAGCACAAAATAGGTATCTTGTTACCCAGTTTCTGACAGGATACTAATCCAACTACACATTTGTATACATCTTTGTGACAAATTTTGTTCCGGTGGTGGTCCGACGTGGTCGGCGGTAGTTGGAGGTGGTCTGACAACGGTTCGACGGTGGTCTGGAGGCGGTCTGTGGTGGTGACAAGTGACGTCACGTGTCATCATCTAGGCTCTTAAATCTTCTTTGATACAAGGCTCCATAATTATTCGAATTTATGATTTTAAAAAAGTTTATAACATGATACTTTTTTCATTAATTAATTAAGGGAAGAGTTGTTACAAATATTTACGGATTAATGGGCTTGAAAATTGGATGAAAAATGGGCTGATATGGGCCAAAATGAAGAGAGCATGGTTGGGTCCAAAAAGGATAAGCCCTTATCCTCCAAAATCATAGACCAATATTCTTAAGTGGTCCAATATTGCTTTGGTCAAGAGTGGGCCAGTATCTTTAGTAGAATGACGTGCCAAACAATTTTTATTTATTTATTTTGGGTTTGTTTGGTAGATAGTTTATAAATTAGTTTTTAGTTTATAAATATTTTTTTTCACGTCTTTATAGGTACGAGGGTAGCGGTTTTTAAAAAATAAACAGTTTATATACCAAAAACAGTTTATAAACTCATTACCAAACACACCCTTTATCTCTATATTTTTTCCTTACAAATTTATCCAATTGGAAAAACTATCTAGTGTTTGGCATCACCAAAAAGTTGAGGTTTGAAGTAATATTTAGCGTTTTGATGGTGTTTCACATTTTGGTATGCTTGGCTCTCAGATTATGAACTACTTTTCAGTTTATAAACTCTTTTTTTTTTTTTATCAAAAACTCATTTTAATGATTTCGATTAACTTGTAAAATAATTTTATTTACTTTTTTCCTACACTTATAAATAAAATATAAACTACACAAACTCTAAAAAAAACTATTTGTTACTAAACATACTTTTCTACAATAACCTATTTATAAACCACAAACCATTTATAAACTACTTTCACAAATGAAACCTTTGTTAGTCTCTAAGCCTTTCAATTTAAAGCCAGTTTTAACAACCCATATTATAAATTTATAATGATCTTGAGTTACATTTTTTTTTTTAAATCGATATTATTATCCGTACAATAACGTTATCTCAGACGCTTGACATATTAGTGACCACATCAATTAAAGTAGAGGGTTCGAGAAAAGGGATGGTGACAAATTAGTAGATTAGTGAAACTGGGCCATATTAGTGGGCCAGACCTTGTTTGGTGGGCCACATTTTCCCACGCCGCCCAACAACGGTAGCGGGTCCAATCTTGCCAGATTATATACTATTGATTATTAGTATATTAAAATCCCTAATTAAACATTTGGCACGTGACGCCCATGAACGAGTCTCCCTCTTCTATCCACTTTAGAGAGTGACGTCTCCTTTTACAAAAAATAATAATATAGTTTCATCTCAACTTGTCACAAGCCTAATGCATATTATTGTAGAAATTGATTCGCTTATCCATATTAACTCAATTCGTCGCAAGTGCTCCATCTCCTTGGTGGGCCACATTATAATTTTTTCAGTATTTTCAAACTACTCGTTCAATACTTCGCACGATTATGATTTTTTTTATATATATCTTAGAAGAAATCTTCAAATTTCTCTCGATTAGTGAATAATATGAGGAAATCAAATGGGACTATCAAATGAGACGAAGGGAGTATGTGTTATCAATAAAAATAACTTATTATAGGCTACACGAAACCAGATAGAACTCCAAACAAAATCATCCGACGAGAAGTTGGAGCAACTACTATTAAAGAGAAATTGTGAGAATCTACACTACTTTGGTGTGGGTACGTACAGAGAAGGCATGTGATAGTGTGAGGAGTTAGGTGTACTACAGTTTTATCGCGAAAGAGGAAGACCTAAGAAGAATTAGATGGATGTTTTAAAAAAGACTTCGTCCTTTTATTATGGCTCAAAAGAAGTCTTTTTAGAGGGATATAATTTACATTATACATTATATAGGTAATCGTGTAGGAGATTCATTTGGCCCTTCGTATTTCGATCTTCTACATATGTTTCTCTGTTTTTTAATCTTTATACTCATTTTTTAAATCTCACTCTTTTTAGTGGGTTGTTGTCTTGAGATTTAGATGAAACAATCTTGACTCTTTCATACATCAATCTCAGACGGTCAATCCACTAAATTATTGTCGTAAATATATTGTTTGATCAACGTATATAATTATGAATACGATCTAAAATGAATATAGATTAACATACGAATTGGTGAGTATCAATTCGATGACCTTAATAATCATACATATTTGTATAAATAAATTCATACAAAATATTTTCCTAAAATTACTAAAGTTACAAATTGGTGCAATTTTACAATAGTACCATATGCTTCTTAGTTTTAGCTAGCATCTGTCATGTCTAACTTTCGCACTCATCTTTCTAACGACAATACCTTTGCAAGCGATCGATTAGCCACCACGCTGATAATGACATTAATTTTAATTTTGTGCAATTTTCAAACTACATAAATAGCACTTATAGTAAAAGTAGCTCCACTAATAACACTTTTAGTAATGGTTTGGCATAGTGATTTGTAAAAAAAAAAAGCTTTACGTAAAATATACTGAATGTGGCAATTCTTTAGGGCTTTGCCGTTGATTTGTTCCTCGCGATACATCCTTAAAAATTGGGATAATGGAATATGCCTTGTATAGTTGCATACTAATAAACCATCAAAATCTATGTATTTTATTCTGACGTATTACACCTTCCGTCCTATAATATAAATCTAATTTCATTTCGACACATATGTCGATGCACGCTTTATATTATTAATTTTTTTTATTATATATCAGTAAATATTATAATATTGTAACACATATGTCGATGCACGCTTTATATCATTAATTTTTTTATTATATATCAGTAAATATTATAATATTATAATATTGTTAAAGTACTCATTCAGATGAATTAAATAAAATTTCAAACGAATATGTTTTTTCTTATATATAGAAAGATATCTATACAATTTTATCGACTTATGGACAGAGCATATATGCTTAGTTGGGTAGGAATAAGAGTTGCAAGCCAGACATTCAAGAATCATAAATGATACATCCAAATGTGAATACAATTTTGTAAATGGGACCTCTATTTTTTCAAGGGACTCTAATTAAGGATGGCCTAGATGAGGATCAAGTGTGGGCCTCTATAGTCTAGCCCCACATGAAAAATAAGTTGTTCTAACTTCTAAATTCAAAACTTTATGCATGGTAATTTGATTTATCAAAACTAATCTTTAGAGGTCCGTATGAATAGATGGGTATAATGATATAATGGATAATGTATCCTAGCTTGTATTGTTTCTATTGTGTTTGTTTTTCGCTTGTTGAATCTTATGGCGAAAATAACAGACTTTCTCCTTTGGTATTACAGAAGCGTCCGTATTAATTAACATTAGCGGTTAGACTTAGGGTGCGGTTCCGGTGAGAACAGTTTTTAAAATGAGAACGTGAAAATGAATAATGTGCATCAAAATATACCTAAATGTGCATCAAAATTTCTGATGCGCATCCTTTGAAAAAGTGATTCAATATACAATTTTACCTTAATGTTCATCAGTTTCTCAATAAACGTTCTTTAAAAAATGAATTTTCTTTAAATTTTGGATGTTTTTAAGTTTGTCAACAAATGTGCACCAAATTAGTACTAAATGTTCACCAATTTACTACTAATGTGCACCATTCTCACGTTCATATTTTAAAAGTTATTCTCACCCGACACTTTCCCTTATGTGAGATTATGTTAAATTAGTGTAGGATCCGGATCTTGCACGGAGCTATAAATAACCTTTTAAAATATTATTTATAACAATAAATTTATAATTAGTAATAAAGAACAACATTTGATAGATCATCTATAATTATTTTATTTTGTAACATCGTACAATGATAAAAGATAGTCTTATAATGGACGCTATTTTATTTTTTATTTTTCACACGAACCGAATGACAAAATGATGCATACAAATATTTTTTATCTCCATAGCTTTGCTTCTTTGCTTCAAATAAATTAACATAATAATTATGTGTTAATCAAGATTAAGTTACGAAGTTGAATTGATTTTGGTTGAGTTTTTTCTAATTTGACAATTTTAACAAATTAATAGTATAATTAATAAAATTATTAAACATGAGGATCATTTCAGTTGGATTTTTCTGATTTCTTATTTTAAAAAATCATTAAAGTAATTGACCGAGTTAGTGATGTGGGACTAGACTTGGAAAACGGGTCGAATGTGTTGGGTTCGGATTCAGGTCAATCGAGTTCGGATCAAGCGGGTCGACAAATTTTCCGAGTTGGGTCGAGCCGACCCAACAGGTTTAAATTGTTTGATGTTTTATTGTAAAAAATAAATGAAATGAAAACAATATTTTGTAATAACATAATAATAATATTTGTTAAAATATATTGTTATTTATATTAAAAAGAAATAAAATATGTGAAAAGTGGGTCCCACAACGAGACTTGGATCGTTGGGGTCGATTCGGGCTTGACCCAACGGGTCTCGGGTTATTCTGTGTTTGATCCAACGGGATTCATGAACTTTTCGAACCAGATTGGGTCGAATTATTTCCAGATCGGGTTAACCCAACTGATAGGGTCAACTTTTGACAAATCTATGTGGGATCAAAGTAAAAAAAATTGATTATTTTTTGAAAACAAAGACGAGGGGGCATCATTAGATGATGAACACGTGACTTTTATTATTTCGACTTTAATATTGTTAATTGATATTAATTATTTTTTATTTTCAATTAACTTCATCTAATCTTCTTCACAATCCTTATTTTCAATGTGGCTCTCCATAGCCTATTTAAAACCCATGTGAATTATGATTTCTTGTAATTCTTGTTATTATCTATTTTATAGTTGTTAAGCTAAATTTAACTTTTTAGTGTAGTTCTTCCTTTGAAAAAAATGAAAACTCCCTAAACATGTTATAATTAATCAATTGGCACTTTAGTGAATTAGCATGATGGAGAGCCACATGAATAACCCTATTGTACGCACGTGCATGTGGACTAGATCGATAATTGTGGTTGTGGACCCGGTCAAACAACGGTTGGCCCGTTCGACCCTTTAACTTTGCGGATTTAGACACAAGATAATATCATGTCGGATCGATAGGTTCAGTCTGTGAGGGTATAAGGTTCGGGTACGGTATGAAGCTTAAGTCCTGAAAGACCCTTAAGCTCGGCCTATATTATATATTAATAAAATAAAAATAATTATAAAATGTATATACCTTTAAGTCTAACCTAAATTAGATTTTCTCTAACATCCACTTTCAAATTCTAAGGCTTTATTGCATGATGTATCCATTGTTTTGGACATGATTTAATGCAGTATTTCAAAAATGTTTTAATGCATTGTTTGAAGTATTTTTATTCGTTTTTTCTTTAAATTTCATTAAATAATCAGATTTAATATAAACGGGCTACCCTGAGAGCTACCGACCGCCCCAGATTGAGGGCATGGTGTGGACAAGGTGATAGACCCTACATGCGAGTACCGGGCTAGCCCGACCCGCCTAACTGGGATGAAAAAACGAGTCTATCCCGACCTGGGCCCGAGCCCACATTTGTCCAGGTCTATTGTGGACGTAGAAATTAATGTCATCATCGCACATAGATTTTATTTACTCCGTCCATCATACAATATATATCTGTTTCTTACATTTGTCGAGACATATTGAGACCTATTTTTTACATCAATATCTCTATTTATATGTTAATGAAAATTATAAATTTTGATATGTTAAAGTATTCATCGAGACAAATCAAACAAAACCTCACATGTCTATATATGCTCCCATATATTAAATGTCGTACCTGAAATATATTGAAGTGTGAATAGTATAAAATTAGAAACAAAAACTATATACTAGGACGGAAGGAGTATAGAGGATGAACTCTAGCAAGTAAACCTTGTGAAAACTATAACTATAACTATTTGATTGACTTAGAGCATCTTCATTGAGTGTCTCGTGTGCATTTATAATGTACTTTATGTAACGTAAAATTCTAAAATTAGATAATGCTTTAAGGAGAAATCAGTTTCTCATTGATGGAAGTGCTCTTAGAAGCTGAGACGTTTTAGTTCGAACTCAAGAATCACCCGGATTCGTTTATATACGGGATTGATATATCGACCGTTGTGTAAAAATTCCTTCCTTTGTCATCCCATAAGATAAGAACCATTGTCAATAATTGAAGGCTAAAGAAAAGTAAAGAATCTAATAATTAGAGGAGATAGATAGAAAGGAAGATAAAATCTGACCGAAAGAGATAAATGATGAGTAAAAAAATTGAAAATTGAAAAATCAAAGTATATTTTGAGACGTACGAAAAGAAAATGAATTTATATTATACAATTAAAGAAAGGGTTCAAATCCCATGAGAAATGCCCCTTAAGATGAGAAATAAGAAAGAAGGATGAAGCTTCTTCCTCCTTCCTCCTTGGTGTTGACCACCCGTTGACCGGCGTTGACTCTTTTTTTTAAGGCCAATTTTTTTTTTTTTTAGGCCGGATATTGTACTTACAAAATCAAGTACTTGAAATGTGCTACTATATTGTTGAAATGTGCTATGATATATTAGACCAAAATTTAAAGCAAGGAGGAAGCTTGGAGTTGACCACCCGTTGACCGCCCAATGACCGGCTGTTGACCACCCGATGACCGGCCGTTGACTTTTTTTTTAAAAAAAATGTCTTTTTTTTTCCGACTTTTTCCGTTTCAGTTTTTTTTGTTCTATGATTTGTAAGTAAAAGTGCTATGTTTTTTCTACCAATTTTGTGTGCTATTGTTTGTAAGAAAAAGTGTTATGCTTTGTAAGTAAAAGTGCTATATTTTTCGAGGCAAAAGCGTAACACATTTCACCTAACATAGATAATCACATATAGGCAAAAAGTGTAGCATACTTCAGCTAGCTATATAGAAACACGTATAGGTGAGAAGTGTAGCACATTGCAGTCATAACGAAGCACATATAGGCGAAAAGTGTAGCACATTTCAGCCATAGAGAAGAAGCCTATATAGGCGAAAAGTGTAGCACATTGCAGCCATAGAGAAACATATATAGGCAAAAGTGTAGCACAATTCAGCTAGCAATAAAGAAGCACATATAAGCGAAAAACGTAGCATATTTCAACAATAAAGAAGCACATCTAGAAAAAAACGTAGCACATTTCACCTAGCATAGAGAAGGACATATAGGAAAAACCGTAGAACACTTCAACTAGCCTATAAAATCACATATAGGTGAAAAGTGTAGCACATTTAAGCAAAAAGTGTAGCACATTTCACCAAGCATAGAGAAACACATATATGCAATATCGTAGCGCAGTTCAGTTAGCCATATAGAAGCACATAACACTTGTGGTAGTACATACTTTGCAAGTTCAAATTTTGGCTTAATATATCATAGCACATTTCAACAATATATTAGCACATTTCAGACATTTTGAAGCACTTGATTTTTTAAGTACAAAATCCGGCCTAAAAAATATTTTTTGTTAGCCTAAAAAAAAATAAAAAAGTCAACGTCGGTCAACAGGTGGTTAACGCCGGTCAACGACCGATCAACATCTGATCAAAGTCAATCCATTGCCAGGATTAGTTCTCATTTTTCATGTTAACATTAATTTCTCATTTGATCTTACATGGTTTACATTTTAAGAGTGTAAATAGTTCATTTTAATAGTATAAACTCGACGCTCATATACTAAATACATCTTCTTCCCTACGCTGCTTTGTTACTATTGTTTCAGATCTACTATTCTTCATTGGAGAAAAATTATACAATTTACCTTGCATATAGGCTTCTCACCAATTATATGTAGGGTCGATCAACTCCTCCAACTCCGTCCTAGATTCGGCTCTGGTCTGATTCAAGATTCATTTAGCAATTAGTTTCTATAGTTTATAAACAACTTTTTTTTAAAACTCATTTGTATGATTTCGATTACCCTATAATTTTTTTACACTTTTAACCCTGTAAAATTTGACCGCCAACTAAGCCGGGCAGAAAACGAGACAAGCTTTAACCAGAGGTTCATGTACGGACTAACCATAGTTAAATCACAGGATTAATACTTCCTCTTCAACCTAAAAGTTAAAAATCCAGATTTTCCTCTCTCTCTTACTACACAACACAAGTGACCACCACTTTGATTTCTTCATATTCTATCCCTTCGTCTCTGAATCTGCGCCTAATCACCATCCTTTCTGTGCATCCATGGCGGAGACGAACAAGTAGGAGCTGTTCGCACTCCAAAAATTAGGTATTCACGCTCTCCCAAACGCCATTTCTTTTTTTTTTTGACTTTTCCGCTCTACTTCCAGGAAAAACAAGTTGCTTTTTGTTCCTTTTTAGGTCAGTATCGCACGCTTGAGCTCTCGATTGTTCATCTGAAATCGGATTTCTTGTTTCATCTTTCTGCTGGTCATGAAATTGTTTGAATCTGATGCTCTTTCCTTTACTTTGTTTTGCAATTCGTTGAGCTTTACTGGATTAGCAAGTTTGACGATTCGATTATCGATGAGTTTTACTTGTTTATCACAAAAAAGCTTGTGCTGAGCTCAAAATTCATTCCAGTTGCTGTATTCATTTCGGATTTTGACAATCTTTGAGATTGTTTACACGTTTGCTCGCATATTTAATTAGTTCTTTCAGTTGTCGTCATTTTCAGTACTTCCTCCCTTTCTTTGGCGGCTCGTATTTCTTCTGCTATAACCAAGCAAAGCTGGAGTTTCTTCAATCATTCGTCAATTTTTTTTGTTTACGGATTAAACGCTAGATCTGGAAAATCCTGATACTCATCCATCAGTTCAATTACTTGTTAACAGATTTCAAGGTCTTTTCTATTAGCTTCATCTTAATGAATTGAGCTTAAACTGTCTGCCTTCAATTTTTGGTCTGTTGCGTTTTTTCCTGTTATCCTCTGTGTTTTCCGTTTCTTTATCTTTTTGCTGGATTTTTTTAGAGAATTAATGAATTATTGATGGTGATGCTGTGTTCACATCTGGAGCTTTTGAAGATTTGACATTTATGGCTACCGTGTTTGTGGATCTGTTTTTCTCAATTGAAGTTTAGATGCTTTGTACATGGCAAATTTTTTATGCTTGCTCTATCAATGTGCTTTTATGATACAGATTTTTCGCCTTCTTGATATTAAAATTCCAGATTGTCATATTCACTCATCTACTAAACATTTAAACCTTTAGCTGGCAACTGAGATGAGAACTTATGGGTTATGGTTGTGTTTAAATTGTTATGTGCAGAGATGGAGGCATGAACCTTTGTTGCTGTATTCCTGCATCCAGTCCTTAACTTATTTGTGAATTCTCTGCTTGAGCAAACCATCAATGTCAGGGATGAATTTTTTTGAAGATATGAATTTTGGAGACTTTGATTTCCTCCAATCATCTCCAATGGAGGGAGGAACGTGTCAAGAAGTTGAGCCAGAAGCAACCATGGAGGACGACTATTCTGATGAAGATGTTGATGTAGATGAGCTCGAGAGGAGAATGTGGAATGACAGAATGCTTTTAAAGAGGCTCAGGGAAAGGAGACAGAATAAACCGAAAGACTGTCCAGACGGCACTAAACAGCGCCAGTCACTTGATCAAGCCAGGAGGAAGAAAATGTCTCGTGCACTAGACGGAGTTCTCAAGCACATGTTGAAAATGACAGAAGTCTGCAAAGCCCAGGGTTTCGTGTACGGTATCATCTCTGACAAAGGGAAGCCGGTTAGTGGAGCATCTGACAATTTACGAGCCTGGTGGAAAGAAAAAGTCAGATTCGATCGAAACGGTCCCGCTGCAATTTCGAAATACGAGGCGGATAACTTGGTTCCCGGAAGTAACGACGATTGTGGTTTAATCGGGTCGACTTCTCACACTCTACAAGAGCTACAAGACACCACTCTCGGTTCCCTCCTCTCTTCCTTAATGCAGCACTGTGACCCGCCACAAAGGCGGTTTCCTTTAGAGAAAGGCATTCCTCCCCCGTGGTGGCCCACTGGCAACGAGGATTGGTGTGATCAGGGCCCACCACCGTATAAAAAGCCTCATGATCTCAAGAAGGCGTGGAAAGTGAGTGTCTTGACTGCTGTGATCAGACACATGTCGCCGGATATTACCAAGATCCGTAAGCTTGTTCGTCAGTCTAAGTGCTTACAGGATAAGATGACTGCTAAAGAAAGCTCTACATGGTTGGCAATTGTAAATCAAGAGGAGGCCTTAGCTAGGAAGATGTTTCCTGATATGTGTCCTACTTCTGAAATTCCAAACGGGTCTATGGTGGTCGGTGAATCCAGTGATTATGATGTGGAAGTCGGTTCCGAGGTCCATGAATGCAAGCCTCAAAATATCGATTTCATTGATTATGGAATTGGGGATAGCGGCGAAAAGTTTATTGCGCCATCTGCGACTGTTCCTGTGATCAAGGGTGAGATTGTTGACTTGACAGTGGATTTTACTGAGAAGAGGAAACAGCCGTCATCTGAATCAAATCTGATGATGAATCACAAACTATTCGTTTGTGATCATCCTCAGTGTCCTTACAATGACTACCGCCTCGGGTTTCTTGACAGGAAGTCGAGGAACAATCATCAGATGAGCTGTCAATATAGGGTCAATTCTGGTCAAAGCTTTGGAGGACCAAACTTCCATAATCAATCTAAGCCGTCTATGCCACCTGTCATCAACAATCCAGCCTTTATTGAAGTCAAGTTTCCTCCACCTTCATCCTTTGCTGAATCTGAGCTGTCTACACCATCACCTATGGCCCAATCGTCTCAGTTCAATCAATCCTTCAATGAAACCAAGATTTCTCCCCATTATATGAACCATACTGCATCTCTGTCTCAACCGAAACCAGCTGCATTTACTAAACCCAAGCTGATTCCTCCACCCGTAATCCAAACTGCAGCGCCTTTCAATGTTTTGGGACTCGAGCTCCCTGATGACGGGCAAAAGATGATTTCAGATCTTCTCTCGTTCTATGACACCAACCATCAACAGATCAAGAAGCCGAATTTCAGTACTGTCAATACAATGCCGAACAATTATCAATCTCAACAGGCTGCATATTACCAATCTACAAATATGCAGCTTGATCATTCTAAGGTCGGCTTTGATCCCTTCATTGGCGCTGACAACATGGCTGACATCAGATTCGACTCTCCGTATAACTTCCCGTCAACTGAATTCACTCTAGATCATATCCCTAAGCAGGATTCTTCTGCCTGGTTCCTTTGACAGATCAGCGATTTCCGTCGTCAACAAAAAGGTCGGTCGATCGACTCCTTCCAGGTGAAAGCTTATTTTTCTTGTATTTAGTTGAATAGCTATGGTGAAACATCTTAAGAGGCTAATGTATGTGGTTTGTTATAATTTAAGCATGATTATTTAGGGATCATTACAAGCATGCTAGATGTGTGGGCTGAAATAACTGTTGTTATCTATTCATTTCACATACCCTATGTTAAATATGCATTTATGTGTACAAGCTATATTATAATATACATGTGCTGTGGTTGTTTGGTGATATTGAAGACTTTTTTTTGTACTTCATTTGTGTGATATGCATTCTATTCAAAATCACAGGAAATGCAACTCAACATTAGGATTGAGCTAGCATGTTTACCTATAACTAGATACAACCCATAAACCTGAAATGGTCCCACTTTTTGGGTAGGTTTTTTTTTCAAGAGTTGGGCAAGGCTATTGAGATGAAACATATCTAACCTGATTTGTCAAATAATTGCCCCCTTCTCTTTTCTGTTCTTCTATTATCCAGTCCAAGGGTAGATAGAAAAAGTCTCAAATATTGCAAAAGCATCAACATTTTAGGTGATGTAGGATGTATAGAACAGAGTTTTGAGTTAGAGTTTGTAGAAAATCTCATAGAAAATCTCATAGCAAATCTCATATTTCATATGAACATAGTTCTATAAACATTAATGGATTTTGGAGGACATATTCAAATAATCATATAAATTATTAAATAATTTTTAATCCCGTCTAGTGATTTCCTTGAGTGTGATGTCAATAAAAGTGAAAGGAGCCGTGTCAAACTTGAGTTAAACCCTTCACATGATATGAAAGAGTTTACCTACAGACTTTTTCTTTATAAAAAATATCTTTTCAACTACCCTATAAACCATCTTATTAGGTTTTACTCCACTAATTTAAAGCAACATATCATCAACAAGTTCTGTTGAAAAAAAGAGGTAAATGTTCTTGATTCATTGGATGAATACCATTTATTGAATTGACTGTGGCATACTAGCATTACATGAGGAGGCACATGGGGGGCATCAGGCATGAGGATAAGTTTGCAAAATAGTAAATCTTTTGGGACCACCAAGTAATTAATGTAAAGTAGACTACAAGAAAGAGTGAGCCTCACGAGAGCCATCGTATTTGTGACAAAACTTGGCTTTCACCACGTATGGTATGACGTATATTGCATGGACATATTATTAACAATTTAATCCCAGAGGAAATTTCAGAAAACAACCTCGCAATAGATATTTTATTCACAATCACTTTTTAAATCGGTAATTACATATAATTACCCTTTAAATGAATTGTGTTAGCAATCAACCACTCGTCGAGGAGTCAGGTTTTAGGGATTGTCTCGTTCTGATCGTTCTTTGGTGGAGGATGAGAGGATGAAGTCAGAGATCTGAAGTTGTTGTTGAACCTGAGGACTTCACATTACTTCCGAACGGCGTTTTTGCCTATAGGATCGGAGGGTAACTACCCCGTGACGCATGCGTTTTAGGTCGATTTGATAGGTGTGGAGTATCCGGTCAAAACCTGATCAAAGTGAAGAGGGAAGGTTGATTGCAAACAAAATTCATTCAAAAGGTGGTTGTACGTAATTAGTCATTTAAAGGATGATTGCGATTAAAGTATTCTATTTAGGGAAAGTGTCTCGAAAGAATAACTTTTAAAATACGAACGTGAGAATGATGCACATTAGTAGTAAATTGATGCACATTTAGTACTAATTTGGTGCACATTCATTGACAAACTTAAAAACATCTAAAATTTGAAAAACTTATTTTTTAAAGAACATTTATGGAGAAATTGAAGAACATTAGGTACAAATTGTATATGTGATCACTTTTTCAAAGGATGTGCATCAAGAAATTTAATGCAAATTTAAACATATTTTGATGCACATTTAAATATATTTTGGTGCACATTAGTCATTCTCACGTTCTCATTTTAAAAATTATTCTCACCGAAACCGAACCTCTCTATTTAAGCGGCGGTTTTCTAATCTGTGAATCATAATTAATATACTAGCTAAAATATGGACTAAGACTTGAGAGATAATGATCACGTGCTCATAAA
This sequence comes from Oxyria digyna, assembly GCA_029168935.1. Lineage (NCBI taxonomy): Eukaryota > Viridiplantae > Streptophyta > Magnoliopsida > Caryophyllales > Polygonaceae > Oxyria > Oxyria digyna. Next base: position 45,554,278 of record JAPVLV010000009.1, read on the forward strand.
TATGTGATTTGATTGTATAATGAGGATGTTGTGTGTCAATTGTTGGAGGAAAACTTTTGTTTATATCCAGACTTCATGTCACTATCGAAATAACGTAACAAGTCTTAATTCTTCATTTCTCTGGTTCATATGGTCCGTTGATCCTAAGAAGCCCCAGAATATTGCTTTGAAAAGTCAGAAAAATGGACTATGTAAAGTAATATTCTTGCTAAGAAAGAAATATAATATATTGTAATAGACATTTCACTGTTGATACATTTTTTCAAACCAACATAAATTTAATAAACGTTGTAGGGACGTAATTTAGTTTTGTTTACTTAATAAAGTGAAGGTCATCCATGATGACTTGATAAGTAAGCAGTAATCATTCCCAAAATTCAAGCAATAATACACGTCCACAAGAGAAGGAATAGAACGAGTATTTCATGCCGAAACTTTTGTAAAGCAAAATCTAGTACGAGGGGTATTGATTCCCATTTTTTTTCCAAAAGAGTTGAGCTTACATTCCAACTTTAAGAATATGATTCTAACTTCTAGATGTACTAAATTTTTTTCGATAACATGCTTATAATTAACCATTTCTTTTTGCAAGCGTCTATACTTGTGACTTGAGCATACAAATAACAGCTTTGAAGCTTAACATAATACATAAATCTTCAGTTATTATAATACATAAATGTTCATCAATAATTACTGACATATACTACTAATATACTACAACACATTTGAGAAAGGAGAATAAGGAAAGCCAGTGGCACCACCACAAAGAAGCATTCCACCTGAATCTATTCTGTACTTCAAACCTACTCTCTCAAGCAAAAATTTCTCAGAATTTACAGACAATTCATACTCATCTGTATCGTGACGACGTTGGTTTACTAATCGAGAGTTGCTGCTTTCGTTTTTCCCTCCAACCTTTGTAAAGATCTTGACATAACTTCTAATCTCTTGTGTGAGAGTAGAACTGTCCTTTTGTTTGTCAGCAAATGAGAATTGTCGTTTGCAGTTTTTCTTTGAACTACTAAGGCTGCTAGCAGATGGTGACTCGAAAGAGTTGCAGTTTGAGGTTGAATCAGAATTTGTGTTATTTAGCAGTATTGGGTTGGTAGGATCCTACAAATACAATAATACAGCAGTGCATATTCAGTACAGATAAATGTAAATTGTTTGAGAATGCTAACTGAAAAAATAGAAAAAAGGATAAGAGCACAAACCTGGTTTTGAAGAGGGGAAGGATTTATTGAGGATAATGCATTTCCACCGTAAAATTTCATTCTGTTGCTGTGTTTTTCAGCAGCACCGACAATATTGGACAGAGGGTCTTCTGGTGAGGAAAAATCTGAATTATCAAATGTTGATATTGATACACATTCGTCAAAATATGCCAAAGCTTCTTCTTCTAGCCTCCTGGACATCTTCCTTCTTTCCATGCTAGCCTGTTGATTAACGAACAGTCCATAAACTGAGTTGCAGTGAGGCCAAATGCGTAATTAATTTCTTAACACTTATATAACCTTGACCTACTTTTCTTACTGCACGGGGTTTTTTGACATCAGGCTTATCTGGGTGTTGAATCATATCCCCAAGAATGTTGTTCAGCTCAACCTCACGATACTCTTCAACAGCAAGTTCAGCTCGAAGTTTTCTAGCACGTTCCTGTGACTGCAAGTGAATTTTCAGCAATTAACATCAGTTGATATGAATATCATACCGCATGGGAATCAGCTGAAAGGCCTTTCCTTCACCAGTATTACTTTCACGATGATTGGAGTAATAACAATTTTACAGTAGCAACTACTTAATTTTAATCGTATACCAAGTCGAACAATGTACATTTTTTAATGCCGGAAATCATTGTGTTTTTACTCGTGCATACAAGGAAACAAAAATAGGTACCTCCTCAAGCTTCCTAGCGTACTCTCCTCTAACTTCCAAGACTAATTCAGCTTCAGCTGGATTCACCAGCTCAAGGGGAAGATCGGTAATGTCACTACTCAGGGTGCTGGAAGAGCTACTTCTTCGCATAGCCTGAACTCGAGGTAACGAATGATTCAGGGAAGATCGTAAAAAGTAAAAGTGAGGAGATCACTTATCAAGTATAAAAACTGAGGGACAGCACTAGCAAGAAATGTATGGAAAAGAGCATAAAAACAGGTACACCAGAATTGGGCATCATACCAGTATAGATTAGAAGCTGAAAACGGGGTCACAAACATAAATGCAAGCTTATATCACACATGTATTTTAAAATAATTATTTGGGGAAATTTCACTTTGCATCAAGTTGTGTTATCGGTTAAAAATGGCTCCAGTGAGAAGAACAGACACAGCTAAAGGATAACTCATCATAGCAGCACTATGTCAGATTAACATTCTAGAAACCAGGTTGAATATTAGAGATAGCTCATCAGGTGTGATGAAATCCACGGTTCCTAGAATCATGAACAAGCAATTAAGCTATGCACTTACACTCAAAAGTTCTGAAACAGGTTTGCTAATTCTCTCTTCAGCATCTGAAAAGGAACTCAATGACCCTGTATCTTCCCATTGCTGAAGGGGAAAAAACCCAACATAAGACTCCCATTAGAGATTTAAATTCATGTAATTAGATTAAAAAAAATATGCACCTGACTAACACCAGAAGCGTCTTGCTCACTTGACCAACTCTGCCAAACCTTTAGAAGCTCTGACATATCAGAATCACTTCTGGCTACAGCTGATTTATCATCTGCATTTACTCGCCTGACTTTTGAAATTGTCTTACTTCGGGTTTTGAGATTGGTAGATCCTCGGTCCTTTTCACTCTAGCCAATGTAACAAAAAGGAACCATACTTAGCATACCGAAAGAATCATTGACAAGAAGGCAACAGCCTAGGACTTCAATAACTACATACATTACAAACTCAGCACACCAATTCTAATTTTTCAAGCATGAACCTCAAACAAGCCTATCAATGCATCAAACTCAAGCGACAGACACTTTGCAGACCAATCAAATCTAAATTTTTAAGCAGAGAACCTGCTATCATCCCAATTTAGCAGCCGCAAATGCCCAATTTTCTACTCAAAGATCGTTGACAAGACCGGCAACAGCTTAGGATTCCAATAACCAAAAACACTACGAACTCATCACTTCTTCTAGGATTTCAAAAGGATCAATCCAATTCAAAATTTTCAAGCATGAACCTCAAACAAGCATATCAATGCATCAAACTCAAGTAATTGACACTTTCAGACCAGCTGCAAATGCCCAATTTTCTACTCATTCTTTGCAAAATCTTTTACTCTTGCCCAATTTTAGCAACAACTTTGACAACTCAATTGACATAAATAGGTTCATAATTAGGCCATTAGCACATTGAAAACTAGATCTCTAAATTAGATTCAAATGCCGAACCTCAAAGTTGGCATAGTGTCCTCTGGATAACGAGCGCCTCCTCCTTCCAGTATCAACTCTCGACAAGCTCCGCCCCACATCCCTCCTACCTCCACCGCTAGGCACCGTAGATTTCCCCCTAACAGCATCACTATTCCTCGATACGGACCTCCCTCTTGCACTTTCTCCACCGGCGCTACCATTACTAGTCACCTTAGAGCTACTACCACCGCTCAATCTGGATCCAGCCGCGCCAAACTTCGCAATCTTCACCGCACTGACACCGTCCAAGCGCGGAGAATCGACTTCAGCCGACCAATACAAAGGATTATCCCTCTTGTTAGCGAAATCCGAATCGACGCTCAAATTCGACCTAGGGAACGCGCTCACGCTCCTCGATCTCCGAGGCGGGATAACTTTCTTCGCCGCGTCTCCGCCGTGCCTCGAAGATGGAAGCGGCGGTGCAGTCGAAGTGTCTGTTGAAGTTGCTCTTCTGGACGTCGATTTGAACGCCGAAACCGCCATTTTGATCTGCGGAGTTCGCTGAATTTGATTTTCTCGGAGAGGGAGAATCGGAGTGGATTGCGGAGAAGGAAACCTAGAGGAGAAGAGATAGAGATTCGAGCAGAGCTATTTGTCTGTAACTGCAACGCGCCTGTATTCAGCGCTTGACGATGATCTGTTGACTGTTTGGCTAGTTTTTTTTTGGTAGAAAGGCTAGTTTTTTTATCTTCGGAGAAGTGTCGTTTTGAATATTTTAGTGTTGAAACGACACGTTTTAAAGGATTTTGAGAAGAAATCAAACAAATTCTCTCAAAATGTGAATAATATTACACGGTTCTTATATACAGCCCGGTGCTTTATTCAAACAACGTCCGGTCACTCGCGTTCTGCGAGGACACGTACACTCGCGTTCTGCGAGATTAGCAAAAAATTAGGTTAATTACATGCATGTTAATCTCGCGTTCCACGAGTGTACGTGTCCTCGCAGAACGCGAGTGTCACGTCCCTCGCAGAACGCGAGATTAGCATGTCAGATGGACGTTGTTGTGTGCCATTACTACATGTCTTGTCCCCACCTAACTATAATAACTACCCCTTATTTTAAGTAATCCGTAACACCTATTAACCCTACCCTAACACCTCTTTTTATCATCTTTCACCTCTTTCACCCTCCATTAAAACCCATTTTCAAAACCTTAAAACTTCAAAACACTCTAAAAACACCTAAAATAATGGAAGATGAAGAGGAATTCAACAAAGGAGGGAATGAAGATGGTGGTTCATCAAGTTACCATTCAAATGAGGTAATGTTCTTACTTAATTTTTGAATTTTAATTTGTTTTGCACCATTAAGAGCTAAAATGAACTTATTATGTTGTATTTCATGTTAAATCTAGTAGTAGTAGTAAGTGTTGAAGAGATGACTTTTGCATATAATGTCAAAAACTTAGATGTGTTCATGTTTTTAGGGTTTTTAGGGTTTTGAATGTAGAAACTCATGTTATGTTAAAATATCCCGTTGAATGACTAGTTTCAGGAAATAGCAACTTCTCGCGTTCTGCGAGAGGAAGCCCCTCGCGTTACGCGAGAAGTGCCTCCCTCGCAGAACGCGAGAAGTTGCACATTACAGAGTATTAACAGAAGCATTGTGTATAGGTGAATTTTTCTTTGTTCACTGGATTGAATGCAATCCAGTTGAATGACTACACCTACCCCTCGCGGAATACGGTGCCCGTTTCGCCACCGTCATTTGATTTAGGGATTGACGACTTTGGATATTATCATCAACCATCTTTATATGAACAACATGTGCCATCTACATATGAATTGCCTGTGCCATCTACTTATGAGTTGCCCGTGCCATCTACTTATGAATTGCCCGTGCCATCTACTTATTCCATGCCATGTACATATGAGGTGCCATCAAGCTATGATGCGTTTGATTCACAATTTGCTAACCCACCAACAAACGTAGGAGAGGAGATGTGTTTTCTTCCCTCTTTACGCACTGCACCAAAGTTTGATAGTCCCGTATGTGAGGAAGAGGTTGTTTCTAGGGATTATTCGAAATATTTCACTACGGAGCAAGTGTTTGCCTCTAAGGAGATCGGTCATTTGTGGGCTTTGAATGTTGCAAAGCAACACAAGTTTATGATCTCTATTGGAAGGAGTGTACCATCTAAACAGGGGCAAAGTGGTAAGATTCAAATCATTTGTGAGAAAGGGGGAAGCCATAGGCCTAAAGGTGTCGGTGTTAGATCAAACACAAAGAGCAAGAAAACAGGGTGTAAATTTCAGTTGAAGCTCATGGAGAACCGGGTTGAAGAGAATTGGAGATTAGTGGTTGTTTGTGGTTTGCACAACCATCCTATTGGAGATAGTTTGGTCGGGAATGCATTTGCCGGGAGGCCAACCCCGGATCAAAAGAAAAAGGTTCGTGAGATGGTACTTTCACATTGTTCTCCAAATCAGATTTACACTGAGATAAACAAGGATCCCGGAAGTTGCACAAAGAAGAACCAAGTGTACAATTTGGTAAGACATATAAGGGAAGAGGAAATGGAAGGTAGAACCGTGGTTCAAGAATTCTTTCACCAATGCAAAGAGAGCAACTACTTCATGGAGTATAGGCCAAGTGCAACGAACCCTTTGATAATAGGCGACTTGTTCTTTGCTAGCCCCGAATCAATGAAACTCTTAAAGGCGTTTCCATATGTCCTTTTGATGGACTCGACTTATAGCACGAACAGGTAAGTATTTATCATTCTGTTTTTATGTTGTATTTATCTTACTGTATTTTGGTTCCAGGTACAATGTTCCCTTCCTGGAGATAGTCGGTTTGACTTCTACATGGAAGAATTTTGTTGTGTGCGGGGTATGGTTAGAGGCTGAGAGCGAGGATAGTTATTTATGGGCGTTGCAGCAGCTGCAGACGATGTATTTGAGAATAGGAGCATCGCCTACTTGCTTCGTCACTGACCGTGAGATGGCTCTTATGAATGCAACAGACAAGTTATGGCCAAATGCAAAGTTTCTCTTATGTAGGCGACATGTAAGGAAGAACATAGAGGCGAGAGCGAAGATAGCTATGGGCACACAAGCATTGGGGGTTCATATTTCAAATGATTATTATAACGTGTTCGAACAAACCACTGAAGAAGATTACAAGAGTACTTTGAAGAAACTTGAGGACGAATGGCGAGCTTATCCAACCGTATTGAAGTACGTGAGAACGAATTGGCTAAACCGTTACAAAGAAAGACTTGTTTCAGCATGGACGGATAATGTCTTCACTCTCGGGAATAACACGACAAACAGGTATGTTCTGTTATTTATGTCTACCTTCTACATATGATAAAAAGAGCTTCTGTAATGCACACCTCGCAGAACGCGAGGGCATACCACCTCGCAGAACGCGAGTAAATTCCTTGATTCAGTGTTGATGCATTTTCGAATGCAACGATCCTGGAACAATCAATGAACTCGCAGAACACGAGGTGGACAGACCTCGCAGAACGCGAGGAGTTGCACATTACAGAAGGATCCACAAGTTCTGATTTGTATTTGCATTTCATTGTTTTTCGAACATTTTAGAGTTGAAGGAGCACATTCATGTCTTAAGTCATACTTGTCAAGTGGAAATGCTAGGCTAGACACAATGTTCAAAGAATACAAAACAATGGCGGAGAACCAACTTAAGGAGATTACTGTGTCTTTCACCGAGAGTTTGAATAAGAGCTTCACAGTTGTTGAAGGGGCGGACTTGTTTAAAGTCTTGAAGTTCAAAGTCTCTTACAAATGCATAGAATTTTTGCTTAAGGAATACACGAAGGGGGAGAGATTAGGTGCGCACTTTAATATGTTTTGTAGCTGCGGGATCAAGATTAGAGATGGGTTGATGTGTGTTCATCAGATTGTAAGACATTGGAAGGAGCAAAGACCACTAAGAGTATCAGAGTTGCACCCTTTCTGGAGTACTTTGAGTTTGGAAGAAGTTGATGTTCCCGGCATACTGGAAGTTAAGAGTAAGGTGGGAAGACGTCTTTTTCAGACTTTCTATGAGGAAACGTTTCCGAAACACCTTCATCCTGGTTTCTTTTTGGTTTATGGACCACTTCTTCTTCTTCTTCTTCTTCTTCTTCTTCATCATCATCATCATCATCATCACCTTCTTCTTCGTGTTCTTCCCCAACACCTTCATCCTGGTACTCTTGTTCCATTGGTTCTGGTTGAGGATTGTAAGAAGAAGAACAAGCTTGTCCACTTCCTTGACCCATGTCTTCAGGAACACTTCCCTCACCAAATCCACCTCCCCAACATTGTCCACCGACCCAACTTTGTCCACCCCACCCTTGTCCAACTTCCACTACAGCATACTGAGGAATGAAATTGTCCCAGCCACCAATAGTGCTACCCGATTGTTCATATGGAGTTGATTGTGGTGCCCATTGAGTTGACGGTTGTGCACATGAAACTGACTCTTGAGAATAAAGGTCCCAATCATCATTTCTATACTCTTGATATGTATCTGCTCGTTCTATCCCACTAGGCACAGAACAGTCTTCCCCGGCATAACTATGGACACCACTGTACCGCTCTATGGCGCGATAATCAACGTCGGGGAGCCCCTCGGGGAAGAGCTCTACCGGTGTTGTATTCTTTGCTTTCCTTTTCCCTTTTGCATTTTCAACCGGTGGATTTTCTCTCACAGCGTTCCAATTTCTTCGACGGGTTGAACGTCCAGGACGATCCATTACCTAAAAAAATGTAAAGTAGAATCAGTATATAAATATAACAGTATATAAAGTAAAATCAGTATATAAATATGTATCTGCAGAAGAGGAAAGAATTTCCAGTTATGTCAATTCCTCGCGTTCTGCGAGTAGCATGACACTCGCGTTCTGCGAGTACCATGACCCTCGCGTTCTGCGAGTATACTACACCCCTCGCGTTCTGCGTAAATTTGCACTATCATGAGTTTTCGGCAACAGTTTCCGGCGAGATTTTCCGACGAAAATTCAATATTTTAGCTAAAATACCTATCAATTTAAGTAAATTACCAAATAAACATCAAAACCCTAAATAAAATCAACAACCCTAATCAAAAACCCTAACCCTAATGAATTTCAACATAAAACAACATCCACTCATCAACCATAATTCAAAATCATAATCTTTCATCCATTATACAACCATTTCTAAATCAACATTCAATATCAAAACATCATATAATATGCAATTTCCTATACTAACAACATATATTCATCTAGAAACAACATTAGAAAGCATAAGAGTATAAGAAACATACCTTATATGGAGATTTGTAGTGAAAAGAGGAAGAAGAAGTAGGTTGAAACGAGAGAGATGGTGAGAGGCGGCGGTAGAAAATTGTGTGTGATGTAAAAAATGGGCCGAGTAGGGTTTTTCCCCTTTTATAGGGAAAAAACACCCTCGCGTTCTGCGAGGTGACGCACCCTCGCGTTCTGCGAGGATGCGCTCCCTCGCAGAACGCGAGGGTGCGTTATTTAGGAAACGCGAGGGTGCACATTAAAGCGTATTAACAGAAGCATTGTAGTTAAGTGTGCAAAATAACACATTTTTAGTGTCTTTTTTAAGGCGATAAAGCCCAATTCGGCAAAAACGTCATCGAAACTTTATCGAAATGGAATGAAACTTTGTTTCAATCCTTATAATGTCTATTTTATCATGTGTGTAACTTGAAATTAAGATTTCTTCCTTTGGAAGTGAAACCTAGTTTGAAAACCGAACGAGGTCGCAATATGTATGACACACCATATAAATAAAGAAATATAATAAGGTTCAACACTTCAAAGGTGCAACATAATAAGGTTCAACATAATAAGTAATTCTAAACAAACAACATTAAAAGGAACAAGCAAACAAAGAAGGTCGATAAATTTTCAAAAGAAAGATCTAACGACGAGGGTTGAACGGCCTGAAGAGGTTCCTGAATTCTCGTGCGGTCATCCTTGGTCTAGTGGATGGTTCCCCTCTCTCCCTTTGACGTTCTTGTCTCTCCCGTTCACGTCGCTCACGTTCTTGTCTCTCCCGTTCACGTCTCTCCCGTTCAAGCATATCAAAGTTGTCTCCCACGCTAGACACCGTACTAATATCAGAAATATCAGATTCTTGATTGGAATAGGACATCTGTATAATCACAAACCTGACCAAATTATAGTTACATACTCAATCAAATTCATAATCTATACAAACAACAACAATGCTTATAATCATAGTAGTCTTGATCTGCGACAGCATGACGCTCGCGTTCTGCGAGAGTCAGGACCTCGCGTTCTGCGAGTATCATGACCCTCGCGTTCTGCGAGGGGTGTAGCGTTCTGCGTCAATTTGCATTATCAACAGTTTCCGGCGAGAATTTCAGGCGAAAATTCAAAATCAACATCCACTCATCCACCATAATTCAAAATCATCATCTTTCATCCATTATACAACCATTTCTAAAACAACATTCAATATCAAAACATCATATAATATGCAATTTCCTATATTAACAACATATATTCATCTAGAAACAACATTAGAAAGCATAAGAGTATAAGAAACATACCTTATATGGAGATTTGTAGTGAAAAGAGGAAGAAAAACTAGTTTTAACCGAGAGAGATGGTGAGAGGCGGCGGTAGAAAATTGTGTGTGATGTAAAAAATGGGCCGAGTAGGGTTTTTCCCCTTTTATAGGGAAAAACCACTCTCGCGTTCTGCGAGGTGACGTACCCTCGCGTTCTGCGAGGATGCGCTCCCTCGCAGAACGCGAGGGCCCGGGCGTTATTCAGAAAACGCTCGGGCTGTATTTAGCAAGGGCCTAATATTAGAATATGAAATGAGGCTTATATAATGGGATGAGGGAGTAAAACAAATCTCTTTACTCCATCCTCAGCTATGCCACGTATGGAGAATCAATTTCTGCCACTCCACGTGGCGTGAAACTATCTATCTATCTATATACATATACTAAAACAGAACGTTGTTTTGCCACATGTCGCCCTTATATTCAATTCGCCTATGTGTCGATCTCTAAGTTATGTTACATCATCCACCATGTCATCATCCACATCATCCGACTTTATATTTTAATATATATCTTTGAATTAAATAAGTAAAAAAATCAAAAAGATATCTAATAGGTTATATAACAAAAAGAAATATCGATTTTTATCTTTTATCATATCATATTTTTATCTTATATATATATATATTTTTATCTATTATTATGTTATCAATCTAATTAAGTTGAGTTATTAATGAACTTAAACTATAAAACATAAATCGTAAACTATAAACTATAATCTATAAATTATAAATCATAAAGTATAAACTACAATCTAAACTAATTAATAGTATAAAATATAAATATATTATTAAAAAAATTATTACATGCGACTCCGTATATGGTACGGGAACACACGCTAGTTGGTTGCTATTTTTTTACCTTTTTGGATAATTCGGTATAATACAACTGTACGTTCGTAGTATTTTGGGAAGAGTATAACAAAGAATATAGGTAACCTTGCTCTTATTTTTAAGATAAAGAGGGTATTCTTTTTTATGAATTTTTTTCCTACACATAGAAATATTATCCTGCTATAAGCCCTAATACAAAATCTAAAAGTAACATGTAAAACAAGCCCATTTTCAGTTCAATGATATAAACTTGTAAAGCAAAGAAAATTAAACATGTAATGGAAAAAAATGAAACCCAAATGCAAAAAGCTGAAAAACCATTATTACATTTCACCCTAGACCAAAACTGAAATGAACCTACATAAAAAACTGATATGAAACCCTAAAGAAAAAATAAAACATTATTACAATTCTTTTTGCATAAAAAGTTGAAACCCTAAATGAATCTACAACAATATTATACAAATGATACTATTGCCAAAAATTCTGGAATGAAATTTGCATGCTCGGCTGAACAGTGAGGCCCGGAACCCTAATCGTCCTTGCACAACTTTGTAGGGATCACACTTTTTTTTAGGGTTTGTTCGTTTTCTCTGTTTTACTTCTGCAGCAAGACTCTTTGCTCTCTCTGTATCGCTGTGAAGAAGATGCTTTCGGAATCGGGTGCCATTTTTGAGGCCATCGACTTGGGTAATGAGAGCATCATATCTACATGCTTGATTTGGTAGGGTCGTTTGTTGCTCTTGTTGTTGATTTTCCCGAGTCGTGCAGGCTGATTTCTATTGGGCATTTTGCTTGCCTTGGCATTGCTATCTTTTTCTTTGCTTTATTTTGCTTGTTTTTGGCAGTGTTCAGTTTTTGTCTTGTGTGTGGCCCTATTCATTCCGTCATTTTGCCTCGGTTTTTGTCCATCATGAGTGATCAGATTGCTATTCGGATCTCTTGCCCCCTGAGAGGCTGTGGTGGATGCAATATTGGGAGTGGTAGAGGGCTTACCATGAAATATTTTATTGCTCACTTGGGTTTTCGACATTTTAAAAGTGTTGACTTGAAGACTTTTCACAAAGCACGTGGTGAGAGTGATTATTGTTTATTTTCTGCTTTAGACTCTGCGCTTCATCAGGCTGGCATCTGGCTTTGTGGAGAATGTTTTTGCACTCACACTTCCGGTAAGAATTGTAAACATGCTAATGGTGTTGTGATTCTTGCTCCCTGTTTTGGTGATGTTGCAATCCATGGGATCCCCGTGCCTCTTAGGCCTGATTTGTCGGTGGTTGATGATGCGGTTGTTGAGTCTGTTTGTTCTCATGATGTTCTTTCTCAGTTGCCCTTGTCTCGGGATGATTCTGCTTGTTTTGACATCAATCTTCTTAGTCGCATTTTTTCTAGGAAGTTGCAGACAGTGAAGTGTATTCCTCCTAAGTTGCGGCTTGGGTTTGCTAGAGTTTTTCTTAGTGCTCTTGACAAGGTTCTGGCGTGTCCGAGTGATCTGTCTGCTTGGGTGAAACTCCTTGTCTTGCCTGGTTGCATTTTGCCTACGTTTGTGCCCAAAAACAGGGCTCAACGACGTTCTGGTGAGAGAGGACAATGTTAGTTTGATTGTATTTCTCGGGTGATTCTTCGTTGGAGAGACCATGGGGATAAGCTTGTTTGGTGTTGGATCGTTTATCAAAGGCAACACTTTTATCTAGTGGCGAGAAGAGACCGAAAAGTACGGAAGAGGTTAATATTTTTCAATGCAAACAGAAGATGGGCGATGGGCATTTTACCGCGGCTATTAAGGTGCTTACGTCATCTGGTGTTGCTCCGTCTAATTCTGATACGCTTCGTGACTTGGAGGCCAAAAACCCTCATGCCCCCTCTCTTATCCTTCCTTCTTCTGTGCTTAGCGGGGATGCTCTTTTTGTTACTAAAGATGTGGTGTTGGGTAGGATCCACAGTTTCCCCAAAGGTACTTCGTGCGGCCGTGGCGGGCTTCGTGCCCAACATTTTGTTGATATGTTGGGTGGTGCTGCTTCTGCTGTTGCCGATGACTTGTTGGGTTCCATCACTAGGGTTGTCAACCTTTTTCTTAGTGGAAAGTACCCTTCCCAGTTAGGGGAGTTTATTTCTAGTGCTCCTTTGATTCCTTTAGCCAAGCCAGGGGGTGGTATACGCCCTATTGTTGTTGGCACGGTGTGGAGGAGACTTGTCTCCAAGGTTGCTTCCTCTTCTGTTGGAAATACCATGAATACTTACCTACAAGACTTTCAGTTTGGTGTGGGTGTTCCTGGAGGGTGTGAGGCTGTTCTGCATTTTGTGAACAAACTCGTTGAATCTAAGGGCGATGAGGTTGGGCTTTCTATGCTTTTAGTGGATTTTAAGAATGCCTTCAACCTTGTCGACAAGAGTGTTATGCTTCAAGAAACAAGGATGCGGATCCCATCTATTGCCCCTTGGGTTGAGTTTTGCTATTCTCAACCTGCTAGACTCTATTATGATGATGCTATCCTATGGTCTTGTCAAGGAGTTCAACAAGGTGATCCCTTGGGCCCTTTGTGTTTGCCTTGACTCTGCATCCTTTGGTTCAGACCATTAATCGTGGTTGTGAGCTTGCCCTTCATGCTTGGTGCCTTGATGATGGTACTATCGTTGGTGACATCCTTATGGTCGCTAAGGCATTGGATATCATCAAGACTGACGGACCAGCTCGTGGCTTGTTTCTTAATGTAGACAAGACAGAACTTTTCTGGCCCATTGAGGACCCTAGAGGCAGGATGGAGGGGGGTTTTCCTGAAAATATTTCTCGCCCACACGATGGTGTTAAACTTCTTGGTGGTTCCGTTAGCTTGGATGTTGGCTTCTGTCGTGATCTAGCTTTGAAAAGGGTCTCCAAAACCATTGAGCTGATGGAGGCGGTCAACAGGCTTAATGATCCCCAATGTGAGTTTCTCCTACTTCGTAATTGTGTTGGGGTAGCTAAACTATCTTATGCTTTGAGAACTTGTTCTCTCTTATCTTTCTTGGATGCTCAAGCTCATTTTGATCAAGCTTTGCGCATCTCCTTGGAGAAGATTGTTACTGCTTCAGGGCCGGGCTTTGGGGATTGGCAATAGCGGTTTGCCACTCTCCCAATTAAGTTGGGCGGTCTTGGTATCTTATCTGCAGATGATGTAATTCGCTAATCGCTATGCTTTTCTTGCTTCTCGCCTTCAATCGAGTACATTGCAGGCCAAGATTCTGGTCAACACGGGTATTGTCTCTTCTGGTTCTTCTTTTCAGCATGCTCTTGATGATTTCAATGCCTTCTGCAACGTTTATGCTCTCTCTCTCACTATTGGTAACGCTGCCCCCCAAATGATGAAAACTCTGGCAGAGTGTTACTTTGGTGTCATTGAGAAAAATCTTGTTGCTAGATTTATGCTTAGTCCAAGGCAGGTTGTTGTTCTGAGTTCTATTCGTGCCCCGCATGCCCAAGATTTTCTGTTTACTATTCCTATTGATGGCTTGGGACAGCGGATGAACAACCGCTAATTTCGTTATGTGTTATGTTACAGACTCACTATACCTTTGTTCTCTGAAGGCCGTCTTTGCCCTAGTTGCAATGCTCCCAAGATGGATTGTTAGGGTGATCACATTGTTCATTGTTCTAGTGAGGTGGGTGTGAAGTTCAGACATAATTTAGTGCGTGACATCCTCGTTGATATTTGTTCCAAAGTTGGGATCGCGGTGCGCAAGGAGGCTCCCATGGAGTTTCTTTCAGATGCTGGGAAGGATCTTAGGCCTACGGACCTTTTACTATATAATTAGTTTTAAGGTAAGGATGTTTGTGTGGATGTGACTGGTATCTCCCCCTTTGCTGGCATGGGTGTGAGTTTGTGGGCTTCTGGTGTGGCTTTTCACAATGCAGTGAAGAAGAAGAAAATGAAGTATGCATCTAAGTGTGAGGAGAATAGGTACAAGTTCATTCCATTTGCTTTCTCCACCTTTGGAGAGTTGGACAAAGAGGCATTGGATACACTTTCACGTATCAAGACCCTCTCTATTAGTCACTATAACAATGCTAGGAATGGTTCGTTTATCTTTCAAAGATTGAGTTTTTGTATTCAGAAAGGTGTGGGAGCGCAACTTGTTTCTCGACTTCCATCCAACTTTATGTAATTAATCAATTGATCAATCAATGAGTCTGTTCACGGAATGAAGAACAACTTCACAACCCCCAGGAACACCCACACCAAACTGAAAATCTTGCAGGTAATTATTCATTGTATTACCAACAGAAGAAGCGACATTGGACACAAGCCTCCTCCACACCGTGCCAACAACAATAGGGCGTATGCCTCTCCCTGCACTAGTAGAAAAAACACCTGTTGCAGCCCCCCTGTTGAGGCGGTCACCTTAAAAACCGACGCAAAAAGTCTTATTCTACTATCTGTTGAGGCGGTCAGTCGTTTAGTTCGCTGCAACAGGTGCTTTAGAGGCGGGAAAATATCCGTTCGCCTCAAATAATATTTGTGTTTTTGACTTGTTGAGGCGGTCAGTAAGGCGCCCGCCTCAAAAGAACACAAACATTAGAGACGGGCAGTCAGGCGCCTGACGAGGCGAATTTGTCGTGTGCCAAGTCAAGTAATCCTAACATGCAAACTAAGTAATGTAGTGCGCAAGTAAGGGTCGAATCCCAAGAGAATCAGTTTATCAAATTCTTAAGTTATCACAATGACTAACCAATAAACGTAACCAAAGGGGGGGTTTTTGTGGTTTTGATACGAAGTATCGAATGTCAACTTGGTTATAAAAAGATTAAGCGAAGTGTTCCACTTAGCGATTATCCACAATTAGATTAACAAGTTGATCTTAGAATCCTTTTTATCCCTATGTCAAGTTCTCAACTGATCGTTCTAATTCCTGTTCTTGAATAGTTATTAGTCCAACTAGTCCTAATAACCCTTACTCGATTATAACCTCGAAACTATCAAAGTTCAATAACAAAGTAGCAATGCATTCAGGAATAGATAGATACATGCAATATCATGGACAACTAGTCGGATACTCGACATGTACTCAACTCTCTTCTCTATTAACAATCACAACTAGTTCATGCAAATAGATTGTGCTACACAACAAGTATGATAATTCAACTAGAAGTATCAAACTCTAGCAATATGAACAAGACACAACTAACTTAGGTGATCAATCTAAAGTAGTAAATCTAGTTCATCGACAATACAAACAAGAGAGTTGAGACAATCAAAGAGTTAGACAAAGGGAAAGGATAAACTCACAACTTGTTGAATCCAAAAGCTTCAAACGCCAAGTGAAACAAAGACCTTTAGCAACTCATAAGTTTGTGAAAACTCTTCCAAAAACTTAAGCAAAACAAAGGTTAGATGATCAAGGATGATCATCCACTACCTATATAGTATCAGCTGATGTAACAGCCGAATTAAGGTCCTAAAAAACGTATGGAAAGTTACAGAATTAAACACAAATTACTTCAAATGGCAAAGACATCAATTTGATTCTTCTGTCGAGGAACCGCACCCGCGGGTTGAGAGCCGCGGGCGCGGTTTTGGGTTTCTTCAGCTTCTCTGGATGGCAGAGGGCCGCGGGCGCGGCTTGAGACCCGCGGGCGCGGCTTGAGCTTTCTCGAAAGCTTTGGCTGAAGGTGAGACCCGCGGGTGCGGTTTTAGCTTTCCCGAATCCTTGTCTGAGGATGAAACCCGCGGGTGCGGCTTTGTTGTCTGAGGCAGAACCTGCTGATTTCTTCAGGTCTTCGTCTTCGTCTTCGTCTTCAGCAGCTTCTTCCTTATGCTTCAATGCTTCCAATGCTTGTATCATCTCTTGGAATCTCGTATGTAAATCTTCTCTCGAACAGCTCCATGATACAGATTACATAGAAACAAATAACATAATCCTATACAAAACTAGCTAATAATCCATAGTTGCGGTATGTAAAACACCGCTTATCAAACTCCCCCATACTTAGACCTTGCTCGTCCCCGAGTAAGCTAAAAGAAACTTACTCTTTTACAATAATCACTCAAAGATCTCAGGAAGTATGAAAAAGAAAGAAACTACAAATCACTAACACATTTAGTCTACAAACAATATGATGAGAAAGAAATCTATCAATTTTGGTCTTCCATAGTGGTTAACATGCAAAAAATTTTGTCCTAAGACACTCATTTCACTCATTTTGCCTAGGCGCCTCGAAAGGTTTTCACCTAGCCACTCATTTCATTTTCAATCTCACCATTCCTTACCGCCCTCAAGTCCTTTTTTTTGCCAAGCCTAATGCAAGCCGAACTACCCGCTTATTGCATGGATTTTTCCATCCCAGGATTTTCATTTGCCTTTTTTCGTATTTTTGTGGCTTTTTCTGTTTTTAATTCCATGCAAAGTACAACAAAAATAAAAACCGAAGGGAAATAACAAGGAAATGAAACTACTCTAGGATAAGCAATGAACTAATTTCCCTCCCCCATACTTGTAGTGCACAATGCCCTCAGTGTGTAAGACATAGAAAAATAATGAGGAAGAGAGAAAGAAGCTCACTGATCCGGGTCATCCCGGTTTGGATATTCGGGCCAACGAGCATGCATGTCGAGCCGTAAGTCATCCACCGACTGCTGCAGCCTCTCAACATTCTGGTTCACCGTCTGAACCGACTGGTAGACATACTCAATCCGCTCGAAAAGACGCTGCTCCCAAGGTATGTCAGCAGGAGCTGCAGATGATGAGCCTTCGCCCCATTGCCTCTGAGGCTGAAAACGAGGGGCAGGCTCCTGGAAGTCATCATCATCATCATCCTCAAGGTCAGCTGGCTGCTGATCCAGCTGCGGAACCGGCTCCTGGATGCTGATCCCACCGCGAGCTCGTCGTCGAGCAGCTGCACGAGGGGGAGCGGGTGTTGGGTTGATCCTAAAAGTATGGGCTGGCCCATAAGCAAAATCCTCGGTGAGAGCAATCTCGGGAGGACCGAGCCAAACCCATATCCGCTCGTCTTCAGTTACTGTAACCGACTTGAGCCACCTAAGTCGGGTTTGCAGAAACGTGATATCCAGCAAATAGGGACCCATTGAGGGGTCCGGACTACCTACGCAGTCAAGCGTCTCCCAGTCGGGGACGACAACCTCTAAGATGAGGGTGATCATGCCACCCAAAGCAATCTGCCCCCTTGGTTTTGAGCGGGCTATCTTACAGGAGTGAACAAAAAGTGAGAGCCAATCCGGAATTACCTGACATTCCGGCATGAGAGCATACAGATACTTCAGCTGGTAGGCAGGCACCTTGTTCACCTCAGAAAGCCCAAAGAAGGCCATAGACAGGGCCCGCTGTGTCAGGCGGAGACATGGATGGGACATTTTAGCATTATAGTCATTACCATGGGTGTCCCGAACTTGTCCCGTCCATGTGTACCAGACCTGTGTAGGACTGTCACCAACTGTAGTGTCATAATCTGCAGAGGGAACCTGAGAGATTCCCAAGATGTGGCGCAGCTGTTCGGCCTGAACTGTAAAGGACCGTCCATTGTAAATGAACTGGATGGCCGAGATGAAGGTGGTCTCCGAGACGGTCTTGGTCTTGAGGCTTGCCAGAAACTGATAGGTAGCCTCGGCATGAGCGGGGGCTGACCTGTACAAGAAACCCTGCAGCCCTGCGTGCTCAAGCATGGCCTCAGTGCATGCAGTCATACCCAAATCATCGAGGGTACGTGGATGAAAAAATCTCGTGGCTACACACTGCTTAGCCCTTAAATAAGCTAAGTTGGTCTGAACCTGTTGTTGCCACAAATCATTTTTGTGGCCTCGGGATGTTCCTGCTGCAGCCATCAAAGTGTATACGCAAAACAAATGCTACCACAAATCCGCACACAACAAATAGACCAAGCAGCAGCAGCAGCACAATAGCAAAAAGCCCTCCCCGAGGCGTAAGAAAATCAACAACGATGAGGGCGGTTGTCAAAAAACTTACTGAAATCAGCAGTGGACGACAGAGGTGAAAGCCGCGGGTGCGGGTTGGGAGCCGCGGGTGCGGGTTTAGCTTTCATCTGAATTCTGGCGAGGAGGGAGCCGCGGGCGCGGGTGTGGAGCCGCGGGTGCGGTTTGTGCGAGCTGGAGATTTCTTGGCAGGGCGAGGCCGCGGGTGCGGGTTTGTAGCCGCGGGTGCGGTTTCGTCGTGACAGAATTTCTGGGCAGGGTGAGGGTGCGGTTGCGGGTGGTAGCTTTTGAGCCGCGGTTGCGGTTGTATTTGGGCGCGGGTGCGGGTGCGGGTGCGTGTGCGGAGGAGGATGTGGTGGGAGTGTGTTGGTGTTGGGAGAGAGAAGGGTTTGGTGGGAGGTTTTTGAGAGGTAGGGTATGAGAAAAGTGGGAAGTGAGAGAGTTTTATGTGGGGGTGGGGGTGGGGGTGGGGATAGAGAATGAAATTTGATATGGAGAAGGGTAGAAAATGAAATTCGAGATGGAGAAGGGTAGAAGATGAACCGTCAATTCCTTTTTCTTTTCTTTTTTTTTTTTTTTTTTTTTTTCATAAACGAAAAGAAGAACCGTCAATTCCTTTAGTAGCAAACGACCATCGTCTTCTCGTCTTGACTTCCTAGAAAATAGAAAACAAAACAATTAAAAAGAAAATGAAATTCAAGGGAAAAAGAAGAATACCCTGGGTTGCCTCCCAAGCAGCGCCTTGGTTAGAGTCGTGGCTCGACTTGGTTTTCCGTCTTCACTTTTCAAAAGTTGGCTCTTTTAGAGCCATTTCATCGAAAGACACTTTGGTGAATCCCTCATGGTAAGGTTTTAACCTTTGACCATTCACCTTGAAGACGTTGTGGTTGTCTTTGTCAAACAACTCCACGGCGCCATGAGGAAAGACGCGAGCAACAACATACGGACCATTCCACCGGGATCGCAACTTACCCGGAAAAAGTTGAAGACGAGATTGGTAGAGCAAGACCTTGTCTCCCACCTTGAAATCTTTCCTCAAGATGTTCTTGTCATGCCAAGCCCTCGTCTTTTCCTTGTAGATCACCGCATTCTCATACGCATCCCGGCGTATCTCTTCAAGCTCTTCAACCGGTGCCTGCACAATAGAAGGAAGAAGCTTTTCGCTCTCCAAAGTTAGTAGCATGGGCCGACCGGCCAAAATTTTACCCGAAGCGTCTAGACGAGCTAGAACACTTTGAATCTCAGGTGGAAGAGACAAATCAAGTGTTGGTGAGTGAACGATGCTGTGTTTTAATACTATAGGATCAATTACATCAATTGAACAAATAGACGCAGCATCTTCGACGGGGTGTTTCATAGCATCAAAAATGTTAAATTGAACTATTTCCCCATCGAACTCTAAAGTAAGAGATCCACTAGCCAAATCAATCTTTGTGTTAGCGGTTCGCATGAAGGGTCTCCCAAGCAAAATAGGAGCAGCTTGCCCATCATGTTCCATGTCTAACACAAAGAAATCAACGGGAAAGAACAAATTATCCACCATAACCAAAACGTTTTCAACTACACCTTTAGGACACACGGTGGACCTATCGGCTAGTTGAATAACAATTCCGGTTTCATGAAGTGGACCTAACCCGAGAATCTTATAGAGAGAGTAAGGCAACACATTTATCGATGCACCCAAATCGAGCATGGCTCGTTCAAAATGTGTGTCGCCTATACGGCAAGGTATGCTAACCATGCCCGGATCGCTGCACTTCTTAGGCATTCGCCTTTGAAATACAGCGGAGACACGCTCGCTTACCGTCACCTTTTGTTGCCCTTTCAACTTTTGATTCCTCTTGATTGTGCAAAGTTCTTTTAAAAACTTTGCATATCGAGGAATGCTTTTAATTAACTTGAGCAAGGGGATGTTTACCTCACATTTGCTGAACGTCTCAATCAACTCCTTGTCGTTTTCCGGCCTTTTGGTGTTCCTAAGGGCATCGGGAAACGGGGCGGGAGGCTTGGTGGAGTCGAGAGGTGGAAAGTTGGGACGAACGTAGTTGTCCTGTCTCAACTGGAAATCCCCCCGATCCTCCACTTCGAGTTCAGCATTCTGTGAAGGAACCTCTGGAAAATTTACCTCAGTGGATGAGCCGCGGGTGCGGTTTTCAACCCGCGGGCGCGGCTCGTCAGTGCATTTGTCTTCTGGCGCAGTGGAGGAGCCGCGGGCGCGGTTTTCAACCCGCGGGCGCGGCTCGTCAGTGTAATTGTTTTCTGGCGCAGTGGAGGAGCCGCGGGCGCGGCTTTCAACCCGCGGGCGCGGTTCTCGGCTGTCCTCAGAATCCAATATTTCTGCCGAAGACTCGGCAACGTTTTTGGTTTCCCCCAAAATCTTACCACTTCTTGTTGTCACTGCACTTACATTTCTGGTTGGATTCACCACCGTTTGGGACGGTAGAGAATTGGAATTTTGTTGTGCAATGGTGGTAACAGCTTCAGCCAACTGCCCAATTTGCTTCTCCATGTTCTTGATGCTCGACTCGGTCGTTTGAACATGAGTTGTGAAGTGTTGAGTCAAGGATCTCAGCAGCTCCGCAGTAGATGGTCCAGCATTGGGTTGAGGGCCTTGAGCTTGTTGTTGGGGCTCATTTGGATCACGCCACCGAAAATTGGGATGATCTCTATACCTCGGGTTGTAGTTATTTTGTTGATCACCACGAGGTCGTGGGGGTCCATACCCACCAGCAGCAGCATTGACTTCAGCAACATCTTCACCTTCAAGCTCAGGGCATTTATCTGTAAAATGAGAAGGGTCAGAACAAATACCACATACCTTTACTTGTTGTTGTTGTCCTTTTTGCAACTGAGAGACCATCTTCTTCAACTCTACAAGCTCAGCAACAAGAGCGGGATCCCCTGAACTTGCTGCGTGCACTCCCTTTTTGGTGTATATCCTACCAAAACTTCTTGTGCTCTCAGCCATATCTTGCAATTTCTCCATGGCATCCTCCGGCGTCATGTTGAGAATATTCCCACCACACGCAGCATCAACCATCCTCCTTTCTTGATTAAGGAGACCATTGCAAATGTAAAGCACAAGATCCTCGGTATCATACCCATGAAAAGGGCACGAAGCACACAACCCCTTGAAGCGTTCAAGGTAGTCATAGAGCGTTTCGTCTTCACTTTGCTCGACATGGGCTATCTCCTTCTTGAGAGCATTTGCCTTCTTCACCGGAAAATACTTGCTCAAGAACACCTTGTGCAACTTTTCCCAATTATCAACCGAACCGGTTGGCAAATGGTAATACCAAGAACGAGCACCATCCTTCAAAGTGAACCCGAAGGCTCTCATCTTAATCTGCTCTTCCGTGACGTTTGGCGGTTTGGTTGTCATGCAAATGTCATGAAATTGGTTCAAATGCATGATTGGATCCTCACCAGCCAAACCATGGAAACTTGGGAGCAAATTGATCACCCCCGACTTGAGCTCGAAAGTCACCCCATGAGCAAGGGGTGGAATAACCACAGCTTGAGGTTGCTGTGTTAGGTTCGGTGTTTGCCGCTCTCTCAAAGTGCGAGTAACACCACCTCCTGGTAACCTTGTCTCAATTAGCTCTCGTTGAGCATTAACGACCAACTGCATGTCAGCCAATTGACGTTGCACTTCAGCAAGAGCTTCTCGATCGGCCATTTCTACTGTCTCAGTCCCGACTCTGTTCTCTCTTCGATTCCGATGAAAAGTTCTCTCGATCTCTGAATCAAGACTAGAAAGAGGCTGATTAGTAGGACGGGTGTTGACCATTCACTAGTCAACACTAAAGATAGTCAAAATAAGAACTTAAAAATAAGAAAATTTGATTCCCCGGCAACGGCGCCAAATTTGACGAGGCGAATTTGTCGTGTGCCAAGTCAAGTAATCCTAACATGCAAACTAAGTAATATAGTGCGCAAGTAAGGGTCGAATCCCAAGAGAATCAGTTTATCAAATTCTTAAGTTATCACAATGACTAACCAATAAACGTAACCAAAGGGGGGGTTTTTGTGGTTTTGATACGAAGTATCGAATGTCAACTTGGTTATAAAAAGATTAAGCGAAGTGTTCCACTTAGCGATTATCCACAATTAGATTAACAAGTTGATCTTAGAATCCTTTTTATCCCTATGTCAAGTTCTCAACTGATCGTTCTAATTCCTGTTCTTGAATAGTTATTAGTCCAACTAGTCCTAATAACCCTTACTCGATTATAACCTCGAAACTATCAAAGTTCAATAACAAAGTAGCAATGCATTCAGGAATAGATAGATACATGCAATATCATGGACAACTAGTCGGATACTCGACATGTACTCAACTTTCTTCTCTATTAACAATCACAACTAGTTCATGCAAATAGATTGTGCTACACAACAAGTATGATAATTCAACTAGAAGTATCAAACTCTAGCAATATGAACAAGACACAACTAACTTAGGTGATCAATCTAAAGTAGTAAATCTAGTTCATCGACAATACAAACAAGAGAGTTGAGACAATCAAAGAGTTAGACAAAGGGAAAGGATAAACTCACAACTTGTTGAATCCAAAAGCTTCAAACGCCAAGTGAAACAAAGACCTTTAGCAACTCATAAGTTTGTGAAAACTCTTCCAAAAACTTAAGCAAAACAAAGGTTAGATGATCAAGGATGATCATCCACTACCTATATAGTATCAGCTGATGTAACAGCCGAATTAAGGTCCTAAAAAACGTATGGAAAGTTACAGAATTAAACACAAATTACTTCAAATGGCAAAGACATCAATTTGATTCTTCTGTCGAGGAACCGCACCCGCGGGTTGAGAGCCGCGGGCGCGGTTTTGGGTTTCTTCAGCTTCTCTGGATGGCAGAGGGCCGCGGGCGCGGCTTGAGACCCGCGGGCGCGGCTTGAGACCCGCGGGCGCGGCTTGAGACCCGCGGGCGCGGCTTGAGACCCGCGGGCGCGGCTTGAGACCCGCGGGCGCGGCTTGAGCTTTCTCGAAAGCTTTGGCTGAAGGTGAGACCCGCGGGTGCGGCTTGAGACCCGCGGGTGCGGCTTGAGACCCGCGGGTGCGGTTTTAGCTTTCCC
Source organism: Oxyria digyna (assembly GCA_029168935.1). Classification (NCBI taxonomy): domain Eukaryota; kingdom Viridiplantae; phylum Streptophyta; class Magnoliopsida; order Caryophyllales; family Polygonaceae; genus Oxyria; species Oxyria digyna. The sequence goes on from JAPVLV010000009.1 coordinate 45,578,110, forward strand.
GAATCCTTGTCTGAGGATGAAACCCGCGGGTGCGGCTTGAGACCCGCGGGTGCGGCTTTGTTGTCTGAGGCAGAACCTGCTGATTTCTTCAGGTCTTCGTCTTCGTCTTCGTCTTCAGCAGCTTCTTCCTTATGCTTCAATGCTTCCAATGCTTGTATCATCTCTTGGAATCTCGTATGTAAATCTTCTCTCGAACAGCTCCATGATACAGATTACATAGAAACAAATAACATAATCCTATACAAAACTAGCTAATAATCCATAGTTGCGGTATGTAAAACACCGCTTATCAGCGCCCGCCTCAACAAATGCTTCAAAAAAATTAGAGGCGGGCAATATGCGCCCGCCTCAACTGCTTCGTCAAAAACTCAGAAACTAGGTCGTCGGGTTTGTCTCGACTTTTTCATATTCCTCAAAACTCTCTAAGTATCGATGGTGCCTCCTCCTTGCCGCCTCCTCCTCGCCGCTTCCTCCACGCCTCACCGCCTCCTCCTCGCCTCGCCGCCTCCTCCAACTCAACTCGTTGCTGTTAGAAACCTTATTCTACTTCTACCCGCCTCCTCCTTTCCTGTCGATTCATTCTCTTGCCGGAGGCCGCATACCATCACCTCCGATTGGAAGGTCGCTCGCTGTCGTGCTCCACTACGATCCAGACTCCTTATACAACGCCGTTTCTTCGGAGCTCAATCGCCTCCACAACAACTACCGCCCGATTCTGCACCCAAATTGACAAGGTCAGTCCGCTTAGGTTTCTTTAGTTTTTGTTTTCAGGTCAAATTGTTATGAATGGTTGATTTCAGTTTGAATGTTAGAATGCTGACTTCGAGCTCTTTCTTAGCGGATTTTAAGTTTGTTCCATGTCTGACTTTGTCAAAACATATCACTTGTATGCAGTTTTTGAAGACTTAGGCTATAAATATTTATAGCAAAGTGAGCATGTGATTTGTTGTGTCATTCGGGACGAGAAAAAAGGTCTTGCTTTCAGTTGCTCCACTAAGATAGCTGAGTCATTTCAGGTACCAATTCTGAGCTAGCTGGTTTTTTCAGTTTCCACATTGCGATTATGTGATCGTTATATGCTTTTTGTTTGCGGTTGAAACTGGATTCTAGTTTATTCTATGTGATATAGCTGAAAATCGTGGGCCAATTTTTTAGGGTATTTTCTTGAATGATGTTTATTAGAATGTATGGACTATGGAGATTGGAGTTGGACCAGTTATGGGTAGTTGATATGCCAACTCAAATGAGTGATTTCTATTTTATTGAACTGTTTGAATCATCTCTTTGGTTGATAACTAAGTGTATTGTTTAGAAGGGAGTAATTGTAGCTTATTAATTTGATTTTGTCTTTGACTAGTAAGTGATGAAGTCTGCTACATCATGCATTGGATCCTATTCAGTTTTTTTTTTTCTTTAGATAGCAAATTTATCATTCAGATGATCAAATCTATCGAATAACAATATCCTGTCTTGGTTTCATTACTTCACTTAAACTAGAGAAAGGTTCCAAATTCATCCTCTTCTGCACAAGCTTACTATAATGAAAACATTATAATTCATATTCGTTCTATTATGCGCGGGGCATAATAGAATGAATATGAATTATAATGTGATATTTGTATAGATTTACTCATGCCTTGGTTCAAGTGTAAGTTGATTAGTATATTATATAGTTAATAAGATCGATCGGTTTAATTTTAAACAGGTGTCTATAAGTTAATACTAATTTTGTTGTTATAGAAAGGTCACAATAATGAAAACACGATAGATATACAAAACCTAATTTGAAGCCAAGTACATTAAGGTAAAAAACAGAAAACCAAAAATGAAATCAAAGGATAAAGATTACGAAGACATTGAAGGTGGCATTGAAGGTAGTGTAAACTTTGTCCCCTATAAATGATGCACATTGCACACATCTAACCCTTTAAATTATAAAATAAGAAAATACTAAAAACAACATTAATTTGATGCATGTCCTTTTTTACTTTTCATTCCTTACCTTATGACAATGTCTTAGGCTCATTCTATGAAAGAGAGTGTTGGTTTATCAACCTTCACGCAGTATTAGGTATAATTGTGAATGTTTTGCGATTGCAATAGTATTATTTTCACGCAATATTACTATACTTTTTTTAGCTCAATCCTCTCTATCTCGACTTCATATTTTTTACTTATTAAACTATGAGATTGACATTCGTATACTTTATATGATAATGGGTTATGTTTATGCATTGATGTGTCAAGACACAAAGATAAGCAGGATTGCGTACTATACATTACAGAAATATGGTTATAATATTCTGCATCTACCATGTTTTTGCACCTCTACTAATTGGTTTGTTGAATCATTGAAAGGGTGGATTGCTAGTTTTACTAATTGGTTTATTTCAGGCCTTTCCTGTCGAACTCGTCGACTGCTCCTCCTCGTCCTTGGAGTCATCGAGATAGGTGAAACTTCCTCCTTCGCAAATTGTTTTCGGATTTTGATGTGTAGGAGTTGATTCCTTTTGTGGTATGAATGGTTGATTTTTGTAGGTATTTATTGCATGATCACAGCTGGGCATTTGAAAGGTCGTCTCAGATTGGATTCTTATGTCCTGAGACGATGTCAAGCACTAGAATCAAGGTTGATCCTAATGTCCCAACAGAGTATTTAAAAAATATTTTCGTTGCTGAAATTCAAAAGGAGAAGATGAATGATCCTAGCATAACCAAATGGTTTTTGCTTCCATATAATCAAGAGTAAGTGTGATATAGCAATCCTTGTTTCTTGTTTTGACTACATCTTTTGACTTGTTTTCTGATGTTATACAATAGATTTTATAAATGACGCAAAAATCATTGGATTCTATATGTACTAAGTTTAATGGTGGGGTGCGTCCGAGTAAAACGACTAATTTCAAGTCTTGGAGACCCATTCATATAGAGGTATACCATCATAAATTACCTTTTTCTTTATTTTTTATATCTATTGATCTTAAAACTAAGACGATGTATTATATTGTTATTTTAGTGCGCTCAACAAAGTGGCGGAACCGAGTGTGGATATTACGTTATGAAGTTCATGTTGGAGATTGTCACGACATATCAAGAGTCTAATGAGCGACTAGATAAGGTAGTTACTTTACCTAGTCCTTTCATTTCATATATGTAAAATCTAATTTTTTCATGTTACTTCACTAAGACGATGTACTATATGTTTTTGAAGGTTTATGTTTAGAGGAGTGTGCCTTATACAAGTGAGGAACTCGATGTTGTTCGTGAGCAATGGGCTAAGTTCTATACAACCAAATATCTATTAGTTTAAGCTTATGTTTTGGATATTTGAATAATAGGTTTTGTACTTGCATATATTCTGTTGAAACTGAACACTATTGTATGTGAAATGTATGTGCAAGTGGAACTAGACGTTCAGAATGATGTAAACTCTTTTGTAATTGAAACAGAATGTTAGTTTGTCAAATGGAACCGATTGAAACAGATTGCTTATTCTGTTTCGTACAGGCTGGGTTGCTATAAATTCAAACCGAATATTTTTTTAAAAAAAACACTTGTTGAGGCGGGCGGAAGAATGACCACCTCAACAGATTCATCATTTGTCCCATCTGTTGAGGCGGGCGGAAGATTGGGCGCTTCAACAGAACACTCTGTTGAGGCGGTCACCCTTCTGCCCGCCTCAACAGAGGTAGAAAAAGTTGCACCTGTTGAGGCGGTCACCCTCCCGACCGCCTCAACAGCTCATGACCTTTTGCAGCCCCCCGTGTTGCAGTGACCCCTGACCGCCTCAACAGGGTTTTTTTTTACCGCCTCAACAAGGTTTTTTTTGACCGCCTCAACAAGTGTTTTTTCCACTAGTGTTGGCTTAGCCAATGGAGTAAAAGGAGCATTAGCAATAAGCTTCCCTAACTGGGAGGGGCACTTTCCACTGAGGAACAGGTTGACAACCCCAACGATGGAACCCAACAAATCATCGGTAACAACAGAAGCGACACCACCCAACATATCAACAAAATGTTGGGCACGAAGGCCGTCACGACCGCACGAAGTACCTTTGGGGAAACTGTGGATCCTACCCAACACCACATCTTTAGGGACAAAAAGAGCATCCCCGCCAATCACAGAAGAAGGAAGGATAGGAGAGGGGGTGTGAGGGTGTTTGGCCTCCAAGTCACGAAGCGTATCAGAATTAGACGGAGCAACACCAGACGACGTAAGCACCTTAATAGCCGTTGTAAAATGCCCATCTCCCATCTTACGCTTGCATTGAAAAATGTTAACCTCTTCCGGACTTTTCAGTCTCATCCCACCACTGAATAAAGGGGTTGCCTCTTACAAACGATCCAACACCAAACAAAGCATATCCCCAGGGTCTCTCCAAGGAAGGATGGCACAAGAAATACAATCAAACTGGCATCGCCCTCTCTCACGGTCTCACCTGAACGTCGTTGAGCACTGCTCTTAGGCACAAACGTAGTCAAAATGCAACCAGGCAAGACAAGGAGTTGCACCCAAGCTGACAGATCACTCGGACATGCCAGAACCTTGTCAAGAGCACTAAGGAAAACTCTAGCAAACCCAAGCCTCAACTTAGGGGGGATGCATTTCACTGTTTGCAGCTTCCTTGAAAAAATATGACTAAGAAGATTGATATCAAAACAAGAGGATTACTTGATTGATTACCTAATTGATTTGATTTCATTCCTTGTCCATTTTCTCAAAATTTATTCTTTCGCACCATATTCCAATCACTGAATAACATATAAAACTAAAAAAAATAAAATTCAATTATAATTAGATTACATATATACAACTCAAATTGTAAGTACTATTTAAATATTTCATTTGATTAAAAATAATAACTGAATTATCCGAAAATGAGATTTTCCTAGTCCTTTAATAAAATAGAAGAGAGCTTTTCATTTGTTAATTTAATATTAATAAAAAACACTTATTTTAATTTTATACACTCATAAACCCTATCTGCTATCTACTCTGTTTTTCCCATCTATCTCGCCTCCACACTCACACAGTCACACTCCATAAACCCTAGCCTTTCCTCCTCCATTTTTAGATCTGAGCTAAGCTCTCTTCCACTCTTTTCACGCAGTACTACCCTTCACCTCCACTTCTGCATTCCAAATCTGAGAAAGCCCTCGCCCCCACCTCCATTTTCAGATCTGAGCATAGCTCTCTTCCACTCGTTTCTACTAATTCTAGCCCTCACCTCCACTTCTCTTTCCACATCTGAGAAATCTCTTGAAGAAACATAGAGGAGAAGATTTGAGATTGAGCTTTTCCTACGATTCACATGTCGATTGAAGATCCATTTCTTGAGGTGTGATTCTCTTATTTTGATTATCTTCAACTTGTTTATCTTTCAGATCTGTTAATGAGAAAAACTGAGGAAAGATCTCTTTCATCTGTTCCTTATTCTCTCTCGTTCTCTGTCTTTACAGTATTACACCATCACTGCTGGAATTTTTGCTATATTGGGAACAACAGATCGATGGTTGGGTTGAACGATTTAATCTTCAATTTGGGATGAGCCGTGGAGTAGCTTGTGATTTAACAAACTCATTCCACAAGATCCACAGCTGACGCACATGAGATCATGTGGTGATGTCAACAACTACTTGTGGCTTTAAATAGTGAGTGAATAACCCATTCTGTTTTGCTGTTTATTATCTTCTTGATAACTATTTTCTATAAAAATATGGGTGGGTGGTAAGAAATTGTTTAGTTTGAAAATTGTTGTTGCGTGTTAGTTAGTATAATCTATATCATATATATATATATATATATATATATATATATATATATAAGTTTGTTGTTCTCATGTTGAAATTCTATGAAATAGAAAATCATGGGAATTGACTGAATAATTAGCTTGGGTTACTTGGTTTTTGAGTACTCTTTGTCTTCAATGAAGCTTCGAACTTTTGGTTTATGATTAATTTATAGACTTTTAATTATTGTTGGATACCATGGTGGCATAAAGGTCTTATTCCTATACACTTCAATTTTTTCCAAACATTTTTTAATTGTATTCACAAACGTCTCCTCTTTTAAAATGTTTAGCTTCCAATTTCCATGTATGTGTTATATAATAGAATATGCTTCCAACTTAGGTGTGAGTTTATCATAAACATTATTTTGACATTGTTACTTTTGTTTTTGTTGCAAGGTGCATGGATGGAGAACTTTAAAGATTTTGAGAGTGATTTGGAGAATGCAGCTACATTTAACATTCAGGTCTCTAATTTTGTTGTTGTTTCATTTGTTGTGATAATTTTCTCTGAATCTTGTCGAGCATCTTAAACATCCAGTGTTCATCGCGAAAAGATCTTACACAAACATAAAGCTTCATAATTTTTTCACTAAAATTGACAAATTGGAACTTCATATGACTTCAGCTCACTAACAAATAAACCCATCTTAGGCTCCATTCGGCAGAGCTTTTTCTGCACATTACGGCGCTTAAATTTTTATTCCATCTAGTTATTAAGTGTTCGGTAAATAAAACATTCATCTAACTTAACAAGCTTAATGTAGATTAAAGTAGCTTAATTTGTTAATGTTACACCCCCTAGATTAATGGAGCTTAACAAGCTTAATTTTATTTTTAATCCACTATTACCCTTTATCAATAAAGATTTAAATAATTCATCATATCCTTTTCGTAATTTTATTATTATTATTACAATTTCAGCTAGAAGTACCGAACATTCAAGTAGCTTTTTAAACAATATTTTCATCTTCATCTTCAGCTATTCATTCAGTTTCAGCTCCAGTTTCAGCTATTTATTCAGCTTCAACTACTATTTTAGCTCAATATACCGAACGGAGCCTTAATATGTAGATTAGGACCCCAGATGACTTGTTGTTTGATGACAAGGTTTCAAGGTAAAATCAACTATCTGCTCTGAATCAAGACCTTTTCTATTTCAATCAGGTTTTGGAGTCTGATAATATACTTTGCTGAGTGCAGTTGAAGGAGTGTGGCGTGCTCGCAATCTATCCATCTCAATCTAATAATCTTTTTGTGGGTTGAAGTTAATATCTTCAATTTGTAATGTTTGTTTTTGCAGATGTTGAATTTGAATCTCATGGATCTACATGGTGCTCTTTGCTACGGACTGCACAAAACAAGATTGTAAGTAACACTTAGTTGTTCATCCTGACACAAATCAACCCATTCTTCCAATTACCCATTAACACATGGCCCAATAACAAAATTCTTTTAATTTTCTATTAGTTTAATCCATATAACACTCATAATACATAAAATTTTATTGTAATTGTTTTCCAAATATTTTTATTTTATTTTTATCTATATATTGACATCCATATCAACTATGTAATATATTACCTAAATTTATACAAAAAATAAAAGAAAAATATATGTTATTTGATATAAATAACATGATTGTAGATGAAACCTCATTTAATATTAAAAAAATAGCCTATGTTACTCTTATTGAGTAACATGGATGTAGATGCTCTAAAGGGGGCCAGAAACTTTGATTTACAATATTGCTTGTTAAAAGGCTAAAATACATTATGAAAGTGGATGTTTCACGAAATTTCCTCTATAAAATATAACTTCATTTTTTAAATTACTAAAAGATAAAATCTTTATTAGGAAATAGATTGGTGTAGTTTCTTAAAACATAATCTTTAATTTAATAGTAATAGATTTGTTTAAAAAATATGTGGAAATTTCTTTTTAAAATATCTTGTGTGTATATTTTTCAACCACCCACAAAAATATCTTTTCAATTATATAATCCTTATAAAGTATAATTTCGTTTTTAACTTACTAAAAGATAAAATCTTTATTAGGAAATAGTTTGATGTGTCTTTAATTTAATAGTAATAGATTTGTTTGAAAAATATATGTGGAAATTTCTTTTTAAAATATCTTGTTTGAATATTTTTCAGCCACCCGCAAAAATATTTTTTCAATTATATAATCTTTATAAAATATAATTTCATTTTTAATTTAGTAAAAGACAAACTCTTTATTGGGAAATAGATTAATGTAGTTTCTTAAAAGATAATCTTTGATTTAATAGTAGTAGATTTACTTGAAAAATATATGTGGAAATTTCTTTATAAAATATCTTGTGTGAATATTTTTCAACCACGACAAGAAAATATTTTTTCGATTATATAATTCTTATAACATATAATTTCATTTTTAACTTACTAAAAGATAAAATTTTATTAGGAAATAGATTGATGTAGTTTCTTAAAAGATAATCTTTAATTTAATAGAATTAGATTTGTTTGAAAAATATATGTGAAATTTTCTTTTTAAAATATCTTGTGTGAATAATTATCTTGTTAAGAATCTATCTTTAATTCAATAATTTTGTCTAATCTTTATCTTTTGTCAATATCTTGTTAAAAATCTATCTTGTTGAAGGGCAAATCGGTTGAGAGATATGACTTTGTGGTTACTTATCTTTTTTATTTGTGGAAAAATTGTCTTTATCAAATTCTATGAAATTACTGTAGTTTCATATCCCTAATACATTAAATATTTATATTTATGGTGCATATTTGAATACTTAAAATCTTTTATTTCAAAAAATGGTGTATATAGATGGATGACCATTCCATCTATATACGGTTTTGAATATGTGTATAGTATTTAGCTTATTCAATAATTGAGATAATATTTTAAACAATATATTAATATTTATATGTTGGTGCGGGATCACGTAGATGGGCTAATATAACTTTTTACCACTTACTCAAAGTATTTTTATTACGCTTAAATGATTTTATTTTTCTGAGGGATCAAACAAAGTCTCAACTAAAGATATATTATTATGATTAATATCTTTGTGAATATATTGGATTTTTTTGGTGGACCAAGCAAATGCTCAACCCAAGATGGATACGATGGGGAATATCTTGATGTAGTTTTTGAAAAGATCATATTTAATTTAATAGTAAATTAATTTCAAAAAACTATGTGGAAATTTCTTTTTAAAATATCTTGTGTAAATATTTTTCAACCACCACCATAAATATTTTTTTCAATTCTATAATCCTTATAAAATATAATTTCGTTTTTAATTTAGTAAAAAATAAATTTTTTATTAGGAAATAGATTGATGTAGTTTCTTAAAAGATAATCTTTAATTGAATAATAATAGATTTGTTTGAAAAATATATGTGGAAATTTATTTTTAAAACATGTTACTTATAAATTTTATAAATCATTGTTTTTATCTTAATCCATAATTCTATTAAGTTGATATAATCTATGTTGGTTTATTTTGTTTATAATATACTTGATCTAATGAATCTTTTATTTATACATATCTTTGATATTATTTTCAATTGTATGAGCCTTAAAACAATTTGTTTCTATTAAAAATGATTTATCATTTTTACAAAATATCATTTTTACAAAATATCATTTTTACAAAATATCATTTTTACAAAATATCATTTTTACAAAATATCATTTTTTCTTAATTTGATTTATCGTTATTGGTTTGATAACTCTTTTGTTTACAATGAATTTGATCTATAGAAAGTTTTATTTATAAATATATTCTCATGTAACATTTTAATTACAATTTTTAATAGAAACAATGAATTTGTTAGATGAGAAGATATTTATAAATATCTTGATGAATATCTCATCAAAGATATGATTTTGTTTATATATTACAATAAATTTGTTAAAAGCATCTACGTGGACTTTAAGAAGGAATGATATAATTTTTTCCAATTATATGATCCTCAATAGATATTATTTTATGTGATTTGTTAAAATTTGTTATATATAATATATTAAATTTTATAATTATTACATACATTTGAACATAAAAAATTTCTATGTAAATTTTGAAAATGAATATGTTTCATATGCATGACATTGGATTTTTTTCCAATTTCATTATTCATTGTAAATTCGTAATCAATTAAAAGCAATCGTAATGATGGATTTTGAATATAAATAATCAAAAGAGAATATGTAAATCATATATTATTCAATGATAAAACGTTTTCGTATAAATTATGTTGAATAAAAAGCTATTTTATACAATGGATTTGGAATACTATACTACAATATATAATTTTTATATCATCATATAGTCTATATAAAATATTTTACTATTTATTATTATATTAAAATGACTCTTTTTTTTTTTGGTCATCATATTAAAATGACTCTGTTATGTGATTTATGTCTAACATACTTTTCAAAGTTGCTCTTATTTTGTATATGGATAATTGAAGCTTTTCTACTTATTCGTATAATTAATTAGAGAAGTATGAAACGTTTATTGATTCATATATATTTATTGTTTAAAATATGTCACCTAATGCTAAACAAGTTACGGAGTATTTCATATATTTTAATGATTATACTCTTTATCATTACATTTAATAGTGTTTATGATAATAGTGTTTATGTCACCTAATGTTATTTTATAATATGATTATGATAATAGTGTTTATGAATATTTTAATGGGTGAGAATCTCATAATAAACCCTCTCTTAGAGATAAATAAGAATGAATCTAAGCCATTGGATGCCTTAGCATCCAATGGCTTAGATTAAACTAGTTACCCCCACTACAAGTGGGGGTAGTTGTGGTGGTCCGGCGACCTCCCGGCGACCACCCGGTGGTTGTCCGGCGACCGGAGGTCCGGCGGCGGTCCGGTGGAGGTCCGGCGGCGGTCCGGTGGAGGTCCGGCGGTGGTCCAATAATAAATGAAAAGGTTAAAGTATATAAAATGAAAATTTAAAGTCTAATTCAAATTGGTGAACATTTAAATATAATGTGATGAACATTTAGATATAATGTGATGAACATTTAATTATAATGTGATGAACATTCTCTTGGTGAACATGAAATTAAAATGTGATGAACATATACTAGAGTATATCAAAATGAACGTTTATAAACATTTTGATGAACATTTATGAACAACGTGATGAACATTTAATTATAATGTGATGAACATTGTGTTGGTGAACATTAAAATGTGATGAACATTCAGTAGAGTATATCAAAATGAACGTTTATAAACATTTTGATGAACATTTATGAACAGCGTGATGAACATTTAAGCTAATTGTAATGAACTTTTGTGAACATTTAAGGATGTTTGATGAACATTTAAGTATGAGATGATGAACATTTAGGTAATTTTTTATAAAGATCAAGTGTTTTTCTACTCGAAATTATATTAAAGTGATGTTTGATGAACATTTAAGTAAGAGAAGATGAACATTTATCAACATTTTGATGAACATTTAACTCGATTGTAATGAACTTTGGCTAATAAACATTTTATTAAATTCTTGTGAACATTGAAGTATGAGATGATGAACATTTAAGTATGAGATGATGAACATTTAGATGAACATTCAATTGGTGAACTTTTATGTATAATGTGATGAACATTCATTAGAGTATGTACAAATGAACATTGTGATGAACATTTATGAACACTTGATGTTCATCAAAAATTGGTGAACATTTAAGTAGAATGTGATGAACATTCAGTTGGAAAACTTTTAAGTATAATGTGATGAACATTTATGAACACTTGATGTTCATCAAAAATTGATGAACATTTAAGTAGAATGTGATGAACATTTATGAACACTTGATGTTCATCAAAGATGGTCCGGCGGTGGTCGGCGGCGGTCCGGCGGCGGTCCGGCGGTGGGGACAAGGGGTGCCACGTGTCATCATATGGGCTCTTGGATCTCTCTTGATCCAAGGCTCCACATTCGAAATTATATTAAAGTGATGTTTGATGAACATTTAAGTAAGAGAAGATGAACATTTATCAACATTTTGATGAACATTTAACTCGATTGTAATGAACTTTGGCTAATGAACATTTTATTAAATTCTTGTGAACATTGAAGTATGAGATGATGAACATTTAAGTATGAGATGATGAACATTTAGATGAACATTCAAATGGTGAACTTTTATGTATAATGTGATGAACATTCATTAGAGTATGTACAAATGAACATTTATGAACAATTGATGTTCATCAAAAATTGGTGAACATTTAAGTATAATGTGATGAACATTTATGAACACTTGATGTTCATCAAAAATTGATGAACATTTAAGTAGAATGTGATGAACATTTATGAACACTTGATGTTCATCAAAAATTGATGAACATTTAAGTAGAATGTGATGAACATTTATGAACACTTGATGTTCATCAAAGATGGTCCGGCGGCGGTCCGGCGGTTCTCCGGCGGCGGTCCGGCGGTTCTCCGGCGGCGGTCCGGCGGTTCTCCGGCGGCGGTCCGGCGGTTCTCCGGCGGCGGTCCGGCGGTTCTCCGGCGGCGGTCCGGCGGTTCTCCGGCGGTTCTCCGGCGGCGGTCCGGCGGTTCTCCGGCGGCGGTCCGGCGGTTCTCCGGCGGTGGGGACAAGGGGTGCCACGTGTCATCATATGGGCTCTTGGATCTCTCTTGATCCAAGGCTCCACATTCATTCTCATTTATCATTTTAACAAGTATTATTACATGACTCTTTTCCTATTTTAATTACAATTTTTTTCAATTAAGAATTTTAAAATATATAGTTTACTCATTAATTAAAACAAAAAATTTATGCAAACTTTAACATTGGACTTTTTTTCGGTGACCCAAGCAAAAGCCCAATTAAAGATGAATATATTGATGAATATCTTGTTGAATATTTTGGGTGAATATTTTTCAACCACCCCCAAAAATTATACTACTAGTCCCTTCTGCCCGTGCTACGCACATGCCAAATGAATTAAAAAAATAAAATTAATACTCAATAAATATGAATTAGTAGGTGCAATATTTTTCATATGTTTACATTATATATATTTTACTTTGAATTTGTAATGTAAGTTTTCAGTCTATTATTGTGTTCAACTATATTGATATATTTATAAAACAATTACATATAATTGTTGATGAATTTTAAATATATTATTTAAATATTAATGATATATTCACATACGATGTATATTATTCAGTTTTACTATATATATAAAATAATACATAGACAAATTAAATACTAATGTACATAAACATATTAAATGCATAGACGACATGAGGAGAATATAGGATTGAACTTTTAATTGTTTATGAAAGACAACTAATTTTTTTTCCTTTTACCCGAAGATCAATAATATAGATCAAACGACTGTTTTATTGAAATTTAGATTAATTCTATAATAACCTATTGAGGATCATAATTTATTAATGATAATATTAAATATAATGCATTACCATATATTCATCTATTCTTAATAAGTTATACTTTTATATTTAACTATAATGCAAAGTAGAATGTATGTCACCCTTTTCAATTTGATATGGATATACATATTGAAATTATACTAAATATTTAATGATAAGTATTATAAGTACTAATAAACTATACTAAATATTATGATGATATGATGATATGATTATGATGTTGCAATAACAATAACATCAATCAATTTAACATTAGAGGGTTATTTACCGAAAATCACCCGTATGATAGCGTATATTGCCCAAAACCACCCTTATGTTGTAATATTACCGGAAACCACCCGTATAAACACCTCCGTCACTCAACGACCACCCGTCCTCATACTTCGTTTAAATTTCCGTTAGATATTTACAGATTTAAGCCAAACTTTTTATTTTCCTTCATTTTCTACACAACTTTCAAAACTTCCTAAAAATATAATTAAATCAAAATTTAGGGCCATCTTCTTCCACCTTTTTCCACACTTTTTATTTTTCGTTTCAGATCTCCTTCGTTCAAAAAACCAGGATGAAATCGGCTCCTTGAAATTCCCGGACTGCACAAAACAATTTATCGTTGTACTCCAAGAAAATCTGTTTGCAAAGAAGAAGATTTGTTCGCTGGAAGATCACCAACAGTAATGCAATCGGAGGCACCCATCACTCACAACGATAATGAACCCAACTGGGCAGCTCTGCGTATCCCTTCTTGAAGCCTGCAAATCCCTCAAATATATCAAACAAGTCCATTCTCTAATCTTCAAGTCCGGCCTCGAATCCGACCCCTTCATCGCCGGCAAGCTCATTCTCACCTCCGCCATATTAGTACCCAACTCCCTCAACTATGCTCACGCCATATTCCGCCATCTTCCAGACCCAGATGTGTTTACTTACAACACTCTGGCTCGAGAGTCCTCTGACACTCCCCATGATGCCCTCCAGGTGTTTGTTGAAATGCGAAGGAGAGCGCTTGCTCCTGACAACCTCTCCTTTGCTTTCGTTCTCAAGGCCGTTGCGAGTTTCAAGGATTTTGAAGTTGGTATCCAGCTTCATTGCCAATCTTTAGCGTGTGGGTATACTTCCCATCTGTTTGTTGGTACGACGCTGACGAGTATGTATGGTGAATGTGGGTATGTTGATAGTGCAAGGAAGATGTTCGATGAAATTTCCCAACCGAATGTGGTCGCTTGGAATGCGCTGCTTACTGCTTGTTCCAGGTGTGAGGATGTGAGTGAAGGGGAGAGAGTATTTAACCGGATGCCTTCCTCCGATTTGACCTCCTGGAATGTCATGCTAGCAGGATATGCAAAGGCAGGGAAAATTGAGCTTTCCAGGGAGTTGTTTTCAAAAATCCATGTTAAGGATGATGTTTTTTGGAGTACAATGATAAATTGTTTTGTGCAGTCCGGGAATTTCAAGGAGCCGATTTCATCCTGTTTTTTTGAACGAAGGAGATCTGAAACGAAAATAAAAAGTGTGGAAAAAGGTTGAAGAAGATGGCCCTAAAATCTAAATTTTGATTTAATTACATTTTTTAGGAAGTTTTGAAAGTTGTGTAGAAAATGAACGAAAATAAAAAGTTTGGCTTAAATCTGTAAATATCTAATGGAAATTTAAACGGAGTATGAGGACGGGTGGTCGTTGAGTGACGAAGGTGTTTATACTGGTGGTTTCCGGTAATATTGCAACATAAGGGTGGTTTTGAGCAATATAGGCTATCATACGGGTGGTTTTCGGTAAATAACCCAACATTAGAAGTTAACATTTTCTTCTATTCAATATTTTCTTCATAAAAATAACCTATTGTAGTCTTTAGTATTTTATTAATATTAATATAATAAATTATAGCAACGTAGTATGAGTAAGTTATCACGATTATTGAAGTTTGTATATTTTCACGGACTTTGCTGTGTGATCTATACTTAACATATTTTATTATCTTTTTTTTTTCAATTAATTTTTTTTTCAATATATCTTTTAGGTTTGATATTTTTCAAATTATAAAAAACAATATTTGTTTTTGAATATTGGACTTTTCCTCGTTTGGTCAAGCAAAAGTCAACCCTAAATTAATATATTGATGAATAGCTTTGTGAATATATTGATAAATATCTTTTTGAATATATAATAAACAAATATAATTAATAACATATTTTTCCAATTATATGATGCATATTTTATTTATAAAAATACTAAGCACACTTTTTTTCAATTATATAATCCTTATAAAATATACGTTCGTTTTTAACATAGTAAAAGATAAAATCTTTATTAGGAAATAGATTGATGTTGTTTCTTAAAAGATAATATTTTATTTAATAAAAATATATTTGTTTGCCAGATCTAATTTCCCTTTATCAAATAAGAGGTGAAAAAATGTAACCGAAAAATGAATAGATTAAGATTTAAAAAGTGTTTGTCAAATATATCTTCTTCTTTTTAATTTATTCAAAAAACATGTTACTTATACATTTATAAAATCATTTTTTTTTGTCTTAACCCGTAATTTTAATAAATTGATATGATTTATGTTGGCTTATTTTGTTTATAATACATTAGAAAATACTAAGAACAAAAATGTTTTTTTCAATTATATAATCCTTATAAAATATAATTTTGTTTTTAACTTAGTAAAAAATAAAATCTTTATTAGGAAATATTTTGATGTTGTATTAAAAGATAACCTTTTATTTAATAATAATAGATTTGTTTGAAAAATATATGTGAAAATTTCTTGTAAAAAATGTGAACTTTAATATTGGACTTTTTTATTGTGGTCAAGTAATATTCATTTGCACTGCAGTGAATAACACCCCTTGCACACACAAAAAGGTAAATATAAACAAATTTGGAAAAAAAGGTAAACATAGACAAATTTGCAAAACATGTAAATAATTTTTTATTATCTTGTGTGAATATCTTTTGTCATTATAGATAATAGAGTAGAGATTTTTTTTATTACCTTGTGTGAATATCTTTTGTCATGATCTATCTTTGTTTATTATCTTGTGTGAATATATTTCAATCACCCAAAAATTATATATATTGTATTAATAATTTGTATTTATCTATAAATCTCTATATAATATTATCGCTTTTAAACTATAATATTATTATTTATAGATTTTTATACAATTTTCCAGCATTTGTTTAAGTACATGCGTATTTAAATGGTTAAAATTTGTATTTATTTTTAAATTTATTTAGTTTTACTAAATGCAATTTATCATCTTCTTATGATGTTTAAATGGATAATTTTCCTTTAAGGTTAGTCAAACGTTTTTTTTAAGATTTCAATTAAGAATTTAGAAAGATATAGTTTAGTCATTTATTAGAACAAAAACTATATACGGACTTTAACATTGGGCTTTTTTTCGGAGGCCTAAGCAAAAGCCCAACTAAAGATGAATATATTGATGAATATCTTGTTGAATATTTTGGGTGAATATCTTGTTGATTGCTTTTTTAAGTATTAAAAAATGTTAAAATATCTACTTTTTAGTAAAGGCAGAGGGGATGATACACAAATTGGTGTAGAAGATCCAATTTGCTTAGTTTTAACCCTATATTATCTCTGTTATTTCGTTTGAATTGTTTGTTTAGCTTACAAATGCTTATAATCTCCCTTCAATGAAGTCCCTCTATTATGAAAGATCATACTCATCATCTCAAATGCATGTTGCATGTGTTTATTGAAGATAATTATGATTGACAAAGTGATCAAGATAATAACAATGTGCACAGAAACTTATTAAGCAAAACAGATGTCTTGTCTACCTAGCTAACAAATGTGCATGGAACAAAAATAAATAAACAAAGATTCCTCAATCAAAATCTCCTTACTTAAGTAGCATCAAACTCTCCACGTACGGATATAACTGAATCTCATTCCAGTCATAAGACTTCTTCATCACAATTTTATGCTCGTGAGTTTTAAAATTATACGATGTCGTCCAACCTGACTCCTCGATCAACATTATCTCATCCTTGTCAAGGTATAAGAATTCCCTGATGAAACTCTTAGATTCGAATGTGTGAACTTTACTCCATGTGATATTCACTCCAAACCCTTGACTCAACCATATATCTCCTCTCAATGAACAATTAAGCGAATAAATCAGTGCCAACGAAGACCCGTAATTAACCAATCTACGAATACGATAATACATGGTTCCTTCAGGCAAGTTGGCGGAACTAAATACCTCGTTACACAAATCGTACGAGACGAGCACGTCAAGTTCTGAAGAATTATCAATTGCTATAAAGTATAGAAAACCGTGAAAGCAAACGGTCACGGTTGTCGGTTTGTAAAAATGCCAATTAGGGCATGCTATCACCTTCCATGAATTAGACCCGAACGTGTAAACTAAAACCGATGGCAAGACTTCAGATGAAAGTGTAAATCGTACTAATCTAACAAGCTTATAATCCAAAACCGACGGATCGAATCCAAAGCCGATATCCGTCATAACAAAATAACCATTAGACCGAGTTATCGGTGGAGGAGGAAGGATACGAACCTTTCGAATGGAAGGATTCCACAAAATTAACTCATTCGTATTCCTTTCGAGAATGAATAGTCCATCAACCGAACCGATAACTTTCCATTCTTGAATCTCGGAACGACGTCGTCCAAGGAGTTTGTTGAGATTCTCAACGGGGAAATTGTCCATGCCTAGGGTTCCAATGTCTGCATGGACTTTCAATGTTTTTCTGCATATAACGGTGCAATTGGGGTAAATGTTTTCTTTATCCAAGACGAAGATTCGTGATTCGGGTCGGGTTTTATTGAAGTGGGTTAAGTGTTTGCGGGAGAATTCTTTGTCGTCGATCAAAGATCTCAATGATTTGGAGATGGAGCGGAATCGGATCAGAGATTTGACGGGGAGATAACAAAGGATTTGTGGCCAGAGATCGATTGGAAGATAGTGCTCCACCATAGTGATTTAATGGCGTGTAGTAAATTAGGGTTTGTGGGAAAGGTCTAACTCAAGAACAAGAATTGGCTCACGGAATATATTGTTGATTTTTTTCCCTTAATTATATACGTGATTCACGCATTAAAATATCTTCGATTTTTTTTTGGACCAAAAAAAATAACTTCCATTAGTTCTGTTTCTTCTATCTTTTTCGGTGGGATAAATTTACATAGTTTCTATTTGACGCCCACCCTTTTTGCTATTTACCGTCCAGGTCATCCGTGCGTCACGCATGGATTTATTCCGTGCGTGACGCACGGATTGCACATTCCAGAAAACGCATGGATTGTATCCATGCGTCACGCACGGATTAAATCCATGCGTCACGCACGGATACAATCCATGCGTGACGCACGGATTTAATCCATGCGTGACGCACGTATTTGCATATATGAATCTAGGGTTATTCAATGTATTCAATGTATTTCTAGTTAATTGTGCAAAGAAACACATTTTTAGTGTCTTTTTTAAGGCGATAAATCCCAATTCGACAAAAACGTCATCGAAACTTTATCGAAATGGAATGAAACTTTGTTTCAATCCTTATAATGTCTATTTGATCATGTGTGTAACTTGAAAATCAAATTTAGACCTTTGTAAGTGAAACATAGTTTGAAAACCGAACGAGGTCGCAATATGTATGGCGTACCATATACAATTTGAAATATAATAAGGTTGAACATTCGTCAACATAACAACAAAATAGACACTCTTAAGAAAAACATGTTGATTTGTGAATTTATGTTGATTTATGATATTTGAAATGTGAAACCTAGTTTGAAAGTGAAACGAGTCGACATGTTTTAAAATACCAACAAAATAGACACTCTTAAGAAAAACAAGTAGTTCTTGCAACACAATAAGGTTCAAAGGTGCAACACAATAAGGTTCAACATAATAAGGTTCAATCTTCAAAGGTGCAACACAATAAGGTTCAACATAATAAGGTTCAACATAATAAGTAGATCTAACGACGAGGGTTGAACGGCTTGAAGAGGTTCCTGTATTCTCGTGCGGTCATCCTTGGTCTAGTGGATGGTTCCCCTCTCTCCCTTTGACGTTCTTGTCTCTCCCGTTCACGTCGCTCACGTTCTTGTCTCTCCCGTTCACGTCTCTCCCGTTCAAGCATATCAAAGTTGTCTGCCATGCTAGACGCCGTACTAATATCGGAAATATCAGATTCTTGATCGGAATAGGACATCTGTATAGTCACAAACATAACCAAATTATAGTTACATACTCAATTAACTTCTGCATAGTCTTGTTCTGAATGTGGCAATCCATGCGTGACGCATGGTCACTAACCATGCGTGACGCATGGTTATAACCCATGCGTCACGCATGGAATTGCCACATTCAGAACTTCAGTACTGCTTTCTAATATCTATTCTCAAACCCTAATCTCAACATATTTTCTGAAATTCAACAGTTTGTCAATAATTTGATTAAAACCACACCATATCAAATTTCAACACCCTCATTTATAACCCTAATTCACAAAACCCAAATTCAGTATCAAAATCCTAATTACACTATCTACACATGAAAATATCAACAAGAAACTATCAACAAAGTACACAATCCATTCATATATTACAAGTTTAATCTCTTCTAATCAAAGTATAACATACACATTGGATCTACATATGTAAATATTATCAAAACAACATCAAAACCTCATATATACATCAATACCATACCATAACAATGAAATCTTAATGTTTACATACCTTATATGTAGAAAGATGATGAAAATTGTTGAAAATGGGGTAAATCCGTGCGTGATAGAGCTTCAGCCGCCGTCAAGAGAATGAGGAAGAGAACAAAATGGTAGGGTTTTGATGTTGGGCCTTTTATAGGCAAAAAATTCCATGCGTCGCGTATGGAATGTGACCATGCGTCACGCATGGTTTGTATCCATACGTGACGCATGGATTTCAATGTATATGTTTTTGCTTATGTGATCAATTTCAATGTATTCAATGTATTTGTAGTTATGTCACGCAAAATAATTCATTTGTCGTGTTGTTTTTAACGGCTTTAAAACCACAATTCGCCATAACGTCGTCGAAAATTCATCGGAATGGAATGAAACTTGTTTACAATGCCTATTAGAGATATTTAACCATGTCGGTAACTTTGCATCAAAACCTTTTGCTTTTAGAGTAACACCCTCTTTGTAAAACATCAAACTACTCATCACAAGCTTAACTTGTTGCATTATATATGGTCGCAACATTGATCTTTTTGTATGTTTGAAAAATTTATACACAATTGTGTTATAAGACATATAAAGTCCCAATAAGGTCTCACACATACAAAACGGGACTCAAAACTATGCGTAAACGCTAAAAGGCCTAAAAAGGCCATAATGGACTTAAGGCCCAAATCAGCCAAACGACCCTCGAACGATGTCGGAATGGAATGAAACTTGTTTTCAATGACTATTATGGATATTTAACCATGTGGGTAACTCCCAATGACAACTTCTAACTTTTAAAGTACCACCTCCTTTGTAAAAAACAAACTAGTCGTATTTCTCTAACTTGTCGCAATATGTATATTCTACAACATTGACGTTGATTATTGTTGAAACTACTATACAACATACTCTTATTAGGGATATTCAGTAGAAAAGAGTTCTCGCTCACACGAAATGAGGCACGTAAACGCTAAAAGGCCTAAAAAGGCCTTAATTGGACTTAAGGCCCAATTTGACGAAACGACACTCAAACGATGTCCGAATGGAATGAAACTTGTTTTCAATGCCTATTAGGGATATTTAACCATGTGGGTAATGCCCAATAGCAACTATTAACTTGTAAAGTAGCATATCCTTTGTTTGGACTTCTTACGTGGCCTAAATGTCCAACCTTTGACAATATGTAATTTTATTTTGATTGGAAATCATGCACACATCAGTGTTACTAAGAATCAAAGGGATCATGTGCCATTTTACACGTCACGCATGGTTGCAAACCACACGTCACGCATGGTTGCAAACCACACGTCACGCATGGATGGCAACCATGCGTGACGCACGGATTTTCTTTTCAGAACTCATGCAGCAAGCACGTCTTGTCTCACCTACTGTAATAACTCCATTAATTTTTTTACCATTTCCGTAACACCTACATTAACCCCTATTATCTTCCTTTCTTTCCATATTTCAAATGTCAAAACCCTTTTAACTCCATTGTTGAACATTCTTGAGAGCAAAACACACCATTTTATCCCAAAAAAGCTCTTTCTATATGGAGAATGAAGAGGAATGCACCAATGAAAGAGGTGGAGAAGCACCATTTTCAAGTTACAATCTTAATAAGGTAACATTTCTTGTTCATAATATTAATTTTTAAGGTGTTGACTTCTTTTAGGGTTTGATTTAGTTAGGTTTAATGGATTTCAAATGTTCAAGGTATTAGTTGTATGACTAAAGATGTTGATTTGTGAATTTTTGTTTACTTTAGTGATTATGATGTTTGAAAAGTATTATAATATTAGTTTTTAAGGTGTTGACTTGTTTTAGGGGTTTGACTTGTTGGGTTTTATGGACTTCACATGTTAAAGGTATTAGTTGTATGACAAAAGATGTTGACTTTTGAATTTATGATGTATGATGTTTGAAATGTTAATGAAACATAGTGTGGTTAACAGAATCATACGAACCATGACAAAAGATGAATGAAACTGCATGTTGTATTTCCATGCGTCACGTATGGATTGGAACCATGCGTCACGCATGGAATGGATCCACACGTGACGCATGGATTTGCCATACAGAAGCTTAACTGGTTTGTTATCTGTGTGTTTGTGCATAGATGAACTTTTCTGTGTTTACTGGATTAGACAAGATTACTCTTAATGACTGCCCACCTCCGTCATACCTCGACTACATACCTTCGTTTGATTTGGGCATTGATTTGACAACATGGGAGCAACCGCAATCACAGTTTGGTGATATCAACACTGGATCTTTTGGAACCGGTTACGGTTTGTCGCAATGGCCTTCGCATTTGATGAAGCCACTTTCAGACACAAGTAGCTTAAATGTGTTTCGTCCTTTGCGTACTGCACCAGAATTTGATATTGAAGTTCAAGAAGAACAATATGTCTCTGTTGATTACTCAGAGTTGTTTGCAAATGACTTGGTATTCGCCTCTAGACAACAGGGAGTGGATTGGGCCGTTAACATTGCACAAGCCAACAACTTTTGCATAGTCAATGGAAGGAGTAGAGCACCTACCGAAACAAAATCTGGAAAACTTCAGCTTATCTGTGATAGAGGACGAGTGAATTACTCAAAAGCTAAGGGAGTGAGGAAAAACATCAAGACGAAAAAATGTAGATGTTGGTTCGAATTAAAGCTTCTAGAGGAGCATAGAGGGGCTTGGAAACTTACTGTAATGTTAGGTACCCACAACCATCCTATTGGTAGTAGCTTGTTTAGGAATGCGTTTGCAGGCAGATTGACGCCTGATGAAGTGTGTACAGTAGTTGAAATGACCAGGGCTCATTGTAAACCAAATGAGATTTACACTATGCTCAACAAGTCTCCCAAGAACCTTACAAAAAAAAAACAAGTATACAATTTGATGGCCAAGACGAGGATTGAAAACAGGGAAGGAAGAACTGTTATCCAAGAGTTTTTCTACAAATGCAAACAGAGCGACTATTTCATGGAGTATAGGACAAGCAAAGATGATGCATCTATGATTGGTGATATGTTCTTTGCGTCCCCTGAATCAATGAAGCTCTTGAAATCATTTCCCTATTTACTTAAAGGCACGTGGATTGGTGGAGAAGTAAATCCAACATTGGAGTCCGCTATACATCAACTTACATGGGAAAGCGATTACTACCCAGCTCCAAGGGATAAGTGACTTACCGTACCAGAAATGGCATGTTTGGTGGCTTCGGCATGTAATTGTGTCTTTGTGTGTCTAGGCGAGCAAATTAAACAGACATTCCTACCTCTTAGACTTCCGACTAGGTATGGTCAACCTGGAGCCAAGATGCAAGTTGTTTGCCTATTACTACTCACACAGGAAGAACATTTCATCCCGGTATGTGTTTTTCAATTGCTATTTACCTAGTGCATTACATGTAAATTTAATTATGCAATTCCGTAAAATCTATCTCAGATTCGCCTGAAGGATGGATGTCCACTACCACCTGTTTATAATCTTTGGGAGCGTAATTGTGAAGAATCTGCTGCGGCCTTGTATGACGAAGTGTGGCAAAGATGTGGGGCTTACACCCCCCCGAAAAGAGGAGGACATCAATCGTCCAAACAAAGCATCACAATTCCAGACGATGATGAAAACGATTACTAGTTCAAGAGTTATTGTCAGTCATGACAATGTTGTAATGTGTATTTTTTTTCGAGTTTCGAATGACCTTCTAATGTTGTAAGGTTGTATCTTTTGATGCACATTTCAGTCTTGCAAATACGTGCGTCACGCACGGATACAATCCATGCGTGACGCACGGATTTAATCCATGCGTGACGCACGTATTTGCATATATGAATCTAGGGTTATTCAATGTATTCATATATGCAAATACGTGCGTCACGCACGGATTTAATCCATGCGTGACGCACGTATTTGCATATATGAATCTAGGGTTATTCAATGTATTCAATGTATTTCTAGTTAATTGTGCAAAGAAACACATTTTTAGTGTCTTTTTTAAGGCGATAAATCCCAATTCGACAAAAACGTCATCGAAACTTTATCGAAATGGAATGAAACTTTGTTTCAATCCTTATAATGTCTATTTGATCATGTGTGTAACTTGAAAATCAAATTTAGACCTTTGTAAGTGAAACATAGTTTGAAAACCGAACGAGGTCGAAATATGTATGGCGTACCATATACAATTTGAAATATAATAAGGTTGAACATTCGTCAACATAACAACAAAATAGACACTCTTAAGAAAAACATGTTGATTTGTGAATTTATGTTGATTTATGATATTTGAAATGTGAAACCTAGTTTGAAAGTGAAACGAGTCGACATGTTTTAAAATACCAACAAAATAGACACTCTTAAGAAAAACAAGTAGTTCTTGCAACACAATAAGGTTCAAAGGTGCAACACAATAAGGTTCAACATAATAAGGTTCAATCTTCAAAGGTGCAACACAATAAGGTTCAACATAATAAGGTTCAACATAATAAGTAGATCTAACGACGAGGGTTGAACGGCTTG
The DNA here is from genome assembly GCA_029168935.1 of Oxyria digyna. Taxonomy (NCBI): domain Eukaryota; kingdom Viridiplantae; phylum Streptophyta; class Magnoliopsida; order Caryophyllales; family Polygonaceae; genus Oxyria; species Oxyria digyna. The sequence goes on from JAPVLV010000009.1 coordinate 45,602,589, forward strand.
AAGAGGTTCCTGTATTCTCGTGCGGTCATCCTTGGTCTAGTGGATGGTTCCCCTCTCTCCCTTTGACGTTCTTGTCTCTCCCGTTCACGTCGCTCACGTTCTTGTCTCTCCCGTTCACGTCTCTCCCGTTCAAGCATATCAAAGTTGTCTGCCATGCTAGACGCCGTACTAATATCGGAAATATCAGATTCTTGATCGGAATAGGACATCTGTATAGTCACAAACATAACCAAATTATAGTTACATACTCAATTAACTTCTGCATAGTCTTGTTCTGAATGTGGCAATCCATGCGTGACGCATGGTCACTAACCATGCGTGACGCATGGTTATAACCCATGCGTCACGCATGGAATTGCCACATTCAGAACTTCAGTACTGCTTTCTAATATCTATTCTCAAACCCTAATCTCAACATATTTTCTGAAATTCAACAGTTTGTCAATAATTTGATTAAAACCACACCATATCAAATTTCAACACCCTCATTTATAACCCTAATTCACAAAACCCAAATTCAGTATCAAAATCCTAATTACACTATCTACACATGAAAATATCAACAAGAAACTATCAACAAAGTACACAATCCATTCATATATTACAAGTTTAATCTCTTCTAATCAAAGTATAACATACACATTGGATCTACATATGTAAATATTATCAAAACAACATCAAAACCTCATATATACATCAATACCATACCATAACAATGAAATCTTAATGTTTACATACCTTATATGTAGAAAGATGATGAAAATTGTTGAAAATGGGGTAAATCCGTGCGTGATAGAGCTTCAGCCGCCGTCAAGAGAATGAGGAAGAGAACAAAATGGTAGGGTTTTGATGTTGGGCCTTTTATAGGCAAAAAATTCCATGCGTCGCGTATGGAATGTGACCATGCGTCACGCATGGTTTGTATCCATACGTGACGCATGGATTTCAATGTATATGTTTTTGCTTATGTGATCAATTTCAATGTATTCAATGTATTTGTAGTTATGTCACGCAAAATAATTCATTTGTCGTGTTGTTTTTAACGGCTTTAAAACCACAATTCGCCATAACGTCGTCGAAAATTCATCGGAATGGAATGAAACTTGTTTACAATGCCTATTAGAGATATTTAACCATGTCGGTAACTTTGCATCAAAACCTTTTGCTTTTAGAGTAACACCCTCTTTGTAAAACATCAAACTACTCATCACAAGCTTAACTTGTTGCATTATATATGGTCGCAACATTGATCTTTTTGTATGTTTGAAAAATTTATACACAATTGTGTTATAAGACATATAAAGTCCCAATAAGGTCTCACACATACAAAACGGGACTCAAAACTATGCGTAAACGCTAAAAGGCCTAAAAAGGCCATAATGGACTTAAGGCCCAAATCAGCCAAACGACCCTCGAACGATGTCGGAATGGAATGAAACTTGTTTTCAATGACTATTATGGATATTTAACCATGTGGGTAACTCCCAATGACAACTTCTAACTTTTAAAGTACCACCTCCTTTGTAAAAAACAAACTAGTCGTATTTCTCTAACTTGTCGCAATATGTATATTCTACAACATTGACGTTGATTATTGTTGAAACTACTATACAACATACTCTTATTAGGGATATTCAGTAGAAAAGAGTTCTCGCTCACACGAAATGAGGCACGTAAACGCTAAAAGGCCTAAAAAGGCCTTAATTGGACTTAAGGCCCAATTTGACGAAACGACACTCAAACGATGTCCGAATGGAATGAAACTTGTTTTCAATGCCTATTAGGGATATTTAACCATGTGGGTAATGCCCAATAGCAACTATTAACTTGTAAAGTAGCATATCCTTTGTTTGGACTTCTTACGTGGCCTAAATGTCCAACCTTTGACAATATGTAATTTTATTTTGATTGGAAATCATGCACACATCAGTGTTACTAAGAATCAAAGGGATCATGTGCCATTTTACACGTCACGCATGGTTGCAAACCACACGTCACGCATGGTTGCAAACCACACGTCACGCATGGATGGCAACCATGCGTGACGCACGGATTTTCTTTTCAGAACTCATGCAGCAAGCACGTCTTGTCTCACCTACTGTAATAACTCCATTAATTTTTTTACCATTTCCGTAACACCTACATTAACCCCTATTATCTTCCTTTCTTTCCATATTTCAAATGTCAAAACCCTTTTAACTCCATTGTTGAACATTCTTGAGAGCAAAACACACCATTTTATCCCAAAAAAGCTCTTTCTATATGGAGAATGAAGAGGAATGCACCAATGAAAGAGGTGGAGAAGCACCATTTTCAAGTTACAATCTTAATAAGGTAACATTTCTTGTTCATAATATTAATTTTTAAGGTGTTGACTTCTTTTAGGGTTTGATTTAGTTAGGTTTAATGGATTTCAAATGTTCAAGGTATTAGTTGTATGACTAAAGATGTTGATTTGTGAATTTTTGTTTACTTTAGTGATTATGATGTTTGAAAAGTATTATAATATTAGTTTTTAAGGTGTTGACTTGTTTTAGGGGTTTGACTTGTTGGGTTTTATGGACTTCACATGTTAAAGGTATTAGTTGTATGACAAAAGATGTTGACTTTTGAATTTATGATGTATGATGTTTGAAATGTTAATGAAACATAGTGTGGTTAACAGAATCATACGAACCATGACAAAAGATGAATGAAACTGCATGTTGTATTTCCATGCGTCACGTATGGATTGGAACCATGCGTCACGCATGGAATGGATCCACACGTGACGCATGGATTTGCCATACAGAAGCTTAACTGGTTTGTTATCTGTGTGTTTGTGCATAGATGAACTTTTCTGTGTTTACTGGATTAGACAAGATTACTCTTAATGACTGCCCACCTCCGTCATACCTCGACTACATACCTTCGTTTGATTTGGGCATTGATTTGACAACATGGGAGCAACCGCAATCACAGTTTGGTGATATCAACACTGGATCTTTTGGAACCGGTTACGGTTTGTCGCAATGGCCTTCGCATTTGATGAGGCCACTTTCAGACACAAGTAGCTTAAATGTGTTTCGTCCTTTGCGTACTGCACCAGAATTTGATATTGAAGTTCAAGAAGAACAATATGTCTCTGTTGATTACTCAGAGTTGTTTGCAAATGACTTGGTATTCGCCTCTAGACAACAGGGAGTGGATTGGGCCGTTAACATTGCACAAGCCAACAACTTTTGCATAGTCAATGGAAGGGGTAGAGCACCTACCGAAACAAAATCTGGAAAACTTCAGCTTATCTGTGATAGAGGACGAGTGAATTACTCAAAAGCTAAGGGAGTGAGGAAAAACATCAAGACGAAAAAATGTAGATGTTGGTTCGAATTAAAGCTTCTAGAGGAGCATAGAGGGGCTTGGAAACTTACTGTAATGTTAGGTACCCACAACCATCCTATTGGTAGTAGCTTGTTTGGGAATGCGTTTGCAGGCAGATTGACGCCTGATGAAGTGTGTACAGTAGTTGAAATGACCAGGGCTCATTGTAAACCAAATGAGATTTACACTATGCTCAACAAGTCTCCCAAGAACCTTACAAAAAAAAAACAAGTATACAATTTGATGGCCAAGACGAGGATTGAAAACAGGGAAGGAAGAACTGTTATCCAAGAGTTTTTCTACAAATGCAAACAGAGCGACTATTTCATGGAGTATAGGACAAGCAAAGATGATGCATCTATGATTGGTGATATGTTCTTTGCGTCCCCTGAATCAATGAAGCTCTTGAAATCATTTCCCTATTTACTTAAAGGCACGTGGATTGGTGGAGAAGTAAATCCAACATTGGAGTCCGCTATACATCAACTTACATGGGAAAGCGATTACTACCCAGCTCCAAGGGATAAGTGGCTTACCGTACCAGAAATGGCATGTTTGGTGGCTTCGGCATGTAATTGTGTCTTTGTGTGTCTAGGCGAGCAAATTAAACAGACATTCCTACCTCTTAGACTTCCGACTTGGTATGGTCAACCTGGAGCCAAGATGCAAGTTGTTTGCCTATTACTACTCACACAGGAAGAACATTTCATCCCGGTATGTGTTTTTCAATTGCTATTTACCTAGTGCATTACATGTAAATTTAATTATGCAATTCCGTAAAATCTATCTCAGATTCGCCTGAAGGATGGATGTCCACTACCACCTGTTTATAATCTTTGGGAGCGTAATTGTGAAGAATCTGCTGCGGCCTTGTATGACGAAGTGTGGCAAAGATGTGGGGCTTACACCCCCCCGAAAAGAGGAGGACATCAATCGTCCAAACAAAGCATCACAATTCCAGACGATGATGAAAACGATTACTAGTTCAAGAGTTATTGTCAGTCATGACAATGTTGTAATGTGTATTTTTTTTCGAGTTTCGAATGACCTTCTAATGTTGTAAGGTTGTATCTTTTGATGCACATTTCAGTCTTTATGTGGTATTTCTGGGTTACATTTCACGTGAAACAGGTGCTTTGCATCTGAAATGGAATTTCTGCATTCTGTAGGAAAAATGCAATTCCATGCGTCACGCATGGAGTCAATCCATGCGTCACGCATGGTTCGTGTCCATGCGTCACGCATGGAATTGCATTTTTTCTACAGAATGCAGAAATTCCATTTCAGCTTTACTTGTCAAAAGCAACACTTTCGAATTGTTTTCTCAAAAGGAGACATATGAGTTGTCTTGTCAAAAGGAGACATGTGAGTTTTCTTGTCAAAAGGAGACATATGAGTTGTCTTGTCAATAAGAGACATATGAGTTGTCTTGTCAAAAGGAGACATATGAGTAGTCTTATGAAAAGGAGACATCAGAATTACAACATAAAACAGATATATTACAACATAAAACAGATACGTTTCAACAAAAAACCGATACATTACAAAATAAAACAGATTCATTACAGCATAAAAAAGACTCATTCTTGAAATGTAAATTAAAACGAACATAACAAAGACAAAACACCAAGACACTTCACATTACATCTTAAAAGGAACGAAATACTAAGACCACTACGCATCGTCAGAATCGGCTGGTTTCTCTTCAAAATCCTCATAGAGCTCCTTCACCCACCATTTAGCCGTCTCCAAATCTTTCTCTTCGTTAAAGATTCCCAGCTTCGCTGCCATAGTCCGGTTTTCCTCCAACAATTTCGTCATAACACGGAGATGATGACGGTCATACTCAGGATCAAGAAACACCCACCTGAAGTTACATTGGCATGTAAAAAACCTTCGGCCATACTGGTCTGGTCTCATCTTGTCATTAGCGCTGAAAACCGTGATAGACTTCCTACACCTCTTATTTGGACACTGAATGGTGATGCCTTCTTGTGGTATTGAAGATGATGATGAGGATGATGCCATGTTGGTTTCCAATCTGTAATACAATGTAAGAAAACAAGTGAGAAAGTAAGGAATAAGATGTGGAATATGGAGCTTCAAAGAAGAACTTCAAAAATCAACTTACAGGCTGAGGGAGTGAAAAGGAGAGATTAATGAGTGGAAATGGTATGCTGAGGGAGTCAATTTATAGGCGTAGGTTAACAATTCCATGCGTCACGTATGGAAGCAAACCGTGCGTGATGCATGGAACTATTCTGTGCGTGACGCATGGTTCGACATTTGACTAACAGAATGCAGATTTACGTCTTGTGCACCCTAAACAAATAATCCAACAAATTCAACAACGCTAACCAGAAATGAAAAGTTCAACAACGTCATAACAAACAATCCTTACAAAAAACGGACAATCCTGAAAATCTGAAAACAAACAGTTCATAAAAAACAATCGAACCCAATCCAACAAGATCACCACCGATGTTGTTGATACATAGTTGTCCACGGCTCAATATCTTGAAGGACCTCGGTTATGGCTCCATGCATTGCAGAAACATCATACGGATCAGGCAAGGTTGCATATGGTGACAAGTGATCATAGACCCTGTCAAAAACCTACAAATAAAATTAAATATTGAAATCAGCTATTTGCATAATGTTTACCTTAAATCAAACTTAAAGAAAAATCAAGATCTCAAGTTACATGAGATAAATGTAATACCTGCTGTGCTTCCAAGCTAGCGTGTCTGCCGGGTATCAGAAATCGATGAGTGCGGGGGATGTACCACATAAGATACTCCGGAGCTTCTTCAAAACCTGTCAGCGCAGGTGGTCCCATTTGCTCCAGGGTCGCCTTGTGGATATCCATCCCCTCCCAACTCCACGCCATTCTATCATAATTCACCACATATGACCTGCTGATGAGCCTATGGGCTCTAAGGGGTGAAATTGGAGGCCTGGGAATCATCTGTACCCTACCAAACTGCCTAGGCGACCTATCGGGATGGTGGGGCTCGGTTATGTCCATGCAGCTCAGCACCCCGAAAAAAAGAGCAGGAGCATAAGCAGGATCACTGAAGTCGATTTCACCATACGGGTTCCAATTAACCTAAAAACAATATCAACGTCTTCCATTACTCAAACAGTAATTTCATTAAAGGTCCAAGCAAAGATGATGAAAAAAAGTCCTCAGTTTTTTTTGCACATTCCATGCGTGACGCATGGATCTGATTCGTGCGTGACGCATGACACAGATCCATGCGTGACGCATGGAATTGCAAAAAAAACTGAGGCTTAAAAATGTCAACAAAATGCAACACAAATACCTGATCCGCCCTCATTGCATCTAGTTCAGCTCTGTAGTTTCGTGCTTCAGGGTCGTAGTTCGGCAACGCTTCCTCTGGTAGAAACCGAAACGCATAAGGATGATCAACTGACCAACCAGGATTACGCCGAACACCAGCTGCTAAGGATGGGAAGTATGTGTATATCCAACCCTACCATTTAAAAAATATAGTTAGCATTAAAACCATAGAAATAAGTTATGATTGCTAAAAAATGTAGTTCCTAAATAATTAAAAACTTACTTGAAGGAGAGTGAAACAAAATGAGATCAAACCACAATTTTGGCGTGTAGCGATGCCCATTTGGCGATAGAAATATGCTAGCGCCGCAGATCCCCAAGAAATACTTCTTGCCTCTTCAACACTCCCTAGAAATGCACCAAATCTCATCGGGAGCTTATGTTGTGACTTGTCAGTGAAGATTGTGGAAGCCAGCAAGTGGAATATATATCCCATTCCATGAACTACGGGATCATTTAGGCCCTCAATGTGCGCCTTAAACTTTTTCGCGCTCATCCAATAACTATCGAGCTGTTCATTTTGAAGATGAAAATTTTGCCGTCCCTTTTCACCGAAAAAGTTCTTGTTCGTAGTTCTCCCGACTGAAGCGGTGGGGTCGGTCACCATAGCTTTCCCGTGAATAGGAAGCAACATCAGCTTCTTGATGTCGAGCAACGTCACTGTCATCTCACCAAATGGCATGTGGAAGCTATTTGTTTCAGGATGCCACCTTTCTATAAAGGCGCAGATGAGCGGATAATCAATCACATCGTACATCAATACCCTGAGATGAGTCAGCTCCGTTGCAATTGCGTGATTACCCCATGACAAGTCAGAATTAAGTTCCCAATCTTTCAGCTGGGATTGTCTTGTCTGGTAAGGGAGTACGCCTCTATCCTGTAAATTGATTACGTAACACAAATAATTTTAATAACGCATAGATTTTTTCCAGAAACTGCATAAATTTGGTTAAGGTGCAATGTACAGAATGCAGAGAGCAGTTTATGCATTCTGTACAGCACACCTTAACCAAATTTTCAACAAAACTACAAATATTTCAACAAATAATCCATTTGGTTAATCAAATCAATTCATACATTAACAAATTTATTATCACAAATTCTATAAACCAAATTAGTTATGATAAGTATTGAATCTATAAACCAAATTCTAATTACATACCTTTCCTCTTTGCACAAAAAAGGTTGTATGAGCTTCAAAGCTTATGAGCAGCTCCGGAATTTGTGGACCTCCAGGAGTACCCCCCTCTAACTGAGGGACGTATATGTTTTTGACCGGAGGTTGTCGTCGTCGTCGTCTTCTGGGTTGTTCCTCCTGCTCCTCTTGCTCTTCCGCTTCTTCATGTTCTTCATGAACATTCTCATAGGTCCGATCCTCTTCCTGACCCTGTTCCTCATGCTCATGCTCCTGGTCATAATCAGAATCAAAATCAGCATTGGCACCCCCAGCTGATGGCCCTGCACTGCTACAAGCAACCAGTGCGTACTGGTCATCACCCGTCTGAGGGTTCTGAAACTGATGAGAACCAGTAGCTTGCCTCATCATCTCCACAAATGATTGGTCATGTTGTGGATAGCCCGGATAGCCTGAAAACTGTGTTTGTTGTGGAAACATAGTTTGATGTGGGATCAGAATGGGGGTGCCAGGAAAGTAATGAGGGGAACCCTGGGGATCGAAACCTGCAGCAGACAAAGCTAGTTGTTGCTGTTGTTGTTGTTGTTGGTGTTGTTGTTGTTGTTGTTGTTGTTGTTGTTGTTGTTGTTGTTGTTGCTGTTGTATCTCATCAGAAAACTCTAAACGACGAGGAGGCGATTCTTGTCTATTCTTCTTCTTCCTTTGTTTTGGAACTATGGGATCTTTTTTCTTCAGATCTCTGTTTCTTTGACGAGTATCCCGTCCAGGTCGACGACCACCATCCATATCTACATCATAAAATGTGCAATTCCACAAAATTAATCAGTTTACTGAATTTAATCAGCATATCATCAAAAACTCAATCAGCATATCATCAAATACAATCTGAAACTGCAGAACACAATTCTGGAATGTGCAATTCCATGCGTCACGCATGGCTTCCATCCATGCGTGACGCATGGTTTCAAGCCATGCGTGACGCATGGAATTGCACATTCCAGAATTTGTGTTCTGCAGTTTTTCCATGGCTTTCAAACCCTAATCTCAACACTTTTTCCAAAATTATAACAGTTTTTCAATAATTTCATTAAAACCATACCAAATTTCAACAATCTAATTCATAACCCTAATTCACAAAACCCTAATTCAATATCAAGACCCTAATAAACTATATACACATGAAAATATCAAATTTGTCAATAAATTATCAACAAAGTACACAATCCATTCATATATTACAAGTTTAATCATTTCTAATCAACTAATTAACATACACATTGGATTTTGAAGTAAATATCATCAAAACAACATGAAAACCTCATATATACATCAATACCATACCATAACAATGAAATCTTAATGTTTACATACCTTATATGCAAAAAAGATGATGAGAAAGATGGATTTTGGGGTAAAATGGCGCGTTATGGATTTTGGGGTACAACCCTGATCGGTTTTGCAGACAGTTCGGTCGTCGTCAGTCCCGGCCTTTGGATGTCCCCGAGCCAGTGGAGTATTATTGTCCGCCAAAATCAATGCGAGGTGGCCGGGAATACACTGTACGGTATGGCCCGGAATGGGATAGATGGGACCAGCGTTATGACAACCTGTGTCAGTACATCATGTCCAGCCCGCCAGCTCTTATCCCTTGGGATGCTGAGGATGCTTACCTCGATTGGTTTGCTCAAGTCTCACATCCATATGTGAGCCCAAACGCCCCGGCAAGACCTCGACCGCCACGTAACCCGAACCCGATCCTTACCCTCGATTTCAACCGGGTAATTCTTATATTATTTTATTTGTTGGTATTGTGTTTTCTATATGACCCATCTCCTAATTATTTGTTGGTATTGCAGCGTGTATCGACGACACTCGGTATTATGCGGACACATCACCAACAGGGGGTTGCAACGCTGGAGAATTTGGAGGCCTACATTCGGATGCTCAGTATCCACGAGCCGCCTACAGCTGAGGAGGTCACTCAAACTCAACGGATGTCACAAGCAGAGTCGTCCAGGAGTGCAGAAGAGAGAGCCACACCTTCTATATGGGAGCGGGCAAGGATGGGTGCGGGACAAGGCCATCCGGAACAACAAGTAGGGCGTAATGAATGGGAAGATAACGTGGGTCACAAGTCGGAACCTTATTGGGGGATTTGAATCGTTGTATTTGTTGTTTAAGTTTTAATGAATATTATTTGGTTTCCTTACGTTTTGATTTAATGTTATAAAGACGTATGAAGGTGAAATTCAACACTTTAATTATGCGTAACGAAAGTATTACAAAGTATTACAAATTCAACACTTTAAATAATTGAAACAGACTCAAACAGTGCAAAGTCATTTTCAAAAGGCAGATAATTAAAGTCACTCCAGCACTATCTGCCTTTGAAAATTCGGATATAGGAAATGATTTTGCACTGGTTTGTCTGCCATTTGAATTGATTGCATGCATGGTCAGTCTCAAATTTAATACAGTACTAGTATCCAAAAACTGATTTTCAATTGAAAGAGCATCAATACTAATTATTTTCTTAATATATATGAAAAACTCTAAATGAAAAATAAATAGAAACAAAGGGAGTATGTTATAGGCTTGTAGCATTACGGTTACAGGAAAAAACGCTCTCAAGAAAGAGCGAACTGCCTCTCTTCCTTGTTGGCTATCGACTACTAGAAATTTCTTTATTGATGTCCTTTGTTGTAACAAGACAACACAACTGAGCATTACAAAGTATATAAACGTGACCATTTCTAATCATCATCATCATCTTCTTCCCCACCATCTTCTTCAACGTCATCATAATCATCTTCATGTTCTTCTTCCGATTCGTCTTCACCTTCGTCTTCACTTTCGTCTTCACCTTCGTCTTCATCTTCGTCTTCACCTTCGTCTTCACCTTCGACTTCACCTTCGCCTTGACCTTCGACTTCACCTCCGTCTTCACCGTCGTCTTCACCTTCGCTGTCTTCATCATCTTCACCACCATCTTCAACTACATGATCGTCATCATCGTCATCTTGGGGTATCGGGTTAATATTTAGAGGCGGCATTGGTTTGCACGGTTATGACGTTAAAGAAATCCGGGACTCACCGCATGGCTGCCATTTATAGACGAAAAGATAAGATCTGTTTGGGATAAGATCTGACGAAAATATCTGACCGGGTCCCACACCATCTCGTTCGGAATGGGGTTCCGAACGAGATGGTGTGGGACCCGGTCAGATATTTTCGTCATTGATCTTATCTTTTCGTCTATAAATACCTCCAAAACAAACCATTTCAAACACACATTCACTATCATTCCATTATATTTATTTTCTCTCAAATTTCCTTCCTCAAATTTCGATATGTATCCAAATCGTCCAACTCTATTTCCCGCCTCTTCCTCGACAATGGATCCTGGTCCGAAATTGTGTTGGTGTCAGAAAAAGCCCACGGTGCATATGTGTACCGAACAAATAGAGTGGGACAAGGTCAACTATGGGAGAAGATTTTGGGGATGCCCGGATGCATGTTGGGATGCTCTTACTGAAGAAGAGGAAGAGAAAGGGTGCAAATACAAACATTGGATCGATCCACCATACACAGGTCGTGCAAGGGTCGTTATTGAAGAACTAAATGCAGACAACTTATGCAACTGGTCAAAGGCTGAAGGAATTGAGGAAGGAATGGAGCTGCTGAGGATTGGAACAAAAGAATGGGCCAACGAAATAGATGAACTGAAAGCCAAAAACACCGAGCTCATGGAGGAAAACGCTGCACTTGCTGCAGAATTGGCAGCAACACGTAACAAATAGAGAATTAAGTATTTTTAATTTCTTGTATCGTTAGTTGTTCACCGTCTGCGTTGTACTCGTGCTGTTCTTTTTCAATTGTGTTGTTGTTTCAATATTAATGCTTCTATGATTATGTTGACATCATTCTGGAAAAAAAATTACTCAAACATTTATAAATTGTCCACCAAAACATTAAACAAACATATATAATTCAACAAACATTAATCAAGTCAACAAACAGCATACTTAATACGAACATTAATCAAACAAATACAAGATTTAGGTCATTATGGGACCGCCACCATGAAACTCTCTCTCGGATACGTAGTTGTCGAATCTACTCTGAAAGCGCTGTTCCCATCCGTCCACCGATGGCTGTTTGTAGATACTCCACTGCCTTGGAGGGGGTGGAATTGGACAATTGTCATCAACCAACCAAATCTGTCAAAACAAAATTGTTATTGTATGCTAAAAAACATATGTGAAATAAGGTACAAGAGCGGAAAATATCGATGCGTACCGGTACGTAATGGTTGCGTCTGCCTACATGTGCAATGGCGAACACCGTGGTAGGAGGCTCTGAACCGGGAGGAGCAAACATCGGAAGACATGTACAAGGACCAAACCATGATAACACCACTAGTGCAACTTGATACCTCGTGGCAAATACCAATCCCATTGTAGGTGTGCACATCCAGAATTCAGGAGAGCATGGCGATCGAATGTGATTCACTTCTCGAATGAGTTGCGGGATAGTCTTGAAACCCTCTAGCATCTCATGATACATATGCCCGTTTTGTTGGAGGTGCTTCGAAAGATCAAATCGGATTTCAGCGTACTGTTGCTCTGGTTTACCTAGTAAGCGAGCGAGGGATCGATAACCACAATGACCGTCATCACCTACTTTCTCCACAGCAGCTATGTATGCGAGCATGAAAAGGTCTATATTATCTATCCCCCAGTCGAAGTCGAGATAAATGATTGAATTGCCACCGCTACATTTCGATCTAGCATTTCCTCTTGCCCTCGGTGGTTTAGTTGCACTCCCTTTTACGGTCGTGGCCCCGCTTGAAGCTCTGTTGGATGCAACCGACGATTTCTTTTGTGAATCGGCTTTCGGTGGCACAGTTGCACCCTCTTCCTCTTTCATCCCCTTTTTCCTTGCTTCTGCCTTCTCCTTATCCTTCTTAGCTTGAGCCCTCTCATCCCAACCCGGATCTCGCTTTGTACCCGTCTTCTTCGCATGAATCTTAGGCCTTCCTCTCTTCGTCTCTCCCCGAGGGGGGTCCTGGACATCAACTGAAGAAGGATCCTTGCACTCACGCCACTTATCAGCCATCCTCTTCATATCGAAATCATCAACATTACCGGTAAACACCCCTTCAAAGAAATCATCCATAAGAACCTTATCTGCAGTCAATTGCACGTCGTCGTCAGAGTCGAAGTCTTTCAATTCCACTCCTTCCCACTTGATCTGCTTCCAAAAGATATCAATGTCGCTCGGCAACAATGGCGTTCCTTCTTCTACAAACACCTTAATCCTGTGTGGGCAAGGCAATCCGAGTGTTGATTCCCACCAAGGATCCTCACATGGGCCACATATCTTTCCGTCCTTTGCCTTAAGGACTTCTTTCAGTAGCATTCTCAAACACTTGTCGGAGCACTTCCTCAATATGCGCATGAAAATAGTCTTGATCCACCGAGGCCCGTCTTGTATCTCCTTCGGGCTAGTATGGTTGGACATTTCCATCTCGGCCCGTATTCGACGGTGCTGATCGACAAACATATTGTCAATGTGTTGCACTAAAGTGTCGAACCCTCCAACAGCTGAATCAAACATATGCTTCAACATCGAGTGTTGACCTTCAACCCTGACAACAACATTGTACATGTTAAACATCGAGTGTCATGATCATTCTCGTTAAAAACAAATTCAAATATCTTACCTGTTAGACGTTCTTGTGCTAAAATGGCGTATATCATCGCAATACGCAGCTATAATTTTTTCTTTATGGGGAGTAAACCATGTGCTCTCAGCATATTGTACAAGATGACCATTCCTCCATGTTTTCCGGAAGTGATCAAGTCTCTCCTCATACTGCTTCTCTGTGTGAGACCGCATCACCCGTCGAACGCTAGCAGATGCACTTTTTTCGTCCAGGTTGTTCAATTTAGCAAATGCCTTAACATTCCGATCAACGTGGACATGGCAAAGCATATGACGCACACTAGGAAATACATGGTCAACCGCCTTAATTGTTGCCAGCTCTCGATCAGACATGATGCAATCCGGTCCTTCGAGTGCACGAAACAAATACTTGACCCGTTTCAATGCCCATGCATAGTATGGGGCTGTCTCACAACAGATGAACGTTAGCGCAATACAATATGTATAGTTGGTGCAATTGAATCCAACAAACTGAAGTAACGGCCAACCATACCTATCAACGAGGGTATATTAATAATTATAATTCTATAACGGTATTTGAATTCATAATAATGAATTTTAGTGTACCTATTAGTCTTGTACGTCGCGTCCATGATCACCACCCGAGGGAACATTCTCAACAAATGTTGACAATCCGGATGAGATATGAAAAACGCTGCCAACTTTTTCTCCCCCGTCTCCGGATTCGTCTCGTAGTGAATGTCTTTACGATAAGCTCTATGATGGAGGAAATCTAATGACCACTGGGTCACGGTTAGATTTGCCAATGCTTTCTTCCTCTCCTTTTCCCTCACAGTGTACACTTGCCTTCTCGATATTGTGGAAGTCGGATTTTCCTGAAGCAGCTGTGTATAAATAACCTTCGGCATTGCCCCGGCCGCTGATGCAATCATTATTTTTCGTCTCTGCTCTCCCGTCATCCTCGAAGCAAATGCATGGCCAATCAAGCTGCTGGAAAGACAGTGGTTGTGACATGCCTTCTCAACTTTTAGTATCCACCCAGGCGGCTCAACAAGAGTTGCTCGTCGATAATATCCTCTTAACATAAAAGGACAATTGTACTTCCTTAACCTACTAAGGTTGCTACGCTGCGACGATGGTTCTGCTACATCTCCTTCAAGATTAATGTTCTTTCCATGTTTTCTATAACTACCGGATTGCTCACAGTGCAGAAATATCCTCTTGTTGGCCATTGATGATTTTGTGGTGATAACCATACATAACTCATAACCGACCTTCCTAACCCACTCTCTCAGAAGATCCATAGTAGGAAATCTCTCACTAGTCGTAAAATGGGCACTATAGTCGATTTTTAAATATTCCTCATCACTACAGTATCCCTATTTAAAATTACTCAAATTTCAATACTACTATACCAATAAAATAAATTATAATGAAACGCTATAAAAAAAAGGTTTACAGATACTTACTTGGAAATATGTATCATCTACCGGCGCAGACAAATCAACCTCCTCCTCCACCGACGTCTCACTAGAAGAACACTACCGTCCTTCTTTCCAACTACCTGCCCTTGAAGAATTAGTTGAATCGCTTTCAGACGTCATTTTTTGTGCTTCTTCCGATTGGGTTTGATAATTTGGTCATACAACTCCGATTTTATAGACTCCGTCAAAATATAGCCGTTCGCATTTTCAAAAAATTTAGCCGAATCTCGTTCGGAATGGGGTTCCGAACGAGATAACGACACGTCATAAATATCCGGATAATCTCGTTCGGAACCCCATTCCGAACGAGATATGACGTCATATTAAAAAAAAAAAATGACGTCACACCTCGTTCGGAATGGGGTTCCGAACGAGATGCTGACGTCATATTAAAAAACAAAATTTAATCCTCGTTCGGAACCCCATTCCGAACGAGGTGTGACGTCATAATAAAAAAAAAAAAATATTCCTCGTTCGGAATGGGGTTCCGAACGAGGAATAAACCGGTTCGCAATATGCGAACCGGTTTGGCATTTATTTAATACAAATTATTTAAATGGACCGTTTCTCATTCGGAACCCCGTTCCGAACGAGAAACAAAATTTAAAAAAAAAAAAAAATTTCCCCTCGTTCGGAATGGGATTCCGAACGAGAGGGTGCTGCCGGGCGCAAAAAGGGTGCTGCCCGGTTGCAACCCGTTTGTCAATGGAATGGTTGATTGAAGTATTTAAAAAAGAGCATTTATGAAATTGGGGATTAGAATTTATTAGCTAAAACATCCAAATTTATTATATATATATATATATTAGAATTGCCTGTTTTTACTCATTGGTTCTGCAATTGATTATGCACATTGCCCACTTATTTCCATTACATTTCCCTTTTATTTGCACTTTTTTATATGATGACAATAAATTATTATTGATTACAATAATTTAATACTCATGATGACACTTCAGCAATATGGAAGTGTATATATTTCGATGATGGGGTGATGATAAAAATTATAATCAAATATAATGAAAAATCTCATTAATGCAAATTGTCATCATCCCTAATGACAGTTCATGCCGTCCCGATGACAGTTTATGCCGTCCAGATGACAGTTCATGTCGTCCCGATGACAGTTCATGCCGTCGTTGTTTTTTATTCATCTTGCGATGACAATGACAATATTAATAAAAATGATGACAAAAATTATAATCAAATATGATATAAAAATATCAAAACACAAACCGTCATCAACAAAAATTATTGTCATCAACAAAATTACTGTCATCAACAATATTATTGTCATCAAAGAAATTACTGTCATCAACCAAACTGTCATCAAACCAAACTGTCATCAATTCAAAAGGTTAGTTACCACACTAAAAAATTTTAGTGTTAAAAAATACAATTCAAACTAAAATAAGGATTACTTACCTAAATTTGGCCGTACTACACAACGCTGTTTTGGATAAAAAAGCCCAAAACGTTTCAATTCTGTTTTTTATACAAAATTCAACCCTAATTCCCAAATTGGGATTTTCCTCCAATGTCATTGCCCTAGCCTCCTTCAATCCATTCCATTCTTCCCCTCCTCCTCCTCAATCGTTGTGAGTTTTTGGATTGAAGCCCTCAACCCTAGTTAGTTTTGTGAGTTTATGATTGAAGCATCAACCTAGTTTTGGATGAATTTTGATTTTGATCCCAAAATTGATTTTGTACGTCTCACTCTCCCACTAATCAGCCCTCTTCCAGGATTCAGCTCCATGGCGGATACAGCATCGGAGCAGGTGGTCGAGATGGGAGAGCGTGAACTACCATTGATCAGGTAATATATTGATTAAAAGAGGGTTAATTGCGGGAAATGATTTCGAATGTTTCATAATAATTAACTAACTTGTTCACTGATTAATGAACAAAGTTTGTTACTCATCTCTCAAAACCTTTGCAACTCATCTCTCAAAACCTTTGCAACTCATCTCTCAAAACCCTTTGCAACTCATTTCTCAAAACCTTTCCTTTCCACAGCTTCAATGGCGGAAGAAACCGAAGAAACCCTGTTCCATGGCTCTTTCTCCTTCCAGTTTAATATGAACAGTAATCTTCTGCTGATGATTTATTGATTTCTTCTGTTTTTCTTCTTTCTGTTTTCTTCTGTTTCTTCTTTCTGATTTCTTCTGTTTTTCTTCTTTCTGATTTCGTCTGATTTTCTACTTTCTGATTTCGTCTGTTTTTCTTCTTTCTGATTTCGTCTGATTTTCTACTTTCTGATTTCGTCTGTTTTTCTACTTTCTTCTGTCCTTCTCGTCTTTTCTGATTATGCTGTCTTGAAAGATGTCAATGTCTCTTTCTCTGTCTTGAAAGATGTCAATGTCTCTTTCTGATTCTGCTGTCTTGAAAGATGTGATTCTGCTGTCTTGAAAGATGTCAATGTGTTTCTGATTTCTTCTGTTTTCTTTCTTATTTCTGCTGTCCTCTTCTTTCTGATTTTTCTTCCTTTTCTTTTTTATTTCTGCTGTCACTGTGATTTCAGATTTCTACTCTTCTTCTATATCTATTCTTCTTGTTTTGTTATTCATTAGTTTTGTTATTCATTATTCTTTTTGATTGCTGATTACCCACATGACCACAACAGAAATTCATTAGTTTTGTTATTCATTATTCTTGTTGATTGCTGATTACCCACATGGCCACAACAGAAATTAAGGTACTCTTTTGTATTTTCAGGAGACCATGCGAGTAAAAAATATTCATTAGTTTTGTTATTCATTATTCTTTTTGATTGCTGATTACCCACATGGCCACAACAGAAATTCATTAGTTTTGTAATTCATTATTCTTGTTGATTGCTGATTACCCACATGGCCACAACAGAAATTAAGGTACTCTTTTGTATTTTCAGGAGACCATCCGAGTCAAAAATATGTCTGCTCAGTTTATCAAAGCCGAGCTGACCTTGTGAAGGCTCGAGAAAGGCATAAAATAGTTGAGGTTGAATTCAAAAACAATTCTTTTGTAGATTTTTGTTTTTTTATGTTATTTGATTTATTTTTTTGTTTTTTAGGGTATTTTGTTTTGTCTGACCCTTAAACCGAAGGGTGTGATAAAAAAGATCAAATCTTCTGCCAATAGGGCAGAGTCAAAATCTGCTTTAATGAAGGGTAATTTTGCTTTGTCTTTTTCTTTTGTATAGTATAAAGTATGTAAATGGAAAATAGAATTGACGTGTTCCCATTTGTTGTAGACTACGGACTTTCACAGGAGCAAGCTGATGCTCTGCTGGATATCAGCTTAATTAATCTCAATCGTGCTAATTTGAACGGCCTTCTCAGACAGCATACATGTTTGACAGAAATTATTTTACAACTTGAGAAGCTACACGGGGTATGTGTTGTGTCTGATATGTCTTATGTTATCTTTTCTGTGTTGTTTTTTATATCTCGTGTTTGTCTCGTATCCATATACAGATAGATCCTGAACCCATGTCAGAACTGCAGAAGCAACTTTCAAGAGTGTTAGATAAGAATCTCCATCCACAGCCCGAGAGGACCGAGGAGCCATCATCTGCACTGGATTCAGCATCATCGGATGATTCGGATGATTCGGATGATTCGGATGAAGCTCCTCCACAGCCCGAGAGGACCGAGGAGCCATCATCTGCACTGGATTCTGCATCATCGGATCAAGCTCCTCCACAGCCCGAGAGGACCGAAGAGCCATCATCTGCACTGGATTCTGCATCATCGAATCAAGCTCCTCCACAGCTCGAAAGCACGGTTGATAATTTCCCAGCCCTTCTGCAGTCTTTTCAAATCAAGCCGATGAAGAGAAGGAATAATGTCAACTAATACAGAAAGTCAAGCAATTCTGATTTAGTTTGCTTTAGATTCTTGTAGCAAGAGTTTATTCTTTGAGGATTATAATCCCTATATCGAGGGAAAAGGTTTTCGATTACCTAGGCCCTAGCTTCATATTAGTGTTCATGCTCATAATATTGAGTTAGTCTGGATTTTTTCCAATGTTACAGATATGAGATAGCACTTAACTTGCTCTATATTTGATACACTGGAGTTGCAAATCTTAACTTCTTGCTGTTGTGATTGATTGATCCTATTTTGGGATGGTTAGATGCTTTACAGTTTACTATTTGGTCAAATTGTTTGAAATTAAGAATTGAGATGAGCTTGTGGATTAATTCTGCTGAAATGAGATTGCTAATGTGGCTGTTCAAAGTGGTTAAACTACTTATGAAGAACTCAAGGTTGGACTTCAAAAAGTTGGCAAGGAGTCTGAGATTTATGTTCTTATGCAAGCAGTAAGTACTGCATTCTAATTTTTGTATTGCAAAAAAATGAAAAGCTTGAGTTCCTGATACCAAAATGCAATCTCTATTATGTGTGTTTTCCTGACTGATCTTGTCACAAGAATATGATGTTTTCTTCCATTCTCAGTTATGGAAACTTTATTTTTCTTCACAAATGATAAATAGTTACTGAGTTTACAGGTTGATGTCGACAATAGTGTAACAATTGATTACGGCGAGTTCATTGCTGCAACATGGCATCTAAACAAGGTGGAGAAGGAAGATCATGTGTTTGCTGCCTCACCTATTTTGACAAGGGTGGAAGTGGTTGTATACAGTAGATGAGCTTTGACAAGCACGTGAGGAAATTCAGAATCGATGATGCTGAGCGGATGAAATGATTCTAGATGCTGCTCAAGATAACGTAAGTAACATTTCATCTGATGCCGCTGGCTTGCTATTGCAAGTTATTTGATTTTTTTTACGTCAGTGAAATGCTTCTTTATTTTTTACAGGATGGAAGAATAGATTACAATGAAATGCGTTCTATTGTAATTCTTGTCCTGAGTTTATAATGGCTTGATTCATCATCTGCTCTGACGTGCAACTGGACTGATTTCTTTTCTGATATTTGGCCTGGGTTTCTAATGGCTTGTTGCGTCATGTTTTATTTGCCAGAGCACTGCTTCGTATTGGACCCCTTCCACTGTTAAAGGTATTTTCTACCAACTTTGTGTTGAATTACTAATTTAATTGCTTTGTAAGACTTCAAGATCTTGTGTGATTCAATTTAGATGTTAGGTGTGCTCTATTTTAGCTTGTGTTGTTCTTGATTTTTTTTTTCTGTGGCTAATTGAATGGATATTTATATCTTTCCCAATTTGATTTGTGGCCTCTGTTGTTTTTTATTTTTTTCATGGCTAATTGAATTGATTTGTGTATCTGTTTGCCTTTTGGTGGCCTGACTTTGTTGCATGTATTTTTTCTTTCGCAGTGCTCTGCTTGGAATTTTCTGCTCATTTCAGATTCAGGGATATTTTGCACCAACTTTGGGTTTATGTGACTAATTGAATTTCTTTGTATTTGTATTCTGTTTCCTGCTCGATTTGTATTTGTTTTTGGTTTCATGCTTCTTTGGTTAATTAAATTGGTCTGTGTTTGATTTCCTTTTCATGTTCTGTGTTGTTGCTTCCTTTGTTGTTTGTGTCCGAGTTCAGATAGTGAATTTCGTGTATCAAACCATGATATTGAACCTCCATTGTTTACTGTAACCGACATGAAATCGAATTAGTTACAATATGGAGATTATTTACATTAGGGTGCATTCAGTGCCTTTTTGAATATCCTACAGACATGAAACCGATTTGGCTTTGACTGCTGATTCAGAAGTCAGAACAACAGGGTTCTATGGCTAATTGAATGGCTTTGTATTTGTCTTCGATTTGGGCTTGTATTTGTTTTCTATTTCGATTTCGGTTTTGCATTTGTTTTCGATTTGCACTTGATTGATTTCGTACGTGACATTTGATTCATCCTGGTTTTTTCATGAATCATGCATTGCATTGTCACTTGCATCCTCGAACCCGATATTCGTGTTGCACCATCCTTTGTATTTAAGGTTCTGTTGGTTTAGTTTCGAATTTTTGAGTGTTGATCGCCTAAATAGCCGTTTGAAGTTTGTTACTTCTTACAACTAGTGTGGAGTTTTTTTTGGTTTGCGAATTTGACTTCTTTTCACCCTAATCTTCCGAAGTGTGGCTTCGGCGAGGAGAGTTCTTGTGTAGAAGTTCAGCAGGTGTGTAATGTTTTTTTTCGGGTTTGTGAATTCAGTGAATTTTTTTGGGTGATATGTTGAAATTTAAGGTTTTGTTGATGTTCTGTTGGTTTGGTTTCTGAGTCGTTTGAAGTATGTTACTAGTGTGGAGTTTGTTTTTGGTTTGTGAATTTGACTTCTTTTCACATGGAATGATTCAGCGATTTTTTTTTTTGTATTTTTTTTCTGGCTTTTGAAGTATTTTCTAAGTTGATGATTCGACGGGGGTGGTATGTTGAAATTTAAGGTTTTGTTGATCATCTGTTGGTTTGGTTTCTTAATTCTTGAGTGTTGATCGCCTAAATAGCTGTTTGAAGTATGTTACTAATGTGGACTTTTTTTTGGTGTGTGAATTTGACTTCATTTCGCTCTGGTTTTGACTGTTTTTTTATTACCAATTTATGCTTTTTAGAGGTCTTTGGATCATAGTAAACATGGAATAATTCAGTGAATTTTTTTTGGTATCTTGTTGCTGACTTCTTGAAGTATGTTATGGTGCGGAGTGGTCAATAATATGAAAAAGACGGTAAAGTGTTAATTTTGTCTGAGTAGATCAGTTTTGTTTCTCATGGAGTTATCTTTGGTGTTTGTCACTTTATCAGGCAGATAATGACTCTGGTGATGTGGTGCAGATAATGACTCTGGTGATGGTTCCGGTATAATGACCTCAATTCCATGGGATCTCTTTGATGCGTGGGCCAATGAGCAAGGGTTGCCTCCTTTTGACAAGTTGCACACTAGTGTTGGAATGGTCGTTTTACCTAAAGATGAGGCCCTTTTGGAAGAAGCCAAAAAAGGTGACCACAAATGTGTATGTGCATATGGTTTCATGAATTTCTTGTTCTGTTCTTCAATCATCTCAGCCAGAAGAAAGTGATTGTTGTTAATGTCAAGCTGCAACTCTCTATAACTAACGCGAGATGCTGTTAGTTCTGTTTCTTCTATTATTTTCAGTGGGATAAATTTATTTCTGACATGATTCAGTCTTAGATTTCGAATTCAAACAGTAGTTTCAGTTCAAATTTTGTTTTGTCTTCTGTGAGTTTGGGAAGTCTAAACAATTATGTTGGACTTGGGGGATAATCTGCGAAGTTTTCTTTTCCGGAGATTGGAGGGGGATGTATAGTGATATATTTGGTAATAATAATTTCTTAACATTCTGGAGATAGTTTATGATGCTTCTTATGAGAGAGGATAAACTCAAAGCTCAGTAATTTGGAAGAACCGATTAAGGTTGTGTAATATATATAGTCTTTGGTATTGTTGCTAGCACAGATTCAAACATGTTGTTGGGCCACTGGGGTCATGTTTCTACTTCATGAAGATATAGTTACTATAACATGTTGTTTGGTATTGTTCTAGGAATGTTTTGTTATGATCTCCAAAATGAGATTTACAAGTCTCCTCTTGCCATTATCATCGAAGATACAGCACAAACACCAGTGGCCACTTGCCCAACCAATGAGGTTTCTTGGTCATAATGGAGAGATCAATACTATACAGGTTTCACTCTATTGCTTATATTTCAAAACTGGATACTGGTGTTTTTTTGCCACAAACGTTGAATCGAGAAATCCTCATGTAGGGGAACTTGAATTGGATGAGATCAAGGGAGACTTTTTTGAAATCCCCAGTTTGGCGTGGTCGTGAAAATGAAATCCGTCCTTTTGGAAACCCAAGGGCATCTGATTCGGCAAATCTGGACAGTGCAGCAGAAGTATGAACTACCTGTTTGTCTTGGTTAACTCATATTTCTTGGTTGTTCAGAAGTATAAAGTTTTGCTTTTTCTTATATCTTCGCAGTTGCTTATAAGGAGGTGGCCGTACTCCAGAGGAAGCTCTGATGATTCTTGTCCCAGAGGCATACAAAAACCACCCAACACTGTCCATTAAGTATCCCGAGGTATTAATGTTGACAAGTTGGGTTTTACATAGAGCATGAATTCATTAGTTTGTTTCTTACCAGATGGCTGCAGGCCTGCAGCGTCAGATGGAGGCCTGGGATGGACCTGCATCACTTCTATTCAGGTAATGTGAAGTAAAGGTGTGGATTGGGAAGTAAAGGTGTATATTTCTTTCATGCTTCAATGTTTTTGTCGTTTCATCCCTTTTAATGGCGTGTTTTACTTAAAAATGAGAAAGTGTGTTGGGAGAGGAACGAGTATAAACTTATGGATTTGAAGTGTGTGCTATGAAGAAGCTTGTACTTGTCACTTGCTGTAGTGGAGACTTCGCGTATTACTTGAAAGAGTGTTTTTGGGTATATGCATAATTACTCCCATATAAGTTTTCTTGGTATAACTTGGTCATATTTAATTTGGGGTAGCTAACTTCTCCAAATTTTCAACTTTTCCAGTGATGGAAAAACTGTCGGTGCATGCCTTGACAGAAATGGTCTTCGTCCTGCTAGGTATTGGTGCACAAACGACACTTTCTATGTGGCATCTGAGGTATGCTTATTATCATTGACTACTTTGCATGCTTTATGACCTTGGAGTCGGAAAAAACAGGCTTGAGCTTTTGTAAGAAACTATGACGATCTAGCCCGCTCCATGTTTGTTTCAAGGTTGAAGCATTATAGTTTGAGACTCTTGATGTTGTCCTGTTATTTTATTTGTAAGCAGTATGTCTAGTTTTTTGGATCCCTTCTGCTACTACAAATAGTTTGGTGTACAAGAAGTGTCTTTATGCACGATCAGGAAAAAATGTGTTCTGTATTAGGTATGTCTTCGGATCAATAAGAATTTGAAATTATAACTTACTAAGCCACAGGAGCTAGTTTCTTGTATGCAATTTCCAGGTGGTAATTGTTTAAAATGGAGATAAGAGGAAGTTTCAGCCACCTTTAACATAAGTTGAGCAATTCCCAATTACTTTATTTGTGTAATATTTTTTTCTTTTCTCAATTATCAACTAGCTAAGTGTATAAAGTAGTATCCCTTTATTTTGCTGCCTACATTGTCTAGATGATTCGTGCAAAATTAAGCTATTTCCCCATATAAAAACAAAGGGATATAACATAGTTTTGTATCTCCTTATGGCAAATTGGATAAATAGAATCCACATACTGTTTTTTGTTTGTTGATGGCACCTAATGCATGTGCTGTAATGGAATGGCAGAACTTATATTTCCCATGTAGATTGAATGTATTTAGGTTCCTTTACTACATATGCAGAAACACAAAATCTACAAACTTCTGGCCAAAATATTCAGTTAAGCTTAGTTTAGCACCCATGAAATACAAAAATATATTGTGGCTCTTGTTCATAATAGCTGACATGGTTCTGGAATTGCATTTACTGCGTATCTTTGTTTTTTCTTTACAATATGCTTCTTCTAAAGTCGGAATTCAATTCTCCTTTATATGTTCGGGATGAATCAAAAGTTACCATGAAAGGCCGTCTAGGACCTGGAATGATGATAGCAGTTGATCTGATTAATGGTCAGGTAGTGTTAAAAGTCTGGTGCAACCAAATTTGATAACTTCACTTTGGAAAATATAGTTATGAGTAGCTGGTTGTTCAACTGAGAATGAGGTAGATCTAACAAACAATATTCTGTAAGTGAAGCTGGTTGTTTAACTGAGAATGAGGTAGATCTAAC
Source organism: Oxyria digyna (assembly GCA_029168935.1). Classification (NCBI taxonomy): domain Eukaryota; kingdom Viridiplantae; phylum Streptophyta; class Magnoliopsida; order Caryophyllales; family Polygonaceae; genus Oxyria; species Oxyria digyna. Next base: position 45,627,328 of record JAPVLV010000009.1, read on the forward strand.
AAACAATATTCTTTTAAGTGAAGATATGTAGTTGAAATAACAAAGAGACTTGCAAAGGTTGTTGTAGAAACTACTGTTCACATATGTGTTTAGATGATTTACTTGGAAAAAAAGGTAAATATAGACAAATTTGGAAAAAAAGGTAAACATAGACAAATTTGCAAAACATGTAAATAATTTTTTATTATCTTGTGTGAATATCTTTTGTCATTATAGATAATAGAGTAGAGATTTCTTTTGTCATGATCTATCTTTGTTTATTATCTTGTGTGAACATCTTTTTCATTATCTTGTGTGAATATATTTCAATCACCCAAAAATTATATATATTGTATTAATAATTTGTATTTATCTATAAATCTCTATATAATATTATCGCTTTTAAACTATAATATTATTATTTATAGATTTATATACAATTTTCCAGCATTTGTTTAAGTACATGCGTATTTAAATGGTTAAAATTTGTATTTATTTTTAAATTTATTTAGTTTTACTAAATGCAATTTATCATCTTCTTATGATGTTTAAATGGATAAATTTCCTTTAAGGTTAGTCAAAGGTTTTTTTAGATTTCAATTAAGAATTTTAGAAAGATATAGTTTAGTCATTTATTAGAACAAAAACTATATACGGACTTTAACATTGGACTTTTTTTCGGAGGTCTAAGCAAAAGCTCAACTAAAGATGAATATCTTGTTGAATATTTTGGGTGAATATCTTGTTGATTGCTTTTTTAAGTATTAAAAAATGTTAAAATATCTACTTTTTAGTAAAGGCGGAGGGGATGATACACAAATTGGTGTAGAAGATCCAATTTGCTTAGTTTTAACCCTATATTATCTCTGTTATTTCGTTTGAATTGTTTGTTTAGCTTACAAATGCTTATAATCTCCCTTCAATGAAGTCCCTCTATTATGAAAGATAGGCAAACAAATATCATACTCATCATCTCAAATGCATGTTGCATGTGTTTATTGAAGATAATTATTATTGACAAAGTGATCAAGATAATAACAATGTGCACAGAAACTTATTAAGCAAAACAGATGTCTTGTCTACCTAGCTAACAAATGTGCATGGAACAAAAATAAATAAACAAAGATTCCTCAATCAAAATCTCCTTACTTAAGTAGCATCAAACTCTCCACGTACGGATATAACTGAATCTCATTCCAGTCATAAGACTTCTTCATCACAATTTTATGCTCGTGAGTTTTAAAATTATACGATGTCGTCCAACCTGACTCCTCGATCAACATTATCTCATCCTTGTCAAGGTATAAGAATTCCCTGATGAAACTCTTAGATTCGAATGTGTGAACTTTACTCCATGTGATATTCACTCCAAACCCTTGACTCAACCATATATCTCCTCTCAATGAACAATTAAGCGAATAAATCAGTGCCAACGAAGACCCGTAATTAACCAATCTACGAATACGATAATACATGGTTCCTTCAGGCAAGTTGGCGGAACTAAATACCTCGTTACACAAATCGTACGAGACGAGCACGTCAAGTTCTGAAGAATTATCAATTGCTATAAAGTATAGAAAACCGTGAAAGCAAACGGTCACGGTTGTCGGTTTGTAAAAATGCCAATTAGGGCATGCTATCACCTTCCATGAATTAGACCCGAACGTGTAAACTAAAACCGATGGCAAGACTTCAGATGAAAGTGTAAATCGTACTAATCTAACAAGCTTATAATCCAAAACCGACGGATCGAATCCAAAGCCGATATCCGTCATAACAAAATAACCATTAGACCGAGTTATCGGTGGAGGAGGAAGGATACGAACCTTTCGAATGGAAGGATTCCACAAAATTAACTCATTCGTATTCCTTTCGAGAATGAATAGTCCATCAACCGAACCGATAACTTTCCATTCTTGAATCTCGGAACGACGTCGTCCAAGGAGTTTGTTGAGATTCTCAACGGGGAAATTGTCCATGCCTAGGGTTCCAATGTCTGCATGGACTTTCAATGTTTTTCTGCATATAACGGTGCAATTGGGGTAAATGTTTTCTTTATCCAAGACGAAGATTCGTGATTCGGATCGGATTTTATTGAAGTGGGTTAAGTGTTTGCGGGAGAATTCTTTGTCGTCGATCAAAGATCTCAATGATTTGGAGATGGAGCGGAATCGGATAAGAGATTTGACGGGGAGATAACAAAGGATTTGTGGCCAGAGATCGATTGGAAGATAGAGCTCCACCATAGTGATTTAATGGCCTGTAGTAAATTAGGGTTTGTGGGAAAGGTCTAACTCAAGAACAAGAATTGGCTCACGGAATATATTGTTGATTTTTTTTCCTTAATTATATACGTGATTCAAGCATTAAAATATCTTCGATTAGTTCTGTTTCTTCTATCTTTTTCGGTGGGATAAATTTATTTCTGATATGATTCAGTCTTAAATTTCGAATTCAAACAGTAGTTTCAGTTCAAATTTTGTTTTGTCTTCTGTGAGTTTGGGAAGTCTAAACAATTATGTTGGACTTGGGAGATAATCTGCGAAGTTTTCTTTTCCCGAGATTGGAGGGGGATGTATTTGGTAATAATAATTTCTTAACATTCTGGAGATAGTTTATGATGGCTTGATTCATCATCTGCTCTGACGTGCAACTGGACTGATTTCTTTTCTGATATTTGGCCTGGGTTTCTAATGGCTTGTTGCGTCATGTTTTATTTGCCAGAGCACTGCTTCGTATTGGACCCCTTCGGATAAGAGATTTGAAGTGGGTTAAGTGTTTTATTTGCCAGAGTATTGGCTATCACATCTTGTCATATCATGAATGCAGGTTTATGAAAATACGGAGGTAAAAAATCGGGTCGCTTTGTTGAAACCTTATGGGAAATGGGTTGAGGAGATCAATCTGAGAGTGCTATGCGAATACTTACTGCATACTCTTATGTTTTCATTTGTTCAAGGCATATGGGTACTCCAGCGAGGATGTACAGATGGTTATCGAAACAATGGCTTCACAAGGGAAGGAACCTGCATTTTGCATGGGAGATGACATTCCATTGGCAGCCTTGTCCCAGAGGCCACACTTGGTGTATGATTACTTCAAGCAACGATTTGCACAGGTTTATATGTTATTTGCTGCTTATTATGCATCCATGGATGTCTCATGTCTGTCCTAAGGTGTGAGTTTTTTTGATATATTCCTATGTTGAATATAAGCATGCATATGATACGATTCCAAAAAAACAAACAAACAGAAGCATGCATATCTTCAACCACATTTTCCTCAAGTGTTAATGAATTCAATGTCAGTACTGTACAGTCTGTATGTGGTATATAAATGGAGTCGGGCAGAACTATCATCACTATCTCCACTAACTTCCTTGGATCTTGCTAAACTACCACATAATGTCAGGTTGTGCTGTCAAGCCCAGTGTTAACTGGATGCTTTATTGAAAGATCCCGATCTGAAACCAAGAGTTTTCTACCTACCTTTTTCGACATTAGAAATAAGGCTTGTTTTATCTGATCGGTCTGATGAGTTGGTGAGTGACAACTGCATCTGCTATTTGCTTTCATCTGCTATTTGCTGTCACATGAAACCGAATTAGTTACAATAATACAATATGTAGATTATTTACATTAGGTGCATTCACTGCCTTTTTGAATATCCTACAGACATGAAACCGATTTAGCTTTGACTGCTGATTCAGAAGTCAGAACAGGGTTCTATGGCTAATTGAATTGCTTTGTATTTGTCTTCGATTTGGGCTTGTATTTGTTTTCTATTTCGATTTCGGTTTTGCATTTGTCTTCGGTTTGCACTTGATTGATTTCGTACGTGACGTTTGATTCATCCTGGTTTTTTCATGAATCATGCCTTGCATCCTCGAACCCCATATTCGTGTTGCACCATCATTCTCTGAGTGCTAGCTATAAAATATGTTTCAGTCAACTTGATTGATTTCGTACGTGACGTTTGATTCCATAATATCTTTGTTTCACCTGCAGATGATACAAATGGAGGAGTATGGCTTCTTTGTTCTAAATTTCTCAAAGCAGAATTATGTAATATCATCTTCCATGAATACAAGACAATTGCTCTTAAATATGAAGAGAGAGAAATTAATTTTATTATAATATTTATTTACGCTCCAAGTAAGGAGAATTTAAAAACACAATTTTGGGATTTCATATCTACTTTTATCAAAGATAACAGACCCATCAATAATTATTGGAGATTTTAATGATATTTTGAATGATAATGATAAGATAGGTGACTCAGTCCCTACTCTCTTAGTAGGTTTACAAGACTAATTAATTTCAGCACTAATCATGGTTTAATAGATATTAATCCTGAAGGATTACCTTATACATGGAAAAGATCAAATAGATATACTGGTACTACTATTTTAGAAAGACTAGATCGTGCACTATTACATTCAGATATTCTGAATTTTTTTAACACCATCAGCCTAACACACTTGTCTTTCACAACGTCAGATCGTTGTTGTATTACGCTACAAATAGGGGATGAAGACAGTCGCAAACACTACCCGTTTCGCTTTGAAAATACATGGCTACAAAAAGGAAGTTATCAAAATTTAGTAAAACGAATTTGGGATTATAGATACAATGGATCTGCCATATTTAAACTCTTCATGAAACAAAAATATCTTAAAAATAGAACAAATGATTGGACCAAAAAGAATATTAACAACATTAAAGAACAATTAAACATAACAGAACTTAAGTTGCATCAATTACAAACATAATGTTTTCAAAAACAAAACGCCACTAAACTCCCATTATATCATAGATTTGTTCAGAAATATAACAAGTTAATTGAGTTCTAGCATACATATTGAAAGCAAAGAGCTAAAGTTAAAAATAGGCTGCGTCTAAATGCACACGTTTTTTTTGCTAAATGCACACTATTCTGTGCGGTAACAATTGCAGTACACATCTGTGCGTTAAATCTTACCGCACCAAAAGAATCAGGGGCATTGTTGGAATTTTTTCTGAAACCTATCAGACGCTGGTGCGGTAAGAATTACCGCACAGATATGTGCGTTAACAATTACCGCACCAGATTAATCCCAGATTAAGCAAAAAAAAAAACAGATTTTCATTAACTTAAACCCTGTGCGGTAACAATTACCGCACAGGAAATTATTTTTTTTTAAAAATAAAAATGGTGCGGTAAAGCTTACCGCACCGTATTAGTTTTTTTTTTAAAAAAAAAAAATGGTGCGGTAAACGTTACCGCACCGTAATAGTTTTTTTTAAAAAAAATAAAACGGGTGCGGTAAGCTTTACCGCACCAGGTTTTTTTGAAAAAATACCCGTTGGAATTTTATGCCCGTTGGTGCGGTAATAGTTAACGCACCAACGGGCATAAAATTCCAACGGGCATTTTTCGGTTGTATATATAGGTTGAGCTATCTTGTTGAAGTTTTGCAATGCACACTACAATGTCTTATAATTATGAGAGTAGTGAGGATGATGGTAACGACAATTGGATATCAGGGGTCGTGGAAGAAGAATACGAAGTCGATGAAGAAGAGGAAGTGGACGAAGAAGACGAAGAAGTCGATGAGGAAGTGGACGAAGAAGAGGAAGAAGGCGAAGCAAATGTATCAATTGCATTAGACGATTGGACTCCGTTACCGATTTTGGTTAGTATATTATCAATTTAAATTTTGTATTTAATTGCATGAGATTTAGGTTAATTAGTTAAAATTGCGTATCTAAGTAATGTAGTTTAATCAATATAGGAAGAAGACTTTAGACCACATTTTAGTACTGCGTAAATGTGGGATAGTAAAGAAGAGATGATGGAATGGACAAAACAGAGAGCAAGGGATTTAATGATAGTTTTGGTACATCGTACATCTAGCAAATATTGCGTTGATTTTGTATGCGATAGGTTTGGAAAACCTAGATCGGGTAGGCCGAAAGTGAATTTAAAAAATCCAAAATTGCCGGTTTCGAGGCTTCGTCACCGTAAATCGAAGAAATGTGGTTGTACATTTGAGTTATATGGGGTTCGTATAAAAGAAGGGCCTTATAGTTATAAATGGATCGTGAATGTTGTAGAAGGTCGTCACAACCACACCCTTCCTACTAGTTTTCATGGGAATTCATTCGTGGGTAGAATGAGCAAAGAGGATGAGAAAATAGCAAGGGAAGCGGGGGATGATCGCAAGACGCCAAAAAACATACTTATTCAGCTTAGGAAAAGAGACCCGCAAAATGTGACATCCATGAAGCAGATTGCCAATTTTTTGCAGAAGATCAATTTTGAAGATCGTGGTGAATTGTCAGTTACTCAGTGGTCTCTAAATTTTCAGAAAGAGAACAAGTATTTTTGTCAACCTTTGAGGAACACGAGGACGAATGAGGTTGAAGTCCTTTTTTTCGCTCACCCGGAGTCGATTCGTTTGTTCAGTAAGTTTCCTCACGTGATTATCATGGACGCCACATACAAGACAAATAGGTATGATATGACTTTAGTGGAGATGGTTGGTTTCACTTGCACGCACAAGACGTTCAACATCGCATATGCATTCATGGCTCAGGAGACAGTAATGCATTACAAGTTTGTGATGATGTGCGTTCATGAGTTGTGTAGAAATTTGGGAGTGATGCCGAAGGCTATAATGACCGACTGTGAGAAGGCTTTGTTGAGAGCAATCAAACTTGTGTTCAAAGACACTGATGTGAAGCAACTATTGTGTTGGGTGCACATTAAGCACAACATCCAGTCACACGCAGAAAAAGTGATTAAAAATACTAAAAGGGCGGAGAACTTTGTTACGCAATGTTGGGGGATATTTTGCTCGAGCACCGAAGAAATCTACGAAGAGAGGTTGAGAAAGCTGAGAGATTCATGGAAGAAGGGCATTGTTGGTTACGTTGAAAAGTACTGGTTTACTCCGTACAAGGAGTTCATAGTTAGAGCGTGGACGGACTACACTCTTCACTTTCACACAAGGACTACAAACAGGTATCTTTGTTTGTTTAGTTGTTAATTTGGACCACCATATTATTAATGCTAATTATTAGAAATTGTGTTTATTTAGGGTGGAGGGGATGCATAAGGTGTTGAAAGAAATTGTGGGTTCTAGTAGAGGAGGCTTCAACAGAGTGATCGTGAGGATCCACCATGCGGTCATAGTTCAGATGGACCTGATTAGGACGACGATGAACCAAGCACTTACCACTCGGCAAATGGTGTTTGATGACCCAACCTTTCCTCCTGGCATTCGAATGTTGTTTTCAAGGCTATTTTACCGAGTGTCAGATAGGTGTTTTCTGTTGTTGTTGAAAATGTACCAGCAAATATTGAAGGAGGAGTATTCAAATGTTTGTGATGATCATTGGGTTCGAGATTGTCTTGGGATGCCATGCGTACACGATCTTGCTAGGGCAATCATTTCAAAGACACCTCTTGTTCCGGATGATTTTCATGACTTCTGGAAGGAACTGAGATGGGAAGATGATGCAATAAATTTGTCCTTACCCGACGACAATCGTTCAATGTCTATTCCGGAGATCAGAATGCGTGAAATGTGGGCGAAATGGGAAAGTGGAGATTTGAGGGATGAAACTCTATTCAGATTAAGTGAGTTGTACATTGACTTGGAGCATCCGGAACAAAGTTCTTTGGTAGAGCCAACAAACTTGTTTAGGAAGGGAAAAGGAAGGCCGCCGGGATCAAAGAACAAGGAGAAGCAGCAAAATGGGAATTCTCCTCCGAGAGAAAAGAGGGAAAAGAGTTACCACGAGTACGTTAGAGAAGACTTAACAAATACTGAGAATGCGCAAAAAGTCGCAAAGGAGAAGGCAAATAGGCAAAGTGAACGACCAACTTGTCCTAAAAAGCAAGCAAGTCAAGTGTCGTTCGACTTCGGATCACAGTCCCAACCTGAACCATTGTTTTCAGAGACCATCGATTTAGAAGACGAAGACATGAATGCCGTGCCCCTAAGAGCTTGCTATCCAGATCGAAACGAAACAGAGGAAGGAGAAGATGAAGAAGAGATTGAAGAAGCCATAAGTTATATGGGGGTGAACTTGGGGGTGAAAAATATTGACTACTTTTGGCTTTCCTACATGACTTCTGTGAAAGATGTGCGTTCAGACGGACATTGTGGGTATCGGTCAATGGCTCTACTTACGGGTATGCAACAGAGTCAATATCGTATGATCCGTGCTGCGTTGGCAGCGGAGCTTCTTGGAAACAAAGAGACATGGGAGCCCATACGACGTGGACTACGGGTAGGAACATGGGATGATCTTATTGCTCAAGTTAACTACATGAGAAGTCCTTGTGAGAGACCATTTTGGATGGACATGCCATTTATGGGTTTGGTGTTTGCCACAGTGTATAAGGTTGGTTTAGTGCAACTGTCCTGGGATGCGCCGTGTTTATGCTTGCCAATAAGGCAGTCTACAGTGAGCCCTGGTCCTCCACAGAAGATTTTTGGGATAGCTCTTGTCGGATGCAGTAATCACTGGATACCGGTAAGAATCTGTGGTAATCTAAACAAACGTCATGAAACGTCGAAATCATTTATACTTATTGATTAATTTTCTTTGTATATCTAGGTTTGGCTCCGTGATGGGGCACCATTGCCACGTTGTTCCGGTTCGTGGAGAAGATTTGCAGATGACAACATCAAGTGGTGGGAAGGGATATATGCTGGCCAAGTGGACTTGTTTCGACAATACCGCTTCACTGCTGGAAAGTGTATGGACTACATGACTTGATTTGTAATAGTTTAGTAGCCTTGATCTTTAGACTTCGATTGGAATTGATTTATAATATGTAATGACTTGTCTTGTCTGCTTTGAAATATGTAATGACTTGTCTTGTTTGCTTTAAATAGTGTTTTCAGTAGAGTTAGATGAGGTAGGTGAAACAGTGAAGTGAAATCAGTGAATCCATAAACTACAACACACTCAGCATAAATTAAAAAGACAACAGACTCATTAAGGAAAGACAACAGACTCATTAAGGAAAGACAACAGACTCATTAAGGAAAGACAACAGACTCATTAAGGAAAGACAACATACTCATTCTTGAAATTTAAACTAAACACAGACTTAATGGAGATTCACTGATTTGATACCCAGATCCCTAATCGGAGTCACTGTCATAAAAACTAGGAACAGGGTCATTGGGAAACCTCTGTTGTATCCAGTGTTTGGCTGCTTCAATACTCTTAGCCTGGTGAAAATATACCAGCTTCAACTGCTGGTCAGCTATTTCCTTCAACAGTTTTGCAATGACTCGGAGATGATGACTGTTGTATTCTGGCTCAAGATACACGATCATGTAGTTACACTGACATGTGGTATACCTTCGTCCATACGTATGGGGATTGTTCTTGTCATTACCAGTGAACACCTTGATTGTTCTTGAGCACCTTCTACTCGGGCACTGGATCTCACTGCCTTCTGCTGGAACTGGGGAGGATGAAGATGATGCCATGGTTGTTTGAATCTGTAATACAAAGTAAGAAAACATGTTAGAAACAATGAAGATATCTAACGAAATCAGTAAAAAATGATACTTTTAATTGAAATACAGAGTAAGAACTTGAAACCTAATTATTTTACGGCGCAGTGAGAATGAGATAATAGGGTTCACTGAGGCAGTGAATTTATAGCCGAGGTTTTACTAGGGTAACTTAGATTTGGGCCGATGTAGACAAAAGGTCCACAACAACAAAGGCCCAATAACGTAATTCGGTCATCCAAAGGTGACTTACAGCTGTGTGGTAGCTGTAACACACTCAAGCAAAATATGGTGATGCGTTAGCAATAAACGCACAACTGATAACACAACTTCGTCAAGATCCAACAGAAAAATCCCAGCCCAACAAAGACGACGCCCAACATTCAAACCCAGCCCAGATTCTGGTGCGTTAACAATTAACGCACAGAATCTGTGCGTTAATTGTTAACGCACCAGAATCTGTGCGTTAATTGTTAACGCACCAGCCCTTTTACCCAGAATCAAATGTTTCTGGTGTTTGCAGGGTTTAGGGTATTAGGGTTGGTGCGGTAACTGTTGTAGTACCAACCCTAATTACATAAAAATTCATTTTTTATGTTGTTTTCTTATACTATTTGATATTATAAAAAGTTTTATTACCCAAAGTAATGTTATACTACTGAAATATGTCGTTATTGAGAGTTTTGTGAATAATTTTATCAAGTTTTACTAATGTAATATGAGATTACGAAGAGTTATATGATAAAAATTCATATTATACTAATGAAATACGAGGTCAGTTGAGTCAAACGATAACAATTAAGTGTTAAACTAATGTTATATGATGAAATAAACACATTATATGAAGTTCATTTTAGTAACGAAGTGGTATCACATACATATGAGTATAACTATACAACTTATATACTTGAGAGTAGTAGCATACAGGTGAAAGTCTTCGTTTACATACTTCTAAGTGTTAAAGTTGTTAATTTCTTATAAAAACGATAGCGTTTGATTGGTAATGCTCAAATATTAATGTTACATTTCTTTACTTTTACGTTTTAAGTGCTTATTAAGCCGTTTTATGTCATTTTTTGTCGTTTTTTGTGTTTGGGCCTCATTCAAATTTCATTAGGCCTTATTAGGCCCGTTGACGTTTTCAATAATAATTTTCCGATTCCGCAAAATGAAAATAACTATTCGCCGTATTTGTTGTCATGTTACAATTTCAAAATTTCGATTTTCATCGTTTCAAGGCGTTAAAATGATATGGGCCCAAATTGTACACATATGACATCCATTATCCATTACCCACTATCCATTATCCATTATCCACTATCCATTATCCATTATCCATTATCCATCCTCCATATTTCGATTTGGCTTGTTTTATATCGTTTTCAGTCGATTTTTTTCGTTTCTTAGTCGTTTCGACACGTTTTGAACCATTTTTATTAATATTTGACGTACTTGGTCGTTTTTCGCCTTTTCCAAAAAAGTCAAGTTTCGCTAAACATAGTATCCAAACAAACTATACATCACTCCAAGTCACGACCCTCATTCCCACTACGTTGCCCACTACCTTGCCCTTCCTCGTGGATTGAATGCCGAGCAAGCTGAGATTGACAAACCGGAGCTGGAGCCATCGGTGGAGCCTCGTCAGTCAAAACTCCAAGGAGACGCCTCATGAACTCATCGATATCTGCAGGCCTCCTCTCTGGTGGTGTCTCCAAGAAAGCTCGAATCTCACAAGTCACTAGCTGGGTCCGCTATATTAACAACATATCAAAACATTACTATCAAATATACTAATTGAATGAATATGACTAATAAAATTTATAATCGTACCGCAAAACTGTCAACCGAAGGTGGAATACGCAGCGGAACAACTGGACGATCGAGTCTACGTGATCTGGGATCCACCAGAGGATGAGAAACTCGATCATACCAATCGAGATAATCATCTGTGACTGCCCAATAGTACGTCGCTCGTGGCTCCCGAATCTGTAACAAAGGCCTGGGGTCCTGATCCCACACACCAAGCAGATCCTCGGCAAAGTGAACTGAATAATGCGTCAGCCTGTTGTTACGTGTCACCTGGATGGGCTCTGGGGGAGGATCTGGGATACCCTGCACATGTCCAAACTGTCGCAGCAGGCGACCTGACTGATAGAGCTCCTCGATGTCCAGACAACGGAGAATGCCCTCAAACAAAGACGGGGCGTACTGCGGAAGTCTGAAATCCACATTTGCAAAGGGAAACCAATTAACCTGCAACAAAACATTACAAAACAGTTAGTATAGTTTACATTCACACAATATAACGAAAGCATACATTCTTAAAATCTGACCTCCTCATAACGAACACGGTCAAGTATGCCACGAATGGCAACCAAACCATCCGTGCTCTTCCCCTGTGGCACCTCTCTGCCCTCCCTCATAGCAGCTGCGGCGTGGTCCATAGAAAGTGGATCTGTCACAAAATGTCCACGAAAATGTGGAAAATATGCCCAGATCCACGACTGCAAAAAAAGGATAATTAGAACTCGACTTCCTAAACATAGCCAATCGTATAGTTGTTTGCGTACTAACCCGCAAAAGAATGCCAGAACTCCCCATCCCCATAGCCAATCGCCTCGACGCCTGTCCAAGGTTGCGATACAGATGAGCTAACACTCCAGCTCCCCAAGCATATCGGCCAGTGCTGTCGTGGTCGGCCAAAAGAACTAACCACCAGTGCTTGACTGTTGTAGTCGACTTGTCCACTAGAACTGTAGTGCCGAGAAGCAACAGTAAGTACATAGACGCAATGAGGCTCTCATCTCTCTGTCCATCCTCCATCCGCATCATATCCTTCAATCTCTGCTGAAGATAACCCAAAGGAATGCCTCCATCCCTATACCAAGTCTTCACCAGTGCCTCCTCTACGTGAAGCATCTCAGCAGCAAAAGTGAAGATCTCCTCCCTGCTCAAAACTGAGCTACAACTCCTGCCATGTATAGGCAGCGACAGGATCTCAACCACATCGTGAAGTGTAGGACCAATCTCTCCAAATGGCAAATGAAATGTGTTGGTTTCTGGGTGCCATCTCTCGACGAAAGCAGAAACCAACACATGATCGACAGGACCGGACCCGATATAGCATAGATCAGTCAATCCAGATCGCTCTGCAAGCTGAAACCACGAATCTGGACCAGGTCTCCTAAACGCCTCTAGTGGAGTGCAGTAGGCGGTGTGGAAGTAAACCTTGACGACCTTCCGTGTCTGGAAAAAAAAGTAAAAAATTAACACAGTTACTTCTACAGAATGTCGTTCATATTTCACATATGAACATTATAGTTCAAATACATACCAAATCAAGAGGAGCCTCGCCTTCTGGAAGATCAGCAGGCTGTGGAAAATCAGCATGATCTGCAGCACGTCCACGTCCACGTCCACGTCCTCGTCCTCGTCCTCCGCGTGGAGCGCGTCCACCTCGTGCTGGAGGATCAGCAGCGTCTGCATCAGCAACATCATCATCTGCCTGAGCTCCTCGGCCTCCTCGCTGTCTCTGTATAAATGGAGGAAGAGGACGGGGGCCAGCTGGAATCAAAGGTGCGGGAGGATCAACAACTGTAAGCTCATAAATAGCCCTGGCAATGTGCGTCTCATAACTCTTCAGCAACTCCTTTGTAAAAGGACCTCCGGGCATCCAAGGTACAGCAGGAGGTGGTACATGAGGTGCAGCAGCCGGATGCGGTACATCATCAGTCGGGGGAGGTGGTACATCTGGCGTAGGAGGCGATGAAGGCCCCATACCAGCATGATCCTCTGAAATAATAGGAGGGTCGTCTCTCCTAAGCTGATCTGTCGGTATCTCGAGATGAGATACAATATAATCTGTACCTAAACCCTCACCGTCTCCCAGCATATCATCATCCAAATCAGCAGTTGTATCATCGACGTCCATACCCTCCTCCTCACTCTCACTGTAACCCTCATCATCAGCACACGGATCAACATCCAGACCACAATCCCTAACTGCCCCAGTATCTGTAAGTGCACGAGCCTCGTCAGTGGGTGTCGAACTAGAAGCATTCAGCTGGTCTCGAGCAGTAGCAAAACTCTGACGTATGGACGCTGTAATCTGCGTCCTCCTAACACGCTCTGCAGCAACAGGAGCCCCCGGAACAAAACCACTAGAGGCCATCGTATCTCGCACCCCCTAATGTTGTTGTTATAGCGTAACGTTATTTTCATAGCGTTACAAAAATAACGTCAAATTCAAAAACGTCTTTTCCATGACGTCGTAACGTTACAAACAGTTGTTGTAACGTCAATCCTAATCAAAATCATCTCTAATTTCTAAACATTTTGTTCATAACGTTACGAAATTAACGTTATAATTCGCCTAATTTCAATACTTTTTATACTAATAGTTCATAACGTTACAAAATAAGAGAAGAACAATGTCATATTTCATAAAATAATTAATTCATTACTTTTACAATATAGAATGTCATATTTCATAACATTATGAAATTATTATATTTCATAACGTTATAAAATTTCATTAATTTCATAACGTTACGAATAAATTAATTAATTTCATAATGTTACCAAATAATATAATTTTATAACATGACCCAATAAATTACTTAATTACGTTACGCAATAAATTACTTAATTTCATAACGTTACGCAATAAATTACTTAATTTCATAACGTTACGCAATAAATTACTTAATTTCATAACGTTACCATATAAATTAATTTCATAATGTTATAAAATAAATTAAATAAATTGATAACGTTACGAAATTTATTTAAATATTTCATAACGTTATCAAATATTATTAAATTCATAACGTTACGAAATTAAATAACTAATTTCATAACATTATCAATTTAATAAATTAATCAAATTAAATAAATTGATAACGTTATGAAATTAAATAACTAATTTCATAACGTTATAAATTTAATAAATTAATTAAATTAAATAAATTGATAACATTACGAAATTTATTTAAAAATGTCATAACGTTATCAAATATTATTAAATTGATAACGTTATGAAATTGAATAACTTATTTCATAACATTATCAATTTAATAAATTAATCAAATTAAATAAATTGATAACGTTATGAAATTAAATAACTAATTTCATAACGTTATAAATTAATTAAATTAAATAAATTGATAACGTTACGAAATTTATTTAAAAATGTCATAACGTTATCAAATATTATTAAATTGATAACGTTATGAAATTGAATAACTAATTTCATAACGTTACGAAATAAAATAATTAAACTATTTAAAAACATTACAAAAGTTATAGAATATTTAATAAAAATACATACTTGATGTAGATCTACGTGAGTCGAAAAAACTTCCGGTTGCGCCTCGGTTTGAACCTCGGTTTGTGGATTCAACCTTCTATTTGCTCGAGTGGCGTACCCGGGACCGACGTTTTGGACGCGTCGCTTTCGGGTTCTTGGCCTCGGAGCGGGTTCGGGTGCGGGTATCGGGGCGGGTTGGGCTGCTGGTATCAGGTCGGGTCGGGCATCGGGTATCGGGTCGGGTCGGGCATCGGGTATCGGGGCGGGTCGGGCATCGGGTATCGGGGCGGGTCGGGCTCGGGATTTTGGCCGGATCCGGGCACCACCACTGTACCTCAGTGGCACCTCCACTTCCTCCTCTTCTTCTTCCTCCACAGCCAGCCATGGCGTCGGAGTCGTCGTCGTCGTCGACGGAAGAGAGGACGGCGGGACTTCTGCGGGGAGGACTTCAGGCGGTTTTTGGGGGCCAGAAGAACCGCCATGGTCGGGGCAACTCGAATCCATCGTCGATTGAAGCTTTTGATGGTTTAATAGGTGGGAAAAGGGAGAGAAGACGGCGGCGAAAAATAGGGTTTGCGGCGGCGGAAAATTGCAGAAAGGGGAAGAAAGTCGGGGGAGAAGGAATTTTTTTTTTTTAAAGCTGTAACCTGGTGCGGTAAGAGTTACCGCACCATTTTGTGCGGTAAGTGTTACCGCACAGGTTTAATGCTTTTTTAATACTTTTCTAAAAAAAAATATCAATTAAAAAAAATAAAATTCCTGTGCGGTAATTGTTACCGCACAGGGTTTAAGTTAATGAAAATCTGTTTTTTTTTTTGCTTAATCTGGGATTAATCTGGTGCGGTAATTGTTAACGCACATATCTGTGCGGTAATTCTTACCGCACCAGCGTCTGATAGGTTTCAGAAAAAATTCCAACAATGCCCCTGATTCTTTTGGTGCGGTAAGATTTAACGCACAGATGTGTACTGCAATTGTTACCGCACAGAATAGTGTGCATTTAGCAAAAAAAACGTGTGCATATAGACGCATCCTAAAAATATTACTGAAATGGATAAAAACACAATATTTTCAAACGGCAGTTAAAATCAGGTTATACAAACAAAAGATTAACTATTATGAAGCTCTTAATAAACACAAATACTATAATGCTGAGGAAATTAAATCTGCCGTTTCAGTAGACTTACAATCAAGATTTCAACCAACACATACTATCCCTCTAGTAGATAAAGATTTTCAGATAAATCCTATTTTAATTAATGATAGTGATAATGATTTCTTGATTACACAACCAACTCCTACGGAAATAAAAAATGTAGTTAAACAATTACCCCATAATAAAACTCCAAGTCCGGATGGTTTTAAAACAGAATTCTACCAACATTATTTGAACATTGTAGGGGATTCTGTAATACAAGTTGTACAAGCCTTTTTCCATTCCGGTTTACTTTTAAATGAGTGTGCACAATCATTTGTTGCTTTAATACCAAAAGTGGATTCCCCCGTGTCAATCAACCATTACCGTCCTATTAGCCTATGTTCTAGTGTTTATAAGATTATTACAAAGCTTATGGCAAATCGCTTGCAAACTCTTCTACCAAAATTAATACATCCATGTCAGGTAGCTTTCGTACAAGATCGATCAATTTTTGATAATATCCTAATATCTCATGAAGTATTCCATTCGTTCCATCAAAAGAAAAAAGGAAAGAGAGGATGGATGACGCTAAAGCTGGATATGAAAAAGGCATATGATAAAGTTCAGTGGCCTTTTATAATCAAAATTATGCAATCTTTTGGTTTCCATCAACAATGGATTAACAGACTGATGGCATGTATAACATCGGCTAGCTATTCGGTTTTAGTAAATAACTAGTGTGTTTTCCCGTACCATGTACGGGTCACATGTAATAAATATTTTAATAATATATTTATATTGTATACTATCAATTAGTTATAGATTGTAGTTTATACTTTATGATTTATAATTTATCGATTATAGTTTATAGTTTACGATTTATGTTTTATAGTTTAAGTTCATTAATAACTCAACTTAATTAGATTGATAATATAATAATAGATAAAAAAAGATATATATTTATATATATGAGATAAAGATATAATATGATAAATGATAAAAATCTATCTTTCTTTTTGTTATATAACCTATTAGATATCTTTCTTATTTTTTTACTTATTTAATTCAAAGATATATATCAAAATATAAAGTCGGATGACGTGGATGATGACATGGTGGATGATGTAGCATAGCTTAAAAGTCGACACATAGGCGAATTGAACGTAAGGATGACATGTGGCAAAATAACGTTCTGTTTTAGTATATGTATAGATGAACCAGGTCCAGTTTTCAAACCAAAATGTGGTTTACGACAAGGCGACCCTATTGCCCCGTTTATTTTTATACTAGTTATGGAATATCTCTCAAGAACTCTCCAACAAGAATCTGAAAAAAACTAATCATAGGGTGGGAATTCAACTCACAAGAAATGGAATGCGTATTCCGGTTTTATGTTTTGTTGATGATACTATAATTTTTGCAAATGCAAATATGAATAATATGAATTATATTAAGAAATTTCTACAGAAATTTACTGATCTTTCTGGATTAGCCATTAATTATCATAAGAGTTCATTTCAAACTACTCCCAATATTAGTGCGACACAAAGACAAGCTTTAGCTTCTGTGCTAAATTTACAAATGACAAATTCAATGGAAAAATATTTGGGAATCCCAATTGTACGAGGCAAAGTTAAAAATGATGTATTCCAATATGCGGTGCACAAAATGCAAAAACAATTATCAAAATGGAAAGCAAATACGATTTCACAAGCAGGAAGAGCCATTCTGATACAATCTAATATTATGTCGTCTGCGAATCATTTGATGCAATGTTTCTCATTACCTAAAGGTATATGTGATCAATTAGATAGAATAAATAAAGACTTTTTCTGGAATAATAACAATCCAAATTATCGAGCAATTACATCTTGGAATTCCATCTGTAAACCAAAAGAATAGGGAGGCTTAGGATTGCACAAAGCGATGGACTTAAATAATGCATTACAACAGAAACTCCTTTGGAAATTAATATCGGATCGTGAAAACATATGGGTTAAACTAATCAATCAGAAATACCTTCAAAATTCAAATCTTTTTGAATTTACAAAAAAACCAAAACTATCCTGGCAGTTCTCAAGACTACTAAATTTACGAAAACAATTTCAAAAATGAATTGGTTGGGAATTAGGAAATGGAAATAATATTAGTTTTTGGACAGACAACTGGACTAAAGGAGGTCCTTTAATCTCATTTCATAACTACAGCTCTTCGGATATTAACACCAAAGTAGCTTACTTTATCAAAAACTCCAGAGAATGGAATTTAGACAAATTCAATGAAGTTTTACCAAGCCATAAAGTTGCTGAGATTCAAACCATATATATCCCCGCCACAAATATAGAAGATAAGGCTATCTGGCTGCCGGATTGTTCTGGTCATTTCAGTACTGTTTCGGCACGAAAATTCAACAAAAGCAATATAACCCAACATATAGATGATATTTATACGTGGGTATGGAACCTTAAAATACCACCTAGACTACACAATTTTCTATGTAAATTAATTTCTGACAACTTACCTACAACTCAAAGACTGAATATGTATTATAATAGGGTTCCCCATCAGTGCTCTATATATATAACGAACCATATGAAACAAGAGAACATCTATTTTTCCAATGTCAATATACTACCTGTCAACTTAGAAAATATGAAAACTTGATGGATACTAAAATTGACATACCAAATTCTACATCCTTTAATCAGGCCATAAAACACATTATTCAGTCATGTCAGAATAAAAAGTATAAAATAGAGGCACTTATTTTTCTTTGATATTATTTGTGGTTACATAGAAATGCAATAGTTTTTAAAAATAAAAATCAATCGCAAAAAGATACAGCACAATCAGCCTTTGAACAATTCAAATTATGGGAATCAACGCTGCATAATTTAAAAGGACCAAAAATTAAAAAAAAGAAACAAAAACGAAAAACATAATTCAAACAACGCCGGGTCACTCGCGTTCTGCGAGGACACGTACACTCGCGTTACGCGAGATTAGCAAAAAATTAGGTTAATTTCATGCATGCTAATCTCGCGTTCCGCGAGTGTACGCGTCCTCGCAGAACGCGAGTGTCACGTCCCTCGCAGAACGCGAGATTAGCATGTCAGATGGATGTTGTTGTGCGTCATTACTACATGTCTTGTCCTCACCTAACTATAATAACTACCCCCTTATTTTAAGTAATCCGTAACACCTATTAACCCTACCCTAACACCTTTTTTTATCATCTTTCACCTCTTTCACCCTCCATTAAAACTCATTTTCAAAACCTTAAAACTTCAAAACACTCTAAAAACACCTAAAATAATGGAAGATGAAGAGGAATTCAACAAAGGAGGGAATGAAGATGGTGGTTCATCAAGTTACCATGCAAATGAGGTAATGTTCTTACTTAATTTTTGAATTTTAATTTGTTTTGCACCATTAACAGCTAAAATGAACTTATTATGTTGTATTTCTTGTTAAATCTAGTAGTAGTAAGTGTTGAAGAGATGACTTTTGCATATAATGTCCAAAACTTAGATGTGTTCATGTTTTTAGGATTTTTAATGTAGAAATTCAACAATTTCTCATGATATGTTAAATTATCCCGTTGAATGACTAGTTTCAGGAAATAGCAACTTCCCGCGTTCTGCGAGAGGAAGCCACTCGCGTCACGCGAGATGTGCCTCCCTCGCAGAACGCGAGAAGTTGCACATTATAGAGTATTAACAGAAGCATTGTGTATAGGTGAATTTTTTTTTGTTCACTGGATTGAATACAATCCAGTTGAATGACTACAACTACCCCTCCCGGAATACAAGGTCATGTTCGCCACCGTCATTTGATTTAGGGATTGACCACTTTGGATATTGTCATCAACCATCTTCATATGAACAACATGTGCCATCTACTTATCAATTTCCTATGCCATCTACATATGAATTGTCCGTGCCATCTACTTATGAGTTGTCTGTGCCATCTATTTATGAATTGCCATGTACATATGAGGTGCCATCAAGCTATGATGCGTTTGATTCACAATTTGCTAACCCACCTACAAACGTAGGAGAGGAGATGTGTTTTCTTCCCTCTTTACGCACTGCACCAAAGTTTGATAGTCCCGTATGTGAGGAAGAGGTTGTTTCTAGGGATTATTCGGAATATTTCACTACGGAGCAAGTGTTTGCCTCTAAGGAGATTGGTCATTTGTGGGCTTTGAATGTTGCAAAGCAACACAAGTTTATGATCTCTATTGGAAGGAGTGTACCATCTAAACCGGGGCAAAGTGGTAAGGTTCAAATCATTTGTGAGAAAGGGGGAAGCCATAGGCCTAAAGGTGTCGGTGTTAGATCAAACACAAAGAGCAAGAAAACGGGGTGTAAATTTCAGTTGAAGCTCATGGAGAACCGGGTTGAAGAGAATTGGAGATTAGTGGTTGTTTGTGGTTTGCACAACCATCCTATTGGAGATAGTTTGGTCGGGAATGCATTTGCCAGGAGGCCAACCCCGGATCAAAAGAAAAAGGTTCGTGAGATGGTACTTTCACATTGTTCTCCAAATCAGATTTACACTGTGATAAACAAGGATCCCGGAAGTTGCACAAAGAAGAACCAAGTGTACAATTTGGTAAGACATATAAGGGAAGAGGAAATGGAAGGTAGAACCGTGGTTCAAGAATTCTTTCACCAATGCAAAGAGAGCAACTACTTCACGGAGTATAGGCCAAGTGCAAAGAATCCTTCGATAATAGGCGACTTGTTCTTTGCTAGCCCCGAATCAATGAAACTCTTAAAGGCGTTTCCATATGTCCTTTTGATGGACTCGACTTATAGCACGAACAAGTAAGTATTTATCATTCTGGTTTTATGTTGTATTTTAAAATTCATGAAAAATTGAAGATCTGTGGTAGAAAACACACCTCGCGGAACGCGAGGGCACACCACCTCGCAGAACGCGAGTAATGTCCTTGACTCTGTGTTGATGCATTTTCAATTGCAAAGCTTCTGGACAAAGTGCAATCCTCGTGTGACGCGAGGTGGTGTGTCCTCGTGTGACGCGAGAAAGAGCATTACATATGCTCTATTTCGTGAGATTGAATGAGGAGCTTATCTTACTGTATTTTGGTTTAAGGTACAATGTTCCCTTCCTGGAGATAGTCGGTTTGACTTCTACATGGAAGAATTTTGTTGTGTGCGGGGTATGGTTAGAGGCTGAGAGCGAGGATAGTTATTTTTGGGCGTTGCAGCAGCTGCAGACGATGTATTTGAGAATAGGAGCATCGCCTACTTGCTTCGTCACTGACCGTGAGATGACTCTTATGAATGCAACAGACAAGTTATGGCCAAATGCAAAGTTTCTCTTATGTAGACGACAAGCAAGGAAGAATATAGAGGCGAGAGCCAAGATAGCTATGTGCACACAAGCATTGGGGGTTCATATTTCAAATGATTATTATACCGTGTTCGAACAAACCACTGAAGAAGATTACAAGAGTACTTTGAAGAAACTTGAGGACGAATGGCGAGCTTATCCAACTGTATTGAACTACGTGAGAAAGAATTGGCTAAACCGTTACAAAGAAAGACTTGTTTCAGCATGGACGGATAATGTCTTCACTCTCGGGAATAACACGACAAACAAGTATGTTCTCTAATTTATGCCTACCTTCTACATATGATAAAAAGAGCTTCTGTAATGCACAACTCGCAGAATGCGAGGTGTACACTCCTCGCAGAACGCGAGGAATGTCCTTGATTCAGTGTTGATGCATATTATTGTTTTTCGAACATTTTAGAGTTGAAGGAGCACATTCGTGTCTTAAGTCATACTTGTCAAGTGGAAATGCTAGGCTAGACGCAATGTTCAAAGAATACAAAACAATGGCGGAGAACCAACTTAAGGAGATTAATGTGTCTTTCACCGAGAGTTTGAATAAGAGCTTCACAGTTGTTGAAGGGGCCGGCTTGTTTAAAGTGTTGAAGTTCAAAGTCTCTTACAAATGCATAGAATTTTTGCTTAAGGAATACACGAAGGGGGAGAGATTAGGTGCGCACTTTAATATGTTTTGTAGCTGTGGGATCAAGATTAGAGATGAGTTCATGTGTGTTCATCAGATTGTAAGACATTGGAAGGAGCAAAGACCACTAAGAGTATCAGAGTTGCACCCTTTCTGGAGTACTTTGAGTTTGGAAGAAGTTGATGTTCCCGGCATACTGAAAGTTGAAGAGTAAGGTGGCAAGGCGTCTTTTTCAGACTTTCTATGAGGAAACGTTTCCGAATTTGTGCCCCCGTGATCAAGAAAAGTGTGCACAAACTGTTTTAGACATTGGGAGAGTAAATACTCCTCTAAAAGAGTCGGCTATTTCAAAGCACACCGGGGGTCGTCCAGTCGGAGCTCCTAACAAACAACCAAGGTCAACGCAAAGAAGACCGTCTGCATGGGAGCACACTAATGCTGAGATGGATGCTAGAGATTTGGAAGAAACACCCCCAAAGAAGCAAAGAAATGCTTCTAATTCTGAAACATTTAAGAAACCAAAGATTAAGGTGATTGGCAAGTACAAGTCTCAGATACCCGCGTCAATACGCACTCATGTGAATGGTTGGTTTGAGGTAAATGGAGATGGAAATTGTGGATTTAGAGCAATAGCTCATGAATTGCATGACAATCAACACTTATGGAGGGAAGTAAGAGATTTGATAATAGCTAAGTTCAAAGAGATTTGACACCTAGTTCAAGGAACTTGGATTGGACCTCCACAACAAGCAACTTTGGAGAGCGTTGTACACCAACTTACATGGGAAGGAATAGGAAGGGCTCCAGAAGATCACTGGCTAGCTACCCCGGAAATGGGATGCCTTGTGGCATCCACATTCAAGATAGTGTTCGTAACGGTGGGAAAAAATGCTAACTACACTTACCTTCCTCTACAACGTCCTACTTGGTTAGAAGATGGTGACACACTTCCGACGTTCTGCTTATTCTATATTAAGAGTGAGAGACATTTTGTTCCGGTAAGTTTTTGGATCTTCTTATGAATTACTATATAATATGCAACTTCCTAACGTTGTTGTTTTCTTGTAGTTGCGTCTTGAAGAAAACTGCCCATTACCTCATGTGTTTACTCCTTGGTGGCGAAACGCTGAAAGAGATGTTTTTTCTTTGCACGATCTTCTGTCACAGACCGTGCATCTCAACTGGGAGCACCTTGTTTCCTATAGGTTACACCTCGCGTTCTGCGAGGAGGGTACACCTCGCGTGATATGAAGAAAAATCCTCTTGAGTGGCAAACCGATACCGGTCCATGTCATTGTACACCCGGCCAATCACCTATACGCAAGTACACATTCATTCTATGTTAATATTAGAGACAAACAAAGACTTGTACTCCATGATAAACCAAAACAAATAATATTACCTGCTTCTCAGTCATCATCTCAGAGATTGCAGGACGGTTATACCTATGAGTCCTCTTGATGTACCAATCCATGTAATCATGGGAGCATTCATGTGGTTCATAGGCAACTGGTCCCATCTCATTGAGAGATATGGAGTGAACATCTCTTGCCTCCCAAAGCCATTGGTTGATGTCATAAAAAACACTATAACACCTAATGTTTTTCAACCTATGAGCTTTGATCGGTCCGATGACTGACCTAGGAATACACTGCAGTCTACCAAATTGTCGAGGACACCGATCCGGCATGTGTGGTTCGGTAATGTCACAGCACGATAGCACCCCGTGAAATAGAGCGGGAGCGAGCTCAGGATTGGTGAAGTCTTGTACTCCATACGGGTTCCAACATACCTAAAAAAAAGACAGAAAATGCAAAAAATGCAAAAATGCATTAAATTCATAAACTTAACAGAAACTTACCATCTCCGACATAAGAATATCGAGCGCGCCTCTATAGTCCCTTCCGACTTGCCCCTTCTTCAGCTTTAGATTCTTAGGCATCCACCGGTAGACCCATGGTTGATCCGCTCTCCACCGAGGACGTTCAGTAGGTTGAAACTGGGGGAAGTAGTTGTAGATCCATGCCTAGGAAGTACAAATTACGTTAAATATGAAAATATATATA
Organism: Oxyria digyna; assembly: GCA_029168935.1. Lineage (NCBI taxonomy): Eukaryota > Viridiplantae > Streptophyta > Magnoliopsida > Caryophyllales > Polygonaceae > Oxyria > Oxyria digyna. The sequence goes on from JAPVLV010000009.1 coordinate 45,651,349, forward strand.
AGTAAGTAAATTAAACGCTTAGAAAGTAAAATACCTGCAACAAGGTGTAACAAAAAGACATCTGGGCACAACCCTGGCGTGTGCATATCCCCAGCTGCCTATACAGATGGGCCAAAGCAGCTGAACCCCACGATATGCCAGTTGCCTGGGCATAGGTTTCTACAAAAGGCCCATATCTAAGCCGAATCAAGTTCTGTGACTTGTCGGGAAATAAGATCGAGGCAACAGTATACAACACCCAACCTAAACCCTTTCGCTCTGCACCTAGGGTTTGACAATGACTTCTAAACCAATCAGCTTTCACCCTCCCAGAATCTAAAGTCTGAGGATCTATTCCAAAAATTTCCGCCCCCTTCCTACCATAGTATTTCATAACCTCCTCATGACTAAACTTGGCACCCAGTTTCTTACATGGTGTCATTGCTTTCCCTTCTATAGGTAGGCCTAAAATCTTATACACGTCAAGAAGGCCAATAGTGATCTCACCCCAAGGGAGGTGGAATGAATTTGTCTCCGGTTGCCATCGTTCGATGAACGCTTCAATCAAAGGAAAGTCGATTTCTTCGTACATCATGTCAGGGAGATCTGACAGTCCAACTGCACCGGGAATCTCTGACCATTCATTGTTGTCCAATGGCCAATAAGATACCTGTGAGGTTCGTTGTTGTGGCTTCATCGGACCTTTGAACTGCAGAAAAATATACAAATTATATTTGGCATAACAAATTTACAACAAATACAGTTTCTGCAGAATTATCAGAAAATGCAGAAAATTGTGCATTTTCTCGCGTTCTGCGAGCCTGTGCATCCTCCCGTTCTGCGAGGAAATGCACATTTTTTGCAATTCATGCAGAAACTGTGCAATGGATTGAAAATGCAGAAAAAAAAATATTTACCTGCCCTTTTTGGATGTGGAATGCAACATGTGCTTCAAATCCCTTAAGCAACTCGGGATCTTCTGGACCTCCAGATGTGCCATGAGTGAGCTCAGGATCATACTTTGGCTCATTCTTCTTGGACTTCCTCTTTCTTTTGCGTTTCTCGACTTCTTCTTCTTCTTCTTCATCACCTTCTTGTTCTTGTTCATGTTGTTCCTCTTCTTCATCTCCAAAAACTCCATCCTCGTTTTCTGCTTCCATCGGTTTTGGGGCTTGATTGTGAGAAGAAGAACCAGCTTGTCCACTTCCCTCGGCATATCCACCGCCCCAAATTTGTCCAAACATCCCTTCTCCACCGCCCCAACTGCCTCCCGCCCACCCCTATCCGACTTCCATAACTGCATTATGTTCAAAAAACTGGTCCCAGCAACCCGGTTGTCCAATAGAATAACTATCTTGGGAAACAAGGTCTCAGCCAACTGGGTATGACTCCCAACTAGTACGTGGTTGTCCAATTGAATAACTACCTTGGGACCAATTGGGATTAGGACGTTCTTCAACGTCGGGGAGTCCCTCTGGGAAGAGCTCTACGGGGTGAGTCTTCTTTGCTTTCCCCTTCCCCTTTGGTTTTTCAACCGGGGGTTCTTCCCTAACAACATCTCTGTTTCTCCGACGAGTCGAACGACCGGGACGATACATTACCCAAAACAATACAAAGTAAAATCAATAAATAAACGAATGCAGAAAATAAAAACAAAAAACAGAAAACAGAACAAACAACCAAAAAAACACAAACATATGTTCTGCAGAAAACAGAATTGCCAGTTATGGCAACTCCTCGCGTTCTGCGAGGGACATGACTCTCGCAGAACGCGAGGGATGTAGCGTTCTGCGTGAATTTGCACTTTCTTCAGTTTCCGGCGACAGTTTCCGGCGACAGTTTCCGACGACAATTTTCGGCGAAAATTCAATATTTTAGCTAAAATACCTATCAATTTAAGTAAATTACCAAATAAATATCAAAACCCTAAATAAAATCAACAACCTTAATAAAAAACTCTAACCCTAATGAATTTCAACCTATTCAACATAAAACAACATTCACTCATCAACCATAATTCAAAATCATCATCTTTCATCCATTATACAACCATTTCTAAATCAACATTCAATATCAAAACATCATATAATATGCAATTTTCTATACTAACAACATATATTCATCTAAAAACAACATTAGAAAGCATAAGAGTATTAGAAACATACCTTATATGGAGATTTGAATTGAAAAGAGAAAGAAGAAGTAGGTTGAAATTGAGAGAGATGGTAAAATGAGAAGAGAGCGGCGGAATTTTTTTATGGTAGCTGTAAAAACTGGGTCGAGTATGGTTTTTCCCCTTTTATAGGGGAAAAACCCTACTCGCATTCTGCGAGGGGACGCTCCCTCGCGTAACGCGAGGGTCCGGGCGTTATTTAGAAAACGCCTGGGCTGTATTTAGCAAGGGCCTAATTTTATCGTAAAAATATATATTAACCTTCAACCCGGGCCAGCCCGTCTAACCCTCTATTTGGACGGGCTTGGGCACTAGATAAACCCTTGTCGGGCCGCTAAGCCCGGCCCGTAAGGGTACGAGGGTCGGGTACAGTATGGACCTCAGGTCCTTAAGGGCTGATAGGCCCGGCCCGTATTATATATTAATTAAATATATATATATAGGTATATGTATACTATCTAAAAATAATCTAGATTTTGTTTCCTCATAATCGCGCATCCGTCTCCTTTTCTTTCACTCGGTCTTACTCTTTCTCTAACATAGGTCACAATTCACAAACTAACAAAGACTTCTAAAAAAAATTGTCTCAAATACTTACCCTTACACACCTCAACGCACCTCGCCTCTCGTCGTCGACCGGTGTCCGTCTCGTTATCATGATATGAAGAATATGATTATGCAATATTTTATTTTTTTCTTTAAAAATCATTAAAAAACAAATTTAACATAACCGGGCTACCCGGCCCGCTATCTGGGCCGGGTATGGGCACTGTCACATAGGGTTGGCTCCCGGTCCGGTCCGGTCCGGACTGAACCGGCCGGTTTTTTATTTAAAAAAAAAAAAAAAAAAACCGCCGGTTAACCGGTGTTTTTAAAAAAAAATTATTAATTTATAAAACTGAAAAAAAATCTAAAAAAATCTAAACATAATTTTTAAACTTAAAAAAAGTGATTATAAAAAAACGCTATTAAAAAAGAATGTTTTGTCATTTTTTTTAAGTTTAAAAATTATGTTTAAAAAACTTAAAAAAATGATTATAAAAAAACGCTATTAAAAAGAATGTTTTCATTTTTTTTAAGTTTTTTAAATTAAATATGAAGGAACAAAAAAATTAAAAAAATTGGGCTTGCACTTAACAGTGACTTACTTGTTAAGTTGCCTACGTATCCTCTCGGGTTAGAGGAATCAAAGCCCACGTAGTTCTTTACCTTTTTTCAAAACCCGTTACCTAAGTCGAATCTTCGGCGGATGAATCGGTGCGTATCGTAGTAGAATCTCCAATCCACTCGTCTTCCGATGACTCGATAATGTTACGTTGTTGCCTAATTGCGGCTCTCTTCCAATCGCAAACACAACATTGCGCCTCCAATGACTCTGGTGCCAAATTTGATCTCTTCCTCGTTAAAGTGTTGCCTCCTGCACTAAAAGTTTGTTCCACCGCCACGGTTGAAGCGGGGACGGCAAGAACTTGAGCCGCAATCTTCGCAAGCGTTGGAAACATGCTCCTATGATCCTCCTACCACTTCAAAACATCTAAAGTTTCACAACTAACAAACTCAAAGTTGGTGTTAAGATAGTTATCAATTTCCGCATTCGTGTTTGTAACTCTTGGTCTTTTACTAAAATACTTAGCTCCAAAGGCCCCCAAGCTAGAGCCCGAAGAAGCCGGAGGTAATTGTGAAGTAGTCGGAGAATCAGAAAAATGAGTAAATAAAGTTTCAATGTTTGTTCTAGTTCTAGAAACCATACCTAAAATATCCTCTAGTTCATCGTCGGCTAAAATATATCCATAATAGTCATTTAAAAGAGCGTGTAAAACGGATAATTTAAGTCTAGGATCTAAAACACAAGCAACAAGAAAACAATCGGGAATATATCTATAGTAGAGCAACCACTTACTCCTCATGCTTGCAACGGATTTCTCAATGCCGGGAATTTTAGCTCCCTCACTTAAACCACACATAATATTACAAGCTTCCAAGACAAAAACATTACTACTTGGTGTATAAACATGACTAAATCTCTTTGTTGCATCACTAAAACATTTTAAAAACGTTGCAATACTTTGACATATATCCCAACCTGATTCGCTAAAATAGAAAGTAGAGCCAGAAAGGTTTTGAGAAACAAAAGACGTTAAAACTTGTTTATATTCTATACATTCACATAGTAATATGTAAGTAGAGTTCCATCGGGTACCCACATCTTTTGAAAAACGTTTTGGGTGCACCTCGTTAGTTTTACAAAAGGTCATCCAATCTCTTGTAACTTTAGGATGCCCCCAAATATACTTAATAACGTTCTTAATTGGCTCAAAATGATAACTCATAGCACGTAAACCATCTTGAACACATAAGTTTAAAATATGACAAGCACATCGAATATGAAAAAATTTCCCACCAAATAAAGGTTGACACATTTCTTGTAAATCTCTAATAGATGCGGTGTTAGCAGATGCATTGTCGAATCCAATTGAAAAAACTCTATTAAGTAGTCTATATTCTTCTAAAATTGCACGAATCATCATAGCAATATTTTGTGCGGTATGTGAATCATCAAAGACTCTAAATGCCAATAAACGTTTTTGCATTGTAAAATGATGATCTACAAAATGACATGTAACACCCATGTAAGAATGGGTTTGAGTATTATCACTCCATATATCACTACAAATAGAAACATGCATATCATTTTGCGAAAAATAAGAAACTAATTCGGCCTTGCATCTTTTATAAGCCTTAATTACGTTTTTCTTAATCACTTTCCTAGATACGGATGTAAAAGCGGGTTGTGTATGATCTTTAATGTACTCATTAAATCCTACATTTTCACTAAATCGAAATGCTAAATGATCAACACAAATAGCTTCGGCTAATGCTACACTATTAGCTTCATGATCAAAACGAAATAAAAGGTTACCGGTAGTAGAAGATGCAAATCCGCCGGAAATTTGTGTTTGTCCCCCTAGCATTCCCATCTCGGCGACGTGTTTGTGCTCCATGTGTCGTTGAAGGGTTCCATATCCTCCACTTTTCTTCCATTGGAATGTCGCCTCGCAAAAGTTACAAGAAACAATAATTAGATCGGGATCATAATCCTCGGTCTCGAGTTCCTCGAGACCGGGTTCTAATTTAGTAAACCACTTTACAAAAATAGGAGATGTTAGTTTCCGGGATTGGTTCCCGGAGGACCCGGACCTCCCCCCCCTAGCCGGCCGAACCGCTAGCTTGCCCTTGAGGCCTAGCGGTCCTACCCCTACCGGACCTAACTTGGGAGGTGGGAGTGAGAGTGGGAGAAGTGACATTATCACTCTCTTGGGTGTCAAAATGTTCCGCCATATGATTAAGAACAATTAAATAATATGATTAAAAGCAATTAAAACAATTAAAACAATTAAAACAATAAAACAATAAAAACAATAAAACTTAGAACAATATAATAATGTGATTAAAAATGTAAAAGCAATAAAATATTGAAAGACAAAAGCTAATTAAAAGGAAGAGATTAAGAGAGATTGTTGATGGAATTTGAGAGATTATAAGATTGAGATTTGAGAAAGAGAAGAGAGATTGTTATTGTTGGATGTGTGATTTGAAGATTGTATGGTATGGTATTTATAGGGGTTTGATATGGGTTATTTTAATATTAAAAAATTAATTTTTTATTTTTTTTTAATTTCCTAACGGCTATTAGCCGTTAGGACCGCCGGTTAACCGGCAACGGCTACTTTTGGAGCCGTTGGAACCGGCGGTTTCCCGGTTTTCCCGGTTAACCGGCGGTTCCATATTATTATTTTATTTTAAAAAAAATCGGCGATTCCGGTTAAAAAAAATTTAAAAACCGGCGGTTAACCGCCGGTTTTGAAAAACGTTTTTCGTGAACCTGAACCGGACCGTGACCAAACCGGTTCCTACCGGTTCTGGTTCGAACCGGTGGTCCCGGTCCGGTCCGGCCATCACTACTGTCACAGACCCTTAGACCGGCCTCGGGCTAGCCCGACCCGGAATGGGCCGAAAATTTGAGTCCTGCCTGGCCCGAGCTCGGGTATGGCCAGGTCTACCTTCAACATAATATTTATTCTTAATAAAATACCTTGTATATTTTTTGTTGAAAGAAATGATATTTTTTTAAGATTTATTTGTTAATATAATTATCTAATCTATTCATAACTAAAATTAAAGATAAAAATTAATAATTGTATAACAAATTAAGTCTAAAAGGCTCAGCTTTTAATATACTCCTTTTGTCCCTTTTTGATAGTCCCATTGTGTACTATGCACATTAATTAAGGCAAAATCTGAACAAGTAAAAAGTGATGATTACATTTGTAAATGTGTCCAAACCCATATTTAAACCAATGAGAAGTAACCTTACAATTTTAAGAGCCAATGAGAACTCTTGTTTCCTTACACACAGATTGCCAAATTCTAGGGACTAAAATACCCCTAAAGAAAAACAGATACACTTTAAGTCTATAAATAACCTCAACCCAAGCTTTAATGAAGCATTTACTGCTAAACTGAAAACACATAAAGGAAAACAGGGGAACAGAGCATCATTGTCTGAGGAGAATGGCTTCAACATTCAATTTGAATGATCTTCCACCTCTTGATGATGATGGCTTAAATACTGAGGGGCTAGGGGACATAGGAGAGGAGCCTGGATTTCCTTTTGATCTGAACCAGACGCCACCATCACCAGAAGCAGAAGATCATGGAGAGGCATCACGGCATCATCAACCAACTCCCAGACTCAGCAGTTCGAAGAAGTTGCATATTCTTAGTCATCTTCTAACCAAAATGGACAAGGGGAGACTTCCATATGGAGCAGTGAAGGAAGCTGCAGAGCTGTTCAAGGTAACAAGAAAAACAATTAGTAGAATCTGGAGAGCAGCCAAGCAACAACTACAAGAAAATCAAACCTTCAATGTCAGCACAAGATATCATAATGCTGGTAGGAAGAGAACTCAAGTTGATCAAGCAGCAATAACAACACTTAGCATGGGGGACAGAACATGCCTCAGAGACTTAACAAGCAAGCTCAACATTCCCAAGTCAGTATGTCATAGAATGATCAAGCAAAAGATAATAAAGCCACACTCAAATGCATTACATCCTGGATTGACTGAAGCACACAAGATCAAAAGGATGGACTGGATTCTCAATCTAATATCAGGGGACACAGTGCTGGAAAAGACAGGTTATCGTCCAATGTATGATTTTGTGCATATTGATGAAAAATGGTTCTTCCTTACAAAGAAGACACAAAGAGTATATCTAGCACAAAATGAAAGAGGCATGTACAGAGCTGCTAGTTCAAGTAAGTTCATTCCTAAGGTCATGTTTATGGCAGCAGTTGCAAGGCCTAGATTCAATTCAGATGGAGAATGTACTTTTGATGAAAAGATTGGTATATTTCCATTCACATATCAAGAAGCAGCTAAAAGAAAATCAGTAAAGAGACCAAAGGGGACAATGGTAACAAAGCTTGTTGAGTCAATTAACAAGCAAGTTACACGCATAATGCTTATTGATCAACTAATACCAGCAATCAAAGCTAAATGGCCAGAAGGAGCACAAAGAGTCATATACATCCAACAAGACAATGCAAGACCTCACATCAATCAACAAGATCCAGAATGGCAAGAGGTACACAAACAAGATGGTTTCACATTTATTCTAATTCAGCAACCAGCTAATAGTCCTGATTTAAACATCTTAGACCTCGGATTTTTTAGGAGCATACAATCACTGATGCACAAAAAAATGCCAAAAAATGTTGATGAAATGTTACAAGCAGTTTACAATGCTTTTTATGAGTTGGATGCCACTACCCTAAGAGATGTTTGGATTACTCTTCAATATGTTATGAACCAAGTGTTAGGAGTCAAAGGGGGTAATGATTATGATATGCCTCATGTTAACAAGAAGAAGTTAAGGGCACAAGGTCAGTTACCAGAAATTATTAAGACACCTACTTGGGCTGTTACGGAAGCATGGGACATTGTTCATGGGGATTCAGATGACTCAGAGAGTCAAGCAAATGATGAAACAAAGACTCAAGAAAATGATGAAACAGAGACTCAAGCAAATGATGAAACAGAGACCCAAGAAGATTTAGGGGACAGTCAAGAAGATTTAGATAATTTCATAGTAATGTAAGGTAAGGTATCATAGCCTAACTGGTTTTTGGGTTTAGCCAAGACTATATGACAAGTGTAAGCATGCATAGACTAGCTGTTTTTTGTAAGCATGCTTACACTAGTCATATTTTTGTAACCAAACAGATTATGTGATGATGAATATTGGTGGTTAAGGCAACATACATAAGATCCAACTATACATTTATTAAGGCAACATAATGGTCTCAGGTGTCCCCATGGTCATCATTGATTTTTTTCTAAGTTAATCCTATACCTTAAACATTCCAGATAGGCATCAATCAGTTTTCACATCTAATGTTCCTATGGCACATCCAGGTAGTGATACTAAGGGCTTACATCTCAGCATAGACATTTTCATCATTAATAACTTATAACAGATGTCCCCATTCCCTCATTGATGTGAAGCCCCTAAACACTAACCTGAACATTCCAGATAGGCATCAATCTAGACATTATATACTGTGTTCCTATGGCACATAAAAGATATAGAATTGAACTTAATCTCAGACCATGAAAAACAAATTTCATCACTGACACTTTCAGAGATAAGGCAACTAGGATCAATATGCACAATGCTTAACTCAACAGAGAGCCAATATGCATCAACACATAAGACAGGGTCACAATTCATCATCAACAGAAGGTAGTCCCAATGTGCATCAACACATAATCAGTTCATCATCAACAGATGAACCAAGCAAACAGTTTGTCAAAGTTCAACACCAACAGTTGAACCAATCTAGACCCAAGTAAATATACAGATACCATAATATAGCAAAATATACATCCACCAAAATATACAGATACCATAATATACCAAAATATACATCCAGCAAAATATACAGATTCCATAATCTGTTAAAATCCATCAGCAAAAAACAGATTCTATAATCTGTCAATCCACCAGCAAAAACCAAGTACCAAGTTCAAGTCCATAACAATTCAAGTTCATCACACTTGATAAATTAAAAGAGAGAGAGATAAAACAGAGCCGCCCAGGGGACTTAGCTAGATTTCGTCAGAGCGGGAATTGGAGTCACAGACAGAGGACTCGTCGGGGATGATGATCAACTCCGGGGAGAGAGGAGCAGCTATCTCCGGTGTCGGCATATCTACAGCGTCGGACGTCTCCCAGGACTGCATCTCCAGTTCTATCGTCGGGGTGTCCGGGATAACAATGATCTCTCTGGGACGGGACAAGGCTTCATTCTCCGAGAGCTCAGGGGAGCAGGCCATCTCCACCGATTCCTTCTTCTGCTCCGGTGACCACTTCAGGTGCTCCGAGGTCTCCTCCGGCGGGACAAAACTCCAAGTGTGCTCACCTTTGCAGTCCAGCCCCCAGTTACAAGGCGGGGACAGCGAGCACCCCTCCCTAGGGGTTACAGTGGCCAACGGATCAGAATCTTTGAAGATTTCATCAAGATCGGCATCGGTATCTCCATGTTCGGAGAGCAGTGGGGAAGTGGGATCCAGGGAACTCGGATCGGAGACAGTAATCGACCTCCAACCACTAGCCATGGAAGGGGTGCCGCTTTTAGTGAAGCTTTGCGATGGGCGGGTGTTGGTGGAGCTGTCCATCGGAGGAGGCCAGAGGAAGCAGGGTTATGGTTAGGGTTTCGGGAGAGAGAGATGAGGCGGCAGTTAGGGTTTTTGAGTGGAAATGAGAGAAAATGAGGAAGCAGCTGAGTATATATGGGTGTGGATTTGGGCTTGATTTGGGCTCTGTTTTTGGGCTAGATTAGTTGGGTTTTGGGTTTAATTAGGTATAGTTGGGTTTTGGGTTTAATTAGGTATAGTTGGGTTTAATTAGGTTTAATTAAACCAGATTATAGAGAAAAAAATGGGTTTATTACAAATTTTAGAGGTTAATAAGAAAATGGGTTATGTGATAATGGAAGAAATTTAATGGAGTTTTGGGTGGTTGATGAAGTTAATGGTGAAATATTATATGGAGAAGATGATGTAGACAGTTGATTTGATTGATAAAGTGATATTAGAATATGAATAAAATAAATTGAATAAGGGTATAATGGGAAAAAATTTATGGATATAAATGGAAATGAGACTAACAAAAGGGGACGCCCGAAACGGAAACGGGACTATCATTTAGGGACGGAGGGAGTACTGTATAAGATGGATAATGAAGAGCACCACAAGATGTCGATAATGAGTTGAGTACTTGAGTTGAAGATATTTCCGTATAGTTTCTCAGATTAGATTAATTTCCGTTTTCTACACGAAAAAATCAGAAATTAGTTGGGTTGATGATGTGATTTGTAGTTCTAGCTAGTGCATTAAATACTTTTAATGGTTTGATGAATTTGAACAAAAATGAAGCTTTTGATGGATAACAAATGTTTTAACAAAAGAGTCTATTGCAGTTATCCTCTTAATTATATGCAATTATTGCTAGTTGAAACTCTTCACTTTGCTTTTTAGAGAATTCGGTCATTTACTTGTTAGTAGCCTTCAAATTTCATACTTTGGTCATGAGCATATGGAAAGAAAGATAAAGAACAGGTAATGTACATGTAAGCTGCAAATTTCATATATATGGTATTACTCTCATTGAATATTTCGTTTTGTAAAGAGTTGGAGTAACAAAATTCTCTCAAAAAATGTGCAGATTCCTCTATCGTATCAAAGTTCTTGCATGATAACAACTCATTGCTGCTGTAGTCTTGTGGAGGAGGACAAGGATGGGAAATAAGTTGATTTTGATGATCGATCTGTTGCAGAAAATGGAGTTGGTTCTCTGAATTTTTCTTCTGCTCTTTGATATTCGGTAGTCTCTGATCGGAAGGTACTTTTGTCACATTTTGTGACAGTTAGTTTTATTGTTCAAGAGGTTCAAGAGGTTTTTACTGTTACAGCAAAAATGTATGACAATTAGTTTTAATGTTCAGCAAAAAAATTCAGCAAAAATGTATGACAGTTTGTGTGATTGTAGACCTCTGTCGTAATACAGTTCCTTACATGGTTATCTTTCCAGGGACATTTGGATTTCCGACCACACACAAGTTTTACATACAGTTTGCAGGTGAGTACATAAAAAATGGTGGATGAAATGCAGTTTCCTCTTCGTGGTACTTATACAATTGGATCTTTATTTCAGGATGACCATAGTTTGAGAACGACGCAACTTTGTGATGATGCATCGAGACATACTTGATGAAGATCTTTATCCCTGTTTGTATAGAAGATTGCTTCATAATGTAGTTTTGTGCATTGTTAAAATTGTGAATGGGGCATTGATTTAACTGTTTTGGGTACTTGTAGTTTGAGGAAGCCAGAATTATGCCCACCTTGTGACTATATTGCAAATATGGGAACATGGTTGAGACATTTGGATTGTTTGATAGGATGGCATCAGAAGGGCTGCCTGTTGATTGTTTTGTCTATAACTTATTTCTTGTTGGCTGCCTTAAAGATAATAACATCGAACGGGGCCTAAACCTCAATTTGTGTCATGTGTCACTATGTAATTCAACTTGCTACATATCATAATTTTCTAGCATTGTCTATGTGTCATTTTTTCATTTTATTAATTTTATTTTATGATTATGGCAATTTTTTTTTCCTTATTTACTTTATGAGAAATTGTGATTTTTTTACTTTATTAATTTCCTTTTTATTTTTCTTTCTTAATTTGAAAGATACTATACATTTTAATATTTTCTATTTTTTTGTTTGTTTATTCCTACTTTTTCACCATTTGAAAAGCTTTTTAAACAAAAACTAATTCTTTTAACGAAAGTTAAATTAATTTTACTATTTTTAAATAAATTTAATCTAAATTGGCGCCAATTATAGATATATATGACCTCGAAAAGCCTGTCTGTGGCAGCACCATTTCTAGGGTTTAAGCTCATCCACTCTTCCTCTCTCCCATGGCTTAACCCCTTCCTCTTCTTCTGCATGCTTCATCTTCCTCCCCAATCCATGGCTTTCTCCACCAGCTTCCGCCTCTTCCGCTCCTACTACTCCCGCATCTCCTACCCCGTCCTCCGCCCCGACCTCCGCTTCTCCGACCTCCGTTTCCTCTCCGCCACCGCTCCTCGCCGCCGTCTCCCCTCTCTCCGACTCGCCAGAGCCAAGGCATCGGACCGGAGAGAACCGGAGGCTATAGATGGTGACGGCAATGGCAGTATCAGTATTAAGGATAAAGCTACCGGAAGTGATGGCGAGAGGATCGTGCCTACTGAGCTTCATAAGGAGGCCACGGATGCCTATATGGCGTATGCTATGTCGGTTTTGCTTGGCCGTGCTCTTCCGGATGTTCGCGATGGATTGAAGCCTGTTCACCGGAGGATTCTGTGAGTTTGTGGCTTTTTATTGAGTGTTTTGTTGTGGAGTGTGGAAATTGATGTTGCGGAGTGTTTTTACAGGTTTGCGATGCATGAATTGGGGCTTGCGTCGCGAAAGCCTTTCAAGAAATGTGCCAGAGTTGTTGGAGAGGTGAGTTTTGTGTGTGTATTGAGCTGCTTCCTTTTGAATTATGAGTGTTATATGCGTTTCTTTGTAGGTTTTGGGGAAGTTTCATCCACATGGAGATACTGCTGTCTATGATTCACTCGTGCGAATGGCCCAGGTAAACGCTTCTGTTATGTCATTTTGCAAGTAAGTTGTACTCCTTTGGAATAAATAGAGGAAGTCAATACTTCACTTTGAAAAATGGATTCAAGGAAAGTTTTCTTGTTGTGATTGTCATTATGCTAAGCATTCAATCTTTCAACTTCATCCAGGATTTTTCTTTGAGGTGCCCACTTGTCAATGGACATGGAAATTTCGGCTCTATTGATGCTGACCCGCCAGCTGCAATGCGTTATACTGAGTGCAGATTACAAGTAAGCATGCGTGTTATCCTTCACAAAGAGCTGCTTTTTGCGGCTCCAGACTTGGCACATTGTGCATTTTGTTCTTAGGGGAATTTCTTATATTAGGCCATCTTTCATCCTGGTACTTTACTGCCAGTGTTGCAGTCTAATGTCTCTTTTGCTCCTTTTGGAACTACAGCTGAAGTTAGATTCTTTCTGCAATGCAACTATGTGGACTTTTGCTGCTTGTTCTAAATGTTGGAAATTTTGTGTTTGTAGGCTCTTGCGGAAGCAATGCTGCTGGCAGATTTAGAACTGGATACAGTTAGTTCTTCCCCGTGCTACATAATATACATCCTGTATCTTAGGATTGAACTTTCTTATGGGCATCAAGTGAAACATATGATTTGCTTGTTGTAGGTAGATTTTGTCCCAAATTTTGACAACTCGCAAAAAGAACCCTCACTTCTTCCAGCGCGGTTACCAAATTTGCTTTTGAATGGATCCTCAGGAATCGCGGTAAAATATCTTTCTATTATTTTTAAACTCACTTGGCTGTGTGCTCATTCTTTTTTATTATCAGTTCCACTATGTTTTATGCGTGTGATTGACTCATCATTCGGCTGCATACATGCATTCAGGTAGGAATGGCAACCAATATACCTCCTCATAATCTTGGAGAGTTAGTAGATGCACTTTCTGTGTTGATCCACAATCCTGAAGCCACAGTAAGTTTTTTTTGGCCTTTATTACTCTCCCTTTCCCTCTCTTTTCCAAATTTATTTTGTATGCCAAATTGTTGCAAATTCCTGCTCAAGATAATTACAAATCAGGCTGTACTAGTATTTTTTCACATATATATCTTAGCTAAATCAGGACCAAAGCCATCAGAAATGTATTCCTGCTATATCAAGCATGCAAGTATTGGCTGCAGAAGTTAAAGTGAAATGTTGAACGTCATAGAAAGCTGTTAGGTTGACGTCAGCTTTTTCTGAGGGATTGTTATGGTTATATCAGTTCTCCTTTCCTGTTAAAGGAGTAGAAGTTACACTTCATTTTTGGCAGATAGAATTACTCTAGATAGAATGATAAAAATAGGGGTATCAGATCCATTTGATCCCCAAATCTTGTATGGCTGCATATCTAGGAGATATTGCTCGCTGATGACATAATAGAGTTGGCAGTAAATGAGTTATGTCAATCGATCTTAAAGTAAAAGCTGAGGAACTGTTTTTGTCACAAGTTGAGGGATCCATTTTTTTTGTTAGAAATTCTGATCTATCACTTTTCCTGCTAGTATATTCTCTTATATACTGCTTTAAGATTGATTCTGAAAAGTAAGTTATTAACGTGTTGAAAGAATAGATAAACCAATCTCCTGTAGATTTAGATTGATTATGGATGTTCTAATTTGTCTATTCATTTAATTGAGTTGTAGCTTCAAGAGCTGCTGGAATACATGCCTGGTCCCGATTTTCCAACTGGCGGTATCATCATGGGTAATATGGGGTAAGTCAGAATCTTACCGGTTAATTTTTCATGTGAAATATGCATGTTATTCTTGAGTTCATGTTGGATATTGCCTTGTGCAGTTCGTATGTGAAAAAAGAGTTTTAAGTAATTTTTTTTTGAAAGAGATCTTGTTTTACAGGAAGAATTTTGATTCAGAACTCCTGTTAAAAACACGGAATACACGAAGCTTAAATTTCTGCATTTGATTTGGTTTAAAATGTCAAGATTTACTTATAGGATATAGCCAATAGTAAAATGTTTCTTAATTCATTTACAATAATCATTAGCTCTGATATATATATGTATTGTTAAATGTTAAATGAAAGATCCTGTGTAATATATTGATTTTTCAATTTCCTGTTGTGTACTTAACTATTTATGATCTCATAAGATGAGTGTCTTACTATTTTCTTTGCTGTCAATTATGGGCAAAGGGCTGTTTAGTTAATGTACTAAGATACATGCTCTGCTGTTTGTTCGTTATTTCAAGAATCCTAGATGCCTACCGAAGTGGACGTGGGAGAATTATTCTTAGGGGAAAGACTGACATAGAAATTGATTCCCGAACAAAACGATCTACAATTATCATTGAAGAGGTGTGCTTCCTTGTGATATTTGATGACTTAACAACTTTGTACATCATGCTTTCCTTAACCAGAAAAAAGTTTGACATCTATCTCTGCTGCATATAATTAAAATAGATACCATACCAGACGAACAAAGCCTCACTAGTTGAGAAGATTGCTGAGCTTGTAGAAGCTAAGGTATTACTCTTAAATATTGCTGCCTACATATTTCAGTATGCTGGTTTTGCATCCCACATAGCTTGTTTTACAAGCTTCCTGGCTATAAGGTTATTTATAGCACTAACCTATAGTATTTCAGAGTTTAGAAGGCATTAGTGACATTCGTGATGAGAGTGATCGTTCTGGAATGCGAGTCGTCATTGAGGTATTATAGAGACTTAATTGTATCCTTTTCATGCTGAGAGGTATAGTTTATGATTGATTGAATTAGTCTCTGAAACGCAACTGTCATTGAATTTGCTGCAGTTAAAGCGAGGATCAGAACCAGCTATTGTTTTGAATAATTTGTATCGCCATACGCAGCTTCAGACAAGCTTTAGCTGCAATATGGTTGGGTATGTATTATGTGCTCCATTGTTTCTCTATTTGTCATGTCAGAGAAATAACTTGTTTTCTCCCCCTTTCTTTTTGTTTCGGCAAGGGATGGAGCCTGACTCCCCCCTCCCCCCCCCTACCCCCCCCTCCCCCCCTGAAGTCACTGTATCTTATCTTCGAAAATGTTAAGACACAATGTGCTTCCAAATAAATTGTATGGCTTGAAATTATAGGTCTTGCTGTTGCATGCTCCAGACTACAGAATTGCTAGTGAATTATGCTATACCTACATCTTTATGGTGCACTTGGCATGGAAAATTACCTTTCACACCCTCCTTTTATGCTAGTTATTACCTTTTAAGTCTTCATCATATAAAAATATCTCATTAGCAAGCCATACCAATTATACAGATAAAAAAAGAACTCTGGTCTTGCTGTCTATATCTCAGTGAATAAAAGGGCGCTGGGCGACCCTGGGCGGTGAGCCCTCCCGGGCGCGCCTAGGGTCGCCTAGAACATGAGAATATGCAGTAGAAAGGTTAAAGTGAACATGAAATAGAAGGAAGTGAATTGCTTAGCAGATGAGAAGTGAATAGCAGGAGGAAGTGAACGTGAAATAGAAGGAAGTGTATGACTATGTTTATCGAAGAGAATCATGCAATATATCTCTTCATGAGGCATGTTACTCCTTCTAATTCCCCTTTACTTGCCCATTTTCAAAATTCCTAAGATGATTTTGTAGTTTACTTCGAACCCATAGGAGAACTGTCCAGAAAAAAAGATAGACACAACTGAACTCTCTGTAGTATATTAAGCTTTTTTAAGTCTTATCCAAAGTATTATTGTACTCTGCACTTGATTTGGAAAACTTCTTGGATCTGTAATTATGGGCTTCTAAAAACATAGCTGCTCTGTATTCCCTTTATTACTCTGTTTTGTTTACATTCACGCATGGAAATTTGGTTTGTCAAAAGCTATAATGCTTGTCCTACATATCCACAGTATTCTTAATGGACAACCTAAACAGATGGGATTGAGAGAAATACTTCAGGTAACACAGTGATTTCCTTATCGTTCAATATGTAGAGCCACCAAATTAACTTTTCTCGTGCAATTTTCGGGGAGAATTTGGTTTTCGTCAGGCCCTTGTATGATATTTGAGGGCACAAAAGTTACCACCTCTGAGTAATTGAGAATTATCTGAGATCATATCGTAGTTCTTTTTCTGAACTACGACAACATACTAATAAAATCCACTCACAATGTGATGCTACCTCTCTGATTGCTTAACTGAATCTGGCAGGCATTCCTAGACTTTAGATGCTCAGTTGTTGAAAGGCGTGCTAAGTTTAAGCTCTCACATGCTCAAGACAGAAGACACATTGTTGCGGTACATTTCAACACCATTGATATACATTTTCTGCATTATGATAATATCTGTTTGCCAGCGTAATTTGTTTTCATGCTACTTCAGTTTTCTTTGCTTGAGTATTTTCGTGTGTTTCATTAGGGTATTATAGTGGGTCTGGATAACTTGGATGGAGTGATCCAAGTAGTCAAAGGTGCCTCCAGCAATGCAATGGCAGCAGCAGATTTGATGAAGGGTAAAATCTTGTAGTTTGAAGTTGTATTTCCGTTCGTATTTATAGTTATTTATGGGACTTCTATAGTGTCTTACAAGGAGTATTATTTGTTATATTTTAACTTCTTTTTTTCGTTGCTGGTTGATATTATCTTATTGGAGTTTGGTTTATAGGTTTTCATATAAGATGGGAAGACATTTTCCACTATCAAGATATAGGTTTACTCAATAGATATAGGTTTACTTAATAGATATAAAGATATAGTTTGGTACTTTGATCCATTGATGTTGAAACTGGGAAACAAAATTTGGTTCCTTAGGGAAGAGATATGAGAAGGGTTGTTTAAATATAGGGTGGTGATTTATTTGACTTATGGAAATAGAAACCAAATACATGCAAAGATAGGAAGGTTGGAAGTATGTATGGGACCATTGGCCGGTGTTTTGGGAACTGTAGCTATTGATATACAGTATGTTTTAATTAGGTGAGATTCCTTAATGACCAGTTGTGGTGTGTCTGTATGCTCCTACTGAGGAAAAACGAGTCTGTCAAGTGCTAACCACTTTTTATCTGTCTAATAGAATTTTTTTTTCTTGAGAAGATTGTTAGTTCTGTTTTTTCTTTTTAATGCTCTCATGTGAGAAATTAGTTTCTTCACTCAGTCTTTTACAATCTAGCATCTGATAAGTTCCAGTATCTTTTTCTTCTTGTAGAGTACAATTTGTCGCAAAAACAAGCTGAGGCTATACTGGATATCAGCTTGAGGAAACTTACTTCTCTTGAGGTAAGGTTCAGTTAAAGCTTATGTCCTTGTTTGCATTGATTAAATACATTTTTCAATCCTGCTGCAAATCAACATTGCGCTTGCTTGAATAGAGGAACAAGTTCATTGAGGAGGGCAAGTCTTTGACGGAACAAATTTCTAAGCTGGAGGAACTCCTCTCTAGCAAAAAACAAATACTTCAGGTTGTTTGCTTGTTTTATCTTCTGTAATTTTTTTAATTGTTGGTGTTGCCTTTTCTGACTAATATTGTAGAAGCATTTGCTCGATTTTTTACTTCGATGTTCATCATAGATTTATAGCTAATCCACAAGTTAATCCTTTTCTTGGTTCTCCCTATTTTTCCATCTCAGGTAATAGAGCAAGAAGCTATAGAGCTGAAGACAAAGTTCTCGACCCCAAGACGATCGATGTTGGAGGACTCTGATTGTGGACAGCTTGGAGATATAGATGTTATTCCAAACGAAGATATGATTTTGGTGATGAAGCTATTCTTTCCCACATAAATATTTGTTTGCCAACTCTTCCTAGCAATCAACTTAATGTCTCCTCTTATAACTTCCAGGCCGTCAGTGAAAAAGGTTATGTTAAAAGGATGAAGCCTGACATATTTAATCTTCAGAATCGTGGAACTATAGGTAAATCGGTTGGCAAACTGAGAGTGAATGACACAATGTCAGATTTTATTGTTTGTCATGCCCATGACCATATTTTATATTTCAGGTATGTCTGTGCATTTCCCTCTGCTATTGTATTATAGAATTTATTACTCTCAAAGTGTGTTTGACATGGAAAATTATTTGCAGTGACAAAGGGACAGTTTACTCAGCTAGGGCATTTAAAATTCCTGAGTGCACCAGGACTGCTGCTGGCACCCCATTGGTTCAGGTTATTATTGTGAATTCTAATATCTTAACCATAACTTCGTCTGTGCTGATTGATTTTGTGTGTGTTTTCTTTTAGATACTATCCTTATCAGATGGGGAGCGGATAACCTCGATCATTCCGGTCAGTGAATTCGATGATCAGCAGTCTTTGATAATGCTTACAACTAATGGATACATAAAGAAAGTACCTTTGAGCCTATTTTCATCCATCAGGATAACAGGAATAATTGCAATTCAATTGGTTCGTATCTACTCTTCTTTCGTTTCTGTACATCACTATGTAATTGTTAATAGCATTGCTTAGACCTCATATTATTTAATTGACAGGTTCCTGGCGATGAGCTGAAATGGGTAAGGTGTTGCACTAATGATGATCTTGTTGCAATGGCTTCACAAAATGGAATGGCGTTGCTCACCTCATGTGATAGTGTAGGTTTTCTTCATTACTTCCATTTCTGTACTTTCAATTTTAAAGATTGGAACAATCTAAACTTTCATGATTTTCAATATGGCTTTCATTTTCATCCAGATCCGTTCACAAGGAAGGAACACTAGAGGTGGGGTTGCAATGAGACTCAAAGGAGATGATAATATGGCAAGTATTGATGTCATACCAGCTGCCTTGCGAACGAATCTCGAGCTGGGATCAGAAGCACATAATAACCGGTATGCTTTCTTGTGTGCAACATCGTGTATGTTGACTATCCTTTAGCGTCAGTATTATTATCAAGCATAATATATTATAATGGGTGAAATATAGTAATAATGCAAGGGAAAAAAACATTTTTGACCATAAGCTCATTATAATGTTGTTTTGAAATGCACCGAGCAAGGGTCATGTGTCTGATCTTTGTTTTACCCATATGTTTTTTAAATTATCGTTGCAGTGACAAGGCAATCGGCCCATGGTTGCTTTTTGTATCTGAGAGCGGCTATGGAAAACGTGTTCCACTTAGCAGCTTCCGCATATCAGCTCGTAATAGAGTCGGGTTGATTGGCTACAAGGTTAAAATTAATATAACTCTCGTGCTGCACGAAACTGCATTAAGAAATCATGTTTTAAACTAGTCTCATTATTTCATTTCCCGTGTCTTTTAGTTTACAGCAGAAGATCAGTTAGTTGCAGTTTTTGTGGTTGGATATTCAGTATCTGGTGAGTCATCCCACTTGACATTCCTTAAACTGAATACATTTCTTCCTGTTTTTAATCTTTTATATTTCCAGATGACGGTGAGAGCGACGAACAAATTGTTTTGGTTAGCCAAAGTGGCACAGTCAATCGGATTAAAGTCCATGACATCTCTATCCAATCTCGATACGCAAGGTAACTAAAAATTTAAAACGCTGATTACATAAAAATTAATGGTCATTTCATTCCTATTTAATGGTACCAAAATTTTCTCAGGGGAGTTCGCTTGATGAGGCTCGAACATGCCGGAAAAATCCAATCGGCCTCGCTGATATCTGCATCGGTTCCGGACGCTGATCTAATGGACGGTGCAGATCTTGGTGAGTTAGTTGAAGCGTCCGTACAGTGATTTGAATGTTGAAAGTAAGACATGAGACGCTTGATTAGCCTCATGAGGGGTAGGGCAAATTTTTGATGTACAATAGCTGTTCGCCTGTTCGCCTGTTCGATCTTAGTTAAGTTTATATTATGATCTGTTCTGGGTTTTAAGATGAATTATGATTATAATATTATATTTTTGCCCACTTTGATGTATCTGGGAAAGAGAACATTAGTACATGTAACATTTGAAGTTATGCACACATTTACATATCCTGCTTACTTTCAGTATTGGATATCATGTAGTACACAACAAAATTTCCAAAGGGAGTTTTTGCATAATTTATCTTACAAGTTATAATGCATTATAGACTTAGTGTATATTGTATACAGCTCTGAACTTTCAGTGGATTGAATTGAACTGAACACAAATTGACATAAAAAAACGTCGCCCTGTTAAAGGGCCTTCGTGCCTAATTTGAAAGTAGAGCAACTCATCCCTGAATATACAATTGAATAAACTGGCTATAGATTATTATAAGTCGAAGCATTTCACTTATGAATCGATGTTCAAAACACAAGTTCATAATGGGCAACAAAAATTTCCTCAACTCCATTGTCAATAGAGGGGAGACAATATTTGAAGTTAATTTACATACAACTGATCTTCATTCATCAAGGCCAGCGATCTCATACTTGATTTCTTCTAGATAATCGTTTATCAACGTGACAGCGTCTTGCACACCCTGAATAGCTTCCTTGAGAGCATTGTCAAATTCTGCATCAGCTTCTGCTTCTTCAGTTCCGGCCGACTCAGTTATCTCGTGTAGATGCACACACTCGTGTTGCGTTGCCGACTTAAACTTGCAATTCTCGTGTGACACTAACCGTTCTGAAGGTCTGCCAGCCTTCTTCAAAACCTGAATTGTTACCGTCTACAGCAGAAAAAAAAAGAAACAACCGTTATGGTTTTCAGAGGTACCGTCTATCAACAGCACTGCAAGGATGCATATACTTCAACAAAGTACAGTAATTTCTATTCGTTCATAATCTATTTTGTCGAGATGCTTCTGCTTTCTTGTTTTTGCACAGATTTTAGTAAACTAGATAAGTCTTTCTCTTAAGCAGTCAGGACCAATTTTCATGCTAAGGCACACCAAAGAAACAACTATTATGATATTCAGAGAATGGTTTTTCAACAACATTGCAAGGATGCACATACTTGAACAAAATACAGTATTTTCAATTTGTTCACACTATATTAGATTTCAATACAGTCTTTTCATTTTGTCGAGAAGAAGGCATAAACTACATAGCCAAATACTTCGTACTATGTAACAAAATATACAACTATGTTGAAGATAATCACTAAAGCAATGACTCCTAAAACATACCAGTTGTAATTTCTGCTTTTCTTGTTCTTGTACAGATCTTAGTAGACCAGCTAAATCCTCTCTTAAGCAGTCAGGCTTAAGAAACTCGGCCTCCAATTCACGAACCTACAGAACACGAGGTTAACAAGTTATAACCAAAATGCACAACAATAACCATAGGGAGAATTCAAGTTCAAAATCATGAATCTCACTTGTTTTGAGCAGTCGTTAAACTCCGCCGTGATCTCACTACAGAGCCGTTGATAAGTTGATTCAACTCCGGAGATCATGTATTCTGAAAACCCTCTGCCAATTATTGAATCATATTAAGATGGAACTCAAAATGAACTCTATTAATAACATTTGCTATATAAAAAGGGATCTCTTACTCCATCTCAGTATGTAATTCTATCAAACATGTACAACAAATCAAAGAGAACTATCACTGACATTATACTGATGAATCATGAGGTGCAAAGGGTGCTAAATCGATTTAATACACAACTTCTAGGTAAAAATTCATTATTTGGTTCTCAATTTGTGTTTCTATCATCAATAATTTCTATGCACAAAATGGAAAGACCTAATTCTCCAATTTCTATCTCTATCAAGGAGGATATCTCATAGGAGAAAGCAGCTAAATTGATCAAAGCATCTAAAGGAAACGGTATGATGTAAGATGTAAGAGAAAGCGAATTTACTGAAGAACAAGGTACATACTTTCGCAATCTGGTATAAGCTTGGGCTCTGCGCTGCTGAACTGCGAGAAATTGACGAAGCAAATGGTGAGCTTTTGAGTTGGAGTCTTCTGATGCTTCTTCGATCGCCATTTCATCCGTTATCTTTACCTTTTTCTCGAAATCTTCCATGGCAAATCCGAAATCTCCAAGCTTTCTCCGTTCTCCTTCTCTATTTGGTTGCGTGAGTCTAGACTCTAGAACACTACTGCTTCTCTGTTCAGTTGTATTGGGCCTCGAAAATGAGAAAATTTTAGTTTCAAATCCTAAGGTTTTTAATCTTTTAAATTTTGGTGTTTAATGAAAAAAAATTAGTCTGAATGGGTGGACGAAATATGTAACTTTTTTTTATACATCAAAGGTTTCGGTGAGAATAAATACGAAGTTATACAAGTGAAAATGGTTTGCGTTCATCAATAACAAATCAATGTTAATAATTTGAAGAGTCATGTTTATACTCAGTTGATTACGTCCGTTTGAGTCATTTTCTTTAAAATGAAAACTTTACAAAAATTACAAAATTTGTCACGTGACTCATTTAAAAAGTTCAAAATTTCTATTGCTACCATCCAAAATATGAACATTGACGTGAAATTTGTAAATGCGAACGCTTTACATTTCGTAGTGTAACTTATTTCATATGAGAACCTTTCCCTTTCTTTTGATAGAGACTTCAACATTCATTGTCAGAATTAAGTTAAGGTGACCTTATCATACGAATATATGAATGCATGTACACTATTTTATATTCACATGCACACTACATATTGTCAAAAATATGCGCGCATCTGAAAATGTGCATGTCATGTGAATATTAAAGAGGACACGCATTCACAATTCGCAAGATAAAAATCATTCTCAAATAAATCCTATTCCGATATCTTTTTTAGTTAAATATATTTAGTTAAGAGGGATTTGACTACTCTAAAGATCTGGAGAGAGAAAGTTGTCTCTCTATAAACAATATGTGTTACATAATTTGCCATCATTAGCATCCGGTTAGATGAGTCACAATCGTTTAAGACTCGGAACAATAACGACATACCAATTTGTTAGTATGCCCTGAATCTGAATCACACACTGCGACACGTAGCATGGATGTCTTTATCGAGTTTTATCCAAATCTTCTTGAAACAGACGCCAGTATTTTGAAAATACACATTCTCTCTTTTATGAAAGATTGAATCCTTAATTGTACAATTCTATGGAATGATACATTGCGGTTTTTTTGATAACCATGATTATTTTGAAAGACAGTTACTGTCCAAATTTGTTTTGCAAGTCATAGCAAACATGTTGAATCATTCAGTCTAGTTTAACAAAAGGGATAAACCTACTAAAAACATCCTGATAAAATCTGAGGAATCCCATTCTTCTCACAGAAATTTGATGAGATTACCATTCCCATCCGGAGATAAAGCTGCAGTAGGGCTTCCATTAATGGGAGGGCTATCAGAGCTTGAGCTTGGATTAAGATTCAACGTGAGATCAGTGTTGATTGAACCTGAGATTTCATCATTAGCACAGACAGCCCCTTCTTGTCCATATGCTGCTGGATTATGCCTCAATGTGAGATCAGTGTTAACTGATTGAGCTTGATCTTGAGCTCGGTAGGGACGTTTCAGCTCCTCACGGGTCATGATTTGTGACGGCTGAACATCTAAAAAAGATTGAAACAAAAATCAAAGTTAATGTTCTTGGGAATGCCAGCAAACACCAGTGGCTGAACATCTAAAAAAGATTGAAACATGAAACACCAGTTATTGGAAGATTTCATCATTATGGAATGCCAGAAACATGAAAAGAATTTACCTGAAGTTTGAGGATGATATGGTATTTGAGATGTTGCATATGGAATCTGAGCTTGGTATTTGAGATGTTGCATATGGAATTTGTTTTGCAGCTCAGCCTTTTTCTGTTCAGTTTTCACTCCAGATTTGAGTTTACCATGATTCCGGCCATTAGTGTTGATTTTTTCAGCTTGAGCTTGAACTTGGTTGGGACGTTGATACCAAGAAGGTGACGGCTGAACATCTAAAAAAGATTGAAACAATAAGGAAAGTTAATGGAAGATTTCATCATTAGTGAATGTCAAAAACATGAACAGAATTTACCTGAAGTTTGAGGTAATGTTAATGGAATCTGATTGGGTGCAAGCAGGTTAGTAGTTTTCTTTCCAGAGCAGATCAAATTTTTTAGATCCGAATTAACTTGAGCAACATCTCTGAATCTTCCATAGAGCTCGATGTAAACATAAGGAGAGAAGTGGAGTACATGTAGCCTGTATATATATAAAAAAACTTAGTAATATACACATATCAAATCACTTAAATTTCAAGATTAATAAAGAAAGTTTGCTTACTTGGTCTCAGAAGCGAAAACGTTGGTGATTGCTACCGATGATCTCTTCCATAGCGGAGGATATGCAGTCGAGATCAGCTGAGAGTTCTTCTCACTAAATACCTTTGGTTTTTTCTTTATCTGCAGACACCAACATTGCAACCATTATTTCAAGCTTTGCTGATGTCAATTTGCTGAAGTTGGAAAACTATATATACCCTGAGTTGTAACTCCCTTCTTTCTTCAATGAACGAAATGAACTGGAGATCATCCCACTCATACTCCACTGATATACCATAACGGAAAGCTTCCCACACGAATTTCTTCGTCAGGAAATCGCATCTGAATTCCATGTATCCTGGGTAAATTACAACCCCGCTCTGAATAATAACAATCCAAGAAACTCGAATTAATGTAATTTAAAGATTACAGGATTTTGATGAGCTTAGTAAACATACCTTCCATGGATCGATTTCGATAGAATGGAAACTGAAACGGGCATACGCTTCTGGATTTTGAACAGCTTCATTCCCGTGTTTTTTCTCGTTCAAGCTCTCGATCACGTTTGCTTCCATTGATGGATTCGTCTTCAATCTTCCATCGTCTTCTTGCACTACAGTAGCCTGAAACAGGATCGAAAACATCAGAATATATAAGAGGATCATGAAATAGGAAAAAAGAAGAATTGTACGATGGAATTAGGGAGTTCTTGATTTGGTTTTTCGTCTTGCGACATCTTTCTTGCAGAGAAGAACACTTGAGATTATTGGGATTTTGCATGAAACGGATTTGTGAATATTTATAGAGCCTCTTTTTCGATTTGGGAGGGAGCTGAGTGTTAGATTATTATTTTTGGTCAGAAAACGGGTAACCCGTTGAATTTTATTGACGGGTCTGGCAGCAGTACAATCATTGTTCAGTACTACAGAGGAGATGGGCCTCTAAGCTTATTGGGCCTCGTTTATCAGATAGATACCAGCCCATTAAGTGTTTGTTAGGCTATTAATACTGTTAGTTGTGTTACTTAGTTACTTAGCTTGTGTAATACGTCACGATTTCTATCTCTGGATTCTGTTTTGGATCCCGGTTTGGGGAATGAATTCATATGAATTCTGATTCTTGAAATGGTATCAGAGCTGACAGGCATTTTAAATGATTTGGTCGTCTGCTTATGGTGACATCAAAATTCAACAATTGAGTATTTACGTGTGCTGGAAATTCTACTGGAAAGAAACAACTGATCGACATGGACACTCCTCTGTGATTGGAACTCTGGGAATCTTGTAAGGGCGTTTGCAGCAGTTGGCTTACATTCGAATGACCCATCAATCCTAATCTTATATTCTAGTAAACCATCTGCACAGGAACAGATCATAGATGCACAGGTTGTTTTCTCAGCTCACTCTTCGTGCATCTCAGAATATTTCATGGCAGAGTGAACTACCTCAGATGTCAGACGAGATTCATGAATTTTCTTTAGTGGGTCTGATAGAACGGGAAAGAAGAAATTGACAGAAGCTTTTGCTGAACTGATGTTTGGTAGCAGAGAAAATCTTATCTCTGATAGAGAGACAACTTCTGAATATATAGTTAAAGAGCTGAAAAAGAACCCATGTTTGATCTTCTTTCTTGAGAACGTGGACAAGACTTATGATGTGCAAGTACAGACAAGCTTGTCTCGCGCAATTCAATCCGGAAAGTGCAGGAGATGAGGTTTTGGCTTTTACACATCTTAATATTATTTGCTCGTTTTGGCGGTATCTCTAATCGCTTGCTCATAATAAACAGTAACATTTTATTGCCAAACCTGTATTTTCAGTTTTCGTGAAGCCAAACATGACAGTTGCCATTGCATTCAAGTCGAGATTTCCAGGACACAGAGAACAAGACAAGAATTCCCGAGATTAAAAAATAGAAGACGGTTGAGCTTTGGTTAGTTTTTATTCAGTTGCTTGCTTTCTATCTCTGATTGAACTCAGTCGCGCAGGTTGTTGAAGATTTGCAAAAGTGGGTCTTGAGCTTATGAAGAAGATGAAGAAAAACAAGATGAAGAAGAAAGGGGATTTATCTAGACATTCATAGTCCAGTTTTGGTGGCTTATTTTTTGGTGTTTTAGGGACATAGAATTTAAGAATGTAAAATTAGTATTTTGGTGTTTACTTACTTGGTATTTTGGTGCAGTTATGAATTTGGATGTAAACATTTGCCTATTTGTTAATAAAATATCAATTTATGCTCTACTTTCGTCCTTCATTATACACGACATGATCATACATTATTCTAGACTCTAGTTCTACAGAAAATTAACTGGATGATTGTTTATAAAGTCACTCATAACTATCGCAAGATAAAATATGTGATTCCTCCTAAAAAGATGATTTCGACCAAGCCACATTTTTTCATGTAACCCAATAAACCTCTAGACAACAATACTCTTTGTTTCTATAGATGTGAATCATTTATAAAACTTCAAGCCACATAGATAGATGTGAATCAAGTGGGTTTGTGAATGATTATTTTTGTAACTAGAGTAAACTTCCACCTTACAACCTTTTTTTTTGCAGCCTAGGCACATTGGAAACGACATGTGGGATGTCATGGAAAGGAGGGACAAGAAGATCGCTGAGTATTTCGCATCCCTTCCCAAAAATTAGTTTTCTTGTTTGGTAAATTGTTTTTACATCTCCTGCAAGTTTTTATCTACTGAGAAATTATTAGCTGATTTGTGCTTTATGGCTTACACATTCTGTCATTTTGAATTATTTAGGTCTAGTTTCTAAGCTTGTAATCCACACCTTACTCTCAGATTTATGTTTGACTCAAAATGTTTATCTTGTCAGTGTGAAGATCAATGTATTCATGAGTAGGATTCTGGAATCATATTGCCTAGAAAAGCATTTTTGTTATAGCTACACATTCTTTCATTTGTATGTCCTAGAAAAGCATGACTCATTTTGACTTTAGTTTTAGATTTAAGTTGGACTCACCAGATTTATCTTATCAATGTCTTGATCAGTGTATTGATGACTGGAATTCTAGAATCATATTCTGCGGGAATCTTTAGATTTGTCCTTTTGCAGAACTATACTGGATCTGATTGTAAGGCTGTAAATCTTCTGTATATTAGAAAGTAAAACATCACAAAATCATTAATTGGTTTCTTTGTCCACACATACCATTTGAATCTGAATATCTCTTGTTTCACCTACATTCCAATCAAATCTTATGCCTTTGCTTATCATTTTCATTGCACTTCAGTTTCAGTTCCATGCATAATAAATTAATAACTGACCTGTAGGACTCCTTGGCAAAACAAACTATTCTTGAGTCTAATGTGCAATATAAAGGCTTGTGTAACCCATTTGCAAGAAAGACGTTTTTCCTTCATTGTTATTGCGTAACCCATGCCATAAGCATACATTGAATCATTCAGTCTAGTTTAACAAAAGGGAAAAACCTACTAAAAACATCCTACTAAAAGCTGAGGACTCCCATTTTTTTCACAGAAATTTGATGAGATTATCATTCCCACCCGGAGATAAAGATGCAGTAGGGCTTCCATTAATAGGAGGACTATCAGAGCTTCTATTCTCATCAGCACAGATAGCCCCTTCTTGTCCATATGCTGCTGGACTATGACTTAACGTGAGATCAATGTTGATTGATTCAGATTGAGCTTGGTTGGAGTTAGTATGCCTTGAATACGAATCACACACTGCGACAACTTGAGCTTTGTTGTATGGGCTTATTTGGGCCTATCAGTTTTGTTGTTGAGCTTAGGGTTATTTAGCGCTATATATAACGGCTTATGTGTAAACCCTAATTGTACCAAAACTGTAATACCGCCTCCGTATAATTTGATCTCCTCTCCTGTGGACGTAGCCAAATTTGGTGAACCACGTATATCTGTGTGTCTTTCTTGCGTTTATATTGTTCTCGTTTCGATTATGTTACAACACAATTGGTTAGCCAAAACCATCTATTAAAATGAGACATCAATTGGTTAGCCAACCAAACAAAACCTTGCCAAAACCAGTATCACAATATCTTGTTTGGTTGCCAACTGTGTGAAGCTAAGCAAGATCATCACCTATAAATTGTTAAGCACCACAGATTTCTTCCACCATAATAACAAGAGGTTTTTGCGCCAAACCACCCCTTATTTGGGCCAATTTGCGTCAAACCACCCCTTATTTGACTTTTTGCAAGGAACCACCCATTTGTGTCATTTTTCTTACACCGAGCCACCCCTCGCTCATTTTCGTTACTTTTTCCGTTAGAGCTTGTGAAATGTCATTTTTACCCTCATTTTTTTCAAATATTTGAGGGCAAAACTGGAATTACACAATCTGATGATATTTTGCCAAAATATCGCGATATTTAGATTTTATCATGAGAAATTCATTTAATTTCTTAATCCTTCTCCTTCTTCCTTCCTCAGACCTTCTGCAACCCTTCAATTTTCCGGAGATAGAGGGAACCAGAGCAAGAAGATGAAAATAAGCGGATTCTCCACCATTAACATCACCAAAACACAAGAACCCATCAAAGACAACACCGGATTCTCCAGTATCATCTTATCGGCGATGCCCAAATAAGCCACCTCCGACTTCATTAACGCCTCCGAAAGCACCGCCAACACATCTGAATTTCTAGGAGAAACACTGATTTTATTCGATTCATCTTGATCACTCCAGAGAACTCCCTTAAGCTCCTTGTATACTGCAAGGTAGAGATTCGTGAGCAGGAAATCGATTGCAGCAGGACCGTTGAATCCATCGTAGATTCCAACAAAAATCCAACTATGTTCTTCTTCAATCTCTTCGCACAAGCTCCCTTGGCTACTCAAATTAGCGCTACTGCAAGTGCTGGTGCACGTCGTGATGGTGCTCTTTCCGATGCTCTCGTTCTGATTGATCCTCATCATCTTCTTACTCCCCCAAATCGCATCCATTATCGCGTCTTTAATCCCTCTAATCGACCTCCATTTGATTATCCTCTGTTTTCTGGTTCTGATTGATCCTCATCATCTTCTTACTCCCCCAAATCGCATCCATTATCGCGTCTTTAATCCCTCTAATCGACCTCCATTTGATTATCCTCTGTTTTCTGACACCCTCTGTTTTCCTGCACACTGTTTTCGATCGGACCGGACAGAAACTCACGCTCGATCGGACCGGACCCGAGTATCGAACCCGATCCATGGCTACGAAGAAGCGGACCGGAGCTGATTAAGCTCCAGGGAATTGGTTGCAGAGGAACAGAGGCGAAGGAAGGAGAGCTCTCGAAGGAGGCGGCTGGAAAGAAAGGGTCGAAGAGGGCGGTGGAGAGCGGCGTGGTGGTGTTGGCCGAGACTGAAGTTCCAGAGATTGTGGGAAGGAGAGATGAAACGACGACGTCTGATTCGAAGCTTTCGGGTGGGCGGATGTAGGAGAAGAAGTGGCCGATGCCTTCGAGTGATACAACGATGTCGTGGCGGTTGGAGATTTCTCCGGCGGGGCAGAAACAAGCTCTCAAATATTTCTCATGAAGAAGAAGAAAGAAGGATTAAAAAATTAAATGAATTTATCGAGATATTTTGGCAAAATATCATCGGTGTAATTCCAGTTTTGCCCTCAAATATTTGGAAAAAAAATGAGGGTAAAAATGACATTTCACAAGCTCTAACGGAAAAAGTAACGAAAATGAACGATGGGTGGCTGGGTGTAAGAAAAATGACACAAATGGGTGATTCCTTGCAAAAAGTCAAATAAGGGGTGGTTTGACGCAAATTGACCCAAATAAGGGGTGATTTGGCAAAAACCTCTAATAACAATCTGAGATATGAAGGTATACACAAGACAAAAAGTACACTAGGCTAAGCAAATTCAAGCAGCATCAACAAGATCAAGATCAATGCAGAGCTGATAAGAAGAGTGATCAGATTAGCATCACACATATTCAAGATGTGAACGGCGCCATTTTAGAGGCGCTGCAGAAAGCAATTTTCGTGTTCACCGATGCAGCTACATAACTTGTGATTTTGTTATCTGATTTTTCTATCAATGTTTGTTTTTACATTCTTGAAGAAATGTTCAAATACAACGATCATTACAAACACAGCAACAAGTTCATAAATCCCAATTCCAGGTTAGATATTTTTTTTATTAACTAGAACTACTAATCATATGATTAGCACAAGTAATTTCTGAATCCAATCTCACGAACTGAAAGGAGATACCATCAAGAGTCAACTCATTATCTACACCTGGTTACCAGAAGAACAGTTTGAAACATAGGTACCGTACGAGGTGAACTTGCCAAAGTATCAGATCTGCCCAAAATGTATAACTTTCATTGTAAATGAGTTGGATTTAGCTGGAAGAACTGGAGGCGCCTGTCGTCATGAAAGATTCACCACAACCGCATTGCCCTTTAGAATTTGGATTAATAAATATGAATTCTGACCTGCAATGGAACATATGTATATATATATATAAGCATTAGAAATCACCTAGGAACCAAATTTTGAGGCAAGAGTCAATAGAGATGTATACTCACCTCAGCTTATCATCGACGAAATCCATTTGAGTTCCAATTACATGCATAAGAGCCTTTGGATCAATCAATATTTTTACACCCTTGTCTTCTATTAATTCATCAAACTTTCCCTTCTCATCTGTTTAATATAAAAGAGTCAAAATTAGACACGACATTCCATAGGAGTTGCACATAATAAGCACCAGCAGAAGACTCTAAATGTTCATGGACAATAACAGCCAACAAAAGAGTGTATAAAGAAGCTTGCTTGAAGGAACTTAAGGGTAATGTTAACCATTTTAATATAAATGAATTTAGCTAAGTAATGAAATAGAAAAGAAAAGTAAACCAATTACTCGGCCCCTTATCTGGTGATTAAAGTCTTGATATTTTGTCAATAAGTACATGCTGATGCTACCATTTTCTATTCTAATGCAATCAAATCAAGGCTAAGCAGAAACTTTCCACCTATTAGCCAAAGATCACTTAGAAATTAGAGAATCAAGGCACTCTCACACTTCAGTTGGCAAATTCATTTTCTTTGCTGCCACATTAATCTACTTATTAACCCATAAGCTACTTAGACAACCTTATTCAAGGCATGGCCTTCAAAAACTAAGTCTTCACCCTAAAACACCCATAAGAAGGAAACACGATTGCAATTTTTACAGTATCTATAAAGATAGACATATATGGAGGAGGACAAGATTAAGTAAAATCTATATCAAAAGGATTACAGTGCCACTAACACTTGGCATATATAACAAAATTCCAGTGGCTAATGGAGCCATATATGAGTAAAATAAATCCAAGGATTATCCCTTAAAACACAAAAAGCTTGGAATTAGATCATTGCGTTAAATTTGTGCAAAAAATACATACCAATCTCCAGCTTGAGCCTTGAGCAATTAAGATATCAATACTAGATGGAGAATACAAATTCATTACGCGAATCGAATTATACGCACCCAATTACAAACCCCATACGACGAATCAAACAGATAGCCCCAAATCAAACCTAACGACATATCTTTCAATTACACAAAAAGCCAGAACAAGAAACTCTGCAATCAAAATTAATATGTAAAGAGAAAGAGGGAACCTGCGTAGTTTAGGGTATAAGAGAGGCCATTGCATCCACGAGCTTTGACGCCGAGTCGGAGAAATGGACGCTGGCGTTGTTGAAGAAGAAGCTTAATTCGACCGGCGGCGGCCTCAGTAAGGCTGAGAGCCTGGCGGCGGAGGGTGGGGCCAACCCTCTGTGCCGCCGCCGCTAGGAAGGAAGAAGAAGCTGCCATTTCCGCACTATCTCGAATCTGGAGAAGAAGAAGAAGATGCGTGGTATCCACGAGACAAATGCAATATTTACACAAGACGCCCGTACTATAAAAATGTTTTTTAAAAGGGTATGATGGGGGATAGTCGACTTGATCTAGACACCAAACCTCGAACATAAAAGATAAGCGAAATTAGAATGAGATGAAAGAAGAATAAGTCGAATGATAGATCAATTGGAACCTATCAAATAACGATAAAACTCTTGAACTTAATAACAAAAACTTTACTGAATGATGGAGATATCCCGATAAATTACAACACAATAGCTATGTAAGCCAAAGCATTTGAATGATTCTATATGAAGCTCTAATAGCACCAACCTTATCGA
This sequence comes from Oxyria digyna, assembly GCA_029168935.1. Classification (NCBI taxonomy): domain Eukaryota; kingdom Viridiplantae; phylum Streptophyta; class Magnoliopsida; order Caryophyllales; family Polygonaceae; genus Oxyria; species Oxyria digyna. The sequence continues at coordinate 45,684,508 of JAPVLV010000009.1, forward strand.
GGAGATTGACACACGCAAGTACAACTAGGGCGAGTTCAAAACAATATTGTCAAGCACTCATCTCACAAAAACTCTTTTTTGAAGGAACGAAAAACAACATTTCATAGTCTGTCTAACCTAAAACAATAATTATTGCAAGCCTTATCGTCATCGAAGAGACGCGGTCACGGCTTAAGCTACAACTTTCTGGAATTAATTTGACGTGAGCAACAATTATTGGACGCTACCGCCATCCGAAAGACACGATCGCGGTTTGGAAACATGTCGTCGGCATCTCTTTTTAAAACGGCTCGTTATCTCTTGTCCGAGATTGGAATTGAGTGATTCCAAATCCCAGAGTTTGTCTTGAAGCCTAGTTTATTTCCTTTTCAATACTTTCCTTTTCATCTTGACTCGAACCGGATCTCTACGAGCTTGAATGACTACAGTACGAACTCAGACGACTATTAATGATTTCAATGATGACTCATACAGATCTTTAGCCCTTGCTCCACTGGTTAGTACATCTCTAGATTTAGGACGAGACGTCCTTGATGATAGCTCAGATGCTCCCGCATCAGGGTCAATGTTAGAAAAAGTTCAACGAAATGGACTGTAAGGTTATAAAAAGGGGTTGGAAGGTTAAAAAACGGTTGAAAGGTTAAAAAAAGATACGGGCCGATAAATCGGATTAGGTTAGATAACTTCCAAAAATCAAAAGAAAAGTTACGCTCCTCTTCGCGTCCCTTTTTCTTGTTTATCTCAGCTTCATGTCTCCTTTTCTTGGCTATGCAAATGGAGAAAAAGAAGATTAGAGGGTCTTTATGCTTATGTTTATGTTTATTTTAGTATTGACTATTGAGTTTATGATAAAGCTTTGGGTTTAGGCTAATTGTTATCTTACACTGACAGTTATAGAGTTTATGTTGAGTTTTATGAAATATTGCTTAAATATGTTTGTATAGGTTTGAAGGATTGTCACAAGGCTCAAATATGAGATACAATCATTTTTAATTGGAACCGTATCTTATATCTTATATCTATATAAAGGTTGAATGATGGTAAATTAAATGAAATCGGTACCTATTTAATTCTAAATTCATTTAATTTTTTTTATTAATTAATTCTAAATTCATTTAAGTCCTCTTTGTTTCTATTAGTTAATTATCTCTTATACCTAACTAATTCTAAATCCATTTAAGTCTTTTTGTTTTTCTTAATTAGTTATCTTATTTTAATTCTAACCTAATCTAATATATCTTAGAACTATAGTAAAAATAAATAAATTATAGTATTAGCTCCTTTACAAGGTCTCAACGTTATTTATAAACTTAATAAAGTCATAAATTTAAATAAATGCATATTCTAATAATAGAAACATGACATATTAACTACTTTATAAGACTTCTTTGCTATGTTATAAACTTAATTAAGTCACAAATTAAATTATGATAATGCAACTCTATTATAATATTATGTTTTAAAACTACTTAAAATATAAATATAAAGAAATAAAAAATACTTATAATTACAAAAAATAATTAATTTGAGAACAAAAAAAAAAAGGAACAAATAATGTGTAACTATATTAAATCAAATACAAAAATAAATAATTTAAACCCGTATCTAGTAGCTTAAATGTCCTTCAGCTGGTCCAAAAGATACATTATTGATCATTTTTAAGGCAAAAAATAATTTTCAATTTTTGGCGCACCAGGTCCTACGGCTTAACCATGGTTAAATCACAAGATTAATACTTCCTCTTCAACCTCAAGTCACTTTGATTACTTCATATTCTATTCCTTCGTCTCTGAATCTACGCCTAAATCTCATACCTTTCTCTCAACCAAGCATCCATGGCGGAGACCAAGAAGTAGGAGCTGTTCGCACTCCAGAAATTAGGTATTTTCACTCTCCCAAACGCCATTTTCTTCTTTTTTGACTTCTCCCAAACAAGTTGATTTTTGTTCCTTTCTTAGGTCAGTATTGCATGCTTGAGCTCTCGATTGTTCATCTGAAGTCGGATTTGTTCTTCATCTTTCTTCTGCTCATGAAATTGTTTGAATCTGATCCTCTTTCCTTTACTTTGTTTTGCAATTCATTGATCTTTACTGAATTAGCAAGTTTGATGATCCAATAATTTTTGCATTTATGGCTACCGTGCTTGTGGACCTGTTTTTCTCAAATTGAAGTTCACATCTCATGGTGGGTCATTTGTAGTTTGTAGTTAGTGCAGCACCGAAGCTAGCTCCCCACTTCCTCCTCCGTCCACATTTTCCACGCTGCCTTTTACTTTTTAGGGTATCTCAAGTACCTCTCAATCTGTCAAGTTGTCCACTAAAGAAACTAAAATCCCATTTTTCATCTTCTTCTGATATTCAGTTTATCAGCACTAGGTTCATTCATCGATGGCAGACAAGGAGACGATGACCCCCACTCTTTTTACTCCTTACAAGCTCGGTTCATTCGATCTCTCACACAGGTACTCATATTTGTTGTCTCACTTGAATTTGACTCCAATTTAATCCTTTTGATGTTGTAAAAATGTCAGGGTTGTGCTGGCGCCGATGACGCGATGTAGGGCGTTGAATGGGATCCCGAATGAAGCATTGGCTGAATATTATACTCAGAGGGCTTCCCATGGCGGCCTTCTCATCACCGAGGGCACCTTAATCTCTGATACCGCTGCGGGGTATGCTTGAAATTCTAGACTAACATAGTTGTTGTATACATGTTTGAAATCTCAAAGGAGTTTATTCATTTGAGAAAACCTGTACATATGAATTGATATATTTTAGTCCTAATTCATGTGTTACTTCTATGAGTTCTGCTGCAGTAACCTTCAATCAATAGTTTTGGCTACAATTTCATTCTTCAAAAATGTTGATAACTATGACTAATAGAAATGTATTTAGCAGAACCAGAGACATCTGCTACTTGATAAACAGAAATCAAATGATCAGAATAACTCTATGGTGTCAACTCTGTAGAGTCCAAGTTGTAATTGTTAATAATAATGTTTTGTACAAAGATATATTGATGTCTTATTTCATGTGGGAACAGATTTCCTCATGTCCCTGGAATTTACACAAATGAACAAGTGGAAGCATGGAAGAAAGTAGTGGAATCTGTTCACGCTAAGGGTGCTATTATTTTCTGTCAATTGTGGCATGTTGGGCGGGCATCCCATCCAGGTTCTTCATTGTTGTGTTTGATCATGATTAAACTGTGGAATCAGAGTTGTATAAACTCAGACAGACTGACATTTGATGAATTGTTTTTGTTTGGGAAGTGTATCAACCAAGTGGTGGTCGACCAATTTCATCGACAAATAAGGGCATATCAAAGGCATGGAGAATACTGATGCCAGACGGGAGTCATGACAAGTATCCTTCACCGAGAGCGTTATCTGTGGTTGAAATCAAAGAGGTGGTTGGGCATTACCGTGCAGCTGCAGAAAACGCTATCCGAGCAGGATTTGACGGGATAGAGATACACGGGGCCCACGGATACCTAATAGACCAGTTCTTGAAAGACGGTATTAACGACCGCACGGATGGGTACGGTGGATCAGTGAGAAACAGGTGCAGATTCTTAATGGAAGTGCTTGAAGCAGTGGTGTCAGCCATTGGTGGTGGGAAAGTGGGTGTGAGAATCTCCCCGGCTATAGACCATCTGGATGCATCAGACTCGGACCCGCTTGCTCTTGGGCTCTCTATAGTGGAGAGAATCAACCAACTTCAGTTGGCTGCAGGTGAGTTTGGTAAATTAGGTAAATGATCAATGTCTACGTTTTTATTAGGAAAGTAACCCCCTACCCCAATGGAAAAAGAGAAACCCACGGGGTTAGTTTTCCGGTGAGCTGTGTAAATAACTCTTTTGTACGTTTTTATTAGGAAAATGATCCCTTAAGAAACTAACCCCTATCTCAAGGGGAAAAGAGAAACCCAAGGGGTTAGTTTTCCTAATTAAAAACTTTGAAGTGGTCGTTGGGACACACTCTCTTAGTGTCTTCTCTAATAAAAAATACTTGAGGCTAGTTTTCTTAATTAAAAACGTTTTTTGTTGGATGCAGGGTCAAAGTTGACATACCTGCATGTGACCCAGCCTAGATACGTGGCACGTGGGCAGGCCGAGTCCCGTAAACAGGGTAGTGAAGAGGAGGAAGCCGAGTTGGTTCGGACTCTAAAGAGGAGATACAACGGCTCGTTCATGGCCAGCGGGGGCTACACTCGGCACCTCGGGATGGAGGCTGTTGCAAACGGGGATGCTGATCTCGTTTCTTACGGCCGACTTTTCATATCAAATCCAGATTTGCCACATAGATTCAAGCTTAATGCAGGCTTGACAAGGTATGTGCGAGCTTCATTCTATACGCAAGACCCTCGGGTGGGATACACTGACTATCCATTGCTATCCCAGGAGGAGATCAGTAAGCCAATCTCTCGTTTATGACTACCAAGATTAGTTATGTGTAGTGTGATGCAATAAAATTCAAGCTTATTTGTGAGTACCATGAAGATTCATCAGATGAGAATTTGTCATCTTATTTGTTTGGCTTTCTTTTTTGGGAAATTGTGTAATGAAATTAAATCAAGCTTGAAGAGTTCCATCTGACTCTGGTGAATTACAAATGTATGTATTACAGTATTAGTACTAGCTCATTTTGTTTGTCCTCTTATGTGTTTATATGTGCATGACTAGGTTTGTTTTTCTCATGGATTATAAATAATTGAGCAAATTGTGTTAAGGGGTGAACTACACATCATTAAAAATTATAAAAAATTTGATACTTTGAAGTATTCATGTGACAAATCAAATAAAGATATACATGACTACGTTTTTTCTAATAAATTAGAAAAAATAGAGCAAATTTTGAGGATGATCTCCTTAAGAGAGCTTCTAGTCATCATGGAAATACTTAGCATGCAACTTAAGAGAGCTTCTAGTAATCATGATTTTCACTTTAACCGAAAGTGCAAGAATATTGGATTGATTGATATTACATTTGATGATGATCTCCTTCTATATTGTACAGCTGACATCCTTTCTGTGAAAATCCTTCAGAATTGTGTGGATCAATTTGGTAAAAAATACTGTCCTAGAGCATGGGATCTAAAAAAATCTAAGAAATTGTTGCAAACTACAGCAGACCAATGTACAAAGTTGCAGCTTACTAGTTGCTAACATTAGGGTGCGGAATAGCGCAAAGGCCCCTGCAGGAGATCCCGTTTCTTGAGATTTTCTAGAATCGGAGTCAAGTTAATCCCAGTAATTCGCAGATCCTGATTTGAGTGGCCAACCAAAAATCTGAGTGTGATCTGCATAAATTTGCAACACCAAAGATACATAAAATACTAATACAAAGTCAATGTAATACTGATGTAGTAAAAATATGAAATGTAAGAAGCCGTAAGATGCACACCTGTGTGCATCCAAACAGTTTAAGAAGCCGTAAGGAGTCACAACTATCAGCTATCAGCCCCAAGCACTCATCTGTGAGATTCCGACACCATGAAACGTCCAAGGTAACAAGATTTTTGCAGCTTCGTGCAATTGACATAGATGTGTGCGGTCCAACCTATAAATCACAATTCAAATACTATACACATCATATCGCCCAAGATTTGACAAATAGATAGATGGAGACGCGATTTCACTGACAAATACCTTTCTGACATAGTTGAGGGAAAGTTCCTGTAAGGATTCACCGCAGGCTTCAAGAAATGCAGCAAGAGCTTCATCACTGTCAGGTAGAAACATTACGTGTTCTTTTTTGTTTTATTAAATAATACATTACAAACAAGCATATCTAGTGATACTAGTATTAGTCTGCAGTAGCAGCACTTACACGAGGTAAAAAAAACGATATGTGAGGCAACCAATATATGTGGCTCAATAGAAACACAAAACCTTATGACTATACATTACCTAAATGTGTTGTGACGTAGTTTCAGCGAGTGAATAGCTTGAGAACAGCTTGCAAGATATCCAATTCCAGAGTCAGTCAACTTGGTGACGTTTTCGAGATTGAGAACACATAGCTGAGAGCAGTGTTTACTAATGGCCATCAAAGTACTATCACTCAATTTTCTGCAACAAAATATGACATTAGCAAATAACTGTCAGTGATGATACTCACGTATTACCTTAGAGGCTAAAAAACTGGACAAACGGCATAACCAACAAGAAAACAAGACAAGTGTCTACTAATTCGAACAAGAGACATACACACAATCAGCAAGTACAAGCTCCTTCATATTTTGACCATTAGATCCGAGAAGTTGATTTAGAAATTCATCACATACACTAGGAATGCCCCCAAGTGAAAGAACTTCCAGATTCGCAAGCCTTTCCAACGCAGGCATAATAAGCATCACATTTAAACTCTGGCAATCATCAAGATACAGTTCACGTAGACCTGATTTTAAAGAATCAGCAGCAGCACTAACTCCGATATCTGTGATAAGAGAACACTGGCTAATATTTAGGGATTTTAATGCAGGTGCTGAAGAAACGATTGCCTTTAGGCCATCGTCTGAGAGACGACATGCTCCCCTCAATGAGAGAGTTGTCAAAGCAGGTAAGCCTTTATTAACTAATGTTTCCAGAACAACATAATCTGGCATGCAACGTCCACATTGATCAAGTTGCAAAACCTAATCACAAGATGGCGGGGAAATATAATTAGCATAATAATGTCAATGCATATACCAATATATGTTAATTGTTAAATAAGGGACATAGAATTATAACACTAAAAGTTCTGAAAGGGTGGAGAACTGGGGGCAGGATGGAGAGAGCCCAGAAGAATGTAATGCAAGTGTTAGTACATAATGTTTCCTTCCTCCTATTTAAATTAAAGTCATATTCATACCACCCCCCATATTTACCTAAGAATGTCCAATATTGAATTGTTTTCTAACATACTACCGTCCTTATTTTCCTTCTAGCCTTTCCAATACTTGACCCATATTTCAGAGCAGTGGAACAAGCTTCTCCATGGGTCCATATCTTAGTAAAAGCTCCCACATGACAACAATGTAGTCGTACGACCCAAAATTGGTGAGTAGAATAATGTAGGCGCATATGTGCTGATGACCATGAGATTATCTCTAGTTTTTAGAGAATGCCAGAATAACACGGGAGCTAAGGTGGTGGTGTTAATATTTTCTTGTCCACTTTTGTAGTCCTTATAAAAGTCCTTCCATTTTGAAAGGATGTAGTGGACTTTTTCAACTTTTTATCCCAAAATACACTAATCATATATTTGGCATATTTAAATCATTTCCAACAATTAAATGAAATGGACCATAAAATGAACTATATATATGTGGACTACTCACAAGAGGATCTTTAAGAAGATGGTAATGAGTAGAATACATAATGGATATCCAATCTCGTCCATCTAAGCTTTCAGACCAGATTTGTGGTCCAACCTGATTGCTTTGGAATTAATCCCATATCCTAAATGGCTAAATTTAAGATCAAGAATCCACATATGACATAACTACAGCAACTTTGCAGCAGTAACCATGTTATTAGCCAAAATTGAATTGTTTTACTTTTGCAAAATCCTTATTTCATTTGGGAAGAAGAGGATTTGATAAACATGGCCTTCTTGATCCTTCAAATATCTTCTGATGCAAGGAGATAGAAACAAAGAAATTGAGATACATGCTTCCCAGTTCCCATAGGAGACTTGAACAAGGTGAAAGGGGATATCATGAGACTTGAACATGAATTATTTATTAAACAGAATATTCTTTTAACCATCTAAGCTAAAAATAAACCAAAGGATATATCCCATTCAATGAATGGAAACTCTTCATCATCAAATGTCTAATCCGTTTAAAGTTGTACCACTAAATTAAAACTCTAAATAACAGGATCAAAATCAGGTCAGAGCTACAATATAGGCTTACACGTACATATACAAAACTGTAGTAGATAAAATATACCCTGGTATTAATAGGACATCAGCTCATCTGACATCATACAGACAAAAACAGACAGACACATGGCTCTGAACCCATTACACAAGAATCTTCAACAATCCAAGTTGAATTCGATTTATGGTTTGGCCAAACTGTAAAAATTTATGATAAATTATTTTTTAAAGTCTGTTTTCCTGCAAGTTTCTAAGAATAACATTATTTCTGCATTACTGGTTATCACAACTCAAAAAGAATTGTAGAGTAGCAGTATTTTTAGATTGATATTCATTATACACTCTAAAAGATAAATCATAACCTATACCTGCCATATTTACTCTCTTCTAATCAATATCTAGACAACACAAATAGGTGAAATCATAACTAATGCAGACAGGATTTCAGAAACACTTGAAAGCTATTTTTAAAACTAGATACAATTGGCTCTATCTTAGGGCCATTAGAATTCAGCAAAAGCTCAAAGAGGAGCTCTGAAAAGTACTAATGTAAAAAATCTTAGCCAAATGATTTACCAGTTCCTTCGACACATTGGTTCAAGGAGTAGATCAAGAAACAGCTAAGATAAAAAGTAACTGAGCCTGAAACACCTACCTATTATATCAGCAACCGTTCAAATGACAGGCAACCATGTGATACCAAGAAAGAGCTTCACATGGGTCACTCAAGTGTGCTTTCTTTTTCACCTACTTGATGAATTCCAACTACTTGGAAGTTGGAGCTGTAATTTTAGTTCAATTAGATTTATTTTAATTATCTTGTTAAGGACATAGGGTTTTCCTAGGATTATTATAGCTACCTATTCTACAGGTCCGAGTCCCTCTTGAAAATCCAACCAAAATATAAAGATATTAGCTGCAAGCATCAAACACATTATATGATGCAATGATTTAGTAAAACTTGAAAGCTGAAAGAACATGTACCACGATGTTGTCAGTGTTGCAAGGCTGAAAAGACTTTTTAAACTGCTCCTCTTCGATCCAGGAACAATCTGCAATGCATATCTCAGATGGGGAGCCTTGGAAAAGAAGATCAAGAACATGAGGAGTCATCTTTCTAGCATCACAGAGCATAGAAACAAGTCTGTGGACGAAAACATCAGGGATGAGTTGAAGAGAGGAGATTGCAGTGGAGTTGTTGACAAGAGCTTGCATGGTGAGGTCCTGCAGGGAAGGAACAACAAAGGGCTTGTGTTTCCAGTGAGCAGTATTGGGTTTCCAAATTACATTAGGGGCCTTATTCTCCTCATTAATGTTAATGGGTTGGTCGTCATTCTCCCCTCGGGCAAACTCTAAGGCAAGTCTTTTCTCATAGCTTGACCTTACGTGACGTGATACGTAGTTGTTAGGGTTCACTCGGGCAAACCTTAAGGCAGTCTCCAAGGCCATCTGTTTCTGATAGCTTGTCCTGTGGTCATGGTGAGCTACGAAGTTGTAAGGGTTGAGAGGAGGAGGATGATTGAGGTTGAATTCTGGGGTGGGTTCAGAGTTTAAGTCGAAATCAAGAGGTGGAGCAAGCTTCAAATCCAAATCAAGAGGTGGGTCAAGATCGATTATGAGGATACCTTTGCCCTTTTCTTGGCTAGAGAATCGGGTGGTGGTTGGTGGGTCGGTGATTTCATCGTCAACAATCGCCTTGCCCTTTGCGTTGGGATCAGGGGTTCCGGATTTCATCTTCTTTGTGGGAGTACTACGAATGGATTTGGAGGGTTTGCTTTTCCAGAGCGGAGAATCGGAGACTTTCAACTCAATTTGGGATTGCGATTTGGATCATTTGTAGTGGAGGGGTAATTTCTTCGCCTCCTTTTCTTGCTTCTTAACAATGTTTATGGCTTCACACAAGTCATGAGGACTCTGAAGTTGCTTCAACTGGGTTTGGATCTTGGCAATGTTGTTGTATGGATCTTGGATTGGGGGTGCGAGGGATAACCGAGATTTGTTGGCAATTTGTTGGTCATATTTGCAAGTGAGTCAGTTTGAACATGATCATCATTACTTCAGACGAGACGTGAGAATTCTCATTGGTAGTCTACCAAGGGTCGACGAACTAGAGATGATCAAAGAAAATAGGCAAAATCACTCAAAATAATACCAACTATCAATTCAAAATAATACCAACTCAAGAAATTACTAAAATATATACAAACTATACAAGGATGTATCAATAATAGTACGATATGCTTTCCGGTTATAATTCCGGCCAATTTGGATGACATGGCACCGAACATGGCTGATAGGGGAAACTTTTCATTTTTTTATTTAAAAAATAAAATTAAATCCAACAAGATGTTTAAGTATTGATGTGTAAATTATACGGAGAAAAACCCCTCACCCACTTTTTTATAATTGGCACCCGCCTTGGACGCAACTCGGATGCGTCCAAAACATTTTAAAAAAAACCCGGATTTTTTGAACTTTTGATGGCAAATTTTTTTTTTTTTCTCTTGGGCGCAGCCAGGGTGCGCCCAAAAAAATAAAATAAAATAAATTTGGACGCATCCGGAATGCGTCCAAGACGGGTGCCAGTTATAAAAAAATGAGTGCGGGGTTAAACGGCCAAATTATAAACATTATTGCTTTGTTTTTCTTACCTTAAACTTTCTTTCTATCCGAACATGTCTCTACAATTTAATACATTAAAATTTAGAAAGTTTGGTAATTAATCCAAACACATTGTTACATTAAATGGAAAGATGTTTAAGTATGGCTCAATTCTATTTCATTTCTATCAACTATGATGCAACATAAGGTATTTAAGGACTCGTTTCCTATCGAGATAAGAATCGGGTTGGAATAAGGAATCGGATTGGATATGAGGAATAAGGTTGAGTGATTCTTGAGTCTTGATGTTTTTTTTTTGATAGAAAGAGAGGCGGCACTCTCAGAATTATATAAAAATAACGCCTACTTTGTCACCCGACGAGGTGTAGAAAACCCCCTCATATCATCCGAAATAAAAGAACACACCCAAACGGGAGGAAACTCTAACACATGAACTCCTAAAGGAAACGAAAAAGCAAAAGAAGCAAGACAATCAGCAACGACGTTTGCCTCCCGAAAAACGTGCCGGAATCGGATCTCTCAATCCCTACAAATGAAGCCCTGCGCCATAAAGACCAGATTGAATAAGGGGTGATAACGCTCCATAGGTTTGCTCAGTAAAAAAACCGCCAACTGCGAATCTGTTTCAAGGCAAACCCTCATGTATCCCCTATCCCAAGCAAACTTGAGACCCGTGACAATGCCCCATAGTTCCGCCATAGGAACCGTACAGAGACCTATGTGTTGGACAAAACCAACCACCCAAGTTCCATTCGGATCCCGAATGACACCACCTGACGAAGCAACACCATCAACAACCGACCCATCCGTGTTGAGCTTAACCCATTGCTCCGGAGGATGGGACCACGCAACCAAAACTTCCTCCACAGTTCTAGTCGGAGCCAGAATTCTCTTGAGCCAAGCGTCACCATAGTCCTTCTATAAGCCTAGCAGAAACTCAGCCTTGTCTCTAACAAATTCTTCCTTGCGGAACACCCAATTGTTCCGCCACTTCCAGAGATGCCAGGTAGTGGTAGCAAACAAGCTAGCCCACTCTCTATCCCTCTCACTACTGTCACTAGGACCAGAGTGCAACAAATTCGTTCTAATCCACAGCTGAAAATTAAGCCCGTAGAAAGTGTCCCAAGGGATGGGCGGGTCCAGTTTTCCCCAAACTGCAGAGGCCATATGACAGTCCCGAAACAGATGGATAGCCGACTCAGGTACCGACATGCAGCAACTGCAAGAGTCGTCATCCGTGAGATGTCTCCTACGCCTCTCAGTATTAAAGTAAGAACCCCACCCCGCACAACAAGCCAACTGAACATCCGGACCCTCTCCTGAGCCCTCAGTTTCTAGATGCACTTAAAAAGAGGGGAGTCCAACTCAACTAACGCGCACCTGGGGTGAATCAGATCATAAGCCGAAGCCACCGAATACGCTCCGTCCTGAGATCTCCCCCAACGGATCGAATCCGGCTGATCCTCATCCTCTAACACAACAGTAGCAGCCATCTTAAGCAACACAGCAGACGGGAGCAAGTGACTGAACAGATTCCACTTCCAACCTGTCTCTGTACTCCAGAAGTGATTGATTGTGCGATCCACAATATCCGGATGTTTGGTAGAGGAAGGGATGAAGAGTAGAATCAAATATGAGTTATACCTTCTTTTATATTTGGATATATGAGATGTAATGTATAAAGCTGGTATGACTCATACTCATTCCCTACCTTATCTTCATGTTATTCAAACAAACATCCCCTAAGTAAGTGTGGTGATTAGTTTTTCTTTTGTTCTTAAGAGTGAGAGAGCAGAACATCATCACTAAGTTAATGGCTCGTTTGGTATCGATATTTAGATATCGGATATGGATATGAGATATCGGGTAAAGGTATCAGATATCAGATATGGGTATGTGTATGAGTGATATGTTTGATATACCCAGTTTCTTTGAGATATCAAAAACACACTCTAAAATCATTTTGATACTCATATTTGATATATTTAGATCATACCAAATAACATATATGGATATGAGTCTCATATCCATATTTGATATCTAAATATTAATACCAAACGGGTCCTAGATGCTTTGATTCCGTCTTGTAAATAAGATTTACATTCCTATGAATAAGAACACTCAAGAACAACAAGAAAACTTAAAAGGAATATGATTACTTTTCTCTAAAATAAGGAAATTGTTAGTACATGATCATGATTCATGGATACACACCCCAAAGAGATAAATAAACGATATCTTAGCATATATATTTATACATCTATATCTAGCAAATCTAGTTTTTGAAGGCAATGTGATATGCAAATCAATGCAATCTTCTCTTGTTTAATTTAGAGTATATACTTGATTCATAATCCCTATTTATACAAGTATTTCATCTGCACTTTTCTCATAACAGTTCGTTTTGTATTCGATCCACCAAAAAAACAATGAAGATCCCTTGTACCTTCTTCATCCTTGTTCTTGCTCTCTTGTTAATCTCAGGTAATATAAAACATTTATATATAAATCCCTTGCACCATCTTTATATGCTCTTAATTTCTTGTGTTACACATATAAATATAGGTGGTGAATTTGTTGTGTTACACATATAAATATAGGTGGTGAATGTAGGAACGTTGTAAGAATTTGTCATGAACCTCCAAATCCAGCTCGTGATTGCAGTGGAGATCTAGAGTGCAAGCTACCTTGCATGGCGAAGGGTGATAAAATTCTTGGATATTGCGAGACAAAAGCATGTATCTGTAAATGGATATGTGAAGTCCGACCAGATCGAGACGATTAAAATGAAATTAAATGGTCATTAGATTATTCTCTCACCATATATTTTTTTATATAATTTCTGTATAAGCAACTGAATTGATCCAAATGCTTATACATAATATAACCCTAGTTAAGAATATATACCACTTTGCAATTCAGTTCCAAATGCTTATACATAATATAACCCTAGTTAAGAATATATACCACTTTGCTCATTTTCACTATAAGAAAAATTGGCTTGGGCGACGAAAATATAAATCTACGGTGTCAAATGAAATCTCGTCTCCCAAATCATGGGACATTAAGGGGCCCATTGCCCCTTAATGGACAATAGAAGCGTACTCTTTCACTCGGATTAGGTAAACTAACCTTTTCCATCCAAACCCTACTCTATTATCGTTTCTTCTCCACCTCCTTCAACCCTCACTCCCAACCGTTTCAGTTCTTGCTCCGCCACCGCCGACTCCTTCCCTCCCGCCGACTCGCAACCGCGCATCGCCGGAGCGTTCCGGTCGAGATACGCTCGAAGAAATCGTCGGAGAAGCTCATGGATCTGAACACGTTGATGCGGCTGTCGACACTCTTGTCCTCCTCCACTAGCTACTTCGCCTCAACGGCTTCCTCAGTGGCCTCTTACTTCCTCCTCCATCTTCTTCCTCGCCCCTTATTTCCGACGAACGACGTCTCGTGCTTCTTCTTCATCGTTGTGTGCGGCGCTGAGGCGGTTATGGCAATCTTAAGGTTTTGGAACGAAATGGACGCAAAAGAGGAGGAGTAATCGGATTCTTCCGCTTCGCCTTTGCCACCGCAAACAACCTAGATCTAAAGTTGCAGCGTAGTAGAGAATGAAGCCAGTTTTTGGGTAAATACCCCAAAATTGTAATGTTTTTTAGGTTTTTGCATCAGTTTTATAAGTTATAAGGAAATACCCCTTTGCTGACGTAGCCACCGCATACAACCTAGATCTAAAGTTGCAGCGTAGTAGAGAATGAAGCCAGTTTTTGGGTAAATACCCCAAAATTGTAATGTTTTTTAGGTTTTTGCATCAGTTTTATAAGTTATAAGGAAATACCCCTTTGCTGACGTGTCAATTATAACAGAGTTGTCAACAAAAAATCTAACAGAGCTGTCAACAAAAATTTTAACAGAGCTGTTAACAAAAATTTTAACAGAGCTGTCAACAAAAAATTTAGCAGAGTTGTCAACAAATTTTTTATACAGAGCTGTCAACACAAAATTTAGCATAGTTGTCAACAAATTTTTTAACAGAGTTGTCAACAAGAATAATAAGTTGTCAACACGACTAAATAAGTTGTCAACACGACTAAATAAGTTGTCAACAAGAATAATAAGTTGTCAACACGACTAAATAAGTTGCCAACCCAGCTAAATAAATTGTTTACACGACTAATAAATGGTCAAAAGCATACAACACGAGTAATATTACAAGGTTGTCAACAATGTCAACACTTTACAAAACTTGTCAACACTATCAACACCACTAAATCACATTGTCAAATCCTATTGATGAAGCGGATAAGAGATTTACTTTTATCCTTTTGTTCATCAATCTGCTCATAGCTATTCTCCTTCATTTCCTGGAGTCGTTTCACCATTTTAAAGCAATCAGGATACACACGGTTTGCTTTTGACAATGTCGCTTCCATGATTCTTAGTCTCCGAAATGCACTGCAAACACGAACACGATTAAAATAGATGAAACACATCAAATGGATTATGGATACACATATATATAGTAGAATGTGCAATTTTTTATTTCCTCCATTACCGCTCGAGTTTTCTGTCTTTGGAATTTGAGAGATCTCATTAATACAGTTCTTTAAGGAAATGGATGACACATTCTTTGGAATTTTTAGTTTGCTGATTGTCAAAAAATTCCAGTTTGATTAGAGTTGACAGCAAACTGGAATTTTTTGTTGACAACAAAGGGTTTTCTGATTAGAGTTGTATATGAAGGAGAGCATACCAGATTCAGTTTGCTGATTGTTGTCATCAATATCCTGCCATATTGAGAAAAAAAAACACATCTGAATATATGAAGACTTACTGAAATTCCTTGAACATAATAGATAGTAAAAAAAATCAACGTGCAACTGCAACTGCAACAATACATACATTTGGTAAACAATCTAATTCAAATGAACTCTTCCAGCTGTTGAACAAGCAGTGCTGCAGTACAAACACCAGTTCAATTCCAAAGACAAAATATGCATCTTCCTAAAATCGCATATATCAAATCAATTCCAGTTCAATAACTCCACTGAACAATCAAACATGAAATTACTCCATACCTGCTCAATAGATCTAAGTTTCAACGAATCTGCCCTAAATTTCTGCATCCGAAGAACACCAGTTCAAATAAACAGCAATTCAGAAACCATAAACCAGAAGAAAATGAATCAAGGGGAAGACAATCATACAATGCTAGATAAATCTCCAACAAAATCCTCTATTCCAGATAAAAGCAACAAATTAGAAAATTCGAGAGGTTTACCTTCGAGAGCTAGGGTTTTGAGCCTAAGCGAAACTAAAACGATTGGAGCGCAGACAGACAAGAAGAGCAAAGCGAGGAGGAAAATCCTCTGCCATTTTTTGAATCCGCTTCATCAATCGATCGAAAATGGGGCTTATAATCCGCTTCATCAATCCGCTTCATCGTATGCACACTTATAACCTGTCAACACTATCTCCTCTTCTACGCCTCCGATTTGTTGAATCGAGCTCCAGATCTCGTCTTCTCCGCCTCCAATCTCGTGAGTCGAGCTCAACATGACAGTGATACAAATCAATTTTCCAGCAGAAACCTCACCTGAACAGCAAACATGACAGTGATACAAATCAATTTTCCACAAATATGCGCAACATACAACACAACCATTTCAAGTGCATCGAACTTCAAATACGGTTATAAAACAAAAGCAGATAAGAAAACAGGTAGCTCACTGATTTAGAGGATCGGTCAGAGAGAGAGAGCAATTGATATTGCTCCATCGGATTGTCACAGGAAAAACTTCAGCAAATCCAACCGACTCGTCTACTCCATCTTCTTCATCTCGCCTATTGATGATTCTGTTTCCATCGGCCTCATCTTCCGGCAGAAGCGCCGGTCCAGGGCCGGAAAATACGCGAACCAGAAACGCTACAGCAACAGCTACGAGAACCTGTCCGACGCCGTTCTGGCTAAAGCCTTGGACGACCTGCCCCCACCTTCTTCCCTCCGATCACCACCATTTTCGTAGTAGTCGAGCGTGAAGACTGATCAGAGCTCAACGCCCTTCCCGTGGTCGCCTCCGATTGCAGCAAGAAGAAGGATTTGGAGGATTTGGGAGTCGGGAGCAGGGAAGAAGAATGAACGAAGAAAGGTATTTGGGAAGAGGAGATGCTGAATATTTATAGGTAGGGTAGATTATTAATGTTTAATTAGGGGGTGTAGTTGTTACAAATATAGTGTCCAATAGGGCATTGGGCACAAATCTTTCGAGAGTGAAGCCATGAATTGGCCTGATTCGGCGTCGGGTCGCACCAAACTGCCTTTTGTGGCTTTATTCGCCTCTCGTTTGGGGTTCTAACAACCGAGATCTAAAGAAGCGATGAAAGATTGTCCTGTCATCGGCGTCTTATATGTGCGTAACGGTTTTGTGTCGTATTTGATATCATCTTCCTTGTGTTCGATTCAATACAGAGAAGAAACAAGTCGGACATATTATTCAACAAAGGTACACTAATTCTACACGGATGTTATACGCAGCCCGGTCAAAATAACAAACACCGCCCGGTTTCTCGCGTAAAACACGTCCCTCGTATAACGCGAGATTAGAAAAAAGTAGCATAAATTTACTACCATACTTTGTCGTTCATTGTATCATCTCATAATGTCGTTCACTCTATCTTCCTTCGTTGATCCTCTTACTTCATTTGATGCTCAATTATGTAGTACGTAGGTCCTTTACTTCATTTTGTAATTTTTGTTCATATATTTGGTTGTCTTTATCTTTCCCTTAGCTTATATAACTGAGGTCATTTGCTGCTACAATTTGTCATCATATGTCTTACGTTCAAGACCAAGCAGAAGAACAAGAACAGGAAGAAGAAGAAGAGAGGAAAGTATAATGGTTTTGATTGGTATTAAATAACAATCTGTCATCGATTGTAAAAAAAAAAATTTGATTGACATTTTTTAAATGGGATGACAATAACACTTAAATAGATATGATGACACTTTTGTAAAGTTTGGATGACATTTTAAATTGGACGACAATTTATTATAGTGGTGTTTTTGTAGATTTATGTTTGGAATGATTGTTGACATTTTATGTCGTCGTATGACAATTCATGATGTCAGGATGATAGTTCATGTCGTCGTCGGATGACAGTTCGTGTCGTCCCGATGACAGTTGGCGGATTTTTTCTAGCACAATTGGCGCCGTCTGTGGGAACTAAAAGACAATGATTGTATCAGAACCACGATGGAAAGCGTTGACTGTTTGGGTCTGACGTTCTCGCTTCTTCGACGAAGAGTGAGGATTGAGTGATTCAGTGGGCAAACGGTTTGGGGGCAAAGCTCCTCTCCTTGCCTTACTACCGTTGCTCGACTTCAGAAGCCATCTCGACCATCCCGGAAAGGTTGAACGCTGAAGGAAGCAGTGTAGAGGATGGATGTCTCACGACGCAGCACGCGTCCACGGAGAAGATCTGGCCATCGTTCGCATGCCACAGATCCAAGGGCTGCGTGTCCATTCCAGGTGAAGATACGAGCAGCCGCAACTAGGGTTGCTTCATCTTCAGACAAAGATGATGAATTGAAGGGCTTTAATTCATCTGGGCCTGAATTTAATTGGGCCTAAACATGGACGGTCCGAGAGCAAAAAAAAAAAACTCGAGTATCACCATTCCAACCCAAATCGAAAGCTTGTTAGTCTGGCTGAAAAATTGCGTGAAGGAAAATCAGAACAAGGATACAAAGCTATAACTCAGAAGCACAAAGCTAAGTCTTCTTGCTCTTCTCTCTTTTATTTCATAAGAAACGTGCTCCATTACATTACATGTTAGATTCACTTGTTACAATTACAAGTTCATCTTTTGGTTTCAGATGAGAACGATTACATTCTAAGTTGCTCATTTGTTAAGTTCATAAGAGCGGGCACCAACAAGTTTAATGACGTGGCCAACTCGCTACTCAGTGTGCAGGATGAGAATGACTTGAACTGAAGCTGTACACCGAGTCTATTTTGAGTAACTCTTTGATCGCTCGAGAGACAACTAAACAGGACAAGGCCGGTGTCGTTGGATTCGCATCGCTGCAAGGATCCACCGAATCTAATTGGAGGATCAAATGAAGTCTAAATGTGCCACGGTCCGTGTCATTGGCTAGATGACGCTGCACAGTTTCATCGAATGCGGGTCGTAAGGACTGCGCCTTTTCGCTGGAGTCAGAAAAGTGGCGTGAATACAACTCGTCAGAACATTGCTATATTTTTGTGCAGAGCATGTTACCATCGAGCCTACATTGCGCATCTTGTTCGAGGATCAAATGAGGTCCGAATGGGGAAAGGTCAGCGGCTATGGAGTCGTGGTGCTGCACAGATTTGTCGAATATGGGTCGCAGAGGCCAAATCCAATCATAAGTGTCCGAAAAGAAGGCATGAACATGGCCTAGAGATAAGTTTTCCACTCCTTTCCATAAATTCTTATGTGTATGAATTCTTTAATTGTTACGAAGGATATTAGCTCTGCAATTTTATCTACTCGTATGTGATTGTTATGAAGAATGTCACAAGCTATAGAAACATCAAGCATGAGTGATGTAGAATATCATCTATTTCTATTGGCGTACGGGGCACTGTGACGGAGTTCCCACCTATCTTCTCAGTCTATGGGAATAGAGCATGAACTGCAATCACATTATTTCATGGCACAAGCTGTCACTTCATTTCTATTTAGCCTATGTGGCGTTGAGGCATGAGTTCTCATTATATTCATCTGATGCACAGAGATACGAGCTTCCATCTTTCTTATATCAGTGTCTGAGGTGCGGGACATGAGTTCCTGTCTTATTTATATCAGTGTCTAAGGTGCGGGACATGAGTTCCTGTCTTATTTATATCAGTGTCTGAGGTGCGGGACATGAGTTCTTGTCTTATTTATATCAGTCCACGGATTGCAGGGGCACAATCTGGCATCTTATTTCTATCTATGCACATGTACAGGGGCATCATCGCCATCTTCTATTAATGCACGAGCACATGTACAAGGGTGTTCGCCTCATTCTATTAGCTCATCGACATATGAGTGTGAGTATCTGTCTTATTATATTATTTTACGGGTCGAAAGAAGCTACTTTATGCTTGCAGGGTATCTGAGTCAATCTGTCATTATGCCTTCAACATATCTAAAGCCGACATCTACTTGTCGCACTCTAAAGCCGGCATCTACTTGTCGCACTCTAAAGCCGACATCTACTTGTCGCACTCTGAAGCCGACATCTACTTGTCGCACTCTGAAGCCGACATCTACTTGTCGCACTTTGAAACCGACACCACGTTGTCGTCGACTCCAAGAAGTCGCTAATTAAGTCGGTCCCACGAGATCACACCTAAACCGACACCACGTTGTCGTCGACTCCACGAAGTCGCTAATCAAGTCGGTCCCACGAGATCGCACCTAAACCGACACCACGTTGTCGTCGACTCCACGAAGTCGCTAATTAAGACAAAAGGTTGAAGAATGAAGAGAAAGTCATCTGCTTCACGAAAGAAAGAAAAACGAGTCTGTAGCATCTCAGACCGGATCACACAAACCGTACCGGACTTACGAGATCCGAGGGGCAATTGTGGAGGCAGGAAATATCAGCATATATATTATTTAATATCTCTTTTAACAGGATATTGTTTTGGGAATGGGTCAACTATTCTCTTTAAATAGAACATCTCTAACCCTACATAGGGGGGCAGTCACTTGTATTTCAATTCATTCAATACCTCTCGTAAATTATCAATCCTGGCTTGGTAGCCTCTAGATGTAGTCATTAATGGTGAACTGGGTCAACAAATCTCGTCTCTTTACTTTCGTTTTTATCGTTATTATTCGAGATCAATCATCGTCCTAAATTATTATTGTGATGCGGATTTTTTCTACCACAAACCCAATTTAAATGGTAGTTTATACTATCATTCTTTAATTATTTTGATAATGCTAACCACGTTACTTAGCTGACTTCTTACAATTTAAATGGTATTATATACTAATCATTCTTTAATCATTTTAATAATGCTAATCATGTTACTTAGCTGACTTCTATTAGGTTTACAATTTTAATGGCATTATGTATCATCCTTTAACCATTTTTATAACGCTAATCATGTTGCTTGCAACTTGTAAGGATGACCAAGATGACTATAAATATTGAAGGTTCCATACAAGAAAATTTGCAACAATTAGCTTCCCTTCCCTAAATACATAATTCTCCAATAATTAAAATGGCCATGTTTGTTTCCTTCACTCCATCGCGAAAGATTTTATTTGTTATGATCATAGCACTTATAACATTCAACGTCGTCGCCGACGTGCCAGAAGGTAATAATACGTTGGGTTAATTCAATAATTGTACTTTTATTTATATTATTTAATATATTGACAAACATTTATTTGATGAAAGATTGCACGGGTTGGCTTACGATACCTGATGAACAAGGAATCTGCCCTGACGAGTCTCTTTGTAATTTTGCTTGCTTGGTTGCGTATCCTGGCAACGTTATAACATTCACGTATTGCCAGAATGGTCAATGTCGATGCGACTTTACCCCGCCTGAATGGAAGGATGAGGTCAAAAGGTGCTATCCTAGCTAAGTGACTATCTACCATGATTGGTCCGTTAATCAAGCTTTAATTTCATTTTATCAAATTTCAACATGTGACTTTTGTAATCGCATCATAACGTACACCGTCTTTTTTAAACATTTGTAATTTTTTAATTGCATTATTGCATGGATATAATCACCAGCACCCATCGAAATAAAGACGTAATATGCTAAAGTGACTTTATGTAATAAAAAAGAGTAATTATACAAGTAGTTTACAAATTAAACTCTTTATTATATGAAACACTCTCGCACGACACTTCACCTCACACACGAGCGCACCTCACTCTCTATCTTGCTCGATGCCAAAATTGCCAATATATACATTCTCTTATTTATACATGATTTCTATTCATCGGTCGCCCATAGCGATTTTTATTCATCGTCCATGGCGATTCTTATTCATCTCCCTAGGCATCCTTACATCGCGTAATGATTTCTTACGCGACGTAAGGATTTCATATTTCTGAATGTCATCCTTACACGACGTAAGGATTTCATATGCGACATAAAGATTTCCTACACGACGTAAGGAAGTGTCATATGTTAAATGACCTTATAGTGTTAGGTGAAGATAATTGGAGCATACATGCAAAGATCATTATGGGGAAATTGCCCCAGATAGGCACTTAACACTAGATTTATGTGCCCTTTTAAAACTTGATTTAACAATCATATACACTAAAAATTGACAAAACTAGTCATGATATAAAAACAATTGTAAAAATGTTCAATCTTCCTCTCTTTATTATTTTAGAAAAAAATAAAATTGGTTTTCATTTAATCTTTTCTTATAAATATTTAAAGATTATAAAAATATAAAAATATTAATATTTTAGTATTTTATATCCAAATCCCAACTTTAATCTTGAGATTTGATATAAGTAAACCACATCCTAATGTCAATCCTATCCTTTTATATGTTTCTTTTCGGCCTTCGTCCGATCCTTCATCAACCCCTCTGATTCTTACGATATTATAGAAGTGATGTCAAGTGCAAGTGATTGTGCTGTCAAGTGCAAGTCTCTCCAGCCATTTCCGGAATCCTCATTCTCTCACTCCAGTTGTTGTTCAGTCGACTTCTCGTCACCCCTTGGCTTGGGTCTCGCTCCAAGGCCGTCCGTCTCGTAGGCGCCTAGGAAGCCAGCTCCGCTAAGACTGTCGGCATCACCAGCTTGAGCGCCGAGTGGTGGTAGTATGGGAGCTTTTTAGCCCCATTCACCGTATCCTAATCATCATTGTTCTCGGCAGTTGCAGCAACGAGGTTTTTCTCAATGACATTAAATTAGCACTTTGCTAGGGATTTCATTAGTTGAGGGTAGAAGTATCAACAGTGAGAGAGAGCATCGACATTGCAAAATGCATGGAAATAATCAACAGCATGCTGAAAAGACGGACCAGAAGAGATGATACCCGAATTCAACAAAATATTAACTTGAAGTGTGCTCGTTTGGAGGCGAGAAGCAAGAAAAAGATAACGAATAACATCTCATGCAACATAAAATACATTAAATTGTATTATCTTATCTAATATTATACATCAATATAAAATGCATTAAATTTGAGATTCATATCCATCCAAAGTGACTCAATTCACACACATGGCGGAATTCAATCACATCCAAATATATATTATGTGATTAACTAAGGGTAGACCGCAAACGGTTTGAACGGGTCGATAAAAAAAATCGGGTTGGTCGGGTTCGGATCAACCCAGCGGGTTTAAATGTTCGTAATTTTTTTTAATAAAAAGGAGATTTTTGCATAGAACCACCATTTATTTAGGTCAATTTGCATGGAACCACGTTTAAAATCACTCACTATTTCACTTTTTCTTACATACAAAGTCTAGAATTTTTTTCTGAAATAAACATTTTACCCGAAAAAATTCCCGACGTAGGCTCTTTTCAAAACAATTTCCCAAAATAGGCACTTATTTCAGCTTCGGAATTTTTTTACGTGTGAGAGACGCTGGTTGAACCAGCGTCTCTCCTCCGAAGCTGAAGCTATTTTTTTATGTATAAGAGACGCTGGCCGAACCAGCGTCTCTTATACATATTTTTTTTTTAATTCCCCGTGTAAGAGACGCTGGTTGAACCAGCGTCTCTTACACGTAAAAAGTTTTAAAAAAAAAATTTATTTGTATAAGACGCTGGTTGAACCAGCGCCTCATACAAACCTTTTGTTAATTTTTTTTTAATTTCCAACGTCTCTTACACGTAAAAAGTTTAAAAAAAAAAAATTATTTGTATAAGACCAGCGCCTTATACAAACCTTTTATTAATTTTCCACTCATTAATTCCAAGAATTTGTTGGCATCAAATCTTGGGAGTACACACTGTGATGGCTTCCATCGCCAGCTTTCATAGCCTTTGTCAGGTCTCCCATTTCCCTGACAGTTTTGCATTTGAGTGATGACTGGGCAAGAGTTGTTTTGCATTAATAAAAGGTTTGTATAAGGCGCCTTATACAAATAAATTTTTTTTTTAAAACTTTTTACGTGTTAAAAAAAAAATATGTACAAGAGACGCTGGTTCGGCCAACGTCTCTTATACATAAAAAAATAGCTTCAGCTTCGGAGGAGAGACGCTGGTTCAACCAGCGTCTCTCACATGTAAAAAAATTCCGAAGCTGAAATAAGTGTCTATTTTGGAAAATTATTTTGAAAAGAGCCTACGTCGGAAATTTTTTCGGATAAAATGCTTATTTCACAAAAAAAAAATTCCAAAGTCTAACTTCCTTTAACTTAAAGAACTGAAATGACCAATTTACCCTTGTATTTTTAAATTATTTACAAACTTTACCGTGTCAGAAATCAAATCAACTTTATGATTTGGGAATTTAGGGTTCTTATTAGATTTTGGGAATTTAGGTTTTTTATTAAATTTCTCGGAATTTAGGGTTCCCGTTAGAAATTGTTGATTTTCCCCATTTCAATTTCTCTCCTTAGGAGACGGTGCAGTTACGAGCTTTGAGGGCAAAGCTTCCGTTAGCATTGGCAGTGGACGAAACTGACGGAAGAGGCTCTGAAACCGAGGCAGAAGGTGGCGGACGGACGTCGGAGTTGGCGGATTTAACGGCGACGAGCTGGATCTCGGTGGGGGAGAGTCCTTGTGCAGCAGCGTCGATTTATTGGGGAAATTGAGAATGGCGGAGGAGGGCCGCAGAGGCAGAGTTGAGCGGCGTCAAATGCACGCGCCGCCTTCTCTGGTGAACTTGATCTCTGCAGATTTTGGGTACACTTCATCACCATCTACCCCTTGACTTAAACTTAGGATTTGTTATGCAGATGGATTGAAATGTTGATCGCAGAGGTTTAATTGGTCAATTAACCTTTTACATGTGAGATTTGAGAATCACCTAAGAGATTCTGAAATTGGGGATATGAATTATAAATCCCTAAAGTCTAACAACAACCCTAAATTCCCCAAATCATAAAATTCAATTTGATTTTTAAGTAAATAATTTAAAAATACAAGGCTAAATTTGTCATTTCAATTCTTTAACGAAAATGCTAACGGAAGTTAGAGGGTGAGACTTTGTAAGAAAAAGTGAAATAGTGGGTGGTTTTAAATCAATAAGCAAATAGAGGGTGGTTCTATGCAAAAATATGTGAAAAGTGGGTCTTTCGGCGAGTTTTGAGAAATTTGGGTTAGTCCGGATTTTATCCAACGGGTCTCGGATCGGCTCGGGTTTGAACCCAACGAGTTTCATGAGTTTTCGGTCGAGTTGGGTCGAATTATTTTTGGGTCGGTTCGGGTTTGAACCCAACGGATTTCATGAGTTTTCGGTCGAGTTGGGTCGAGTTTTTTTTTTGGGTCGGTTCGGGTTTGAACCCAACGGATTTCATGAGTTTTCGGGTCGAGTTTTTTCGGATCGGCCTAACGGATTGGGTTAGCTCTTGTCTAAGTAAGGGTATGTTTAAATAGCTAAGCATAATAAAAAATTTGGAACGTATAATGAAAAGATTTGTTTCTAGTCTTAAAGGACACGTGATAATAAACTTATAATGAAAACGTATTTTGAATTTTAGTTATATTTTTTAATGGTGACGGGTGTATATCTTTTCCTTTTCGCATTGGGAAACAAAAACCTTAATATACACATTAAGATTTCTTATTACTTTTCCTATCAAGCACCACAAAACTGGTGAAAATACATGTTAGGCATCGTAAATGCAAACTCATCTTAACTGTGAATATTACTATCTCATTAAACATTACTATCGTATATGTAAACCTTCACTATAAACGGTTAAAATTCATATATAAGGTTAATTCTAAGTGTTATATGTGAATTAATATTATATATTCAAACATAGTAATCTTCACATTGCGAAGTCCGAAGTTCGAATTTGGGTAACTTTTTTTTTGGTCTGAAATTTTCACCATACCTAATTACTTATCAATTGTATGGTCTTAAGCTATTATCACTTTTGCTCTAAGGATCAATAGTGCATCTTGCTTATAAGCAACAATTAACACACTTGCATTCTAATCCACCAAAGAAACTAAACTCCAAGACAACAACAACAAAACTCATTCCATAAAACCCATCTCCTCTAACACTAAACTCAAACCCTTAACTCTCTAAAACACCACAAACCCTAAAAAAAATGTTCAACTTCACCCTATTCATGACCATCTTATCACTCTCCTTCCTCATCACTTCCTTAGCCAACAACGACAACATTCAAGATACTTGCCCAACAAGCAACAAACCCAACGTCTTCATAAACGGTCTTCCTTGCAAGAACCCGATAAACGTCACCTCCGACGACTTCGCAACCTCGATCCTCAACAAATCCGGCGACACCGACAACTTCTATCAATCCTCCGTCACTCTCGTGACAGCCACCGAGTTTTCGGGTCTCAACACACTCGGTCTCTCGATTGCAAGGACCGATTTAGACGTCGAGGGGCTCGTGACGCCTCATTCTCACCCACGCGCCTCGGAGATGTTGCTTGTGAGTGAAGGAACCGTTATTGTTGGGTTCATTGATACAAAAAACAATGGGTTTCAGAAGATTCTTAGGAGAGGAGACGTTTTTGTTGTTCCTAAGGGGTTGTTGCATTATTGTTTTAATGGTGGATTTGAGAGTGCTTCTATGTTTTCGGTTTTGAATAGCCAGAATCCTGGGGTGGTGAGTGTTGCAGATGCGGTTTTCGGGTCTGATTATGAGGCTGCTAAGAGCTTGACGATGAGATTAGCGTCTGTTCATCGAGTTGATGATGATCAGATTAGCTTCAACTCCTTGGAAGCTGCAACAAAGATGATATAAAACTTATGTAATTTTCTTCATATCATACAAACACTATTGATGAAAAGTGAATCTTACTGGATTTCGAAGGATTGAACTTACAGATTACAAATCAACGACTTCATTACAATAGAACCGACTAAGAAAACACGATGATTTAAAGACGGTGAATGTTATTTTGCAAAATTAGCACGCCCCATATCAAACACCACAACTTCGTAGTGAGAATGTAGTTTGTTCAACAAATTGGAGAAGATGACATAATTATGTGACATGTAAGATCAGGAAAACAAATTTTTTTTTTTTTGTACAATGAAGGTAAAAGAGAGAATCTAAAGCTCAATAAGAATAACTAAGGCCTAAGCTAAACTACATAATTCAGGATTTGGAGTGACTTCTGACTACTCCTGCATGTATTATACAACTCATACTTTAATGACTTAACTGTTTGATTTTTTGAATGCTCAATCTATATTTGTCGATTGTTAGTGCATATGCACCTATGATAAAAGTGGTGCTTCAATCGACTCCATGTCTTCTTTCAAATCGTCTATCGGTTTTGAATCTGTCTTTAGCCAAAATGAACATCCCAATGCTATTATCTAAAATGGTGTAGAAAGTTGCTATTAGAATATGTTTTATGTAATTAATTGGGAAGCGCCACAATGGATTAATATTAGTTACCAGGGTAAATGATGCAATGATGATGCCAAAGCCTTTGCAGTCGAAAGGAGGGTCGTCTGACAAAAATATTGCTGCAAGAACACCAATATCGATTACTAAGACGAATTAGAAGTTTTGGAAAGATTATTGTTGCTTGAAAAACTTACTAGTCAATGGACTCATGAAAATTGGCGACAATAAGCTTGCTATTGCTTGAATCCCAGCAACAAATCCTTGTGTCTTTCCCTGCAAGTGATTGCATAGTAAGATACCTTTGTTGAGATAGTTGAATGTCAGTTAGAATTTGAGGAGGTTTTTACTGACTTGGTCTTTTGATCCTGATGCTTTTGAAATTATAGCATATGTCTACAGAAAATGGTAAATGAGAAAAGTTATCAGCGAAAATCTACTTTCCAAAACACAATTTACTAAGACAGTAAAACTCAAGTATTTACTTACTGCAGGTTTTACAAGGACATAAATGACACCAAAGGATGAACTCAAGTATGGAACCTGAGATGCAACCAGAAATTTTCAACTTTAGCATATGAAAATCAACAGCTGGAGAATTTTGACATAAAGAAGCAGAGTTGACTTACCCATGATGCCCATGCAAAGCCATATAGCAAACCCTGGAAACGAAAACAAAAGATTGTTATGTAAATTTTGGAGTATGAAACTGTCATTTTAATCAAATTGAAACAAAGAAATTTTTGAAAACATACATAAGCTACAGATGCAAGCAAGCCAGTGCATAGTATGATTTTCTCTCCAACCAGTGGATTGATAAGAGGCAGCACCACTATCTGCAAAAGAAAATATATTTTTCAACTTTCAAATCCCATTCTCAATAAAATTGCAAAAAAAAAAATAGCAATGAAGAAAAGTTCACCTGAGATACAATTGAACCAGCTCCCACTACCATCAGAATTTGAGAAAGTTGAGTTTTGTTGAAACCAAATAGAGCCTTGAGATAGTACTGCAGTATTTATTTCAACTGAGAATCAATATTAAATAGGTTATTGGTAACAAGATGCTATAAAAAAAGATTGCAATGAGAAAAAAGCAGATTCATGTATCAAGAATCAACAGAGAAAATTACCAATAAAACGCTGCTTATTGCAGACGTGCCCAACTCGTAGAAGAAGGAAACAAGGGAAATACCCTTAAGTGTTTTACTGCAGCAGGATTCATGAAATTAGCTTATTAACAGCTTAACAATGAAACCAAAATCATTTAAACTACGGTTAATTAATGAGAAAAAAGATTATGAGTTTACCTGCTGGCAACTATACTTGCAGCATATTTCATAGATTTATATCTCTTCTTGGAAGCTTCTACCAATTTGTACAGAAGTGTTGATTTCTGCTCCAGTCTTGGTTCCCGTTTCACAGTCTCGACTAGGAAGAAATGCATATAAACCGGACAAACAATCAAGAGGGAAATTGATACCTAGGAAAAACCAACAGTATAACATAGTCAATAACAAGCAAAATAGTATCTCGTCCAAAAGGAGTTGATTGAACACTTTAATCTCTACAAACGTACCACGAATATATATCTTTCAGGAAGAAGCCATGCTATCATATTTCCAATGACATGTGCAGCAGAAAAGAGACCAGTAATCCAACTAAATGCTGCAGCTCTTTTTCCTACATCGAGTTTGTCTGCCTAACAGCGAAAGAAGAAAAACATTACACGCCAATCTGGAAATCATCAGATTTCCTTTCAGTTACTTCGTATCTGATGCTGTGAAAGATGAGATCATACCACATAAGCAACAGCAATGCAGAAAATACTCCCTTGGCTCAAAACGTAGGATACTGTACGGAGCACATAATAGCCATACACCGCTCCTTTGGACTGATTAATTGCAAGCAATGCTGTCAAAAATGAGGAATAATTGTCACGACATTCTAGTAAGCTAAGAACGCAAATAAAAAACACAATCCAATAATTGATCCAACTAAAGAAGTTTCACTATTACAGCTAAATTTATTGAGTTACCAAAGGGGACCAAGGAAGTTGATACTGTTATAAGAAGAAGAGGCTTCCGGCCATAGTCATCAGCAAGCTGGCCCAAGAATGGAAGCACAAACATCTTAAATATTCCAACAACCTGTCACATTAAACAAAATCAATACTACCTTATAAGTTATAAATGAGTCAAGCAACATTACTGATTCAATTACTGCAATTAGCATCTCAGATCTTCTATTACTGCAGTCATTGCTTTGAACAAGGCAGCTGAAAATTACAGACCTCCATAGATATCAACTTCAACACAACAGGATTTCCGTACTCAATTCAGACAGAACAAACCTCAGGATAAGAAAAGCATATTCCTCACTCATAATTTCCTTCTATTTCGAAAAATTAAGGGGCGAAGTATCCAGATTCCTCACTTACAGTTTGTTGAAGGCCGTTGAGGTAAATAGCTTGGGAGCAAGTAGATTCGCCGGGACAAAGAGCGTTAGTGATAACGTCAACGAGAACGGAGACGGTCATTTCCTCGGCGATCCAGTGGAAGCAGAGAGGCCATAGGAGATGAATCAACGGCCGTAAATCTGTCATCGTCCCAAAGCAGTCCGCCATTTTTCTCCAATTTGATAGAGCTGGAAAGAAAACAATCAAACTTGTTGCGGATATGGAAGGGAGGAGTTTATATAGGGGAGTAAAATAAGGGGAATATATAAGATGTGTGGCGACTGGTGGGTGTCACGTGGATTGCACGCGCCGACTCGTGCCCGGCGAGTTGGTGGCCAAAATTAGTTACTGAATTGAGCCGCAAAGTGACAGGTGGCGGGCTCGGATTCGGTAGTGGCCGCTTTTTTGATATTTATGGGCTAGAAAACAGTAAATTGGGTGTGTGAGAGGCATGTTCCACCTAGCTTGTTGTACAGTTTGTACGTGAAAATGTGGCATTTTATATTATTGGATTGGATGAACGTAACGTCACTAACCAAAACAGCAATGATATTGTGTTACATTACCAAGGATATTAATCAAGATAAAGTACATGAAATCCGTCCAACAATGACGGGCATGTCACTATCAAGATAAACAATCTTTTTCTTTTCTTTCAATATATTTTAAAATGTGATTAAATTATATTTCTTCCGTCTCATTATATAATTTTTTTTGCATTATTTATATTTTGAGAAAAAAATGTTTTCTTTCAATACATTTTAAAAAATATAGTCACATGGATCTTATTTGCTCAATGGGTATTTTAATAATATAATTTTAAAATATTTTTAATAACATAGTTGGAGTAGCATGTTACTAGAGATATCGACATTTACATCGGGATCGAGATGAAATGGGCTTATATTGTGGAACTGATGGGATATGTAATATTGATTTATGGCAAGGTTGATATACAAATATATATTGAGTATGAAAGTATACAAATATATATTGAGTATGAAAGTATATAAATTAATATACAAATATAAATACATATATAATTACGAATGAACATGTTTTTTATATTTTATATGTACGTGTATTTGTGTATTTGTGTTTGTGTGTTTGTGTACTACTCCCTCCGTCCCCTAATGTTCTTCTCATCTCCAACTTTTACAATATTCATAATTTAATACAATTCGCTAGATTATTCTCAATCTATAAGAACAAACATGGTCATGCGGGATCTTGTTTTGTTCGTCTCATTGAGTACTTTAACAATATCAAAATTTTATAATTTTTAGAAAGATATAATAAGAGATATTAACGACGCAAAACGTGTCTCGACAAATATGCCAAATTGAAATGGAAAGAACATCAAGAAACAGATGGAGTAGAAAATTTCAACTATATGAATATATTTGATATTTATAATATACATTCATACGAGATCCGCATATTCTTCTATACATGCAACTTATCTATGTTATCTATGTTGTGTGTTGCAATTCAATGGAAAAAATTTAGACTCACAAGTAGTGGCTAATAAAGAATTGAAATTTATAACCAATCCTTTTCTTGCTGGAAAATGTTTGGCATGTTCCTAGCCCTCACATGTAGTTTCTTATTTATTTATGTGTAACTATATTAGTATACCAAGTACACTTTGCTTACTTCTAGTTATATACTTAGCTCCATCATTTTATTCATTCAAGTAAAGACTTTAGGTTATACAGTAATATACTGTGTTGCTTCTTCTTTTTTAACCTACTTCTTCAACGGATTACTGAACAAATTACAGAAGCAAGAGGTGGCTTTTTCAGTAATAAGAATAACATGATTTAAAGTCTATCTACCCAATTCGAAAGTTCAGCAATCAAGCGTGACACTCATGATACACACCTCAATTTGATCGAATATTCCTGCATTGCAATGTCATGTTACACCAGAAGATTGTTAAAGTATTCATCAATGGATGTCCAGATAGATACACTATAGTTTTAAATCAGATCTTGAGACCCCAATAATCAAATTCAAGGATCTTTGCATTCACATAATCACATGCATATAAAAAACTAGTTTAACATTTTTACAAGAAAATTGGACCCACGAAACGTCCACAAGTGATCATCAGCTAAACATTTATCTCATGTAAAAAAGGCTCCATCTACCTAAGTACAATATAAGAACCTGAAGCTGCTTTTGGTCAAGAGGGACCTCCTGAAAACTCCAACGACATCGACCATGGGGTCGAAGTTATGTCTCAGGCTTAAGCTTAAGCCACCCTCCATTCAGTTTTTAATGATTAAAATCTGTTTCTGGAATTGTTGCGGAGCGCGTCATGACGGTTT
This sequence comes from Oxyria digyna, assembly GCA_029168935.1. Lineage (NCBI taxonomy): Eukaryota > Viridiplantae > Streptophyta > Magnoliopsida > Caryophyllales > Polygonaceae > Oxyria > Oxyria digyna. The sequence continues at coordinate 45,716,323 of JAPVLV010000009.1, forward strand.
CTTCAGAGTTGTCAGATATCTCCATAACCATCACTCTTGTCATATTATTGCGCTTTTTGAAACCAAGATTTCAGGAGTACAGGCCGATGAGGCTTGCACTCGAACTGCTTTTTCTAACAATTTTCGTGTTGAGGCTATTAGGTTCTCAGGTGGGGTCTGGTTACTCTGGAACGCCAATCATGTGGACTTGCAAATTGCCTCTTCTTCAGATCATTTTGTTCATGACAAGATCAGGGTGAATTCAGTCTCTATCAACCTGTTCACGGTCTACGCCCCTCCCACTGTCACCCGTCGACTGAATTTTTGGTCGGCTCTTCATGATGCAGTCAACAATTCTAGTGGTCCTACCTTTGTCGGAGGGGATTTCAACTGCATTCTTCACTCCTACGAGAGACAAGGAGGCAGTGGAGGTCTCCACTCGGATTCAGACACTTTCCTGGATTGTATTAATGCACCGGGTCTTCTTGATTTGGGTTATTCTGGCACCGATTACACTTGGAGCAGGGGAATTACAACAGCAACACTTGTCTCGAAAAGACTTGACATGGTCTTCACTAATGCAGAGGGTCGAGCTCTTTGGCCTAATGCAATAGTTAAACACCTTGCAAGATTCTCTTCCGACCACTGTCCCTTACTGTTGTGCAGCGACCCTGGTCTTACTCGTAACCCAAACTTTAGACCTTACCGTTTTGAAGGAGCTTGGCTCAAACACAAGGACTTCCCGGTCTTCATTAGAGAGAAGTGGAGACAGTTTATTGATACGCCTGCAGCGCTGAAGTTTCTCACTAAAGACCTCCGCATTTGGAATAGAAGGGTTTTGGGGAACATACAGGAACGTCGCCTTTCTATTATTGCTCAGCTCTTAGATGTGCAAAATTGTATCAGTTTGTCTCCCACGGATGCTCTTCTCGCCAAAGAACTTAGCCTCAGAGAGGATATGAGTTCTACTATGGAACAAGAGGAAATCCTTTGGATGCAAAAGTCGAGGGAACTTTGGCTTTCTTTTGGAGATCGTAACACGAGTTTCTTCCACACTTCAACCTTGATCCGACGCAACCGTAACAAAATTGTTGGGTTGGAAGATCTCTCTGGGGTTTGGATTGAGGACAAAGCGGCTTTGGAAGATCATGCGGTTAACTACTTCGATAATCTCTACAAAGACTCAGGGGAAGCCACGGGCTTTCTGGATACTTATGGCTTTCCTCCCATTTCTCATAATCTCGTCCCAGAACTCTCTAAAGACACGTCTAAAGAAGAAACGGTAAATTTTATACAATCCGGACAATCAAAGTTGAGGGAATATGATTTAAACGAATGAAGGATTATACCCGTTATATAATTCTTCAGAAGGTTTGAGTATATATGTTGGTGCATATAATTGTGGTTATTTATTAATCATGTATTTAGCTCCTAAAATACGTAGGTCATGTTAATTAACATAAGCCTACTTAGGACATGCTCTTTGGTTTTGGTTACTGGTTAAAAATGCAGCTATGTACGTAATGTGTATATATGAAGTACATGATGAGTCAGGGTTGTATAGTAACATGATAATGCACCTACTCATTCTAGTCAAAGCTACGTAATTGCCAGTCAAATTGTCAAAGACGTTTCTTTCTTTTGGTCTATCCGTAAGAGAGAGTACGACAGAAAGGAATAGCAAAGAAAGATTCGAAGAAACTTTGTTTCTTTTCTTTCGATCAGCTTACAAAAAAGAAGTGAGTGGGCTTTCCTTTTTATATATATGAATTGATGTGTCTACTTATCATTTCTTTGTTTGATCGTACTGCAGGCCATGGTCCAATTGACTCAAGTTCATATGTTAACGGGTCACACTATACCAAAACAGATTCGTGTTTCTACTTAGATTCATGATGTTTTATCTAAAATTAAAACGGTTGCGTTTCTTCAAACAAAACAGAGATGTTTCTATGTAGTTTCACGATGTTTTGCTGAGGTATTTCTATGTAGATTCATGATGTTTTATCCAAAATTGAAACGGTTGCGTTTCTTCAAACAAAACAAAGATGTTTCTACGTAGTTTCACGATGTTTTGCTAAAGCGAAACAGATGTGTTTCTATGTAGATTCATGATGTTTTACCAAATTGAAACGGGTTCGTTTCTTCTAACAAAACAGAAATGTTTTTATATAGACTCATGATGTTTTGCTAAAGCGAAACAGAGGTGTTTCTATGTAGATTCACGATGTTTTATCAAAGTTGAAACGTGCTCGTTTCTTAAAAGAAAACAAAGTGTTTCTCATGTAGATTCATGATGTTTTGTCCAATTGAAACAAAATGTTTCCCGTATCGAAGAACGATGTTTCGTCGGAACAAAACAACGTTCCTCTCACGTCGAAACAAGACGTTTCACATTAAATTCAAACATGATGTTTTCTATACAAGAGCAAACAAAATGTGGAGTCACCTTCTCGTTCATGTCGGTCATTGTTACGGACGGAACGTCACCCATAATTCTCAAACCTACATAAAAAATGAGCATAAATTAATATAAGAGAGAGCAAGTGAAATCTTGAATTATAGATGAGCATAAAAAATGAGCACAAAATGTGGAGTCACCTTCTCGTTCATGTCGGTCATATGGTATTGATATTTGATACGGTTAAAGTCCGAAATCAACTCGGTTCATCAACGTAGGTTTTAAGTGGTAACATATATATGTATATGATGATGACGATGATTTTATAAGTTACTATCATCATTTTATAAGTTACTGGGACAAGGCCGTATGATATAATATTTTCTATGAACTACGGAGATTTGATTCCATTATATATAAATTGATACGTAGGACGTTCGTTACAAAAATATAAAAGAGTAACGAATTCAATCGCATACACAAGTTAAGAACAAGTATCAAAACCGTTCTTTTTCAAAAACTACGTGTGATTTGATCCCTTTTAAAAGGATACGTAGGAAATTCGATATAAAGTTATCGCTCATCGAGTTCAATCACAAACAAAAACCCAAATAAAATTCATCAAAATGTTTTAACATATATAGTGAAAAGTTAGACAACCCTTCCTAGAAGGTGGGTTTAATCTCTTTCACGACGTACAAATGATAGTTGGATCGCGTCTAGGAAACCCTTCCTAGAAGGTGGGCTTAGACTCGTTCCTCTGATGTACGATAAACAAATCACTCTGAACTACGTTAGGCTTGATCCTTCTTTAGAAGGTACGTAGGCAACCCGACGTAACCCGGGTGCAGCCCAAATCATAAAACAAATGTATAAGTGTTCAACGTATCTATATTATTAGGATTGTAAGGATATACAGATAAGGGTCGAACTCAAATAAAATCAAATAAGATGTGTTTGTGCATAGTTGCTTTCTTTTAACAACTGTGAACTTCAATGAGCTCCCGACGACTTTCATTGTCAACGGGGGTCGATGGGTCAGGAAACGGTCCTTTGAAGTTCACTTCAACATCACTAGGGACTCGATTTGGGCCGAGATCCCACTTGAGAATCCCTTTGATGCTCTCCGTATGTCTGAGGAGATTGTTGCTAGGGGAGCGGAGTTAACGACCAAGGTTGTTGTTACCAACAAAGCGGACGTGAAGCCCAAATATGTCAAGGTTGATCGCCCATCGGGTAGCGTGACTAAGGCCTACCACGTTTCTAGTGGAATGACTCCATATGCTAGTCTCGCCAAGCCCGTGACGAGTGTCCGACGCGAGCCTATGATTCGTGTCATCAAGAGGGGTGATAGGCCTATGAACCCACCGACTAATCTGAACCCCAAAGCCAACAAAGTCCGTAAGACTAGGAAGAGGGGTAGGAAGAATGGGTCGAAGAGGGGTGGACCATTTCGTCGTTTGGCCAATTCTGCCATGCTAGAGTTAGCAAACAAGACACTATGTGAGGCGGCTAGTGAACTCTTTACTCCTAGGGAAGTGACTATTGCCTCTCGCGTGACTACCCCGACCCATATCTATATAGGGTCCATTCCTATTTACATAGGGGGGGGGGGGTTGAAGAGGTCAATATGGCTTCTTATGCTGAGGAGGTCCCATCAAAGGCCTCTAAAATCAAAATAATCAAGACCACGAAGTCCAAGACGGTCCAAGAAGATCAACTTGCTACTGAAGTTGAGCAGGTGCAACCAAAGAAAAAAGGTTCCCTCAAAGCAAGAGGATCAACTTCGCACTCTGTGGGGTCCCAACTATATGACGGGCCAATTACTCGGTCGAAGGCAAAGGATCTGTCTTATGCAAGCATGCTATCAAGAGCACCTTCTCCACCTCCGCCTGTGTTGATTCAAGAAGAGGTGGCAGAAAAGACTCCGAGGTCTCCACTATATGGGAACCTTGACACTCGGTTTCAAGAGGAGGAGTATCCGCCAATAGTCTCTAAGCCGAACGTCGTGATTAATCCAAGGGATGAGATAGAGAGCATGCCGGTATTGACTACTGGTACTTCTAGTTTTGAAGAGAAATTAAAAGAGTTGCAAAATCAATTGAATGAAAGAGATGCTCAAATAGCGTCACTTATGGCTCAGATATCTAATCAAGGCCTCGAGAGTAGGAATGATCACACTGGGGCTCATGATGGCGTTGCAACTAGTAACTTGAGTATCACTCCACAAGAAGTTCAAGAGATGATAACTCGAGGGATAAGAGAGTTTCAAGCATCACAAAATCCACCTGTTGTGGGATACCGAAAGCCATATCCCACACACTATGATTCTGTTCCTTTTCCACCTGGATATCAAAGGCCAAACTTTGACAAATTCGATGGTATTCATGGTTCGCCGCAAGAGCATCTTGCTCACTTTTATTCTGCATGTGGTGAGACTGCGCTGAGTGATGAATTATTGATCATGCAGTTTGTCCAATCTTTGAAGGAGTCGGCATTCACATGGTACACGCAGCTGCAACTGAAGTCGATCCAAACATGGGACGATCTTCAAAGGGCATTCTTAGCCCAATTTGTAAGCTCAAAGGCCAAGGTCTCAATCATGGACCTTGCAAATGCATGTCAACGGTCAAATGAGTTAGCAAATGACTTTATCTCAAGATGGAGAAGTTTAAGGTTGCAATGTCCCGAGAAGTTGAGTGAGTTAGCATGCGTACAAATGTGTACAAATAATTTACTCCCAGAGTTGGCCGTTCATGTGGGTAGTGCGGAACCACTGTCATTTGATGCATTGGTGTCGAAGGCTTCTAATGTTGAGCGTCAACTTGCTCGGAGACGGGCAACAACATCTAGTCGGCCTCAATCAAATGAGATACGAAGAGATGATAACAAGAAGCCGCAAAAGAAGAGTGAGTCAATGACGACTTTTGTCAAGACAAGTAACAAGACTTTTAAGGAGGGAGGTTCTAAAAAACAAGATAGGAGGACCAAAGAACCCGCTAAAAAGCTTACTCTTCAAGAGAGAAAGCAAAAGCAATACCCCTTTGACGATGACGATGTTCAAGAGATATTTGATGAGCTAATGAAAGCTAAGGCTTTAATACTCCCCGAGTCAAAGAGGCCTAATGAAGTAGACATGGTTGATGATCCAAAATATTGCCCATACCACCGTCTTCTCGGTCATACAATCCAGGATTGTTATGTTCTTAAGGACATAATAGAAAGGATGATCAACAATGGAGAGATTGAGGTCGAGGGGGAAAAGTCAAAAGGTTCATCTGCCTCGTCGAACGTGATATCAACGGTGGAGGTTGAGGACGTTCCTTCGTCTCATCATCAAAGCCATGGATCTATAACGGAATCTGAAGTGATTGTAGCCACGGGTGAAGAAGGGATCCCTACCGTATCTTTGCCTAGCAAGGCTATACCGGTGCAATTTCGAGTGGGTAATGATGTTCGGGTCGTTTGGGCCAACCCTGATATGCCAAGAGCTAGTCCGAGTTATCCAACATTGTATGACGTGGTGACATGTTCTAAGTTTGAAGAGATGTTTTCTTATGAAGAGGAAAGTAGTCCCTTTGAGTGGCATACAATTACCGAACGAAAGGGCTCACGTCAAAATGTTTCTCTAAGTTCTAGTTCTCCAGGCTTCAGAATGATTGGGCAAAAGTCCAACAAGAAGAAGGCAAATAAGAACACAAAGAAAAAGAAGGAGAGCAAGAAGGAAAATAAGCTTGAAGCAGATTCCGAAGAGGAGTACATACATCCTCGGCGAGTGACTTTCACTTTGAAAGACTTTCTTCCCGAGGATTTTCTTATGGGGGATTCCTCGGATGAAGAGGACTTATTCTGGGGGGAAGAGGTCGTGCAATGTTGTATGGTCTCTAGTGTCGATGATGAAGAAGAAGATATAGCCGAGGTCGATGGAGTTTCCCTCCGATCAGGTCGCCCGTTGGCGGATGTCTCGTCTGCAAAGAAAAAGGGAAAGGGGAAAGAGCCAAGCTCCGTTGAAGAACCGATGATGAAAGGCTTGGAAGATCATGATGTTAACCAAGTCCCTACATCTTTGGGAAAAGACGGGGGTAGCAAGAGTTAGCCGAGCAAGGATTTTGATCGAAGAGTTCCAATGTCTCTTCAAAAAGCTCCTTATAAGGAGCGAATCCGCTATGATGTTGTGGGTCACCTTAAGCGCATTCCATCACGCTTGAGTGTCTATGACGCTTTGCAAATGTCTAGTGATCTAAGAAGAGCTCTCATTCAAGCTCTTATGGACCCCGAAGATTACAAGGATCAAATCGATCCGATTGAGGTCGACGAGGTTTCTTTGACCCCGTCAACACATTGTGCTTCATGTATGGCGGCCATTACGTTCTCGGATGAGGACCTCCAATTGGGAAATGAGAACCATAATCGTCCACTGTACGTTACGGGTTCTATTGGAGACACTAAAATTAACCGAATTCTTTTGGATTGTGGTTCAACGGTAAATCTCCTTCCATTGAAGTCTTTGAAGGCGATGGGGTTGACAACATCTCATCTATCCCCGACATTGCTCACTATTCAAGGCTTTAATCAAATGGGGCAAAAAGCCATGGGGACGATTGCGTTGAAGGTCGTGTTGGATGATTTATACAAAGATGCTCTTTTCCATGTCATTGATGCTAACGCTTTGCTCGGACGACCTTGGCTTCATTCAAGCAGGTCGGTCGCTTCCACACTTCACCAATGTCTCAAATACACCGATGATAAAGGGAATGAAAGAACTATCCGAGGGGATCCTAACCTTTTTTATGGGGAGAATGTGAATTATGCGGATACTAAGTTTTACAAGTCGGTAAATTTTGATGTGTCTTCATCATTGAAAATGGGAGCTAAAGTTGAGATGCTTCAAATGAGTGAAGTGGTTTGTGAAATTGGTCAAACGTCAGATACCGCTCACAAGCAAGTGAAGGAGGAGAAGGGTTCACAACCTAAGATCTTGTTTAGGTATACACCGAAAAATAAGAGAACGGTTGGCCAAAAACCTCTTATGTCCGTTGACAAGGTTATGCATTCTCTAATGACAAGCTATGCTTGTCCTCTTCGGAAAATTGACCAAACCTTACCTAAAGGAAATTTGGTTATCCATAAAGTTCTTGGAGATGAAGGGGGCAAAAATAAGAGAATTGTGAAATGGGAAGAGCCTCATTGTGCCGGTCAATCGCCCAACTTGAAAAAGAAATATCAAGTTAAGGTGAAGAAGTCACAATCTTTTTCTAAGGGGAAGACTCAAAGGGAGCGTGTGGACAAACACGTGTTTGATAACCTTCAAGTTTCCCAAGAGGGGGACTTTTGAGAGCAAGTGTTGTAGAACCAATGATGTTAACCCCTATGGAACAAAACATGTTCTATGAAGAAAAGAAAATTACTCCTCGGGTGTCGGTTTTTCAAAGACTAGACACTTCACCTACAACATCTCGACAATCCGTCTTCCAAAGGCTTGAGAAGTGTGAGGATGTTGGAGTCAAGAAGGTTTACATTCGAAAGACTAAGAAATGGAGGGTGAGAAGAAATATGCAAGTTGAGGAGTCTCTTCAGGGAGGTGATGTTTCACATATCGAAGAGGTCAATGTGATGTCTTCTTTCGAAGAAGGTAATTCTTCTCGAGAAATAAGTAATGAAGATGATTCATCGGATTTCATCAACACGGTTCAACCTGCTCCACCGGAGTTGGAAGATGGTGGTCAACCCACCGTGGATGATCTACATGAGATCAATCTTGGAACCCTTGATGACCCTAAGCCGGTTTTTGTTAGTGCATTGCTAACGGAAAAAGAGAGGGTGATATATGAACGACTCCTTCATGAATATAAAGATGTTTTTGCTTGGGGGTATCAAGATATGCCTGGTTTGGATAAGCAAGTAGCCCTGCACAAGTTGGCTATTTCTAAAGAGAAGAAGCCCGTTAAGCAAGCCCAATGGCGTTTTCGCCCTGAGTTAACCGTTCAGATCAAAAGTGAAGTCAATAAGCTCATAGAAGCCGGTTTCATACGAGAGGTTCAATACCCGATCTGGTTGGCTAACATTGTTCCCGTTAGGAAGAAAAATGGAAAACTTCGGATATGTGTGGATTTTAGGGACTTGAATGAAGCATGTCCTAAGGATGAATTCCCACTTCCGATCATTGAGCTCTTGGTGGACGCTACTACTGGGTTCAAAGCTTTGTCCTTTATGGATGGGTTCTCCGGTTATAACCAAATTAAAATGCACCCTGCAGAGGAGGAGTTAACTGCTTTCCGAACACCTTTGGGCACATTTTGTTATACAGTGATGCCTTTCGGTCTGAAGAATGCAGGGGCAACCTACCAGAGGGCAATGACGGTCATTTTTCATGATCTACTTCACAACACTGTTGAGTGTTATGTAGATGACTTGGTGGTTAAAACCAAAGAAAGAGAGGATCACCCAAATGATCTTCGGAGAATTTTCAAGAGGTTGCGCAAGCATCAACTAAAGATGAATCCCCTTAAGTGCGCATTTTGCGTGACATCGGGAAAGTTTCTCGGGTTCATAGTAAGGTACCGAGGAATCGAAATTGATCCTGATAAAATCAAGGCTATAGTTGAGATGCCACCTCCAAGGAACCTACGAGAGCTTCGGGGTTTGCAAGGCAAGCTTGCCTATATTCGGCGCTTCATCTCAAATTTGACAGGAAGGTGTCATCCATTTCTAAGGTTGATGAAAAAGAATGCACCATTCATTTGGGATCGGTCATGTCAAGATGCGTTTGAGAGCATCAAGACTTATCTAACCAATCTGCCGGTCCTATTAGCACCGGTGCAAGGAAGACCTCTTATCCTTTACACGGCGTCGCTAGAGCGGTCTTTGGGAGCTATGTTAGCTCAAAATAATGAGGATGGAAAAGAGATCGCCTTATATTACATCAGCCGAACTTTGGTATGGGCAGAGCAAAATTATTCCGCCATGGAAAAAATTTGTTTGGCTTTGATTTTTGCCATTCAGAAGTTGCGTCACTACCTTTTATCCCATCAGATCATTCTGATCTCAAAAGCTGATCCTTTAAGGTTCATTTTATCAAAGACCGTGTTGTCTGGAAGATTAGCTAAGTGGGCTATGTTATTGGCTCCATTCGACATCAAATTTGTGTCACAAAAGGCAGTGAAAGGCCAAGCTTTGGCTGATTTCCTAGCAGCTCATCCAGCTCCTGGTAATGAGGAATTGCACGATGATTTTCCCGATGAAGAAGTCTTTAATGTTGAGGAAAATACATGGCAACTATATTTTGACGGTGCTGCAAGAAGAGATGGAGCCGGGGTTGGGATCATATTTGTTACGCCTTCTGGTGGTCTGGTGCCTTATTCTTTCTCTTTGTTGGAGAATTGCACAAACAATGTGGCTGAATATGAGGCGCTAATAATTGGTCTTGAAATCTCTTTGGAGATGCGTATCGATCCCTTAAAGGTGTTTGGTGACTCTCAACTAATTGTTCGGCAAATAAATGGACAATACGAAGTAAGAAACCCAAATCTGGTTCTTCTTCATCAAAGGGCAAAGTACCTCATAGGTCAATTCTTTCAAATTGAGATTGATCATGTTTCAAGGTCTGAGAATGCAAAGGCTGATGCCTTGGCTAAATTAGCCGCGTCACTCATACTTCCCGGTGAAAGGGAGATCCAGGTAACTATTGGAGAGCGACACTTACTTGGTCCTGCATTAGAGCGCGTCGATCAAGTTGAAGAAGTCAAGGTGGTCTCTGTTTATGAGATCGATGAAGATGTCGATTGGCGGCAACCTATCTTGGAGTATTTAAAGTATGGCATTCTACCTGATGATGCAAGAAGGAAGGTAGATATCAAAAGGCGAGCACCCCGTTTCTCATTAGAAAAATGATATGTTGTATAGAAGATCCTTCGAAGGGAAGTTGCTAAGGTGTTTGTCTAAGGAAGAAGCACAAGATTCTCTTGCAAAGACTCGTTCGGGGTTATGTGGAGCGCATCAAGCTGGTCCTAAGCTGGCGGACCAAATTAAGAGACAGGGTTATTATTGGCCAACTATGGTAAAGGATGCAATGAAGTTTGCAATGGCTTGTCATGCTTGTCAAATCCATTCCGACTTTATTCACCAACCTCCACAACTTCTACATCCGACGATATTGTCATGGCCATTTAATGCATGGGGTCTAGATGTTGTTGGACCCATAAATCCATCATCTTCTCGTGGTCATTAATACATCTTGGTTGCGACAGATTATTTTTCTAAATGGGCCGAGGCTTTACCGTTAAGGGCGGTTGGGGCAAAAGAAGTTGCGAATTTCATAAGAGTTCATCTGATTTATCGTTATGGAGTTCCGTCAAAGATCATTTCAGATAATGCTCTATATTTCAAAAATCAAATGCTGGTGAAGATGGCTGAAAAGTTTGGATTTCAACACAGTTTTTCTTCAAGCTATAACCCTTCCTCAAATGGCCAGGCCGAGGCATTTAACAAAGTGTTCGCAAAAATTCTCAAGAAGATGGTGTCAAAGACAAAAAGAGATTGGCATGATCGTCTACCTGAGGCTCTATGGGCATACCGTACGACCGTTCAGACATCAACAGGATGTACGCCCTACAATTTGGTCTTTGGTTCTGAGGCGGTGTTACCCCTTGAGGTGCAATTGCCTTCTTTGAGAATTGTCGTACAATTGACCGATCCAGATGGGAATGCTAAAGTTCGTTTGGCTGAGCTTGAAGCGTTAGATGAACATCGATTGTCAGTCCAACAAAGGCTCGAGATATATCAAGCGCAAGTTGCTGGTGCGTTTAATAAGCGAGTCAAGTTTCGGTCATTTTCGGTTGGTGATTTGGCGCTTACAATAAGAAGGCCCATTGTCATTAATCGTAAGTCGGGTGGAAAATTTGAGCCAAAATGGGAGGGTCCATATGTTATTACCAAGGTCTTTCCGAAAGGTGCTTATGAGCTCTCAACTTCAGAGGGCGATGTGGTTTACCAATGCGTGAACGGAAAGTTTGTGAAGAAATACTTCGCATAAGATGACCAATATCCTTGTATGCAAATGATAGTCGAAATGGTTTGAGCAACCCTTCCTAGAAGGTGGGTTCATTTCATTTCGGTGATGCGTACGAGAAAGGATATAAAAAAAATAAAAATACAAGAGGATCAAATGGTGATTTGATGATTTGGTTTTCTTGAACTACGAATGGCTTGATCCCTCACAAAGGGGGTACGTAGGCAGTCTACTCAATCAAAACGCTAGATGCAGTCACACAAACAAATACAAAAAAAAGTTTGATGTACTTAATGAGTGACATGTTAAATCAAGTCCATGTCATTTTATTAATAATAATGGTAAACCATGCAAGAGTCTCATAGTGACAAATGAAGTGCAAAACAAAACAAAACTGGAGAAATGTGGAAAGGGAAAACAAAGCAACAATACAAAGTTCGCTAGTCACTGGAAGCAAAAGAAGATAAATCAGCAACAATAATTTTGAGACGAGACTGGATCAATTTCAGCTCTTCAACGTGGACCTGGGTTGCTTTCATAGTTTCTTCCAATTCTAGCTTCTTTTCTCTGTCAAGCTGGATGCACTGCTCTACCTCATTGGTGCTTTTCTTGATCTCCTTCCTGTCATGAGCGAGGTCCTCCTTCATCTTACGAAGCTTGACTTCCAACTCTAAGACTTCTTTCTCTCGTTCTTCAATTGCGGGAATTTTATCTTGAAGACGAGTCAATGTCGCCTCACTGGCTACCAGTTTTGCGTCACAAGTATGAATCTCGTCAGATACACGGTTCAAAGGGGCTATTGCGATCCTGCTCTCCAGATGTGTCTCTACTTCAACCTTGTCAAAGAACTCATGAACTTGAGAAGTTATCCAATCCATGCACATGTCACTGACTTCGGCTACTTTGGCAATCTGTTTTAGTGCTTCTAGATTCTTAAAAACCTCAGTTCGTGTTGATAATGAATCTTGGGAGGAATGTGGCTTTGAGATGGCCCCAACGACTGCTTTCACTCCTTCTACCACGGCCATGCGGACGAAAGTTGGGATGGAAACCGAAAACAGACTCTTCAAGGAGTCAGGTATGTACTGAGGAGGGGGAGGAACATTCATAGAATCTTTTACCGAGTCTAGATCATGTACCTCGGTCAAAGCTATGACCTCATCGTTACCTTTTTCTTCAGCAATTGGTGAAGGAGCCCCTTCTGTTGGAAGCATGTCAAAAGTGTTAAAAATCGGCCCTGAGATTGGTCCATCATCATAGTCCACCTTTTCCCCCGAACAAGACTCATCTGATCTATCACGTCGTCTCAAACGCTTGAAGTGCACATCATCACTGGGTGATATTTCCCTTTCTGGTCGCTTCACTGAAATGATAGTAGGTGGCGGGGAATAGGATTCATTAGACGACGAATGAGAACTGGCAGAGAATTTAACAGCGCCTCTTAAACCATGAATGACGCTTCTCATATTGGAGATAACGTACACCTCTTCCTTCAACTGGGTATTTTTCCCTGAGAGGGTTACGTTGACCTTATTTATTGATTGACTCAGGAAGGGAGTTGAAGCTATGACCCACCATGTGCAATAGCCCCAAGTACAGGTCCCGTGATGACTATATTGAGGAATGTAGAAAAGTGCTCCAGTGTCTTTGCTAAACATGCGAGCATAGTGGTATGAGATATCTCCCAGGGATTTTGGCTCCTCAATGCACAACTGAACTTTAATGAATTGGTGGGGATAGCTTGATCAAAACCAAATTGGCGAGCAAACCTGTTCGGGTAGTAGGGTTGCAAGATCAGATCTGTCCCTACTCTCACTGGTAGCAGGCATGAGCGTATACAAAGCAGCTGCTCAAAACTAGTGTCAGAAATCCCTTCTAAGTTCAGGTACTTCGCATCGTCTTTCCCACCAAAAGAGAGTCTGCGATAGGCAACGTGTTGGGAATGTCGGAGTATTATGCGAGTTGTATGGATAGATATCTCTTTATTCCGTACTCCTGCATAATATGCCAATCTGGGGTAGTCTTCCGGAAAGTCGCTCTCAGGATGAGAATTGTACAGAGCAGGAAAATATTCAGCCAGCCAACCAATTACAAAGTGCATCCCAAAACAAGAACCAACTCTTCCTGGGTGGATAGGATGGGTGGCCATCTTATTCAACTCATGATAGATGTGCCCTAAAACAGCAGGAGCAAGTGAAATCCGCTTGCCTTCAGCTATGAAGCATGCCATCACAAATGTTTCCGGTCGTACCACCTGTGTAATCTGCGGGAAGATGAACTTACTGAGCAAGAGGGCCAGAAACGCTGCCAACTCGCCTTTGTCACTTATAGAAAGAGTTTCCAAGGGTTTCACGTAAGGCGATAAATTCTTGTTGGCTGCCTTGCCCTTTACGTTTCCCTTTTTTTCTGTGGCTGATTGGTAGTACTTTCACCATATGTACGGTAAATGTGATCACCTCTGTAAAAATGGGCTAGCCAGTCATCCCACTTCACTTCTTTCTTACCGAGATGATGACAGATATCGGCATGAATCTGAAGAAGTTCCAGAACTGTGGGAGGAAAATCTCCTCCTTCCTTCAACTGCTTGTTTGTTGGTATGAATTCTTCATAGGGGTCTCCAAGAATCGGCAAGCCCGCTATCTGCTTTAGATCATTTAGGGAAATACTCAATTCACCTCCTCCGTGATGTAAAGTATTGGCCAGAGGTCCCCAAAATTCACAAAAAGCCCTCCATACGTCTTGATGAATTATGTAAGGGAAGCGTGAAACAGCCACGGTTTCGAAAATATCAGCTTGACGAAGAGTTTGCTCGTAACACTCAAGGGTTTGCTCAGTCCACTCCATCAAACATGGAGTAAAATTTGCTAAGCCGTGGAAAGAAAAATTAGTTCCCCAGTTCATTTGTTGCTGCAACATCCGTTTGAGAGTAGGATAGAACTCTTCAGCAACTTTGAACTTATCAACATGGTCATCTTCCGGGCATGTCTTGTCTAGGAAGGTTCCTTTAAAACGCATCCCCCTGTCCTTTCGGCTTTGGAGACATCCTCTCTCATCCTCACGCCGAAAACTCAGGTGGCCCTCATATACTTCTTCCGTCTTTGTCCAAGTGGACTTGAGTTGGAATTCCCTCGGAAGCCCAATCTCCTTGAGAGAGCCAGATCTTCTATAAAAGGGGCTATGCTCGCAGATTTCACCGTTTCGTCTCGGGATTTTCTCATAACCGATTTCACTATAGGCATTCATGACAATAGCCTGCAAGATGGTGAAAAGAAAAAGTCAGAATATAAGAAAAATCGAACTTTGTGAATGTTCATTAGGTTCACACACACAAAGTTCGGAGGCAACTGTTGAACGGTAAATTTTATACAATCCGGGCAATCAAAGTTGAGGGAATATGATTTAAACGAATGAAGGATTATACCCGTTATATAATTCTTCAAAAGGTTTGAGTATATATGTTGGTGCATATAATTGTGGTTATTTATTAATTGTATGAACAAATTTAGCTCCTAAAATACGTAGGTCATGTTAATTAACATAAGCCTACTTAGGACATGCTCTTTGGTTTTGGTTACTGGTTAAAAATGCAGCTATGTACATACTCCCTCCGTCCCATTTTGATAGTCCCATTAGATTCCGACACATATGCCGAGACACGTTTTGTATCGTTAATAACTCTAATTGTATGATACTAAAAATTATAATTTTTTAATATTGTTAAAGTACTCATTAAGACGAATCAAATAAGACCTCACACGACTATGTTCCTTTTTATATATTGGAAGAAATCTACAAGATTCTCTCGGTTCGTGAATAGTGTTAAAAAATCAAATGGAACTATCAAATTGGGACGGAGGGAGTATATATGAAGTACATGATGAGTCAGGGTTGTATAGTAACATGATAATGCACCTACTCATTCTAGTCAAAGCTACGTAATTGCCAGTCAAATTGTCAAAGACGTTTCTTTCTTTTGGTCTATCCGTAAGAGAGAGTACGACAGAAAGGAATAGCAAAGAAGAAGATTCGAAGAAACTTTGTTTCTTTTCTTTCGATCAGCTTACAAAAAAGAAGTGAGTGGGCTTTCCTTTTTATATATATATGAATTGATGTGTCTGCTTATCATTTCTTTGTTTGATCGTACTGCAGGCCATGGTCCAATGGACTCAAGTTCATATGTTAACGGGTCACACTATACCAAAATAGAGGTATGTCTACGTGGATTCACGATGTTTTGCTAAAGCGAAACAGAGGTGTTTCAATGTAGATTCATGATGTTTTATTCAAAATTGAAACGGTTGCGTTTCTTCAAACAAAACAGAGATGTTTCTATGTAGTTTCACGATGTTTTGCTGAGGTATTTCTATGTAGATTCATGATGTTTTATCCAAAATTGAAACGGTTGCGTTTCTTCAAACAAAACAAAGATGTTTCTACGTAGTTTCACGATGTTTTGCTAAAGCGAAACAGATGTGTTTCTATGTAGATTCATGATGTTTTACCAAATTGAAACGGGTTCGTTTCTTCTAACAAAACAGAAATGTTTTTATATAGACTCATGATGTTTTGCTAAAGCGAAACAGAGGTGTTTCTATGTAGATTCACGATGTTTTATCAAAGTTGAAACGTGCTCGTTTCTTAAAAGAAAACAAAGTGTTTCTCATGTAGATTCATGATGTTTTGTCCAATTGAAACAAAATGTTTCCCGTATCGAAGAACGATGTTTCGTCGGAACAAAACAACGTTCCTCTCACGTCGAAACAAGACGTTTCACATTAAATTCAAACATGATGTTTTCTATACAAGAGCAAACAAAATGTGGAGTCACCTTCTCGTTCATGTCGGTCATTGTTACGGACGGAACGTCACCCATAATTCTCAAACCTACATAAAAAATGAGCATAAATTAATATAAGAGAGAGCAAGTGAAATCTTGAATTATAGATGAGCATAAAAAATGAGCACAAAATGTGGAGTCACCTTCTCGTTCATGTCGGTCATATGGTATTGATATTTGATACGGTTAAAGTCCGAAATCAACTCGGTTCATCAACGTAGGTTTTAAGTGGTAACATATATATGTATATGATGATGACGATGATTTTATAAGTTACTATCATCATTTTATAAGTTACTGGGACAAGGCCGTATGATATAATATTTTCTATGAACTACGGAGATTTGATTCCATTATATATAAATTGATACGTAGGACGTTCGTTACAAAAATATAAAAGAGTAACGAATTCAATCGCATACACAAAGTTAAGAACAAGTATCAAAACCGTTCTTTTTCAAAAACTACGTGTGATTTGATCCCTTTTAAAAGGATACGTAGGAAATTCGATATAAAGTTATCGCTCATCGAGTTCAATCACAAACAAAAACCCAAATAAAATTCATCAAAATGTTTTAACATATATAGTGAAAAGTTAGACAACCCTTCCTAGAAGGTGGGTTTAATCTCTTTCACGACGTACAAATGATAGTTGGATCGCGTCTAGGAAACCCTTCCTAGAAGGTGGGCTTAGACTCGTTCCTCTGATGTACGATAAACAAATCACTCTGAACTACGTAAGGCTTGATCATTCTTTAGAAGGTACGTAGTCAACCCGACGTAACCCGGGTGCAGCCCAAATCATAAAACAAATGTATAAGTGTTCAACGTATCTATATTATTAGGATTGTAAGGATATACAGATAAGGGTCGAACTCAAATAAAATCAAATAAGATGTGTTTTTGCATAGTTGTTTTCTTTTAACAATTTTTGCCTAACAGACACGTCTAAAGAAGAAATTTGGAACGCTTTAAAATCTATGAAGGCCTTCAAATCTCTCGGTATTGATGGTTATCAGCCTGTCTTCTTCCAAGAGTGTTGGCCTGTGGTCGGTGAATCTGTTTGTCGACTGGTAACCAACTTCTTTGAGAATTGTACTCTACAAGAAGGTTTGAATGATACCCTTATTGTCTTGATTGCTAAAGTCAATCTCCCGAAGCTCATCAGTCAATTCCGACCCATAAGTCTCTGTAATGTTCTCTACAAAATCATTACTAAGATTCTTATGGCCAGGATTCAGCCTTTCATGTCTAGTATTATTGGACCTTTCCAAGGTAGTTTTTTACCGGGAAGGTTAATTACAGACAACATTGTCATCGCCCAGGAGGTGGTTCACTCTATGCGTCTCAAGGAAGGCAAAAAGGGTTGGATGATTTTGAAACTGGATCTCGAAAAAGCTTATGACAAGTTAAGTTGGGATTTCATCTAAGAAACTCTTATTGCCGCTGGGTTGCCGGAGAAATGGATTGCGTTGGCCATGATTTGTATTAGGTCTCCCCGTATGCATATCCTTTGGAATGGGGAAGTGACGAGACAGTTTACACCTACTCGTGGTATTAGGCAAGGGGATCCGCTTTCGCCGTATATCTTCATTCTGTGCATTGAGAGGTTAAGTCATATTATTAGCAGCTCAGTGGACCGAGGAGATTGGAAGCCTATCCATCTCAATAGGGGTGGACCGCATCTTTCCCATATCTTCTTCGCCGATGATATCATGCTTTTTGCTGAAGCATCCGTGAATCAGATCAATGTCATCCAGAATTGCCTCAATATTTTCTGCACTGCCTCGGGTCAAAAGATTAGTCATATGAAATCCAGGTTATATGTTTCGGACAATGTTGATGCTCAACTTCGTACTCGGTTGGAAGTTGCTAGCAGTTATGCTGTCACGAACGATCTTGGGATCTACCTGGGAATGCCTCTCCTTAATAGGAACATTTCTAAGGATGATCTTGGGCCGCTTCTGGACAAGTTCTCTGCTAAACTTGCAGGTTGGAAGACCAACAATCTGAGCCTAGCTGGGCGGGTGACTTTGGTTAAATCGGTTCTCTCCTCGCTACCTGTTTATTCTATGTCTACGGTCCCTCTCCCTCGTCCGATTTGGAAGCGTATCGACCAAATTTGTGGCGCTTTCCTTTGGGGTAGCACCGATGGCCACCGGAAGATGCACAAGGTGGCTTGGGAAGAGATCACCAAGCCTAAAAACTTGGGTGGTCTTGGAATCAAATCCATGGAAGACCTCAATATTGCCCTCCTTGGCAAACTTAGTTGGCGCTTTTTGATGGATGATAATTCTCTCTAGGCCTCTGTCCTCAAGAGTAAGTATGACACTAGCAACCGGATCACTGACAAACCTCCGTCCCATATCTGGAGGGGTATGAAGAAAGGCTATGCCAAGGCCGTAGCTCCTGGGGCTAAATGGATCCCGGGAAATGCGAGTGATATCCAATTCTGGACCGATGACTGGTTCATGGATGGCCCCTTTATCACTCTTGCTACGACGGATATTGGAGATAGGAAATTTGATCTTACCAGGGACTACTGGGATGATGAAGTGGGATGGAAGTGGGATCTGTTCAGCCATCTCCTTCCTTTTTCCGTAATCTGTTCTCTAGCGGCCTGCTGTATCTCTGTTGAGGTTGATCAGATTGATGAGCTGGGCTTTCACTCCTGACGGTAACTACACGGTGAAGTCTGGATATGACATGCTTCGCGGTAGTACTAAGACTCCCTTTATAGACGGCCAACTATACAAATCAATCTGGTGTTTAAATGTCCCAGAAAAGGTTTGTATGTTTATTTGGCTTCTATCCAAAGGTGGGGTCTTGTGCAATGCTGAGCGTGTTACGATAAATCTGAATTGGCTTTTCATCTTCTTTTTTTGTAAAAAATAAAGAAAATAAATCTCCCTAATTAAATCATAAAAAATGGAACTACCTCCTTTAAATTCTCCAATTCAGATTATGGTTTGTTTTTACCTCCTCCACTTATGTAATTTTAAAATAAATCTTTCTAATTATACTAAATCAATTTATGAGTTTTTTTTGTTAAACTATAAAATATCCAACAAGTCTGTAAATTTATTTTATTTTCAAATATGAAACTTTTTTTAATTTTCAATATTTTTTTAATTAAAAAACCTAGAAAATTTATTATAAACTAGAAAATAAAATTTATACGTAACTAAATTGTACATATTAGAAACATAAACTATCTATACGTTATTATACTACTAATTTCCACACAAAAAAAATGTTACAACATCGATCTACTATATTCCTTTTTGTTTGCTATGTTTCTAATATTGTACGGAGTATATAGAGTATGTATCGTTACAATATCATCTACTATATACTCTATATTATTTAGCAACTTTACACACGATAATATCAATTTACTATACTTATAATATTGTATATAGAAAAAATTACGGTTCAGTTTATGTATAATAGTTAGGTTTGATATATATTTTCGAACTTAAGATATGGCATTTATAATGTTAATTAATCATTTACTTTTCTTACTTTTCTATATTTTATTTCAGTGAAATTATAAAATTTATCATATATATATAAAGCTATTTAGAGCTCTCTCATTAATTCTAGGTTCAATATATAAAATTTGTTAAAAATTGACTTATGATAATTTGATAAATGAAACTATAAAAGACATAAAAGTTTATTTATATTGATTATATATAATATTTTAAATTTAATTATACAGCAATAGCATTTATAAACTATCAAGTTTTTTTTGGTATAAAATTATATACGAGATTACTTATTAACTGATTCATGAAATAAATAAATTCAGGCATGACGCAGGGTATAAACTAGTTATCTCTTTAATTGCTGAAAAATCACTCACCATCTAAGATTTCTGACTTCAAATCAGTACAAGAAAGTTGATATTATTGATATGCAAATAGTAAGATAATACTCCGTACCAAAACTTTGACAATCATGTACACATATATGACATGGTGACGCCATAAGGAGTCCCTATTATTCAATGGCTGGTCCCCATATGCAAATGGACAATCTATTATGGAAATATCCAACACAAACATTAATTTTCAGAAGGAGAGTTTACTGTAAAGGTGTAACAAATAAATCTGGTTATAGTCAGCAAAAGTTGAACCGTGTAGCAGTTCTACTCCATCTGGGTTGCAGCAGCCTCCTCGTCTTCTGAATCAAACTCTTGCTCAACAGACTTCACCTGTAAGTCAGACAGATAAATAAGTCACAGTTCATTCAGGCTGAATGTATCCATACAAAAGCTTCATGTCTAATCAGTTTCATTACCTCGGGAACGTAGTGCATCAGCATGTTTTCAATGCCAGATTTAAGGGTGACTGATGAACTAGGGCAGCCACTGCATGCTCCCTGCATTTTCAGTTTGACAATTCCAGATTCCCTGAGAAATCCAAGTAAAAAGAGTTCAAGATTAAACCATTTCATATGGAAGAAGGTTAAAAGAATTTAACATGCTAATGGATTTGAAACGGAGACTTACGGGTCAAACCCTCGATACTCAATGTCTCCACCATCGTCTTTAACTGCAGGCCTGATTCGAGTCTCTAACAGTTCTTTAATCATTGCAACAGTTTCTGAATCATCCTGAAAAGTCAAGCCAATAATTCCTTAATCAATGCCTGTCAAAGAAACACTTTAAAAAAACACTACTCCACACAGCAGAATTGGTTGTGCACGTCAAATATTCAGAAAGATAAGTTGGTAAAAATTAAATAATTGTATGTGACAGTATTTAGCAGAATTATGAGCATCAAATTCCTTTCGAATTGACTAGCAAAAACAGAACTAATTGTTGATCCTTCATGAAGAGATTATTACTTAGCACAAAGATTAAAAAGATCATTAGCTTTCAGAGTTGAAGCTAATCTAGATTATACGGCTGCTAGTCAATATTATTTCTGAAGAGAGAGTTACATACGGGGCGTCTGGGCATCATTTGAGCAAATATGTTTAAACAGAAGAAAATGATCAAAATGACTGGGCGCAACCTTAAGAGATACTAGATTACTTTGCAACAACCAAGCATATAGATAAACGTGAGTGGTATTTGGTGTAAGCTGCTCCGTGAGCTTCTTCTTAAAATCTTTATGGTGCTTGCATCTGTAATAACACTATCTTTGCCTAGTTCTCTAACCACCAAGGGTATGCCCGGGGATACACAATTTTTTATTGATTTGCTAAAAAACAAACAGGAAAGCTTGAACCCAAGAAATCCTGCTTCAATTGATAGCCATCTGAAATCATCCTAGATAACAAAGCTAGGGTCAAACTGTGACCTTTCCAAGAGAACACATAAGATAAGCCAAACTAACATGTAATGTTGAAAAGTAAATATGAGAATGCAACAGTGCAGCATTTCAAGCAATTTGATAATGTAGTTTCAAAACATACCTCGTGGATAGCAGTGTCCTTGGAAGCAGCAGTCTCTGCATCAAGAAAAAGTGGTTCTCCAGACGTATAAAAGTCCATGATTGCAGCAAAAATCTCTGGCTTTAGAAGATCCCAAGAATTATCATCGGACTTGGTAACAGTTATAAAGTCAGAGCCAAAGAAAACTCGTGTAATTCCTGTTGAATGGAAGAGCACAAAGTAATTATAGACTTGGTATCCGACAAATTGGAAAGCTTTTTTAATCATGGCTTGAGAATGTGGATAGTGTTCTACACCTCTACTGAGACAAATTCAAATAATCCAAAGAGTATTATACGGTGGATGATGAGATGCTTAGGTATATCATCGACTCTTGGCAAATTGTGTTCATAATAGATTCTAGCCCCTATGCCCGAATAAAGAAGGAGGTTAGAGTGTTTTCCCAAGTCGAACAAAGGCTAATACTCCCAGGTTGATTCGATGTATTCCACCAGTTGACTGGGGGAGGTGCATGAGTGCATCTCCATATAATATAAGACAGGATTAAAAATGAACTATTACATTTATACGAATTCCATCATGTCCAACCAAGACTACCACTTCCATATACTATCTACCTCAAAGTGACACCAACCCACCAAATCAAATATATAAGCTAGTACACTGCCTCTCTGGTTTGTAGTAGAGAGTAGAGACAGTGTTCTATCTCTCTAACCAAGACATGCCAGCTTAGTTCACAAGTATAAATTGTATAATATCAATGTGAGACAAGGTTATGAGTTTGATTAGAATTCTCTTTCTTCTTTTACCATCTACTTGCACCACACTACCTCACAATTCGCCTCCAAAATCTCAATTTGTTACCTTATCTACAAAATTTTAATTTGAAAAAATTTGGCACTTGTGAGACCAGAATGCATCTACCATGGATTTCAAAGTGCAACGTGATAACATAAGCAGGCTGAGAGTTCATTACAAAAGAAAATATACCACAAACTTCGAACATGACTGTCCTGGTGTGAAAACTGAATAACAATAGCTGAAAACAAAACTTGAGCATCAAAAGCAGGCTCACCGTCGATTCCAAAAAGAGCTTTTGCTAGAGGCGAATTCATTGCAACACGAGCATTGGGAAAATCCGAGCTCCCAACTTCCATAACCGACTTTCCAGGATAAAACATGAGCGATGAAGGATTTGGGGTTGGCTGGGTTTGGATAAACATGGTCCTCCTCTGCCCTGCTCACAATCAAATCAGCATTCAATTCCATCAAACCCTAATAGAAACTTGACAGGAAAATTGAAATTAATGTTTCGAAGCTCTAATCTCAAACAAACCTTGGAAGTGCACCAATTGGTAGGAACGTGAGGAAATGACGGATGAAGAGGATGTCAAAGAAGAGGTCGAATTGGGGAGATTACAGCTTCTGTTGAAATTGGAAGCAGAAGCGGAGAGCATTCGTTGAAACACGGATCGGGTGTTGCTGAAACTTTCGTCCACGTATTGGGATCTACAAGCCTTGGAGGCTCGAGCTGCTACTCTACCGACGCACCTCATCGCCATTGACGAAAGAACAATTCCTATCTCTCACTCTTCGCAGATGTTCGCCGATGTTGAGATGGAATTATGAAGAAGAGAATTCGGGTGGAGCTAGAAGAGTGGAGGAGTAAAGCTGAGATACGTCTCTTGACGCTGAGTTTGGCCATGGCGGTTGCGTGGATCGAGTATTTGTTTTGACCCGTAAAACGATCGGTACGGACCGTTGCTGCTGGATCCGACCCGTTTGTTTTGCTATTGGGCTATGGGCACGAGTCATGTCAATCTTGGCTCGTGTATTTGCAATTTAGACATGCCCAAAAGCTAACCAGTGCATCGAACCGAGTCAGGAAAACCGTCAAGAGACCCATTCTTCACACATGTTATTATATTTAAAATTTTAAAAAATACTCTCTTCGTCTCCTATTATAGTTCCAGTTTGTCATTATCGAGGTAAATTAAGGAAAGAGGAATGAAAAGTGGAGAGGTGAGAGATTGACTAGCATCATATTGAATTTTGAAAGATTAAACTTAAAAATTATGAATCAATGACTTTATGATACCCTTAATCCAAGGTCGAGCAAATCTGAGTCAGATGGAAGATGATTTGAAAGAGAGCTATGGATGTTATTTATATGAATTAGAAGAAGAAGTTCAGGCTAAGCAAAATCGCAAAATCTCTCGATTGAGTTTCTCTCACTAACTTGTATCATATATTAGCATCAGCATGGATCAACTAGTTACATCAACTACCGGATTAATCACCCAGTTTAAATTAAATTTCATGTGTTCATTAATGACGCATCGACCATCAAAATTATGTAAAAAGATAGAGCGTGATGGTTAAATACAAGAAGTGCTATTTTGTAAAATTAACTCGCTTAACCAACTTTAGACCTTAACTATTAAACATGATGGTTAAAACTATTGTATTTCTTGACCCCCAAAAAACCATAACTAATGGTTTCGTAACCGATTCTAGATCATTAGTAAACACTAAAATACACCCGTTTACCAAAAGAACACTTGTAACTAGACCTTTTAAAAATTGATCAAATTCACTAGGTCAACCTTATCCGAAAAAATCTTGAAACCCTATGTCCCAAAAGATTCATGATCGGTGAAGAATCCATTTTTCTCATATTTTATTTTATTTAAGTCAAAAAATATTAATTTATTTTATTATAGAGATATTGTTTAAATTTTCATTCTTTTATAACACTAAAAAACTATGGGAAAATGTCGGGTGAGAATAACTTTTAAAATACGAACGTGAGAATGATGCACATTAGTAGTAAATTGGTGAACATTTAGTACTAATTTGGTGCACATTCGTTGACAAACATAAAGACATCTAAAATTTGAAGAACATTTTGTTTTAAAGAATATTTATTGAGAAACTGAAGAACATTTAAGGTAAAAATTGTATGTGCATCACTTTTTCAAAAGATATGCATCACTTTTTCAAAAGATATGCATCAAATTTTAAGTATATTTTGATGTATATTTAAGTATATTTTGATGCACATTAGTCATTTTCACGTTCTCATTTTAAAAACCGTTTTCACCCGAACCGTACCTAAAAATTATACCCCTAATCCGAAATTTTTATCGATCTAGTCTACAATTTTTACCAAAATAAAGAATAGAATATCTCTAATTTAAATATAGATTATACTCCGTAGTCGATATATTATTCACGGGCATAAAGATTCCTGCCATTACCGCTTGATAAAATCTTATTCATATCTCTTTCCCCTATTCTAATTCTTCTCTCACCCCGACCTTTTATCCCAATCTCATCATCTCTCACCAAACCCTAACAATTCCCACAATCACGTCTCATGAAATCCCAAACCCATCCAATTAGGTTCCCCTCCTCTACAATTCTGTTTTTATGATCAATCCCCTCCTATAATTCGACGACAATTCATCTCGCCGTCGACGAGTCATTGAGCCGTACAAGATCAAGGCAATGAGCAACTCGACCAAGAGCACCGTGGATGATCTCGGAGCTCCTGAATCATGGGAAGCGGCGGATGTGGAGGAAAGCCTCAAAAGGCTGTTGCTCTCTACTCCTTCTCCTTCAGCTACGGAGCTGGATTTGGAATTCGACGCTCCTGTCTCTGGTATGGCGAATTTCGCTGCATCATCATCTACTGGGACTTCTGGTAAAGCTGTTGGTTTGTCGGAAGAAGCAATCAACCAGGTTGATCAGTTTCTTCGTGATGCGCTGCAGAACCCTCGGGAGAGGCTGTCAAGTAAGTTGTTCCGCAGTTTATTATTGTGTTGTTTTAGTGTCATGAGCTTGCTATTGCTAAGAGTTTGATGATGCACACAAATAATTGAATTGTTGAACTCGATTGATAAGGAATTCCGCAATTGTCTTTTTACCTCAGAGAATATTTAATTGAAGTAGATGTATTCAGTGAGATTCTGTCTTGTTGCAATAGGAGCTATAGAAAGAAATTAATATGATGACTGAAGACACTAGCTTGCATTGGATGTCGAATCGAATTGTTGGGTGAGAGATATCGTTGTCAAACTTCAGAGGTGCATTGGTTAAGGATATTTTGTGCTGCTTTAGTAGTTTATCATTAGAGTAGGTGATAACTGCATTCCTGATTTGGCTCTTACCTCAAAGGCTATTCTTTAATTGACGTAGATGTATTCAGTGAGATCTTGTCTCATTGTATTAGGAGCTATCGTTGTCAAACTTCAGAGGTGGATTGGTTAAGGATATCTTGTGCTGTTTTAGTAGTTTATCATTTGAATTTTGCTTCATTTAAGGGTCGTGAGTGTGCCAATCCTAAAGAGTGTTATGATTCACACAAATTAGAGTAGATGACAATTGAATTCCTTAACTCCATTGATAAGGAATTCCTGAATTGGCTTCTTACCTCAGAGTATATTCTATAGTTGACGTAGATGTATTCAGTGAGATCCTGTCGCATTGCAATAGGAGCTATAGTAAGAAATTAATATTATGATTGAAGACACTAGCTTGCTTTCGATGTCGAATCGAAAAGGTGCATTGGTTAAGGATATCAGTCGCTTCCACTCAATTTATTATTATTAAATTTTTCAATGGTTTTACAGTTGTGATGCATGTGTTTGGAATTATCAGTGTCCAAGATCCATCTTTTTTGAGTTTTGTGTGTGGCTAATTTGAAATACGAATTGCATTTTTCATAGTCTTACGAATGGAACAAGATGTTGAAAGTTTCATACGAGATCCCACTCAGCAGCAGATGGAGTTTCAGCAACTACCTACCTCTTATCAAAGGCTAGCTGCGCATCGTGTGGCTCAACATTACTTTCTGCAGTCAATGGTTCTATTGGACAACAATCTCCCTGAAGGTGCAAGCAGAATTATTGTTCGTAAGACATCTGATGATTGTGGATATCCTCGTATCCGTCTTGCAGATATCCCTGTAAATCTGCCTAAAGAAGACAGTGCTGGTGTCAAGGTAGCAATTAAACAGAGGCCACAGAAGCATTCTAATAATGCCTGTGATTTTGGCTCCGGTTCTGGTAAGAAAAATCAGGCTAAAACCGTGGAGGAGAGGAAGGAGGAATATGACAGGGCTCGTGCAAGAATTTTTAGTTCAAGTTCCCAGTCAAATACCTCTACTGCAAAGCCGAAGAATGAACCAAAGCGTTCTGATAGTTTGACTCACGCTCCGGTAGTAATACCGAAGTTTGAAAAGCACTCTGTCCCTGCAAGCTCTGATTTGAGCACTGGAAGGGGTTTGACTGAATCATCTTCTGGAAGCAGTAGATCAGCTAGAAATAGGATAGAAAAGGAGCCAGTTGGCAGGCAAAAGCCTACTAACAGAGTTGCTATTATTAGGGACCGTGACATTGACAGCAAAGATCCTGATTATGACAGGAGCTATGACAGGTATAATATCTGCTGCTTAGATTATGTCATGTTTCATGTGTCTATATTTCTTTTCTGGTGTCTGGGTATTGAAACATATGGCTTCATTATTTGTTGTGTACAATTAAGAAAATGTGATATTTTGCCACATCACTTTTATGAATTTCGAGAAATAAAAAAGGTATAAATCATCTATTTTTTGGTTTTAACAACTGAAGCATAATTTTTAGTGTGCTCTGAAGTCTTTGATTCAATTTTTTTGGAGTGGAAAAGATGCACAAGCTAATTTAGGTGCCTCCTTTAGGTACGCACAAAGGTTTGATCCTGGATTTGGATTTAATGTGGGTCCATACCCTATTCAACCAATGTATGCGCCAGCTGTAAACTATAACACCGAATTTCCACAACTTGGACCAGCTCATCCTCAAGCTGAGCATCATCAGTCTCACCCTGGTCCTCAACATCTCCAATGTTCATGGCCTTCCCCATCTAATCATGTCAGTATGGGATATGGTCATCCAGAAGCAATGATGGCTGCATACAATCCTAATCATATTAGTGCAAGGCCCAACGCTGGTGTCTATATGCAGTCTTCTCAGTATCCTGGTCAGCATCCCGGAATGACTTTCATTCATTCTCATGAACACATGCATCAGCCTTTTTCACAGGTAGGCTGACCCTATCCTCGCTTCTACTGTTGCATCATCATTTTTGCTAAACTTTCTGATTGTGGATAAATAATGCTATATGTAATGGTCTGAAATTAATTAACAAAGCTGATTTGACATATAAAAGAAATACAAAAACCCTGTTTTTTGGTTTATACTTTTGTCAATACATATTTTAATGATGTGACTATATAGACTTGAATATTATCGAATGCACCAATACGTTTTTTATTTGGACAAAAATTGATTAGCTACTAGAGCATAGGATATAAGACATAGATAAATGACGGGTAATAATTGACTTTAGGGAGATTCTTTGCCTTCCTAATCCTTAACGCAGGAAAAGGATGTATAAAATTTGGGATGAATAACATTTTAAGAATTAAGTTTTTTGCTTACATGAGTGGAAATGATTGTTGATGCATATGATGATTTATTAAAATGTTCAAATTTTAGTCATTTTTGGATTTTCATCTTCATAATATTATGATAAGCCAAAGACCAATCTGCTACTTTGGTACTGATTGGAATCAATCTTATTCCCTGGACATCTGAAACACAATAACTATTAATGTGGATGAACCCCAAGTGTTCGTTTTCTATGCTCTCATTGATTCTTGTGACCTTGTCAAAGCTAATTGCTACTCCCTCTGTTTCTTATTATCTTTGATTTTTTGACTAAAAACACATTAAAATAGACAACACTTCAATTTGCATAGATTTTCTCCATGCACTCTTTTGGGTTAATTCTTTTCACAGCCTATAGGAATGAAGACTACATCAACATATGTAGTTCCCAATACTCTTTTCTTTATTCTTAATAATGTACTTTGAACAATAATTTCTTTTAACTATTCGTAAAGATATTGGAACACTGATGTACGGAGGGAATATTTTGTTTCTTACTTTGGCTTTAGTTGTGATCGTACCATTTCCGTCTACTTCAAATTAGCAGTTGCTTATATATTTTTTATGAACACATCATGCAGTCTCTTCACCAGCAACATGATGGAACACTTGGGTTAGCCCGGCCCCGTTAAGGGGCCTGGGCAATGCCTGCACCCTTGCCTGCAATGAAAATTAAAAGTGCCTTAAAGATTGAGCGAGCAGGCAAGGTGTGCAGGCATCAAAGACCGAGGCCAGCCCGAGCTGCTGCCTTGGTCTGAATAGAAGCTTCCTCACTTCTGTTTGTGGTGGAAGCTTGCTAGAGCTTGAACAAAATATGTAATCTCATCCCCTGAAGATGACAAAGAGGAAACAGGAAATCGGAAGTACAGGATTTGTATGCCATATTCTCATCATGGATAAGGTATGCTATAAGTTTCTGTTGGAATACTGATTAGTTCTTTAACTACCCATTATACATTATAATGGGTTTCATTTGAATAATACATTATTATGACATAAAATGGGTTCAAATGGAAACCTTGTAAACTGAAAGATAAATCATGCCATTCAGCCATTGTCATTTTGTAATTGTTATGCTGTTGTTGACATGCTATTATCTCCTTTTTCTAGTCAATGCTGCTGCCTACAAGAAATCGATAGGGGTCCCATTGTCTATGTGCAAGGCGAGAGTCAAAACGCAAAGCCTTCGGATCTAAGGCACACATATTTATCTTCCTCTTTGTAAGGCTATTCCGTCTGAATTCCAATGTTGCTTTGTAATGCAATTGTTTTTGAAGTCTGTGTTTGCCTACTATTAGGCAATAATACTACTCTTAAATTAGTATAATGTACTACTCCCTCCGTCCCACTTTGTTTGTCCTATGACGAAATTTGACACTATTCACCTATTAACACAATTTGCTCGATTATTCTCAATCTTTGTGTATTAATATAGTCATGTAGGGTCTTGTTTGATTCGTCTCATTTAATACTTTAACAATATCAAGATTTTATAATTTTTAATAATATGTAGTTAGAGATATTAACGACGCAAAACATGCATCGACAAGTGTGTAAACGCGTAAGAGGACAAACAAAGTGGGACGGAGGGAGTATTATTTTCATCATTTCACCTCTTTCCAAAGGCGGTCGTCAACACTACTCTCTTTCTGTACTTCTTTTTGTCTATGTCTAGCACAAGTGCCCATGACGATTTTTTTTTGGCACTAGTCAAGAATTGGGATGATCCAAAACTGTGACAGCGAGTCACTAAAACAATAAATCTCGTCCAATGTTTCTAATATAAACATCATATAATGTTGTACTCCCTCCGTCCCATAATATAATTCCTCTTTCACTTTTCACATTTGTCGAGACACGTTTTGTATCGTTAATATCTCTAACTATATGTTAATAAAAAATTCTAAAATTTTGATATGTTAAAGTACTCATCAAGACGAATCAAACAAGACCCCATATGACTATGTTTGTTTTTACATATTAAAAGTTATACGACAAAATGTGTTAAAAGGTGAATAGTGTCAAAAATGAAAGAGGAATTATATACAATTGAGAGCGTACGATTGAGAAAGTTCAGTTTAGCTTTCTTCTACCTCATCTGTCTTCAATTTCGATTTCATCTACTTTCTCAATCGTACGCTCTCAATCGTACGCTCTCAATTGTACGCTTTAATTTGATTTAGTATACCTAATTCCAATGTATGGAATACCTAATTTCAGTGTAGGCTTTAATTTGCTTTCTCTTTAGTTGTTTTTGTTGAATTGTGATTCAATCTTCATAGAAGTATGGGCTTTCTTCTACTTCTAGCCTTTTAGGTCTTCAATTTCTATTTCATCAACTTTCTCCAATTGTACGCTGTAATTTGATCAAATTATTATATTCCAATGTACGGTTTGCAGGGCTGTAATTTGCTTTGTCCTTAGTTGTTTTTGTTGAATTGATTAAGTTAAGTTAGATTTAAGTGTGAGATAAGCAAATTACAGTCCTGTAAACCGTACATTGGAATATAATAATTTGATCGCAGGGCTGTAATTTGCTTTGTCCTTAGTTGCTTTTGTTGAATTGATTAAGTTAACTTAGATTTAAGTGTGATATCATATATGTCGTAAATACAAGTATACAACTATATAAAACCGTGAGGGGCAAAGTTGGTAAATCAAAGTGTGATATCTATTGCTTTCGCCTTACAACTTTTGCAAAATTTCATTTCGAGGCTTGTTCACTTCTTTCCAGAAATTTCCCCCAAAATCCCTCACCGAAACCCCAATCCGATCATCAATGTCGAAGGAATTCAACGTCCCTCCGGTAGTATTCCCCGGCGCCGCCGTCGGTCCCACTCCACAGCAACGCCGCGCACCAACCGCTCCCTTCGGCGGTAACCCTAGCATCCCTTTCATGTCATTCGACGTCTCCGCCGCAACCGCATCCTCTTCCTCCATCCCCTCTCACTTCTCCGCCGCTCCAACCTTCGTCAATGGCGGCAGCCTCAACTTCGACGACGAGCCTCCTCTCCTCGAAGAGCTCGGAATCAACACCAAGCAAATCTGGAGCAAGACCGTCTCGATCCTCAATCCCTTCCGAGTCAAACCGCATCTGCACGAGGACGCTGATCTCTCCGGTCCGTTTCTGTTGATCGTCGCCTTCGGATTGTTCCAGTTGCTCGCAGGGAAGATCCATTTCGGGATCATCTTGGGATGGATCACTGTTGCCGCGATTTTCTTGTACGTTGTGTTCAATATGTTGGCCGGAAGGAACGGGAATCTGGATCTGCATCGCTGTTTGAGCTTGATCGGTTACTCTATGCTTCCGATCGTGATTCTGTCTGCTGTTGCGTTGTTTGTTCCGCCCGGTGGTGTGATTGTTTTCGTTGTTGCTGGTGTTTTTGTCATCTGGTCGACTACTGTTTGCACCAGGCTGCTTGTGGAGCTCGCTTCGGTTGGAGATGATCATCGTTGTCTGATTGCGTATGCTTGTTTTCTGATCTATGCTCTCTTTTCACTCTTGATTGTGTTTTGAGTTTGATTTGAGGATTTGTAAGGGGTGTATCTGTCAATTTCTGGATGATTGATTGCTATAAGATGTTCAATTGAGCATATATCACACTTCAGATAACCGGTTAGCTTTATTCAATTAATGATTCCTTATGGATTAAATAGCTTATTGTTCTTCTGTCTCTTTGCTGCTGCTTAGATCTATTTCTTTGGAATTGACATATGGATCTTCCATATGCGACTGGGTTGATCAAGAGCTTGCTTAATTAAATTCTACTGTGTGGTTTAGCTATGCTTAATGTTTCACTGCCTATAAAGTTATAATCTGCTTTAAAACATTGAAGCAGAAGTCAAGAATGTATTAGAACATGTACCCTTCTCTGCGTTCTTCAACTGCTTCTAACTCCTTCATCCTCACGTTCTTCGGACTCTTTTGTGTGCAACAATTGAGTCTTTCATTGGAGGTAAGTTTTGTTTATTCATCTTCTTTGTTGGTTATAGGGATTGATATTGTATATAGTCTTACTTTGACTATGCTGAAACTTTGAGTTTAAGTGATTGATTTTGGAATTGCATTTGCATATATCTAGGCAATAGAGTTTTGTAATGTTAAGATAAATGTTGAACCGGGATGAAATGGTGCATTGAATCAATTCTTTGTTATTTGTGTAAGTTGTAATTTTCTAAGCAATAAGAAACCACTCACAGTACAAGTACATTAGGGCTTAAGTGAAACCTTACCACACTCTTAATCCTGCCTTATATCTTGACAATGAAGCTTTCAATTCATGTATCTTATTGCATATGCTTACTTCATTTGTAGTGGAGCTTTAGAGTTAATTCTATATGTGTGGATGATGTTGTTACATATGCTATTTTAGGAAGAGGATATTTGTGAGTTGTAGTAAATTGCGTTTGAGCAATAATTTTGAGATTAATACATTTGCAAGCATTTTCCTTCTGTAGTTTTGGGAAATCATTGTTGTTACATATGGAAAAGTCCAATAGTAACTAACTATGCATTTATGTTTTATATGGTTGACCTGCCTTTAGCAATTGGCATTTTTTTGTGAGGAATGTATAACCTGTTATAATTTGAAGAGGAAATGTATGAAAATGAAAGTTGTACTTATGTTGAACACACAAAGATCTTTGTAGATCTCTTACCATATTTCATTACAAATCATCTCTATTTATAGAGGTGATTATGTACACAAAAGTCAAGCTTTATCTAACACATTGTAGGCTATTTAATGATGGTGAATTATTCATTTATCTATATGGTTTGTAACATAACCT
Source organism: Oxyria digyna (assembly GCA_029168935.1). Classification (NCBI taxonomy): domain Eukaryota; kingdom Viridiplantae; phylum Streptophyta; class Magnoliopsida; order Caryophyllales; family Polygonaceae; genus Oxyria; species Oxyria digyna. The sequence goes on from JAPVLV010000009.1 coordinate 45,749,238, forward strand.
AATTATCAAAAGACAAGATCACAAGTAGCCATTTCTCATTATGCTATAACTACAGTGACAACCAACAATTTTGTATTAACTGTTACCTACCTTCTTGCAAGCTTTTGGATCCTCTCATCCATTTCCATTCTCGTAATCGGCCTACGAGACTGTACTTCATCATACTCGACAAATTCATCTGAATTATATTGGTCGGGTATCGTGTTTTTCGGGGGCATTAAACGCACCCATGACTTTTTTTATATATGCACCCAGTCTATGTATATGCAATGCGGATACATATACTCAAGCATATGTATCTGGAATGCAAATGCATATGCATATGTTCATAGTTATAGAACAATTTGATATGCATATTCTTGCGCATTCGCAATACAAATGCACATGTTTGTGGATTTGTAGTACAAATGCACATGTTCATTTAGTTGTTCAGAGCATTACTTGAACATAGAAACATGATTGTGATACTGATTTTATTTTATTCAATTATGTATATTTAGTTAAACGAAAACAACACATTTTATTTAAAAAACTTATAATATTGAGATGTATTAGTTTGTTAGGCTTCATTATTTCTCAACTTTGTTCATATTGACTCAAATTTAGTTTATTTTCATGATTTTATTTACTCTTTTTTGGATATAAATATAAATTTTATTATATTTATTTAAATATTGCATTAATAAGTTAATAATCATAGTTAAAATGTTTGGTTAATATATATGTAATTATATAATGTGTTCTAAATATATGTGTGATGAATTCAATAAGTCAAGACTTAAAGGGGGAGGGTGCTGCTACAAGGAACAAGGATGACAATAATTTTGCCGATGATGATGAAATAATATGGAAATTTACAAGACTCTTAATCTATGGAGATAATAAGTACATATTTTGCTAATAGTTTACGCAGTCATGAAATAAACGGATTTACCTACTTAAGAAACTTGTGGTTGCTATGCTATACAAACACTAAAGAAATATATAAGTCATGTCTATTAAATAGGTTCACTTTATATATACACATTTATTTGTATTTGCAATGCGCTTACAAATATATATATATAAATCTATATAGAGGTTGGTTCTGGTGTAACGAGTTTTATGGTGTAAAGAGTGGACAAATCAGGAGCGTCGGATTAGATAAATTGGATGGCTTGATTTAAAAGGAGAAAAAAGGGTAAAATAATTTTAAATCCTTAATTATAGGGAGTAACCAACTCAGATTGTTTTCTCTTAATTAATTAATTTAATTAAAATGGAAAATTATAAAAAATAGGAGAGAGAACCATAAATTTTCTCCAACAAAATCATTCTGCGTTCTTCATCACAATCGTCCAATATTATTTCGATATTCAGTAATGGTTACTATCATGTTCGTCGTTCATCTGAATATATTAATTGTCATGTAACCAGTACATATTCGATATCATGTAAGCAATATTCATATTTTTGCGTTGTGTGTATTCGTATTCTAATGTGAGATATTCATCTTCGATTACGAAAGACTTTTTGTTCCTACATATAGAAGACGATATTCTGATGTTCATCTTTGTTATTCGTGTTCTACTGTGGAATATTCAGTTATAGGGGTTCATCTTTGTTAAATGCATGACATGGATATTTCAAGCTTGGCACACATCATATAATATATGATCTTCTAAAGACCCTCCTATCCTAATTCTCAAATGCCCAAAACCTGCAATGCAACCAAAATCACAATATAAAATCCATATTTCTGAATTAAATTAGACGAAAACAATAATATGTAATCTTAGTCTTAATTCATAAAGACGCCTTTAATTGCCTTTCCGAAAATTGGTTGTGACAAATTATGTAAATAACAAGATCAACAGAGAATGTGGCGCACATGATTACTGATGCTAACCATGAATTCTTTTCTAAATAGATCATTACAAGTTACAAGAATGACTTTACCCTTTCCCACACCTACAAGCACTGACACAGATTTCAGTGGTGTGCAGAATTACTGATACTAACCATGAAATATTTCCTAATAGACTATTAAAAGTTACAAGAATAACTTACCCTTTCCCACACCTTCAAGCAAACGCTCAGCACATTCTAGTGCTGGTTCATGCACATTCTCAGGAAACATTACATGCCCATATCTTGCAGCAGCATATCCCATCTCTCTTGCAAGCTCAATCTAAAATATCTAAATAAATAACCAGAATTAATAACTAATACATGCTAAATGATATCACGCCATAGTGACAAGCTACTTTGTGAACATAGCGTATAACAACAAATGAAGAAAGACTCGGGGGAAGACAAGATAGGAATGAACAAAAAATCTATTTGCAAACAGTATATATATGAAGGCCTTTGTGCTACTTTAGACTTGCATCACAATGACATCTGATCTTTCTCCAAGACGATATTGCACTAATACAATAATTTCCAAACCAAACAATTGATGCTTATATCAGATGGGGAAAAAGGAGATTAAAGGTTCATCCCTGTTAATACCATACGACAAAACAAATATAAGCTAGTAAATGGAAAAATTTATATACATCGAAGACTGCAGAGTGCCATACAACAAATCCACAAAACAATTTAAGTGCATGTTGGACTCTTTCCATTTTTGCCTATATGAAATAAAAAATTAAGCTAACTTGTTTTACAAATAAGCTAAAATAGAACAGGTGAAAAAGAAAAGAGGAAATGAGGATTCGTTGAAAATCCAGCTCTACACCATCAAATTTAATAATAATGAAAAAAAAGAGGGGATTGGGATTAGCAGGATTCAGTATGGTTAGTTTCACATAAAATCCATATTTATTAATCATTGTCTTCGCCTTTGATTTACTCGACCGTTAGATAAATTCATTGATCCGATTCTTTGTCTGTTGCTTGTTGTTTAGATTGCTCATCGTGGTTTTGGAGAAAAATAGGCTACACGTCTTCGACAATTAAGCAAGTTCGAGTTTATCTTTAGCTTTCATGATTTACTTTTTTTCTAGAAAAGAACAAAAGGAAGGAAGGAAAAAGGTGAGTATGGATTTAGGAGAAACTAGCTCTTCTCACTAGGAATCAAGCAAGCTCATAGAGTAATAGCTGGCAAATCAAGCAAGATCATAGAGCAATAGGAAGAACTTGATCGATCTAGAAATCATGAAGGAGTAGACCTTTCCCAACATGAAGGAGTAGACCTCTCCCACGACGGAAATTATTTTATTTTGTTGTCATAGCTCAGTTTAATGGGTCGAGGTATTGTTGACCCACGAAGGAGTAGACCTCTCCCAACATCAGTTTGTACGTAAATGACTCAAGAATTGAACTCGAGACCTCTAAATAAAACACTTAAGGATACTTAGTCCAAACCACTAGACCAATTATAGTTTGAGTTAGGTTTTCTACGATATTAGTTATTATATTTTTACTCCTATGCAAATTTAGATTGATCAAAATAGCTTCAACTTAGAGAAGTATATTATATTTTGTATTTTATTCTTTCAAATAAGTAGTAGTATATCAACTCCACTTTCACACATATATATTTTTTTAAGCTTTTTACATAATCGGGATTACAATAGTTCTAAATAGGAATGTTTAATTTTTACAATGAAATCTTTCTATTCTTAAAAAAATCTTTGTATATAATTTTGAATTTATAAAAATAAGAAAAAAAATCTTTAAAATGGTATAGGAACTAGGAAGAAGAGAGTGACACGTGGCAAATTAAATTTTAGATTGACATGTGACAAATGAAAGAGAGTGACATGAGGCAAAAATAAAGTTTCACTGTAATATGATTGTACGGAAAAGTAAGTATTTTTTATAAAAAAAAAACACAAAACCGGACCGGCCCGGACTAACTCTTGATCCGTTCCGGACCGTTTTTCCTTATTTTGTTTCTTGTTCGATTCAAAATCAGGAAAAACACCCGATTGTAGAGGTCTTGTTATGTTTATTTTTAAATATAAATAATATACTCCCTCCTTTCCTTTTGTATTGTCCAGTTTGATCGCCTTACATTATTCACATGTCGATACAATTTGTTTGTATTTCCAATCTATGAGGAAAAAGATATAGTCATGTGTGATCTTGTTTGATTGTCTCCATGAACACTTTAACAACATTGAGATTTTAGAGTTTTTAGTAATATGTAGTTAGAGTTATTAACGAAGCAAAACTTATCTCGACATACGCAGAAAGATATAAAGTGGACAATCAAATAGGGACAAAGGAAGTAGACTTAAAAATAATACTCCGTATATGTTTAAAATATATATTACTCCATTATTTATGGATAGAAAAATGGGATAATAAGCCTAAATGTGATAATATATATATATAGGGTCAGGATCTGGTGAGAACACTTTCTTAGGAGAGAACAGGTGAGAATGAATCTCATCCGTCCATTTATTTGGAGCGCTCTGATCAAATGAAAATAAAATCGCGTTCTCTTTAACGTCTTCGAGACCGAGCTCTCTCCTTCCTCCATCCGGTCCCTCGACGTCAGAATCCACTTCACCGCCGACCCCATCTACCACTTCCTCCCTCCTCTGCCGCTGAAGTTCACCTGAAAATCTCATCGATTTTTCATCTCCCGCTGGAGCTCCATCTGAAAATCTCATATCTTACCTCTGAAAATTCGTTTTGGTTGTTGGCGACTTGGCGGAATTAGGGTTCAACGCCTCTTCAATTTCGCTTGCCTGCTTCAATTTCGATTACCTCCTTCAACTTCGCGGTGCACCTCAGTTATTTGCTTACCTCCCTTACTTGCTTCACACAATCACACCTGAAGTCCACTTCGCTTACTTGAGTTTTGGTTACTCCGCTTACATTGCTTCACATGAAGTCCAATTCTTACTCGCTTCCAAGCTTCTAGATGAATCACCGGGCTGCTGTTTCTCTGGTTTAGAGGCTTGCAATGCTGGTATTGTGAGTTTTATGAAGAGTGGTAATGTGGATTTTGCACAGAAGGTGTTTGTTAAAATGCCTAAGAGAGATGTTGTCTCATGGAACTCACCTAATTTCAGCTCCTCTTCCAAACCCTTCATTCCTGTCATGGAGTGGCAAGATTGCACGTAATTGTTTCAACTTTTCATTTAGATTTTTTTGTTAATTAGGTATTTCATGAATTGGTTGCATCTTTTGCTTCTTCTTTTTTTGTTTGAAATTTGAAGATTTAAGTACTACGGAGTATTTCATATGTTTGATTTGGTCCATTTTGTTTGTTGGTTGAACTTGCTGAAGGAATTATGAGATTGAGTTTCTTGTGAGGAGGTGAAATTACATTTTGGATATGCAAAATTGAAGGAACATAAGAATTAAGAATGACCATTATTATAGGGTGAAGATGGATGTTGATGTCCCTGCATCGCTTGCCTATAAATGCTACTCAGATCGAGAAGCCATGCCTAAGTGGATGCCTTATTTCGTTTTCTCTCACTAGTGGAGATCCTCTAAAACGTCTGTGCTCTGACAGGATGCTATTAAAACAGCTCTCTTGCTTGGGGCCATTGATCGTGAAATCGAAGGGATAGTTATATCATGACTTTTGAAGACTGTGTTGCAGCTGTTGGCATTGCAACACAGTTTCAGCAAGATAGCAGTGGCGTTGTTAAAATGGTTAGGGATGATATGGAAGGTGCAAAGACACAAGTAAGTTATCATCTTCTAGGTATGATGTGTTATTGTACTTGGACTGGTAAGTTTAACATTGATACACTGTTTTCCTGTCAGATCATTTGGCTCGGGAGTATCTGAAGGAGGTCAGTCTAAGCAGGGAACAAATAAAATACTTGGTCATCGAAGCATTACGTGGTGGTTGCCAGGTTCAGAATTCATACTTTGTATGTGGTTTCTTTGTGTGCTAAATACATTTGAATCTGATTGGAATGTTTGTTTCATTTTTTAAGGTTTGTCTTTAACATTTTTCTTTTTCTAACTCCTGGGAACTGTTTGAAATAATGAAATGTACCATGTAGCTTCCTCCTTTCTTCTCTAAATATTACTGTAATGTTTAACATGTGCTTCCTAATGCAGGGTCACAGAGCTGAATTATATGATGCTCGTGTTGCCAAGTGCTTAGCTGCTCTAGAAGCGCGTGAGAAAGTCAATGTGGAAGACCTAAAAAAGTTGTTAAGTATAACGTGCTCAACTGGCTAGATTTATATCATAATGCTTATTAAAGATTGGAGTTGCTTGTTTATTCTAAAATTTCTTAGTTGATAGTTGTGTGTTACAATTCTTATGTTTCAAGATTTCCCAGTGAAAACAGTTTTGCAATACTTGATTAGATCTTACCTGCCTTGCCTTTAATTTTTTTATTTGTGTGAAATGCAGAAATGTACAACAAAGAAATGTGTTGGCTTGTACAACTTACAAGCAGTTGTGAATTGCAGAAATTCGCACAAATAACCGAGTATGCAATTCACAAATAACCGAGTATGCAATTCACAAATAACTAAGTATGCAATTCAGAAAAATTGGGTATGCAATTCACAAAAATTGGGTATGCAATTCACAAAAACTTAATATGCAATTCACAAAAACTGAATATGCAATTCACAAAAACTGAATATGCAATTCACAAAAACTGAATATGCAAATCACAAATAACTAATTATACAATTCACAAATAAATGAGTATGCAATTCACAAATAAATGAGTATGCAATTCACAAATAAATGAGTATGCAATTCACAAAAAATCGAGTATGCAATTTACAAAAACTGAATATGTAATTTACAAATAACTTAGTATGCAATTTACAAAAACTGAGTATGCAATTCACAAAAATTGAGTATGCAATTCACAAATAACTTGCTTTTAGAAAAATAAGAGTTTGAGACTTACATTTAATTTTTAAAAATGCACATACAAATATACAATACATTACGAAATGCATATATTATGTGTTACTAGATGCATATGAAATGCTTTTTATTTGTTTTTTCTAACACATATTTTACTTTGTGCCACGAAAAAGCACATGTGGTGGCTCGGAGAAGAGCGTGAGGTGGATCAAAGAAAGTCATGTGGCGTTGCTTCGAAAAGCACGTGGTGTGCACTAGAAAGTCATGTGAAACGACTCGAAGAAACACTTGGAATGCAATTCAAAAATCACTTAGTATGCAATTTAAAAAACACTTGGTATGCAATTATGAAATCTCTTAGTATGCAATTCAAAAAACACTTGGAATTCAATTAAAAAAACACTTGATATGCAATTCACAAATAACTAAGTATGCAATTCACGGTTTGTGCTTTAGAGTGGCACGTATGGAGCTAAAAGAAAAGCACTTGAGGTGCTTCGCAAGAAGCATATATGGAGTTTAAAGAAAAACGCGAAGATTCTTCGAAAGAAGCACGTAGCATTAAAATATTTGTATGCAATTCACAATTCAATTAGTATGCAATTAAAAAAACAATTGATATGCAATTCACAAATAACTAAGTATGCAATTCACGGTGCTCTAGGGTAGCACATATGGAGCTTTAAAAAATTACTCCCATTTAATATTGAAATTACATCATTCAATGGAGCTTCGCAAGAAGGATGTACGGAGCATAAAGAAAAGCGCATTGGGTGCTTCTAGAGTAGCATGTATGAAGCTTCAAGAAAAGCACTTAGGGCGGTTCAAAAAATACGTAGGTTTTTAAAAAATAATGTGATTTTAAAGAAGCACGTCTCTTGACTTGGAGAAGCACATAACGTGACTCGGGCGATGTACATAATGTGGGTACAAAAAAGCACGTGACGCCCTAGAAAAAACTAAGTATGCAATTCACAAAAAATGAGTATGCAATTCACAAAAAACTGAGTATGCAATTCACAAAAAACTGAGTATGCAATTCACAAAAAACTGAGTATGCAACTCACAAAAAACTAAGTATGCAATTGAAAAAAACTGAGTATGCAATTCACAAAAAACTGAGTATGCAATTCACAAATAACTGAGTATGCAATTCACAAAAAAGCTGAGTATGCAACTCACAAAAAACTAAGTACGCAATTCTCAAAAACTCTATATGCAATTCACAAAAATTGAGTATGCAATTCACAAAAACTGAGTATGCAATTCACAAATAACTTGCTTTTACAAAAACAAGAGTTTGGGGCTTTCACAAAAAAGTTTAGTGTTGTTTTCTTTTTCATGTCAAATGGCCAACTTGGTATGCAATTCAAAAATGAATTATTATGCAATCTAGAAAACACTTGGTATGCAATATGTAAATCACTTGTATTACGAAATGCACATACAATGTATTACTAAATGCATATATAGTGTATTACGAGATACACATGAAGTGCATTTTACTTGGAATAATTTTCTTAGTTACTTTTGGTTTTAGTAAAATCACTTGTATTACAAAATGGACATACAATGTATTACGAAAGTTAATAGTGTGCTACACACTGTAAAAAAATTCACTTAATATATGCAATTCAAGAAATACTTGATAAGCAATTTGTAAATCAATTAGTATGCATTTCATAGTTCAATTAGTATGCAATTCAGAAAACACTTGATATGCAATTCAGAAAACACTTGATATGCAATTCAAAAATCACTTAGTATGCAATTCAAGAAACACTTGGTATGCAGCAATTCAGAAAGTACTTGGTATGCAATTCACAAAAACTAAGTATGCAATTTATAAAAACTGAGTATGCAATTCACAAAAATTGAGTATGCAATTCAGAAAAACTAAGTATGCAATTCACAAAAAAAATGAGTATGCAATTCACAAAAAAATGAGTACACAATTCACAAAAACTAAATATGCAATTCACAAAAACTGAGCATGCAATTCACAAAAACTGAGTATGCAATTAACAAATAACTTGCTTTTAGAAAAATACAAGTTTGAGGCTTACATTTTGTGTTACGAGATAGATATGAAATGCATTTTATTTGTTTTTTCAGACACCGAGTAAATGCAAAAATTTTATATTGCGAAATGCACATATTATATATCATGAAATGCACATATGATGGTTATTTTCTCAGACTCCGGTGATCATTCAAATCTATTAGGGTTAATTAGGCATGCCTACAAAGTGTGCACCTCCTTTAGCTAAAATGGGCGCCTACCAACTAACACCTTATATGATCCAATAAACAAAAAACTTCATACTTTAATACCATCAATATCTCCCACATATTTTATTCTTCAGTAACCAATAGAAATGCAAAATTCAAGCGGGAAAATAAGTTAGATGGATCATAAAACAACGTTTATTATTAGAAAGAAGCTCTTAATTCTAAGTAAAATTTATAATATGCAATTAATAAAGCACATGTATATGATCATTCATTATCTGAATCATAATCTTCTTTTGTCCTACTCCCCCAGTATCCAAATTGGAAAACAGACAAGGAAACAACTAAACAAGAACAAATCAACAAGCACAATAACCATCTGAGCTCATTTTTTAGCACATCCAAACTAGCAGCAGCAACTTTAGTCGTTGAATCTACAGAAGAAGCCTTCTTTTGCTGCAAGCTCCTTGCAATCTCAACACAAGCCTGATCCACCATTGCCAAGAAACTCCTGCCTATTTATGTTGTTGTTGACATATCTGCAAAATTGGAGCCCTCTCATCAGATGAATCAATTTCCACCTACAACTTCTTAATTCCCATCTGCACAGCAAGGTTCAACCCATGAAACAGCCCCAACAACTTAGCATGACCCTGTTAAAAACTGATCAAATGACTATTCTAGAAATTTCACCTTTGCAATACTCTCCACATCAAAGTCCATTGCTATTTTCTACACAGGACCCTCCATCATCTGATTCAAAATTAAACAATTACTCTCTATAAAAATGATTAAAAATAAGAAAGAGAGCATGCAGCCCATAATCTATCTGGCATCACGGTGAAATATTTCAGCAGTGTAAAGCCATTCAGTAACAGTTAAAAAAATAGTGTATGAATATGTACCAGTGAGCCGATTGCAACCAACAATTTGTACTTGGGGTCTACATCCAAATTCTCTGCTTCAGCAATCTGCAAGGAAACAACATTAGTATGAACCTTCATACACGGGACTTTGATTATTCAAGGACAGAGTCATATAAGAATGTCAGTGTTAATCATTGGTTCGATATTGAATGTCTGCCTAGCTTTCATCACACCCACAACTTTGTTTCCTGCTCCTGTTAAGGAATCACTCTATCAAGACTTGTTAGTACAAGGCAAAGGTAATCTGACCTTGCAGTACACATAACACAATGATTATGTAGTTTTAGGGAAGAAAGATAAACCAAACAAATCCTTATATGTGGCAATTCCTTGTCATCTAATGACTACCGCAGCAGCACCAGAGGGACAACAAGTCTTCAGCTGAATCCGCCTAGTTGCGAACTCCGACATGTCCTGGTTGCATCTTTATTAGCATAATTGCTTGAATTGTTGGAAATAGCAGTATTGCATCCAAACAGGCTCTTAATCATGTCCTCATTCAACCTGAAAATGACCATCAGATGACCCAATTGAAAATGAATTGAGCAAATAGAAGAATTAAAGAGTGCATTGATTCATACTGGAAAGAGCTTCATTTGAGCTGATCCCACACGGTGACCCGAGCTGAGGTTGCCTTAACTTTGTCCCAATGTAGTGGCTTCAGTTTGGGTTTCAAATCTTCCACTTCATCTCCATTACTCCTCCCTGAAGAACTGCACCCATTTTCAACCTCTTCTTCACTAGGTTTAGGTGTAGCCTCTTCAGTTTGCTGAGTCAGAGGTAACTAAGCTGAAAGAGAAAGTTTATGATATGAAAACCAGGTTGTATGAGAGCACAAATGAGCACATCCCCAATCTCATCTGCCCTATCTAGATCTGTCCAATAAACACCAGATCATATTTTAGTTTAGCTAGCTGTTAGTATCAAGTGTCACTACTATTTATCAATTCTCGTGGACCAAGTCCATGTTGATGTTCATCAAAGTTGGCAATTTGCAGATAACTCCAAACAAGTAACAACCAACAGTCAACTAACTAATTTTTCAACGAAGAGAACAAAGAGCAGATGAGGAAACTTACTTTCAAGGCTGTAGTAGGAGAGATGCAATTTATAGATAGAAGCGACACGAAGTGCCCAAATGTTGACGAAACACAAAGTGCATGTATGGAGGAGTAGACCCAACTATGCAATGAAGCCACTCTATTATCTCCATCTTCAACAGTTTCTAATCCAACATAAAATGTGCCAGAACAAAACTACCCCATTTCCACAAAATTAATGTTGAAAGTATCACAAAGAGAAACAAATAGGGCATACTAGCAGAAATTGCAACCAAAAACAGCTAGAGCAATGAAAAAGCAGTGCCTACAGTTTATCCTTGTCCTAGTTCACACAAGAATCACTTTTTGCTTGCTCCAAAATAGAGACTCGAGAGCAGCAATAATAGGCAAGTGAATAAAAATTGAGCACCAAGCTCAAAAAATTCATAGATACTACAATGAATAAAATCCCTAAATTCATAAATCCCGAAACCCTTAATCAACAAACTGAGAGGTGTTGATCAAGCAGAATTGTTGAGCAAAGTAAGAACCAATTTGCTCAACAAGCGGTAACAATGATACATAACTTCTATTCATAATACAATGAAAATCAAATTGGAAATTAGGAAGAAAGAAGTCAAAACCTAATCATACCATCTGAGCTCGAATTTGATCTCTTTTCCCTCTTAACCTTCTCCACAAACCTTTGTGCAGATTGGGATCCTCAGACTTCGTCAGCTGCAACCTTGGGAACTCTTCACCATTTGAGTTTGAATTTAATCTCTTCGCCTTGAGGAACTTCACAAGATCTTTCAGTGCAGCCTCAGATTCCTCATCTACAGTGTACTAATGGCGGTGATGGGGGAGAGCTCGAATTTTGATTTTGGATCTGTATCTCTAATGGCGGATACGTGGTTGTTGTTGTCGTTTCCGCGACTCTCCTCCTTCTGCTTGATTGAGGAGACGATCTGCCATAGGTCGTCGTCTCGTCGATGACATTCTCGAATCAGAGGAGACTCGAAGGAGACGGCGTGTAAATGAACAAGAACAAGTTAAAACCTGGAGCGTCCGATCGTCCTGGATTCAACGGTTGAGATCGGTTCTCACCTAAGATTTGGTTCTCTCCTAACAAACCGTTCTCACCTGAACCGGTTTCTATATATATATATATTTTATAATTGGATTGCTGATTTTAATCTTGAGTCCTATTTTAATTTTATAGTAGCAGACTTTATTTTGTTTTCTAAACATTGGGATTATCAAAAACTTACGTACACCCTTCAACAACATCTTATACGAAAAACATGTTCAATCTATATACCTCAATTTTCTAGTGAAAATAGAATAATTTGGACCCCAAATCCAAGTTCCAATCACTTCAAAATAATGACAATTTAAATGAAATGGAATTTGAAAATTCCACCTAAAATACAAAATTTTATTTGGAAAGTGATAGTTGATATTTTGCCTACAACCGAGCGTCTAAAAAAACATTATAATAGAGTTTCTAATTATTCTTCAACGTGTAATGGATTAACAAAGACTAGAAAATATTTCTTTTTCGATTGTCCAATAACGACTCAAACACTTCATAAGTTCTAAATACTAAGTAATATGAACTTTATAAGAAATCATGGTAATGGTTTCAAAAATACATTACATAATATAATAAACGATAATAGAAACAAAAATTCTATAATTGAAGCTCTTCCTTTTACTTGATATTATTTGTGGCTTTACATAAATAACTGTGTATTCAGAGATTCTAATAATAACAATAAATGACCAACATAAATAGTTTTTTTTTTCAATTCCAACAATGGATGAGTATACATAACCAAATAAAAGGACCAAAACAAACTAGAAAACGAAATAGAAAATTAATTAACAACCAGATATGGAAAGCTCCATCAAAGGATTGGATCAAAATCACTGTTGACGATGAATGCATATTAAGGAACTCTGATGAAAAGATCTTTATTTGTTGATAATAGAAAAGTGAGGACTTCATCGGTCCTCACGGCTGAAGCGCTAGCTACTCTTAATGCAATAAAAATCACTTCCTTATTTAATTTCAAAATATCATTGTAGAAGGTGGCAATCTTACAGTAATTAATTCTATAATTAGATTATGGAAGATACCATGGGAAATTAGGAATATCATTAATGATATACATGTAATTTTTTTCTAAGTTTTAAAGTATTAAGTTTTTTTCATTGCTACAGAGAGGCTAATCGAGTTGTTGACATACTGGCGAGCCCAACTGCTAATAATATTGTTTTTAAAAGGGTTTTGATGAATATTCATCAACCTCCACTTAGGAGGGAGCTTCGATCCTTACCTAAGAACAAAAAGAAGAAGAAGATAATAATATATATAATTATATACATATTAAAGGAGAATGATTTAAAGTTCTCTCTTTCTTTCTAGCTTTATACATCTTATGTGTCATTTTCTTATGAAATCTCATTTTACTTTATTTATTAATTTAACTAATTTCTTTTTTAAAATCTACAACCAAAAAATATGTAATAGACTAAAATCCTATATTTCAAATGAAAAAAATTCACTTGAATCACTCTCGAAAATGAATTTATTGATTCTCTCCAAATTGGTTGGGAAAGTTGCAATTTTGAAGATGTTGTACTCTATTATATTATTATTATATTAATATTATTATAATCTATACGATTCTATATCTTTTTTGAATCGTATTAAATTAATTTTGATTTGGTATAAAATTGATTTTCGACAAAATGAAAAAGACATAAAAATTTATAGTATCAACATATCTTCACTGGTGAAACTAAGTGGAGGACTAAACTCCAAACCGACTGATCCACGAGAACTTCTTGAGTTCAATAGGAATAAAAAATTGCAACCAAACTTTTCCAAACATTTGTCAATATCGAAAAGAAATCTACTATATCCATCTATTCCCAATTTTACTAAAAATCATAATGATAAGAAAAAAAAATTGAGAAAAAAAAGATGAAGCGAAATATAACTGTTACACCAAAACATGGCGCAAAGAACCGGCCTTCCACTCGGCGTTGTCGAATTGCAGTGTTGGATTTTCGGTGTACAGAATTCAATTCTTTTTGTACATTTATGTGTTTACACACCCCTTTGAGACCCCGAAAAATGGATAAATGTAGGATTCAAAAGAACAAATGTTAGTATCATAGTCCGCGTCGATGTAGAGGAAATGGTGGAGAGACATAATTGACTGCATTGATCTCGGTGTCCTTTCCAGTCAAGAATTGGGGCCTCACATGTTGATTCTTTCGCAAATTTATCGATTAAAGTGTCGGCCCAATATAGTGTTTTCGTCGTTGGTGTTCTATCCTATCTCTACGCATTTCGGAATTTTCGCTTAATTGAATCCCTCGCCCTGATATTATTTCGAGAAACTGTTTTGATTCGAGGGTGGAAGTATGTAAGTCGTGATGAATCCGGTCAGTAAAACGGGTCCTTTTGTTTTCTAAGATTTGTTAACATAAAAAAAAATCAAATTAAACATTTTTGAAACCATTCACTTATAATACGGTACATATATTTGTTATACGGTATAAGAATTATAATGTGATAAGATTAATATATAATATATAACAAAAGACGGCATATTTTTCTAAAAGAATTACGATATATAATATGTATAAGAGACTCTTATTCATATTAAGTTTTTTGGACTAATTGTTATTTTTAGATAAAACTATACAAAAGATGATTCAATTTATTTATAAATTGTATTAAAAAACAAAATTCAGTGAAAAAGAATTGCCGCCCACAAGATATCAACTAACCACTCCTCCGCCACCACTCCGGCGAGAAATGGCGACTATCGCTCATGTTACTACACTCTACAGAGCTCCTCATTCTCCCCATTCTTCTTCTCCTCTTCGTCTAAATTCTCAATTTCAAACTCTCAAGCTCCGATTGCCGATTATTCAGCTTCATACTTCAGTACGATCTCCCTCAATCATTCCGCTACGCCGCCGTCTCATCGCACCGCCACTCTTAGCTGCATCGTCGTCAAATCCGGTTTTCTCTCTCGGCTTAGCTCAATTGTTAGAATTCTGGTTCTCAATTTATGATACTGTGCTGTGGATTCTAGGTTGGCGATGACAGCAATGAGCGGTTCGGGAGTTCAAGTTCTGGAAATTCGGGGCTTTCTCTACAGCCTTTGCTTAAATTCGTTTCCGATAATTTCATGCCTTTAGGTAATAATGCCTTTTATATTCTGATGAACTAATATATTGTGTACTTCTGCTAATTAGAGGCTTGTTTTGTCATGTGATGGGAAATTCAAGCTCTAGTATCTTCAAGCTTTTGGTCCATAGTTATCTCACTGGTTATGTATGATAGCTGGTTAATTGTGTAGAGTGGATTTCAGTGTATATTAACCTAATTAGGCTTTTTTGAGTTCATGAATAAAAACTGTTCTATAGTAGCTATATTCCTTTATTTGATCATTCATTCAATCTCTTAACTTAGCTATATCTATGTCTTTTTTGTGTGATTCCTATATCTTCTTATTCTCTTGTTGATGTGTTTCTGCCAATTTTGCTTTCCATGCTATTAAACCAGCACTCCTTAGTGGAATGACTCTTGGCCTCATAAATCCTACTCTTGGCATTATTGCTGATCAATACTATCTATCAAAAGTGAGCACATTTTGCATTTTCGTAATATCAGGTGAGGTTTCTTCATGATTGAATACGCTGTCTCTAATGTAATATAAAGATGCAATTCACATATTTTTAATGAAATAGGTTTGTCATTGCGCAGTGACGAAATTGGGGAAGCTGCTCAAGCATGGCCTGTAGGATTATTTGGGCTAGTATGACCTTTGAACTACTCTTGGTCATTTCATTTTGTAGATTCATTTCTTGGATAGTTTCGTCTGAGCTGTTTGGTCTCTGTTTCAACTGAACTTCTTTAAGATCTGTCATGTAAAATATATTTATCAACAAAACAAACAGATTAATTTTAATTCTGATAGATTCATTTCATTTTGCCTCTAATAGCTTATTTGATTATTGTAAAAAAATTGATCATTGGGAATCCTCTAACCCTTAGAAAAATTCTAATTCTGATAGATTAATTTTACGGATTCATTAATATAGACTTCTGCATCAAGTGTTCCTTTTGGTTATGCAGGCTTCTATATTATTACTCACTCCTTTATTTTCAAGGCTTATCTTGAAGCTCAGTCTTCAACCTCGGGAATTTGTCACAGGTATGCATTTCGATGAACTTATTGACTAGCTTTACATTTAACTAGGAGCACAATAATATTATCTTAACCCTACTGCTGGAATGTGTTTTTCATTCATGAAAAGTTGCTATATACTTGCATCTTGTGTAGTGAGGAAACATGAATGTGTAAATCTAGATGTATGAACTATTATCAAAACTTATATAGTTGTTTCAGTGGCTTTATATTTTTTTATATATGTGTGATACTTGTTGCCAAGTCACCTCTATGAAAAACTAATTATGCTATACATTTTTTTTCTTTTCCTTTCCATATCCATGGTTTTGATATGGGTTTAAATTGAGTCCTTGCTCCAAACATCTAAGTTGCTGCATGTTTTTATCTGTTATGATTAGTTATTTCCAGCTCAAATTGCAAGTACATGCATGTGTATCTGTCATTACTCTACATGTTGGGATATTTTTTTGTGGAGTGTACTTTATATGCTTATCTCTAGGTTGATGGTTCATCTCTTAAAAAATTGCAAATCCTTGGCTTAATTCCTATATTATGTTTCCTTAATCCACTTCTACAGGATTAGCACTATTCACTTGTATGCCAACTACATTATCTAGTGCAGTGACATTGACCCAGGTTTGAAGATACTATTTTATCATTATATGTGCTTCAAAATCTTATGTTTCAGGTTTGTGATGGTTTTCTGACCAATGCAGATTGTTGGCGGAAATTCAGCACTTGCTCTTGCAATGACATTGATATCTAACTTGTTAGGTGTCCTAGTTGTAAGTTGCTATTTTTATTATTTAACTGATATTCTCTATGCCTTCTCATTATTCTTTTTGACACATTAAAGAGCGTTTTGGCAGATCAAGGAACGGCTGTATTGTACTGATCAATTATCAGATCAGTTTGTTTCATTATCCTTGTATGCTTTAAATGGTTCCAGTATTTTGTAGAAATAGTGTGTTCAGTTTCAATTAATCAAGCTCTGTGTTCATTAGGCTCGAACTTTACTGGCTTTCACAATTTTTTTAAATGTTCATGCCTGAGCTCAACTTGTTAAAAATTGGAAAGTGAGCAGAGAACTAGTTCTTTTATGTATTTGGTACTTTTAGCGCATAGAAAGACACTTTCTGAGCCATAAGGTGTTGTATGTCTAGTTTCTTATCGGTGCACTTGTGGGACTTTGTCCATATCCATCTTTCTAGCAAATTTTTTTACATGTATTCTAATTATCATTCAATGTTCATTTAAACTTGCAGATTCCCTTTTCTATCTCACTGTTGGTAGCAACTGGTATTGGTGTATCTATTCCTACTCAAAAACTATTTTCAAGTCTTATTCTCATTCTCTTAGTGCCTACGATCATTGGCAAGGTAACTCTTCTGTTCCTGCTGTATGTATTAGCAGAAGAATGATTTAAATGCTTGTTATTGATGTTAATTCTTAGAGCGTCTTGATAGACATTATTTTTCCAACATGTAACTTATGGAAATTGAAGTGTTAGTAAAGATTTGAGTAGAAAAGCAATATCTCATGCCTGCTCAGCAACCTCATGTGTAGTGTAGTAGTCTTTATGGTGGACATGATTTCATTGTATTTGTTTCACAAAATTTCCAGTTTGTGAATATGTCTCTTAAGCAATAGAAAACTTCTATTTTTTTCTCAGTGCAGTTACTTATTCTCAAATGCAACAGTCTAGCTAATATGTAAAAATGTAGAAGATAATAACACCTACTGCTTGTGTACTCTATTATTGTGAGGGTTGCTTTTCTAAAAAATATGGAGCGCTGTTCCTTATTTGTCATTTACAGGGTATTAGTTTTGTCGCACCTATACTACTTTCAGATTAACTGGCTGGTGAAAGAGAATGCTTAATTTACGTAAATTAATATAAAATTATTAAAAAATCTAAATAATCTTTTTATGAACAGGTTCTTCGAGAATCCTTCAGAGGTGTGTAACTTTCTCTGTTTGGTTTAATATTAATGTCCTGCAATGGTCAGTTATTCGAGTGGCATATTCAGTGACTTTTAATGTCTTATGAATTATGGCGATAAATCCCCAAATTGTTGCCAATTTTTCTAGGGTCTCTTATCATGTGCTATAAGTGAGGTCTCTATGAAGTAATTTAAAATGGTCTGGTGCTTACTCGAGGGAAAATATAAGCATTCTTGTATTATTGTCTCAGTATAATCGACATTTGTGAATGAAGTTTCAATTCGAAGAATGTATTATAGCGATGCCAGCATATAATGCTATATCAAATTAGTTACATACACATGTCTTCTGCATTGCAACTAAAAATGATAAAAAGATTATTATTTCCTTCCCTAAGAAGCAGATAAACTTGGCATTGACTCATTAATCAAAAGTTTGTATATGCTAATATGTGATACTAGTCATTCATGCTGCTTCACATCTTTTTTTCAGGGTTGGCAGACTTTACTGATAACAACAAGAAATTTCTGTCTGTCCTTAGTGTTGTCCTTCTCAGTATCGTAAGTTGTAAATTTTCCTGGCTGTTTATTTATCCTGCAAATAAAGAGATAATCCCAAGTTTGCTATGATCCTCTTTTATTAATCATTGAAATTTTGCCTTTTCAGAATCCTTTGATACAAATGAGCAAATCAAGGCCACTGCTATTCACGGTCAAGCCTACATCTTTCCTTCTTGTTGCAGTAATGAGCATGTACACACTGCATATACTCAATCTCTTGGCATAAACTGGAAATCTCTTAGCCAACTAACTTTACCTTATTATCTAATTGCAGCGTCTTGCATGTGGTTCTGCTAGCTTTTAATGCCCTTGCAATCAAGATCCTTTCTACTATCACAGGTGGAAGCAAGTCTGAGTTTGCCAAGGAACAAAATGCTATAGCTCTACTCCTCGTAGCCAGCCAGGTAAATTACAAATTTACATTTGTTTTAAATTCTATATGCATTCGAGAAATGTAATGAGATGTTAATTTGATCCAACACAACAATCAAGTAGAATGTGTTTTGTAGCTGGCAAATCAACCATAAAGATCTGTTACAGGAATCCTTTTTTTCGTTACCGATCTGCTTCTTGTGAAAAAAACTAAGTGTATGATACAAAGCCAGATTATTATTGGCACTTCTAGTTTTTCAGATCATCTACACTATATTTTTCTGTTCTAGGGTTCTAAGAGTTTTTTCGCGTTCATCATGCATAATCCTACTGAGACTTGATTTTCGGTTCTTTGTATGCTTTTGGCAGAAAACTCTGCCAGTGTTAATAGCTGTTGTGGATCAACTAGATGGATCTCTTGGTGCATCTGGGTTGCTCACTCTTCCTTGTGTTGCAGCACATCTGAGTCAGGTTAATTTAAATTTTTTGATAGTCATTTTTGCATATTTTCCAATTCGATTAGACTTAACCAGAAAATTATATGATCTGTTTGTTTGTGCAGATCCTAATGGACTCTCTTCTTATCAACTGGCTTTTTAAGAAGCCTCAACCAGCAGCCACTCTCAAGGCATCCTAGGGTTTAAGATCACCTGAATCTCGGCATTTCATTGTGACCATATAATGTAATGTGCTCACATTTTCGAACCAATTATAACATAAATTCCATATTAAACAACAAAGATTGTGAAACAAGTTAGCCAATTAGCTTCAAATCCCAACTACAAAACAAGCCATCACAATGCTAATACTTCATTCATACTCATTCGGGTCCTCTTAAAGACAGAAAATTCATTCCCTAAGGAGAAGATAAGTTTCACAGCTTCCATACACAAAACTCTTCCACAAACCTCAACTGGATTCTTTCTTTGTAAAGCACCGCTGACTCATAATAACCTGCTGCATCAATGTTAATGAGGATTAGTTGAATTGAAAGCTGAATTTCAACTCTCAACCAAAACAGAAAGCATACTGCTGTATCTTCGGAGAGCCATGCACCACACAGTTCATCTAAACAAGAAATCAAGAAAGTTTCCTACATCCTACAAGAATAATGGCTGCTCATCTTCAGCTGCTCTATAATTTTTAACACAAAACCTTAACTTCACCCAAGCAGCTTACTCTATATCTGAATGTTTGTTCACACCAAAAAAAAAAATCTGAATGTTTGAGGTAGGTTTTAGAAAGAAAGGGTGAAATATTAGACCAATACTACTTACTGCAGTTATAACCTATACTCAGAACGAAGCAACAAGAGAACGAAAAATACTTGCACTTTTGTGAGAACCACTTTGGGCTCTCAAGTCCTCAGTTGAGCAAATAACTTAGACTAACAAAAGATATACCTAGCAGAACCTTATCTGCACCAGGGACATGAAAAGGATACACAAGACCTTATGGATCCAGCAGTGCATCTCCAAATTTCTTAAACAAAACTTACTTCATTAGGTAAATTGATTACCAATTTAAATATATGACAAAAACACCTTTTGGCAATCCTATTTTTCATTTTTTCATGATCAGGAATCTATAAGCTAAACAGGTCCATTGTAAAGGCTGATCAATCCAGAACAAGGTCAATCACCACATGATGCAAGAAGAAACATCTGACTAAAAAACAACAACATTCACATCCTAAATGTTGAGAGATTAGACAGGTACTGTATAGCTGAAGACAGCAAACAATAAGAGATGAAGATTAACATCTAATATCAATGTACTGAACCAAAAGGTGTCCATCCAAATTCAAATCTCATTAGCAAAAAACAACAGAAACACTAGTGAATTAAACCGAGACACAAATATACAAAATCCTTGTTCAAATCTCATCATCAGTTGAGCATTTCAAAAGTAAACAGCAAACCTCATAACAAGCCACTTCACTGCTGGTTCTGTGGAGGCTGGTGCTGCTGCTGAGCATTCGGCGGAAGAGGAAGTCCAGGACGAGGAGGACCGTATCCCGGCATTCCAGGCGGAGGTCTCATAGGCGGACCCCTCATCATCCCCGGCGGAGGAGGCCCCATAGGTCTCTGGCCAAACTGCTGCTGCGGCACAGAAAACGGCGCAGGAGGCCTCGAGCCAGGAGGAGGAAACTGCGGAGGAAGAGGACCCCTCGGCTGCATAACCCCACCAGGAGGAAACATCCCTTGACCAGGAGGACGCATGACCGGCGGAGCAGGGTAGGAGACAGGAGGCCGAGAGATCTGAGGCTGCATCATCCCTGGAGCAGGGCCACCAACTCCTCTGACTGGACCAGATAACCCGGGTTGAGCTTGGATGAGGGGTGCGGTTGGGACCCCACGTCCAGCAGCGCGGCCGATTCCTGGACCGGCGATGGAGGTTGAGGAGGCGGATTTGGCTCGGGACTCGTCGGGAGGAGGAGGACCTTCGACTGTCATGGAGACGACCTCTTCGCCGCGGAGGAGGACGAGGCCGAGAGTGCGTCGGTCTTCGCGGTCTTCTGGAGATTTTTTGCCTTTGGCTGGAGGAAGCTTGCGAAACTCCTCGCAGTCGCCGAGGACGAGGTTCATGTGACGGTCGAAGGCCATGAACTTGCCGACTAGCTGACGACCGTCTTGGATGGTGACTCGCATCCGGTAGTTGATGAATTGTAGCATCTTCGAACTCTTCGAGATCAACATCTTCGCTGAGCTTCACTTCGCTGGAAGAACATAGACAACGCAAAATTAGGGTTTTTCTATAGTGAAGAATACATTAATACTGAGAATCCATTAGACCATTACTCGAGCTTAAAGACAAACGGAAGAGAGAAAATACCTTGTCTCCGACGGCGGTTTGATGGTGACGACTGCAGATGCTGAACCTGGTTTTCACTAGGGCTCGATAGGAGAGTCGAGCGGCGCGGAGAGAAAAAGATTGAACCCGCTTTTTCGAGCTTTCAATCTCCGAATGGAAAAAACAACAAACACTTTATATGGGATTGGGCTTTTCAATCCAATTCCTTCAGCCCATTTCATAGAAAACAAACGGGCCTGGGTTAGGATGGCCCATTCCCACCCATATATTACCCCTTAAAACCCTTTCTCAATGCTAAAGGGTTTCTTTTAAAAATATCAAAATTTATATACTTATTATAATTCAATTGTAATTAAAAAATTTATAGTTATATATTTAATTTATTTATCAATTAGTGACATCATCTATCAAATTATTTTAGAATAAATAGCTGTTAAAAAGGCAAGTATAAGATTGTGATAATTGTGATTTTTAATTTGTTTATAAATATGGAAGTATTAGTTAGAAAATGGTTGTGACAATTTGTATATATTTTACCTATTTAAAAAGTAAAAGTAGAGAAAATGACAAGTGGTGAAATATGTACAATGACGTCATGTTGCGAAATTAATGTCAAACCGTCGTGTGGTAAAAAATGAATTTTATTTTAATAAATTAGAATTGATAGCGCGGGGTCAATGATGAATATTTGTAAATGAAAGATATTGTCAAGTAGAATGTGTTTTGTAGGAGACAACTCAACCATAGATTCTCTCACATGAATCTTCTTCTTTTTTGTAACCGATCTGCTTCTTGTGAAAAAGAACTTATATGATACAAAACGAGATTAGCTACTTTACTAGTTTTTCATTAGCTTGATTATCTAATTTCAATTTCTTGATTTCTATATGATACTCATTTTTGGATTTGTGCAGAACTGCAGATCATAACGGACTCTATTCTTATCAACTGGCTTTTTAGAAAGCCTCAACAAGCAGCTACTTTGAAGGCATCCTAGGATTGACAAAAGAACTGTATTGTGCTCTCAACTTCTCGAGGAAAATTGAATAGTAAAACCAAATGTCCAAACCCTTGATCTTACACTTATCTGAACATATCATACGCATAAATTCGATATTTTACAATTTCGTAGCGACAACCTTAGTCCAACTGCTTTCTTTTCTGAAGTCAAATAAACAAAAATGAAAACAGATGGTTAAGGGTAAACAAATCCTCTTTTCAGCTAATCTACATCAGAAACCAGAAATAATACACCAGTGTGACTTTTCATCTTCAAGTTAGTATCTGTATTTGCTTATTCCATGTAGCATATATACCACCATCTTTCACCCTACAATTAACCAAAGTTTCTTTCTTTCAGATTATACAATATGAAAAGTAACAATGTCAAGTTCATGCAATTTACTTACCCATGCAAGTTCTCTGGATTGATCTCTCCAAAAAGATTAATGAAAAACCGAAACCCGTCAGGGCTTATGTCACGACACAAGAAACCTGCATGCCGCGCCATGAGAATATAAGCTAATGAAGAAAAGGAAGAGCCTTTAAATGATATGAAGTGGCGGCATGTACCTCTGCTCTCAGCATTTAGGAGATGTTCCTTGGCCATAGCGGGCGCTATTCCCAATGTTATGGCGGCATCACTTGCGCTTATTCCAGTTCGGAGTGTATCTGGCTTTGAGACTAGGGTTCTGATTCTAGCATACACCTACACTCGGAAAAAAACCCATGTCATTCTCGCAAGCAGAAGTGTGACCAGAAAATCAACATTATTAAGCATATATCTGAAGTATGTCCAGAAAATCAACATTATTACGCACATATATTATCTGCAGTCCAATAAACAAAATATTGCCGTGTAACGTCTAAATCAGTCTTCTTCCTAATCCATTTCCCTTGATGCAGTAGATCAATAAATCTTTCCTCTGTTTTTACAACTCTTTGATCAATAAATCAGTATTCTTCCTAATCCATTTCCCTTGATGTACTATATGGTTTCTTTTGGTCTTTGCACCGAGTTGAACAAAGATTTCTCCATAGATATAAATAATAACAAGGTTTCCAACTCTTACGAAACATATAAGGTGCCATCTGTAGGACTAGAGAAAATAATAGCAGCACCGATTACCAAGAAACAGTGAATATTGTAAGGTATTAAGAAAATAACAGAACATACCTCCTCATCACTGTGGGCTCTATTTTGAATGACCATCACCCCGCTGTCAAACTTCCTCAGCAATACCGGACTGTTGATAGACAAGTATTAGTAAATTTACACAAACTGCAATATTGTATGCATGAAAAGTATGTATAAAAATATTTCACACGATGTTCATAATTTCATAGGGCCATACTTTCTTTTTTCAAGCAACCCAAGAAATATTATCCTAAAACATCTACTTATGAGAGCTGAAAATGTTCAATACAGCACGAATATGTATGTCATTGTCAGCCCAAACAAAGGAAAGTGAATGTAATGTCTGCTTACACATCAAACTTCTCCCATAAAGAGCAAGCTTGCAACAAATCATCAGGTGATATAAGTTCTGCAAAGTACCAAGAAACTTATTAATAAATTTTGCTATAATGCAAAACATTAATTTTATAAAATGCATGCGCCCATTGATAGAGATCTGAAAAGAATCCCATTGCTAATACACAATCACCAGGAATACAACACAATCTGATGGACAGAGATTCAATAGATTGTTAGGTCAAAAGCTCCACCTAACTACCAGCAGAGGTTATAAGAAAACGCTAAATTTGCCCATGTATGTATTGCCCACACACAAAACTGCCTACACGAGAATATAAAAATTGAACCAATAAATGTGAGTACAAGAGACAAACCTGTTCCACGTGCACGATTGAAGATACAGTAAACGTCAATAAGATTAATCATTCCTCCAGCTCTCTCCAGAGGAATCTTAACAAAATCTGCTAACTACAAAGAATACAAATTAGTTATTTGCATTCATGTCTTGCACAAGCACTTAGCAGATAATACGTTTATGCCACACGACTCCATTCTTAAAATTACCTGACGAGAAAGTTGTTGGTGATACATGGCACCAGCAGATTCCTTGGTGACCGGAGATATAATACCAACACTAAGCAACAGATCTTGTATCTCTTCTTTAGATCCCACTTCCTCGTCATTCGAAGCATTTGTAGGATTATTTGAACCAGACAAGAGTTTCTGTCTCATTCTCTCTGCCAGCATCACCATCTCTTTGGCCTTGCTCTGCAGGAACCAAGTACTAAAAATCACAACAAGCTAAAAAATCCTCCACCAAACCACCACCCATCCAATGCCCATCAAAGTTGGCGTATAACAAAAACCCATTAACACTGAAAAGGAAGAAATAGAAAGACTAGACTAATACAGTTACCACCAGTTTTCCACATCAATCAATTACAAAACCTGATCATCCACAATGCATAAACTCATATGGACAAATCTTTCACTACTGCAAGTTATCTGCATACGTTTCAATCATTATAGGCTACTTTATAACATTTAGTAACATAATTTCCAATACAATCATGCTAATGCTATATAACTGCACATTCTATTTTATGATCAAAATTCAATAGTCTTCACCACTATAGCAGTCACAGAGAAATTACTCCAATGCAATTAACACAGGAAGCATTTCCATTAGAGCATTAAGGTCAAATTCCCACAATCCATGATCAAATTTCATTAGAATGCCTACAGACAAATCATTCATTAGTCATTACTACAAGTTCTACTAGGTTTTTATCACTACCTGCTACTTTGTAGTATACAGCCTAAAGTAATTCCCACTGTACGTCCAATCCATGATCAAATTTCATTAGAATGCTCAGCATTATAGAGTACTACTTTACAGATAAATTACTGCACTTAAATCTTTCACTACTTACAAGTTATCTAGCATACATTTCAACATTCAGTACACTCATATAGCCTATAACAACAGCTAATTCACATAACATAATAATTTTCCATACAATCATGCTAATGCTAATTAAAACACATTGTACTGTAATGATCAAAATTCAATTTAATAGTGTTCAGTATTACCATTAGAGCATTCAAGTCCTGAAAAGCATCTTGCAAGCTCTTATCAGTATTCTCCCACATCTCCTGCTCTTTCCTCAATATCCCCGAAACTCCGACAACCGGCATCCTAATCGCTAACCCTGCACTACTACTACTCGACTCCGCCACCGCCTTATCCGACCCCGAATTAACCCATCCCCTACCTCTCCAAGCCTCCCAAAGCTTCGATAAAAACAACTCATGATTATCTCCCTTCCCCCTCATCACCAACGTAACCACCATCGACTTCAATCCGGATCCCTCCACCTCAACGCGGCCTGATTGCGAGACGGAGAGCTGGAAGCGAACCCTAGGACTCGAAAACATCGACTTGAAGGACTTCTTCTGGGTGAAGATGTGGGAGATGACGGAGAGAGGGATGTAGAAGGCGGCGGTTTCGGCGTCGGAGATCCATATTAGACGGTGAGTTGTGAGAGTTAGGAGCCCTGATTTGTAGGGTTTGAGGTTGGTGAAGGATTCGGTTTCTGGTTCGATTTCGACGGCGGAGATGAGGAAAGACTCGACTTCGTCGGGGGAGAGGACCGGCCGCCGACTCTCCGTCAGATCCGCTGCCGGCAGCCAGTTTTCGGTCATTGGAAGTTCGGAGCTGGCGATTTTTGGTTGGTAGTGATGAAATGCTGAGTTCAGTTCATTGGAAGATCGATTTTTGATGTTGAATTTGAGGGTTTGATGATGCTTGAGATGAGTAATTGGGGATTGTGATGAGTTTGACGGAGCGGTCAAATTACCTGGGCAAAAATATATATATATATATATATATATATACAAAAATAAAGTTGGGCAAATACCTCTAAATCTAGAAAAAATGAATAAATCGCGTTCATAAATTAACCGTTAATGTTCATATTTTGGATCATAATGTTCATAATTTGGGCCATAAAAAAGTTTAAACGTTTTCAGTGAGGGACGCGGTGGCATACTTGTAATTACTATAAACTTTGGGTTTTTTTGTTTATTTCCTCAAAATGACTTTAAAATTTTTACCGCTCAAATTATGAACATTAATTTGTTATCTGTGAACGCGAAAAACAAATACGTTAAGTCTTGTTCTCACCAGAACTTTTCTCGATATAAAAATTGATTGTTTAAAAAAGTAATGTCAATTAGGACTAATCTATATATATATATTAAAACAGATATATTTGAACTCTTCTCCTTTGGTCCCACAAAAATAATGTGTCATTTTCTCCTAGCTTCATCTTTTCTTTTTCTTTTTTAAATGTAATTTTAAACCTTAAATCTTAACAAAATCTAGATTTATTTTTTAAAATATGAATTAATTTAACCAACTTATATTTAGACTTAGAGCCATCATATATGAGCTCATTATTTTTAACATTAATTTGTAAGCATTATCCCTTTTTTTTAAGTTCAAATTATTCTTAGGCCTCTTTTTAATTTTCAAAATAAAATAAAATTCAATAATAAGTAATTATAAACTCTCCTTGAATTCTTAGGGTTATAAATATGATTCTTTTTTCAAAAAGTTTATTAAATTTAAAAATTGAGTTTTAAATTAGTGGTGAGTGTTAAACCTAATACTAGGGGGTCTATATAAAAACTCTTTTGTTATGAAAGTATTTTCAAAAAGATTTGAAATATATTAACACTGTTATTTCTTAGAAACATTATTTTAGATGGTATGATTAAGAAAAATTTATAAGCATAAAATCGTTTTGCATAATATAACATAAATACATACAAATTTATAATAATGAGCAATAAGCAATATATTAATATTGAATAACTCGCGCATGGCGTGGGAACTACGCTAGTTAATGTTAAACTTAATTTTTCTTCTCTCTTTCTATCTCTCATTATCCAATCATAGTTGAGACTTATTAAATGTTAAAAAAACATAACTATGTGCTTAATTTATTAGTATTTCCACTTTTTCATCTTTTTTTTCTTCGCTCGTCACCTCTAATTCAAGCACCGTCAGCGACTATGTGATTTTGGTTTATATATATATGAGATATACTCAATTCTTTTATTAAAAATTACAAAAAAAATACATATATGAAAAAATATCTTAAGCATATGAATATCGACAAAAATAAAACGTGTTTGGCCCGCGCAAAACGCGAACAATGACCTACTATATAAATGGTTGACTGTTTCCTTACCAGTTACTGGTAAATTGACAATAAATTAATCTTTTGTACTCCATTCAAACTCTTCTTCACTCAATTCGTCAAATCAACTAAGTGAGTTTTTTCAATGGCAACAAATTTAAATGGACTATTATACAAATAATGACTTTATTATAACAATGATTAGTAATTAAACATTATATATTACTAATATTTAAAATACAGTATGTCAATATTAATATATTTAGTTAAAAAAGAACATCTATTATTTTGTTACATAATTATCATGAAAATAATATATATAAATTTCAGAAAAAGTAAAGCGTGTTATACCCCTTGCTTCGCGCGGGTGTCCGAGTTTAGTATTCTTTCAAAAACAGAGGATTATTCATGAGGTGGTGTTCGGTGAAATATATATTACACTATGAAATGTGAACGTTTTTTTGACTGTGAATATTATTATTTTATATGTGAAACGTAAAAATTATAACTTTGTATGTGAATCTTAATTATGATCGTGTGAGGTTAACTGTAAACTTTATATATGAATTAGTATTAGGGAAAGTGTCGGGTGAGAATAACTTTTAAAATACGAACGTGAGAATGGTGCACATTAGTAGTAAATTGATGAACATTTAGTAGTAATTTGGTGCACGTTCGTTAACAAACTTAAAAACAGCTGAAATTTGATGAACATTCTTTTTTAAAGAACATTTATTGAGAAACTGAAGAACATTTAGGTAAAAATTGAATATGTGCATCGCTTTTTCAAAAGATGTGCATCAAAAATTTGATGCACATTTAAGTATATTTTGATACACATTAGCCGTTTACACGTTCTCATTTTAAAAATTGTTCTCACCGGAACCGTACCCTTAGTATTATGGGTAGGTTTAAGTAGCAACCATGTCTTAGGAAGCAACCTAGCAATCTCGTGAACATTATTGTAGTGATAACAACAATGTTACTATTATTTTACACAAACATTAAGATTAAATTGAAAAGAGGTAGAAAAGGTAAGAAAACTAGGTCTCCCTTGGAAAATAAGATAAACTCATCACAACAAAAAGGTATTACATTAAAAATGTAATACCTTCTTTTTTTAGTTGTTTAATGTGTGTCCAAGGGCACAAGTTAAAAAAACCCATATAAGAATAGCTTTTGTTATATTATTTTTAGTATTTTTTCAATTTTCACAAAATATAAAAATATAAATTTTGGATAAGGGTACAATATCATCTCGCTTTTGACTTAGAAAAATGAGCCCTATCACTGTAATTTGAGTATTAATGAAGGAAGATAATAGCAAATTTATGTTACCTTCTCACTACTTTTATTCTACATAGAAATTTAGATAAGTTTGAGCCACTAGAAAATTTGGGCCCTAGGCCTCCTTAGGTTGGCTCTGGGTTCTTAGCTAGCTTGGGTGTTGATAATATTTAGGTTCTTGTCTTGTACATTGATAATCTTGTGATGATGGATAAAGCGGTGTAGTTGTAGCGAGATGTTATAGAAGTGATTTGGAAGCGATGTTGAATGCCTAATCTATACGAGACTTTCACGTGATGAAAGTGACTTAGATCTGTCGTGGAGTGAAGTTCGACATAATGAACTTGATGAATTGAATAGAAAATATCTCAAAGTGATGAGTGTTAAGTGGAGATGGGAGATCAACATGATGATCTTCAAATTTTTGAGGATGAAAAATGAACGTCCAAGCTTAGGAAAAAACTAAAGTAATTCAAATGTAATACGAATAATCTTTAAAAGGAAGCATGCTATTTATAGCCAAGATCTCAACCAAGAACCCTAATGGGCTTGGCCGAATTGCATATTAATGGGCTAGTCTTCTAAAGCAAGAGAAAACAAATTCAAAATAGAAAAGACTCAAATAGAAGATACGAAAACAAAAATATATTAAAATGAGAAATAACTGGAATAAAGATATATGTGAGGAAATAGATTATGGCCCCGTTCGGATTAGATGATGAAAATGGGAGCTGAAGCTGAAAGTAGCTGAAGCTGAAGTAGGTAGTTGAAGTAGGTAGCTGAAGCTGAAGTAGGTAGCTGAAGGTAGCTGAAGCTGAAGTTAGTAGCTGAATTTGCTTTTCGGGTTGAAGTTGGAAAAAAGGGTGTTCGGTAAAGATGAAAAAATGGTAGTTGAAGTTGGGTATTTTGGTATGTTAAATGACATAAATACCCATGGCTATTTTAATAACTAGATACGGGTCTCGCGCTCCGCGCGAGAAAATTACGGATTTTCGTATGTGATTTAATATAGTTATACAATATTTGTTAATATGTTGTTGTTGTTATCAAATTTATTAATATTTGTAAATATAAGTATTTTTTATTTCCTTATATTTATGTTTGAAGTAGTTTTAAAACATAATATTAGAATAAGTTTGCATTGTCATAAGAGAAGCTCACACATTAATTTAATTTGTGACTTAATCAAGTAGACTATAAATAAATATAACATAGGGATATAAGAAAGATATTTAAATACATGCCCAAAAGTCCAATAGGAGGTGATTAAAAATGAGTAATGCATTAAATTGGTACTAATTTCATTCAATTTTGGCAATGGACAGCCAACTTTTATATAGATAAGATTTACAAATCACGTGCCATTTTTTGCTGCCTCACGTGATGTTAAGCTAGCTTCCAAGTTCACATTTTTTTCCCCAATTTCTATTCTCCATCTTCCCCAAATCGAGCTCCCTCAGTTCTTGAAGCCGATGAAGACCATCAACAACTATCTTGCCATTCCAGGTTTGTACTCGATTTCTTTGCTTCATCAACCTTCATCTCCTTCGATTTTGCTTCCTCAAACTTACTTCAGTTTACTGTTTCCCTTCACGAAGTGCTCGATTTTTGGTGCCATTGAAGAACTAGGTCGGTTTCTTCACAAGCTTTTCATTCTGAATCTGTTGGTAGAGGTAAGTTCAATTGTTCTTTGTAATCTTGTTATTCAATAGAGGAGATAACAACCATTGTCATTTGAAAAACAGAATTGATGAAGTAGATGTAATTCACAAAATCAAATTACCGAATAATTGGAAAAGTACGTTCATAATGAAATGGCTATGATAATATCGAGTTCTGTTGGAAGTTGTTATTGGATTTTGTTACTGGATTACTATAGCATTTCTGTTATTTGGAATGGTAGTTGCTATACATTTATGTTATTTGGTATTTATGTTATTTGGAATGGTATTAGTCCCCGCTGATTTTGTTGAATGGAGAACACTGTCTAATTGTCAATTGTTGTTACTGGATTTTGTTGTAGGGTTGAATTTCATAGTCGATTTTGTTATAGTGTTGTCATTTTGGTTGAATTCTTATGTGCATTTATGTGGCGCTTTTATTCCGGTTTCAATTGTTGTTACTGCATGATTCGATTTATTACATGTTTATGCTTGCTTTGATTACTACATTCCATTGTCTAAACAACAATCTTTTTGTAAAGTTAGATTGGAAAAAATGGATGTTGATAAACTAGATGGAAATGCAAGTGGAAAGACTAAAGGCAGAGGTAAGGGTAGAGGTAAGGATAAGGCTAAGGCCAAGTCCACCTCTGAACTAGAAGAGAGGAGAATTTTTAAATTCTCCGAAGAAGATCAATTGATGTTAATGCATATTTGTAAGGACTATCACGTGTCACACGGGTATAATAACAGTTTTGCATGGGAGGAGTTAGTTGTGACATTCGAGGAGAAGACCGGGAAGAAGATTAGTAAGTCAAGTTTAAAGAACAAGTTTGAACACATGAAAGGACTTTGGCGTGTTTGGTCGATGTTACGTAATAGTGTGACCAGAGCGGGATGGGATCCCGTTACTGGCCAAGTTACTGCTTCTGAGGAATGGTGGGAAAAACATAGAACGGTGAGTTTTCAGTCATTGTAATGCCTTTTACAGTGTCAACCTCCGTATTCAATTTTTTTGACAATTACATTGATACTTTGTAGGCTAAGAATGACAAGTTTCATCAGTTCAAAAAGAAGGGGGTTAATCCAGAGTTGAGTGAGCTGTGGGATGATGTATTTTCAGTTATTTGTGCAAATGGAAGGTTTGTCATGTCACCGTCTATGGACAGCCCTATGCTTCTTCTTACAAATCTCGGTCTCGACAATGATTCCCAAGTTAATGGTGGTACTGTTGATGATGTGAATGACTGTGGTAATGATGTGCACTATCTGAGTGATGACATCATTGATCGATGTATTACGAAAGAAAGTGGTTTAGATTGTCCAAGCTTAAGGAATGTCGTAAATGGTTTAGATGATGACATGCCTCTTCATCCATTTCTAGATCGTGTTTGTGATGCCATCAATAAACCTAGCCATGGAAACCCTCAAACCGGTGGTAAACAAGGTTCAAGAGTACCTACTGCAAACCAAACCCGATTTGAACCAACTCTTTTGCCAGATTCTATGACAAAGAAAAGGAAAAAACCTTCAGCCAACACATTGGCTAGTGTTGGAGAGCAAACTCAGAGGTTATATACTCTTATGGAGGGTGAGTTTGAAAGTAGTTCAAGGACGGCAAATCTATATTCCTTTCAGCGGTGCATGGATTTGTTAGTTCAAATGAGTAATGATGCAAATCTAGACTTTGCAGTCGACCATGTGATGTTTTGTTTTGCTTGTAGTAAGCTTTCGAACGAAGCATCAAGAGAGGTGTTCATCTGTATTCCCGACAATTCCTTGCGACTAGCTTGGCTGAAGTATGAGTTCGATGCAAGATCGAAATGATGTTATGTGTTGAGTTGGCCTTGATGAGCTTTGTCTTTCCTTGACTGAGAATTGAATAATTTGCATGAATGCAAAAAACAGTTGTTTTTATAATTTGTTGTTCTTGCTTGTAATGAATTATGGTGTGTACTTTGTTAATGATGTATTCTGACTTGTATCACATATGTTTCCATGTCCTTGTTTTCTAGTAGTTGGAATTTGTTTTTAACAGATTCATCTCCTATTTCGTTTATATGTTCAGTTACGGCTTTCGCTTGAACAAACGTGACTGCATATTGCAATGGCTCGAGGTTTACGGGTTCGAGGACGATTGACAAGGGCTCAACGTCTAAGGAGATATGGAGTTATGTTGCATCTCCTACTTGCAAACCATGCTCGTCTTTGTACTGCTTACTTTGTTAGGTATATGCTAAAAGTCCCTTGTTATAATTCGACGTTGACCGGCTACATGTGGATGAGGCAGTGTCTGGATTCTGAATCAGAAGTGAGATGCGTTAATGCATTCCGAATGGAAAGACATGTTCTAAAAAATCTATGTGACACACTCCAAAATAGTTATGGACTCTCACCTTCTCGGCAAATGTCAGTACTGGAAAAAGTTGGGATATTCCTTTACACAATTGCAGTGGGGATCTCAAATCGAGATGCGTGCGAGCGTTTCCAAAGATCGGGAGACACAATTAGCAGGGTGTTTCACCAAGTGTTGGATGCTTTGGTTGGGAGAAACCTTGGTTCGGGAGGGCTATTCAAACAACTTTTGAGACCCCGTGATCCGACTTTTGCTAACATTCCTTCCAGAGTCGTAAATGAACCTCGCTATAGGGTATTCAAGGTAAACGTCTTATACAAGTCATATTTATTTTTAACATGTTTTTTGGATATAGTTCGTATAGTTTCTGAGTAACTGCTTACAGGGGGCTATTGGGGCAATTGATGGGGTTCATGTCGAATGTGTTGCCCCAAAGGACGAACAAATGACTTTTAGATGTAGGAAAGGATTCACATCGATTAATGTAATGGCGCTGTGCGACTTCGACATGTACTTTACATTCATATCTGTTGGGTGGGAAGGAAGTGCTCATGATGCTCGGGTGTTCGACCACGCCTTGCATGAATCTCATATGAATTTCCCACATCCTCCAACTGGTAACTAATACTTATACATACATATGTATTGTATTTCAATGTCTTTACTCATATAACGCTATATATTTTAGGTCGTTACTACTTGTGTGACAAGGGCTACCCGGATAGGAAGGGTTACTTGGTGCCATATATGAAAACCAAATATCACCAATCCCAGTTCATCAAACACATTCCAGAGAACCATAAGGAAGCATTTAATCGTATTCATTCGTCATTGAGGACAACCATTGAAAGATGCTTTGGAATTTTGAAGAAACGATGGAAGATCTTGAAGGGTATGCCTTCATATGCACTACCCACTCAAGTTGACATTATATGTGCATGTTTTGCTTTAAGCAATTTCATACTAGAACACAAGCATTACGACTCTGTCCCAGACGAAGAAGATGAAGAAGAGGATAACGCCAATAAGAAGTTCACCGAAGAAGATGACGAAGAGGATAACGATCCGAACTCGGCAATGGGCCATATCCGAGATAAGATAGCAACACACATTTGGAAGTACAGAAGTATGTTTCTAGCTGGTCTTTGAACTTAGGTAAACTTTAAGCACATTCCATGGGTTAGTACATATATATATGTACATGTATATATGTACTAACCGGTAGATCCCTTTTTGTGTTTTGGCCTTACGGTAAAATGAATGTGCACTCCAATCTTACTTGCGTAGGTATTGTTGTATTTGTTTGCTCAAACCTTATCTTTATGTATTGAACTTCTTATATTACGACTTTATTTATATCGTTTTGTCAACGTACTAAATAAGACTGTCAACGTACTAAATAAAACTGTCAACGTATTAATTAAAACGGTCAACGTATTAAATAGAACTGTCAACGCATTCCATAACACTGTCAACGCACTTCATAAAACTGGAAACATAATTCATAAAACTGGAAACAGACTTCATAACACTGTCAACGCACTTACACAACTGTGAACTCACTTAAACAACTGTCAACGCACTTAAAAGAAACTTTCAACGAACTTAAAACACACATTTGACCACTTATTCGAGATTGACTCTTGGGGTATTGGCGGGTACATTACGGCGGCCATTCCACACGTATGCAAGCTTGTATAACTCGACATGGTCCCCAACTTCATACCTTTCTTTTGTGTGGATGGGTGGGCGATTTCTAATTATCATCTCGGTAACAACTTCCCTTATGCGTTTTGTATGGGTGTCATCCTCGTACAAGTTTGCATACTCTATCGTGTAGTAACCGATAGACAAGTTATAACTTACAGTAGAACCTTCATGGATTAGTTATAGCTCAAACAAGTGGTGCCATAGTACTCCAAATTACATAACTTAAATAAAAACAAACATTACAAACATAAGTTGCAAAGGAAAGGGGAATACTAGTCCAAAATTACCCCCAACATACATTGGTTTTGAACATTCCAAAGTTAAACAATGTTACATAACATCATCACAACCTGCCCTAGTACATTGGTTTTGAACATTCCAAAGTTAGACAATGTTACATAACATAAAACCTGCCCTACTACATGGCCATATAGATGGCAACTAACATCATCACAACACCAATAAAAGCATAATGAAACCACACTACGGTTGAGCTTCGTGTTGCAACGTCACGAAGATGTTTGTTTTCAGAAATAAGGTTGTCACGCTCAAGTCTCAGCTAAACATTGGAAGTGGCAATTTCGGCTACATGCTCATGGAGCTCTTGGTTCTCATCATTTAGCATTTTCTTTATAGCCAATACATCACTAAGCCTTGAAGCCATTTGTTGTAATGCATAATTCATGCTTTGTAGTTGACGGTTGGCAAATGCATTTTGTCCTAATAACCTCGCAGCTTGGTCACGAAGTGCTTGAGCAGCCTCTTGAACCAAGCGAACACGACTATTAGATTGTTCAACCGAGTAATTGATAATGTAGTTGAATCGATCCACATTATTATCCTAAAAACATTGCAAGACAAAGGACATACAACATTCTTATCAATGACTTAACGGAGCATTACTTTGATAAGGGGAAACTATGATTGAATTGAAAATTGCAAAAAGGGATAGTATTGTTCATTACCCTCCACAGTTCATCTTGTGATACAGTTGCAAATTGGCACTATTTGGTTGAAGTTGGCCATTCGCTTCAACCAGCTTCAACCAAATATGCTTTTGGCCATCATCTTCCCTGAACAGGTGAATTCACCTTCAACTCCCCTTTTTCTTCATTTCAACCATTGATTTGCTCAACTTCAGCTTCCCTGAACGCAGCCTATGTCTTATCCTGAGGCAACGGCAAGGTCTCAGTCGTCTGGGGCTCATCATAACCAAGTTTAAGTCGATCATATTGTATAGAAGTTCATATCAAGTGAAGCCTCTAGCTTTTATTAGAATATCTAAAGAAACTAAATTTAGTTGACTAAGGGCCTGTTCGGCACCATTATAACTAGCTTAATATAGTGTTTTTAAGCTAGATTATATTTCTCTCTTCTTAAAAGGGGTGTTTGGCACACTAGCTTAATTTTGATGAAAAGCTAGCTGAAATTTTCTCATTTTCTCATTTTCTGTAATGTCCAATATCAACATTATGGAAAGGATAAGCTAGCTTAAGATGAATCCATAATATTTCTTCCATATTTGCCCTTCGTTTTTTAAAGAATTTGCACCTTAAGAACAACAGATTTGCACTTACGAATATCTTTGTACCTTCATCTTCATTTTTGTCTGATCAAACCAACATAGACACAAAAAAGAATTAGACACTCCACACCAAAAGTTAAACTAAAAACAATGAAATTAACCCCATAATCTATTTGAACAAAAATTGAAGAGGAGGAAAGAAAAAGTGAACAATACGGTGGATCTCTTCAATCCAACAAACAATGCTATTGAAGGTCTATAGAGGTGACGACGCGGAATTGCTCATGGTCGGCGTCAGAGATAACCCGAATCTTAGCCTGCCTGACCTCCAAGCTAGCTACCTGAATTATAGTGGCCATGGAGGGGAAATCTGAAGAGCGGGATTAGCAACCCTAGCGTTAATTTAAGACGAGGAAAAGCCAGTTTTTGGGTAAATACCCCAAAACTGTAATGTTTTTTAAGTTTTTGCATCACTTTTTTAAGTTATATGAAAATACTCATTTGCTGACGAGACAATTATAACAGAGCTGTCAACAAAAATTTTAACGGAGTTGTCAACAAAAATTTTAACAGAGCTGTCAACAAAAATTTTAACAGAGTTGTCAACAAATTTTTAAACAGAGCTGTCAACAAGAATAATAAGTTGTCAACACCAATAATAACTTGTCAACAACTTAACAAAACTGTCAACACGATTAAATTGACAACAAGAGTAATAAAACGAACAAGAGTTATTAATATTGCCAACAAAATTAAACTAAGTTGTCAAAACGAATAATAATTTGTCTGCACCACTAATAACTTGTCAAGAACACAAATGAAGTGTCAACACTACCACTAACTTGTCAAAAACACACACAACAAGTGAAGTGACAACATAACTCATAATCAATCAACACAACTTTTAGCTTGTCAACAACACACAAGTGAAATTTCAACATAATTAGTAATCTGTCAACATTACTAATAACTTGTCAACAAAATAACAAATGAGTGTTAACACTACAAATAAGTTGTCAACACTACAAATAAGCTATCAACACTACAAATAAGTTGTCAACCCAACAAAATAAATTGTTTACACGACTAATAAACTATCAACACGCCTAAGAAACAGTAATTTAAGTGTCAAAAAAGCTAAATAATAAGACAAAATATATATGTATCATATTTCCCATCAGCTCAACATGCTCCATATATTTTCTACCATGCTTTAGTACAATAATTAACTAGTACACAAGAATCAAATTTGTCCACCGATTTAAAGCAAACAATGGCAATTAGTTGCCACTGAGATTTGTTAAAAACAAGGCTAAAATCCTAACTCCATCCAAACAGCTAAAAATCTACAGCAAGCCTGAATTCAAAATCTGTAGCAAGTTGACATATATTTGTTTTGTTGCAGCAAGCGTGAGATTTGTTGTAGCTCATGAGAACCACGCGCGAGCGATCCCTACATGGATCCGGCTTCCCGCAGGCGCGAACAACGTTGCTGATGAGCACAGCGTCGCAAACTGAAAAATGGAATCAAATCTGAAAAATGGAATCAGATCGGATGAAATGGAAGGAGGAGGAGGAGTTACCGGCGATGTAAGAGGTGACGGGAGTGTCGAAGAATGGCATATGTCACAGTAGACGCGGCCGATGACGGAGTAAGGTTTGGACATGAGGTGGTCGGAGCAGAGAACCGCCATGGTGGGAAGAAGGGAGACGGAGGGAGAGATGCCGACGGTGGTAGTGGAGAGATGATGGTGAGTCGCCATTGGAGACAGTGGTAGCGGAGGGGGAGACGACGACGGGCGGTAGCGGCCTTTTGTTCGGCAATGGAATAGACTAGAGAAGGGATTAGGGTTAGAAGAAGGGTATTTCCATAGTGTTTAAAAAAGGAGTACAAAAATCACAGATTTAATCTCAAACGAGGTATTGGGCACAAATCAACATGAAGAAGGTGAATTAGCATAATTGGGCCTACAAGGCCCAATTGTATAACTAAGATATACTCCGTAGTATACTTGAAATAACTTAATTAAATTATCCTAATAAAGATATTAAGTATTAACACTTTTCTATAACATAATATATAATTAAATTAAAACATATAATTAATTTCTTATAAAACAATTCCATCAATTATCACTTAAATACATTTAGTTTTTCAAATTTGCATATCCTTTTCGGTAATTTCACATCCACTCTTATAACATTTCAGCTACTCTTTCTCGAACACATACTTCCATTTTATCAATTCAGCTACCCAAATCAGCTTCAGCTACTAAATTCAGCTACGAAATCAGCTTCAGCTACCAATTCAGCTTCAGTTTCAGCTATCACTACATAAGCTACCAATAAGCTATCAATAAACTTGTTTTTGCCGAACAGAGCCTAAATTCATTATAACATACGAGGTTGTATATATGTTGAGTGCATGCAATTATAGTTAGCTTAATTTATCAATACTTTTAAAATATGCCAAATAAAGTGTATTTTCCTAAATTCATTATAGCATATGACTACTCTCTACTTAATTTTTTAAAGCAATCACTCTTTTCATTTCACCATCCTGTGTATACTTTATCCTCTATTTTTTCAACTAAAATATATAATAATATCAAAAAAATTCGTTTATCTTTTATTGAAAAACGTAAATTTGTGTTAAATTTTTAAATATTTTTTTCTATTTAAGGGCCTTTAATATGTCACGAACGGGCCTATAAGAACCCATATATTGTTAACGTCCAACCAAGAACCCTAGACAAAGTATCTTATCATTAAGATCATTCAAAAGTTTTAACGAACAAAGCAACCATGACGACATGACATATCCGAAATCCTGCCAATTCTCCGTTATAAAATTTATTAATTTTTAACCTATAATCATTTTTGTAAACTTATGTTCAATTATATATTAATTATGGCATCCGGTTGAATCGTAAAATCTAAGACCCTTAATTATAAGTTTGTTAACCTCTAAAATAATATATAGCTTTAAATAGTATTTTAGGATTCGAAAACCAAATCGAACCAAATCAGTTCGGTTTTTTTGTTGCGGACGGTTTTTGCGTTTCAGTTCAATTTTGTTCGGTTCGGTTTTTTGGTTCGATTTTAGCCGAAAAACCCGAATTATGAAAAAATAAATAAAATATCCTATATAAACGGATTTAAAAAAAAATTGAATTGATTATTTTTTTAATAAAAAAAGTTCGTTTTAGTCGAACGAAATTAAAACTAAACCGAAAACCAAACTCTTGAAATATGAAAACTGATGCGGGGATAAAGCCGCAGTTGCCGA
Source organism: Oxyria digyna (assembly GCA_029168935.1). Lineage (NCBI taxonomy): Eukaryota > Viridiplantae > Streptophyta > Magnoliopsida > Caryophyllales > Polygonaceae > Oxyria > Oxyria digyna. The sequence continues at coordinate 45,789,151 of JAPVLV010000009.1, forward strand.
CCTAGACACCAAACTCGAATAGGAACTCGAACAGAGAAGAAAGGCGGAATTAGAATGAGATGAAAGAAGGATAAGTCGAATGATAGGCCAATTGGAATCAAATCAAACAACGATAAAACCCTTGAACTTAAGAACAAGAACCTTACCGAATGATGAAGAAACCCCAACGGATGATTACAACCAAACACAATGACTTTGGTGGGTCAAGGCACCTGGAGGTTGCTCTATGGAGTCCCGATAGCACCAACCTTATGGAGGAGATTGACACACACAAGCACAACTAGGGCCAACTGAACGACAATGCACACGGGGCACTCTTCTCACAAAAGCTCTCTTTTGGAAGGAAAAACGATAAACGCTGTATTCAATATCAAAGTCTGGGGGGCTAAACAATAACTAGGGCAAACCTTATATAGGGTCAATAAGGTGGCCAATTAAAATAAATAAGTAAATAAAACTATATCCTAAAATAATAATCCGAAAAACAATTAAACATCCGAAAATAATGTTTCAAAGAGTTCCTGGCCGCGGGCGCGGTTATGGAGCCGCGGGCGCGGTTGGGGAATGAGCCGCGGGCGCGGTTAAGGAGCCATGGGCGCGGTTGGCGAATGAGCCGCGGGTGCGGTTATGGAGCCGCGGGCGCGGTTGTAGACATGTCGCCGACAGCTCTTTTTGAAACAGCTCGTTCTCTCTCGTCCGAGGTCGGAATTGAGCGATTCCAAAGCCTAGAGTTTCGTCTTGAAGTCTAGTTTGTTTCATCTTCAGTACTTGACTTCTCATCTTGACTCGAACCGGATCTCTACGAGCTTGAATGGATACAATACGAGCTCGGGCTACTATCAATGACTTGAATGATGGCTCATAGAGATCTTTAGCCTTAGCTCCAGTGGTTAGCACATCTTTAGATTTAGGACGGGGCGTCCTTGATGATAGCTCAGATGCTCCCGCATCAAAAACCGAACTAACTTTGGGTCGACTTCAATTTTTTCGGTTCGGTAAAAACTAAATCAAAACCCAAATTTGAACACTCCTAAATGTGCATCAAAATTTTGATGAACATTTATGTATATTTTAATAAATAGACATTCATACGTTCTGACCATAAAACTTGTTCATACCCGAACTGCACCCTATAGGCCTATATTAATTACATGATTTTTTTTTCTTTGTCTAACTAGGTACGGATTGCCCTGCTACGCATGACTCATTTATTTATTTAAACATATTTTTGCTATGATATTTTATTCTATATAAAATACAATAATTCATATAGATTTATGAATTCATCAAGCTTCACGAATTGTATATTTTCAATCTCGAAACTACAATTATGTATATGACTAAATTACAACTTCTCACCAATTCGATTTAGGGCCCGTTCGGGGAAGCTGAAATTGAGCAAGTCAGGGGTTGAAGTTGAAGAAAAAGGGGAGTTGAAGGTGATTTCACCTGTTCGGGGAAGATGATGGCCAAAAACATTTTTGGTTGAAGCTGGTTGAAGGTGGTTGAAGCAAATGGCGAACTTCAACCAAATAGTGCCAATTTGCTTCATCTAGCCCCCCCCAGATGAAGGAAATTCCTTCAACTTCAACCAGGTTGAAGCACCTCAAATTCCAACAAGTACCCCTGAGGCAAATGGCGAACTACTGTTCTTCATCCTGGTATTGCTGTCTTTTTATTGAACCCTAAACTCGATTTCTCCATTTCGATCGAATTCGAAGAAGCTGAAATCTTGTCTTTTTTTGCAGCGCCAAATCGAAAGGAAGATCATCCAAGCTTTATCAAGGTTCGTGTTGCTTCAATTTTGATTTTTGCTTCAGGCCTTACAATTTGCGTCAACTTGTGATGAACCCTAAAAATCACAAATGTGTAATTTCTGCAATTCTGCAGTAACTGCATAGCTTAGGATAGTATAATGGTTCGATTGAACCCTTTTACGAATTCAGTATTGTGAATTATAGACCAAAATAGTTGTGCACTCCAAGTGTTTGATGAAATGCCAAACATATGGATGATTGCTTGATGACTGTTTTCTCGGTATGTTGTGACTGAGATAAGTTAGATCAATGTTCAGGTAGCAAAGATTATTCATATTTGTCTAGTTTAGCAAGGTGTAGCAAAGATTATTCATATTTGTCTAGTTTAGCAAGGTGTAGCAAAGATTATTCATATTTGTCTAGTTTATAAAGTTTAGCAAAGATTATTCATATAAACAGAAAGTGGATCTATAAACAGAAACACCATGAGAGAAGGCAGTGATCATGTAAAATAATTAAGTGGTTGTGAAAGAAGTTATAGATGCATATTAAGATACAATATAATGATTGTCTTGTGGATATTATGGGAAGATATATTATGTATCCTAGTTTATTTAGATGAGCATCCTAGTTTATGAAAGAAGGCAGTGATCATGTCAATGTCAAAGAAGTAGTTGGTTTTGGTTTGTAAATTAAAGTTATAGATGCATATTATGATGTTTGTATAAGATCTCTTTCAATTCATTACTATGTGAATTTGTTTGTGTATTCACATCTGTTTCAATTCATTACTATGTGAATTTGTTTGTGTATATGTTTGTATAAGATCTCTATAATAAACAATATTGTTTTAACAAAGCCTTTTTTAGATGTCGGATGAAAACTATGCACATGATATGGAAGCTCATTTGCTTGCTGAAGAGGCTGAACGTATGTACTATGCATCCCCTTGGGAAGCCGTGGAAGCCCTTACAGATTGCAGCCCAACCTCAGCTAGTTCCTCATCTGCAACTGTATCACAAGATGAACTGTGGAGGGTAATGAACAATACTATCCCTTTTTGCATTTTTCAATTCAATCATAGTTTCCCGTTATGAAAGTAATGCTCCGTTAAGTCATTGATAAGAATGCCTTCTGCCCTTTGTCTTGCAATGTTTTTAGGATAATAATGTGGATCGATTCAACTACATTATCACTTACTCGGTTGAACAATCTAATAGTCGTGTTCTCTTGGTTCAAGAGGCTGCTCGAGCACTTCGTGACCAAGCTGGGAGGTTATTGGGACAAAATGCATTTGCGAACCGTCAACTACAAAGCATGAATTCTGCATTACAACAAATGGCTTCAAGGCTTAGTGATGAATTGACTATAAAGAAAATGCTAAATGATGAGAACCAAGAGCTCCATGAGCATGTAGCCGAAATTGCCACTTCCAATGTTCAGCTGAGACTTCAGCGTGACGACCTTATTTCTGAAAACAAACATCTTCGAGACGTTGCGACACGAAGCTCAACCTTAGTGTGGTTTCATTATGCTGTTACTGGTCTTGTGATGATGTTAGTTGCCATCTATATGGCTATGTAGTACGGCAGGTTTTATGTACTAAAACATTGTGTGATTTTGGAACGTTGAAATTGTATGCAGGGGGTCATTTTGGACTAGTATTCCCCTCTCCTTTGCAACTTATCTTTGTAATGGTTGTTTTTATTTAAGTTATAATTTGGAGTACTATTTCACCACTTGTTTGAGTCACCCACCAAAGATGGACTAATCCATGTAGGTGCTACTATAATTTATAACATCTTTATATGTAAGTTGTAATGTCAATTTTATACTATTTTTTTTGAACACATGTGGCCTCTAATAAATGGATTAATCCATGTACCAACCTCTATATAAGAGCACATTGGGGTTTATCTCCTCTCCTCACACTTGTGTACTAACACACTCACCCTCTAGTAGAAGAAGCAAGCATCCTCATTTCAACATTCCCCACCGATGGCTAGTATGTGCTCAATTTCTTCTTTACTCATATTGTCCAATCTTGCTAATATTATGACGTTGTAATATGAACGTTTCATTAATGTAGGACAACACATTGTTTGGTTTATGAGTGATGAAGATAGGCTATGTTTCATGGAGGTGCTACACGAATTCCGTGAGGACCTTGAGAGACATTTGGTTCTCGATCTTGCAAGGGTTGAACTATCGTTTTTCCTCAAAACCGGAAAACATGTTGACCCGATATTGTTGAACGACACTTTCAACAAGATGGTCAAGATGTGGCGTTTATGGAAGAAATTTGTGACCTCCGGAAATGTTGCATGCGATCCGGTCTCGGGCAAAGTAATTGGTGATGATCAGTGGTGGGCGGAAAAAATAAGGGTAATATGACTCACTATAGACTTTTGTTTTGCAATACACTATGTCACTATGATATTAGTCTTAAATTCATTTGTGCATATGTTTGTGAAGGAGAACCGACATTTCGCGGACTTCCGTTGGTTTCCGATGTCCCCGGCAATGAAAGACGCTTGTGCTTATCTTTTCCGTAACGTTTAGGACGTTCAAGAGTTGAAACCTTCAAGTTGCGGATCATCGACATTCACTAAGTGTCTTAGTATTTCCTTCCTTTTGCACTATGTCGTTTTCACTATGTCCGTTTAGTATGTCCACTAAGAATGTTGTCGTTTTACTATGCCTTTTCAATATGTGTTGCGTGCTCTCGTTTAATAATATGGTGTTTGTGTTCCTATCTATTGTTTGAGCTATAGTAAGAAATGATGATAACAAAAATGTCGAACTCTTAAAATATAGTAACACATTATATTATACTAAGACATGATGATAAATAAAAGGACAAACTATAGTAACACAACACATTGCATAATAGTAAGACCATGATGATAAAATAAAAGGACATACTCTTAAAACATAGTAACAGAAAACATTACATTATAGTAAGACATGGGTGATTATAACCACTCAAGGTTGTTTGCATGGACTCTACTGAGGGTAGAATAGTCGAGATAACAACGTCTTCATGGTTGGATTGAACGGGAATACACGGAAGCACACATACTTGTTATCGTCCTGTATGCAAAAATAAAACTGTACGTCGTTATACAAAATATGAACTTATGAAGGCATGAAATTTAGTACTGCGTAATCATACTCACCTCCAACAACGTTCCCCACCAATCGTCGTCTTTCAAAATGGCTCCCGTTACAAGGTCGCACTCAACGTTGCATGCTGTTTGGAACGACTTCCATAAGTTCCATCTTTTCTTCAATACTTGATAGTGGTTCTTCAGCAACGGGACACTACAGTTCAACCCCGTAGCTCGACCAAACTCCTCTCGTACTACGCCCCACATGAAGTGATCATATGCACCATACTTCACTTGATAGTCAACCAAAACCTCGACAAACTTCTGCTTCTGAACGTCCGTTAAAGGTATAGGGGCTTCCATCTCTTATTCTTCTAACAAAACGTCAAATATAGTATGCAAATTTGTAGTTTTATTGAGTTGATAGAAACTACCATTTGCATTGGTTATATATGATTTCGAAATTGTATAAACATCACTATCATTTGTTATGGAAACATTTGTTACATGCTTTCCACTTTCACTATCATAATGTAAAATGCATGCATGCAAATGACATGAAGTATTTGGTCTTCACTTGTCACTTTCAATATTGAAAAAACAATGTCATACATGTCCACCTACGCATGCATTCCATATTTGTAAACCTATGTCATTGTGCATTCAATTTTGTGTCTTCACTTGTCCCTATCACAAGTAGCACCGATTTGAAGCTACATAAGGGGTCAAAGACAATGACATATGCATGCATGCCACACTTGTCTTCTTCATTTGGTGAGAATTGTTCCATCAATGGTAAAAAAAAACTTTTTGGTAACTTATCAACTTATGTACTTAATTTAGTACATTACTATAACTTCTCACAAGTTTTGGTAACTTATCAACGTGGCTACATTATTACATTAGTCAAACTTCTTAAAACATTGCTAACTTAAATACTTGTGTAACAACTTATAACATGCAATGTTCACTAGGGGACGTTTTCTTAGGAATAATGACATAGAATGCTTGGGACAACTCTTCAAAAGCATGCTCATCAAAAACGAGATGTATAGCAACTTTGACCATATCTTTGACAACATTCATGACCTTAATTTTGCTATTTAAGGACCAACATATGTTACTCTTAAGCTCATCCTCTACAAAAACCTCTAGAAATCGACCCATACATTTGAGGATATTGCACATTTTGATTTGAGGTAAATTCATCTCATTCGTTGTTGCCAATCTTTTAGTTTATTTCCCATTGTCATTGTTTTAATGTCATCTTATATGTTTTGCAAGACCATGGACCGTAGGCCTCAATTCACCGGTGGAGACGAAGTTGAAGTCATGGGAGTGGAAAAGGAATTGAAAGGTTCCTATCATGAGGCTCAGATAATATGCGAAAGCCAAGCGATCGGTTACTATACGGTAGAGTACGCAAACTTGTACGAGGATGACACTCATACAAAACGCATAAGGGAAGTTGTTACCGAGATGATAATTAGGACTCGTCCACCCATCCACACAAAGGAAAGGTATGAAGTTGGGGACCATGTCGAGTTGTACAAGCGTGAATGTTGGTGGTACGGTAAAATCAGTCGTGTTTACACTTCCGATGACACGTATCAGATCACGTTTTTCAATTTCGGATACAAAACCATAAGGGCCCCCCACCGTGCTATTAGGCTTGCATACGTGTGGAATGGCCGTCGTAATGTACCCGCCAATACCCCGACCGTCAATCTCGATTAAGTGGTCAATTATGTTGCTTCCCGTTTCGTCGTCACTTGTTTGTTTTAACTTCGCTGACAGTTTGCCTTAAGTGCGTTGACAATTTGTTTTAAGTGCGTTGACAGTTGTTTAAGTGCGTTGACAGTTGTTTAAGTGCGTTGACAGTTGTTTTAAGTTCGTTCACAGTTGTTGTAAGGACGTTTCCAGTTTTATTAAGTACGTTGCCAGTTTTATGAAGTGCGTTGCCAGTTTTAATAATTACATGACAGTTTTATTAATTACGTTGACAGTTTTATTAAGTACGTTGACAGTTTTATTAAGTACGTTGACAGTTTTATTAAGTGCAACTACAAAACCATTTAAATAGAGTACTAATATAAGAAGTTCAATACATATAAGAGAGTGTTTGATAAAACTGTCATACATGTCACAAAGCATTAGGGCCTACCCAAAAAAGATTGCCACACATTCATGTTACCATGAGCTCAAAACACAAAAAATATCTACCGGTTAGTACATATATATGTACTAACCCATGGCATGTGCTTAAAGTTTACCGAAGTTCAAAGACCAGCTAGAAACATACTTTTGTACTTCCAAATGTGTGTTGCTATCTTATCTCGGATACCGCCCATTGCCGAGTTTTGATCGTTATCCTCTTCGTCATCTTCATCGGTGAACTTCTTATTGGCGTTATCCTCGTCTTCATCATCTTCGTCTGGGACAGAGTCGTAATGCTTGTGTTCTAGTATGAAGTTGCTTAAAGCAAAACATGCACATATAATGTCAACTTGAGTGGATAGTGGATATGAAGGCATACCCTTCAGAATCTTCCACCGTTTCTTCAAAATTCCAAAGCATCTTTCAATGGTTGTCCTCAATGACGAATGAATACGATTAAATGCTTCCTTATGGTTCTCTGGAATGTGTTTGATGAACTGGGATTGGTGATATTTAGTTTTCATATATGGCACCAAGTAACCTTTCCTATCCGGGTAGCCCTTGTCACACAAGTAGTAACGACCTATAATATATACCGTTACATGAGTAAAGAGATTGAAATACATTACATATGTATATATAAAAAATAGTTACCAGTTGGAGGATGTGGGAAATTCATATGAGCTTCATGTAAGGCGTGGTCGAACACTCGAGCATCATGAGCACTTCCTTCCCACCCAACAGATATGAATGTAAAGTACATGTCAAAGTCGCACACCGCCATTACATTGATCGATGTGAATCCTTTCCTACATCTAAAAGTCATTTGTTCGTCCTTTGGGACGACACATTCCACATGAACCCCATCAATTGCCCCAATAGCCCCCTGTAAAACAGTTAGTCAGATACTATACGGACTATATACATAAACCATGTTTAAAAATGTTTTATGACTTGCATAAAGGGTTTACCTTAAATACCCTATAGCGAGGTTCATTTACGACTCTGGAAGGAAGGTTTGCAAAAGTAGGATCACGGGGTCTCAAAAGTTGTTTGACTAGCCCTCCAGAACCAAGGTTTCTCCCAACCAAAGCATCCAACACTTGGTGAAACACCCTGCTAATTGTGTCTCCCGATCGCTGAAAACGCTCACACGCATCTCTATTTGAGATCCCCACCGCAATTGTGTAAAGGAATATTCCAACTTTTTCCAACATTGACATTTGCCGAGAAGGTGAGAGTCCGTACGTATTTTGGAGTGCATCACATAGATTGTGTAGGACATGTCTTTCCATTCGGAATGCATTAACGCATCTCACTTCTGATTCAGAATCCATACACTGCCTCATCCACATGTAGCCGGTCAACTTGGAATTATAACAAGGAACTTTTAGCATATACCTAACAAAGTAAGCAGTACAAAGACGAGCATGGGTTGCCAGTAGTAGATGCAACATAACTCCATATCTCCTTAGACGCTGAGCTCTTGTCAATCGTCCTCGAACCCGTAATCCTCGAGCCATTCCAATATGCAGTCACGTTTGTTCAAGCGAAAGCCATAACTGAACATTTAAACGAAACAGGAGATGAATCTGTTAAAAACAGAATCCAACAACTTGAAAACAAGGACATGGGAAAATCTGTGATACAAATCACAATACATCATTACCCAAAGTACAAACATAAATTCATTACAAACAACAACATCAATTTAAAAAACAACAACAATTTAAAACACATGCAAATAACAGTTTGTCAGTCACAGAAAGACAATGCTCATCAAGGCAAACTCAACACATAACATCATTTCGATCTTGCTTCGAACTCATACTTCAGCCAAGCTAGTCGCAAAGAATTGTTGGGAATACAGATGAACACCTCTCTTGATGCTTCGTTCGAAAGCTTACTACAAGCAAAACAAAACATCACGTTGTCGACTGCAAAATCCAGAGTCCCATCCTTACTCATTTGAACTAACAAATCCATGCACCGCTGAAAGGAATATAGATTTGCCGATCTTGAACTACTTTCAAACTCACCCTCCATAAGAGTATATAACCTCTGAGTTTGCTCTCCCACACTAGCCAATGTGTTAGTATAAGCAGATGTGTTGGCTGAAGGTTTTTTTCTTTTCTTTGTCATAGAATCGGGTAAAAGAGTTGGTTCAGATCGGGTTTGGTTTGCAGTAGCTACTCTTGAACCTTGTTTAGCACCGGTTTGAGGATTTCCCTGGCTAGGTTGATTTATCGCATCACAAACACGATCTAGAAATGGATGAAGAGGCATGTCATCATCTAAACCATTTACAGCATTCCTTAAGCTTGGACAATCTAACCCACTGTCTTTCGTAATACATCGATCAATGCTATCATCACTCAAACAGTGCACATCATTTCCACACTCATTCACATCATCAACAGCACCACCATTAACTTGGGAATCATCGCCGAGACCGGGATTTGTAAGAAGAAGCATAGGGCTGTCCATAGACGGTGACATGACAAACTTTCCATTAGCACAGATAACTGAAAATACGTCATCCCATAGCTCACTCAACTCTGGATTAACCCCCTTCTTTTTGAACTGGTGAAACTTGTCATTCTTAGCCTGCAAAGTATCAATTTAATTGTCAAAAAAATGAATACGAAAGTTGACAATGGAAGAGGCATTACAATGATTCAGAACTCACCGTTCTATGTTTTTCCCACCATTCCTCAGAAGCAGTAACTTGGCCAGTAACTGGATCCCATCCCGCTCCGGTCACACTATTACGTAACAATGACCAAACACGCCAAAGTCCTTTCATGTGTTCAAACTTGTTCTTTAAACTTTGCTTACTAATCTTCTTCCCAGTCTTCTCCTCGAATGTCACAACTAACTCCTCCCACGCAAAACTGTTATTATACCCGTGAGACACGTGATAGTCCTTACAAATATGCATTAACATCAATTGATCTTCTTCAGAGAATTTAAAAATTCTCTTCTCTTCTAGTTCAGAGGTGGACTTGGCCTTAGCCTTATCCTGACCTCTACCCTTTCGTTTGCCTTTTGTCTTTCCACTTGCATTTCCATCAAGTTTTTCAACATCCATTTTTCCAATCTAACTTCACAAAAAGATTGTTGTTTAGACAATGGAATTCAATAATCAAAGGCAGCATAACATGTCTTAAATCAATTCATGCTCTCACAAACAATTCAGTAACATGGATGCACAGGGATGCACATAAATACACATAAATACACATAACAATTCAACCAAAATTACAACCACAAAGTATAAGATAAACAAAGTCGAGTACCAAAAACTCGAGTATGAATTTCAACCCTACAACAAAATCCAGTAACAACAATTGAATAACATCTCAATGTTCTCCATTCAACAAAATCCAGTAACAGCAATTGAATAACAAGATTACCAACAGATTCGGAATAACAGAAATTGAAAAACAGAAATTCAATAACAACCATTCTCAATGTTCTCCATTTCTAATAACTCCACTATCAATTTCTGTTATTCCGAATCAGATTATTAATAACAACCATTATGTTCTTCAGATTACTAATAAGATGAGAAATTCAATAACAACCATTCTAGTTCTTCAATTCCGATAGTGGAGATGAGAATGATTGAGAATGGTTGTTATCTCCTCTGTTGAATAACAAGATTACTAAGATGAGAATACAGAACTTACCTCTACCAACAGATTCGGAATGTAAAGATTGTAAAGAAACCGACCTAGTTCTTCAATTCTTGTTATCGAGCACTTCGTGAAGGGAAACAAAAAACTGAAGTAAGTTTGAGGAAGCTTCAAAGAAAGAGATGAAGGTTGATGAAGCAAAGAAATCGAGTACAAACCTGGAATGGGAAGATCGGTGAAGATGTTGTTCATCGGCTTCAAGAACTCGGAATTTTGGGGAAGATGGGGAATAGAAATTGGGGGAAATTCATGGGAACGAATAAGCTAGCATAGTCACGTGAGGCAGCAAATTTCGCACGTGATTTGTAATATCTACAAATACCCATGCCCTTTTATGTAATTTAACATACCAAAATACCCAACTTCAACTACCATTTTTTCATCTTTACCGAACACCCCTTTTTCCAACTTCAACCCGAAAAGCAACTTCAGCTACTAACTTCAGCTTCAGCTTCCTTCAACTACCTACTTCAGCTTCAGCTACCTTCAGCTTCAGCTACCTTCAACTCTCATTTTCATCATCTAATCCGAACGGGGCCTTAGATATATTTTGTTACATTAATCTTTACTTACAAATTATTAACTATATGTACTTGTTATTGAATACTAACAATCTTTTAGTGTTAAAAATTTATTAATTTAGTGCATTCATTAGCTAAATTTGATATCATGGAGTTGAAGAATATGAATAATTGTAGATACTAAATTATTGACTATATCATGGAGTTAAAGATTCATGAATGAGGTGAGAAGCGTTTTGCTTATGCAATGAATGAGTGTCGATTACATTAACTTTATTCCATCATTCCCCTGAGTTTTAGTGTATAATTCTTTCAAAATCGAGAAAGTTTGTGCAAGATTTGATTGTCCGTACCTGAGACAAACTTCATTCCACATCTCAGCTGCTGAATGAGTGAAAATAATGCTCCTAGCGATCTCTTTGCTCAACGCATTGAGAATCCAAGAAGCTACCATGTCATTACATTGTTGCCATGCGTTTCTCTCATGACAACCCCCTGTTGGCTTCACTAATGTCCCCATGACAAAGCCAACCTTGTTCCGAGAAGAGAGATCGATTTCGTGTCGCGAAGCATATTCCATCGAAAACCTTTGAAACGATCATCATTCCTGGATGATCGAAGTTCTGAAGATGATATGGATCAAATTTAAGCTCCGATCGTCGCCTTTCATTCAACAAATCTGCTTCATTGCCATGATCAAAACCTAGGGTTTGCTCGTTCAAAACCAGAGAACAAAGCGCAAGAAATCGTGAATAATCGCTCGAGCGGTCAATTACAAAAAGAAAACAGAAGTCGTGAATGGCTCTGATACCATGTTAGAAGCAAGAGGGAGAAAGGAAATCTTCCATTGAAGAAATCTTGAGAGTTCAGTGCATAAAATCGAGAATATTCAATCATGTTGTGTTAGGATGAAAAGCACGCATACAGCACGTGACTTACACTCAAAGAACCTAACTAGACGTAAGCGTAATAGGGACCCCAACCACCCAACACGAGGTCTCGAATTCGAGACTTTATAGAGGTTAAGAAATGTTTGTTGAGAGAGTCACCCACAAAGCTCGAACTCTAAACGTAAACGTAATAGAGAAGTATACTCAACCGCTGAACTAGAGAGGAAAATCAAAAAAATAAATAAAATACGCTATAGCCATGGTTAGTACTTTTTGATATATTATGCGTATTTGGAGACTTCAAGTTTTAAGTAATCGAATTTTTTTCAACCAATCATTGATTATTTGGTTTTAGTTTTTTTTTTCCAAATTTTGATTGTCTTATTTAATTAATTTGAGAAGTGATGTGTTTGATTACGTGCGTAGCTAAACTGATTATTTGGAGTAACTATTTTTTTTTTTTTTTTTTTTTTTCCCACTCTAGTTCAGCGGTTAGGGGACTCTCCTACTACCCTTACATCTAGAGTTCGAGCTGCGTGGGTGACTCTCCCAACAAACAATTTTTAACCTCCACCAAGTCTCAAACTCGAAACCTCATGTTGGGTGGTTGAGGTCCCTTACCACCCGATCACATGTTTGTTGGTAAATAGGTTTGTTGTTGTAACCTGCACAAGAAGATATCTGTATGATACTGTAGTAGTTTGACATTATTTGTACTTCGATTGCTTGCATCTGTATTTGTATATGATTAATTAGGAGATTATGAAAATGTGAATTAAGGGTGTGTTGAATCTTCAAAATAATGCATTGAAATTTAATTTGTTCAAGAATAATAGGGTAACGTGTTGGGAAATTTAGATGCTTATAGCGGAATTTCAGGAAATAATTTCCTAACATCTAATAAGGATCTCATGCATATATTGATACCGATCATGTATATAAGAAGAATTAAATACCTCTTGATGCGTGTTCGTAGATGTCGAAAGACATAGATGAAAGCCTCAAATGTGACTTCTCTACTTGGTCCACACGAGCAATAAACTGGATCTCCTTATAGTTTCTTCTGCTAGACCGAAATTCACAAGGATGTGCGGGATGTCGAATATATGGTGTGTCTACTGTGTTGGGTGCTCTCTATTGAATTAAGAGAGACCTATATATAGACATTTAGTCCTTGAAACTAAGGTAAGAACTTGAAGGTCAATGGTACTTGGGCCCAAGCCAAGTCTTTGTGTGCTAAAACGTGTTTTGCTTAAAGTTGTGCTCAAACGTGGTTTACTTATGAATGCATTTGTAAAACTATCACGAATTAATGGATCACATACTTGTCAGATGATATATATTATGGGGATTCGTTTATGGACTGACAATTTTTTTATATTGAACCGAAAACAATAAAGCATTGTGTAATAGCGCTTAAAGAAAGAGGGTTAAAATCAAAGCGCCATCTCTTGACGTTTAATGATCTCGGTTTATTGATTAAAAAAGCCGGTGTGTTCAAATCTTCCGTATATTAATCATTTTTCATAAAGTCTTACGTGTCAATTTTAAGTTCCTTTAAAAATTTGATAAATCATTTTTGGAGATCATTTGGTGGTTAAAGTGCGAAAAAACCATTAACGTACGGTATTATGTAAGTAAATCACCTCATATACATATTTAAATACATTTGTATATTTATAGATTATATTTCGTTAGTACAATGCTCTATATATATCGCACTCGTTGGCGGAGATAGGGGTGCTCACTACTCAAGCATCTGCTTCGCCTTTAGAATCCATCAAGATTACACCGAATTAGAGGGAGAAGACAATTTCAATTGAATCCGTCTTTTTTAAAATATACTTTCATTTTGGTGAATTTAAAACAGTTTCGCTTTGTTCCATTAGTGAAAAATAATTATATTTTTTCTAAATAAAATAAAATTTCGCTGACAATTGCCGATGGTAAAAATTAGACATGTATATACAAGAATTCTATGTTATACTGTATGTGTATATGAATAGTACTCGTATATTTCGTGCTTAAATAATTTTGGAAACTTGAAAAATTGAGCTATATGTGATGGGTAAGAGAATTAAAATTTTAAAAACATTTAATATGACTAGTCAAATCATGATACCCATCAACGATGCATGCTAAAAACAATTCATGGAAGCAATTAATATCGATGCATGCTAAAAACAATTTGTTTGGTATTTGAATTGATTAAACTTGTATGATACTAGAAGTTAGGAAGGTAGGTAGTTGAATTCAATGTCATCAAATTCAAGTGTCTAGAAACAAGTACGACTTCATTTCTAAAACATGAAGACATTGTAATTTGTAAATATTCTTTCAAATCTGTCTAGAAAACCAGATTTCTTGATCATCAAACAACAGCCGAACCAATAACAAGATTTCATTTGTTTATTTTAATAAGATTGGTCAATTTAAGACATATTTTTATTTTGGCTCCTTCTAGAATCAAGATTTGCAACCGAAGAAGAAGACTTTTCCAAATGACTTGATTGATTTTAGTTTTTCTTTTGTGTTGAATTGAATGTGGCGTTGCGTTGCCCATTATGACTTTCTTCTTCCTCCTCCTTAAAAATGTTATGCCATTAATCTTCTTCGTGTTGTCTTTTACATTTCCTTTTCTTCTGCAAAAGTCTCCTTTTTGTCCACCCCAATACCCCATTATAGCTGATTCTAAGCTCTGTACATATTCGAAATCCCTGTTTGTATCCATCTTGCTTTTGCACATGAACTGTTTGTTGTAATGCCTAGTCCGTTTTACCCACTGTGATCATGATGTATTCCTCTTGAGTAGCTTCCATATATAGGTCTATCTAGCTTACTGTTTATTCCATCTCTGTATTTTCTGTATTTCCTCTTCTGGGTTTGCTTCAAAACTTCAAAGTTTGTACTACACCATGGATTCCTCAAATCATAGTGATAAACAACCTTCAACCAGTTATTTTAACCAGCGTTCTTCTTCTCGCCATAGCATCACTTCATACCACTCTAGATCATCTGGATCAGGCTCTGTAAGAGGAGAGGTCAAATTTGGTGATTCCAAAATGAAGCCAATGAAGTTTGGGTCAAGGAGGAGTGATTCAGAAGGCATGGGCTTGTCCCAAAAGGAGATCAGTGATGAAGATGCAAGGCTTATCTACATAAATGATCCTGCAAAGACCAATGAGAAGCATGAATTCACCGCGAATTCGATTCGAACATCGAAGTATTCAGTAATCACATTCTTGCCTAGGAATCTATATGAGCAATTCCACAGAGTTGCATATGTATATTTCTTGATCATAGCTATCTTGAACCAGCTACCTCAGCTGGCAGTTTTTGGTGGGCCTGTTTCAATCTTGCCTTTGGCTTTTGTTCTCCTGGTTTCTGCAGTTAAAGATGGATATGAGGATTTCAGAAGGCATCAAGCTGATAGAGTTGAAAACAATAGGCTTGCTTCTGTTCTTGTCAATGGCAAGTTTGAGCCTAAGAAGTGGAAGCACATTCAAGCTGGTGAAATTATTAAGGTTAGTTCAAATGAGACTCTTCCTTGTGATATTGTCTTGTTATCTACAAGTGATTCCACTGGGGTTGCTTATGTACAGACCATTAATCTCGACGGGGAGTCGAATTTGAAAACTCGATATGCGAAACAAGAGACTCTATCAAAGAATCCAGAAGAGGAGAATGTAAGTGGTGTGATCAAGTGTGAGAAGCCTAACAGGAATATTTATGGGTTCTTAGCAAACACAGAGATTGATGGGAAAAGGATATCTTTAGGTCCTACCAACATCATTCTCCGAGGTTGTGAGCTCAAGAACACGAGCTGGGCGATTGGAGTTGTGGTGTATGCTGGTGCTGAGACCAAAGTTATGCTCAACAGCTCGGGTGCACCGTCTAAAAGGAGCCGTCTAGAAACCGAGATGAACCGAGAAATCATTCTGCTGTCTGTGTTTCTTGTTGCAATGTGCACTATAGTGACTACCCTTTTCGGTTTTTGGCTTGTTCGTCATAAGGATAGATTGGATGTCTTGCAGTTTTACAGAAGGAAGACTTATGCTCAACCGGGAGAGGATGATGATTATCAGTATTATGGGTGGGGTGTGGAGACAGTCTTTACCTTCTTAATGTGTGTCATTGTATACCAGACGATGATACCGATTTCTCTGTACATATCCATGGAGCTTGTTCGGGTTGGTCAGGCGTACTTTATGATCCACGACGAGAATATGTATGACGAGGCTTCCAACTCGAGTTTTCAGTGCAGGGCCTTGAATATCAATGAGGATTTGGGACAGATAGGATATGTTTTCTCTGATAAAACCGGTACATTGACCGAAAACAAGATGGAATTTCGGTGTGCTAGCATCTGGGGAGTAGATTACAGCCATGAGGATGCTCGTGAGCTCGATGAGCTGCATTCTTTCTCTATTGAAGGTTAGTGTTTGAATGTTTTTTGGAGCCAAAAATATTTTGTTATCCTTGTCTTATTGTATACTTTTGGTGTTTATAGTTGATGGACAGATTTGGAGGCCAAAGATGAAAGTGAAGATGGACATTGAGCTTCTAAGATTAGCAAAGATTGGGGTTGATGAAGAAAAACACATTCATGATTTCTTCCTTGCATTAGCTGCCTGCAATACAATTGTGCCTATCGTTACAGATTCGACTGATCCAGATGTGAGAATACTAGATTATCAGGGAGAGTCTCCTGATGAACAGGCCCTGGTATATGCTGCTGCTGCTTATGGATATGCACTTGTCGAACGAACTTCAGGGCATATAATTATTGATGTTCAAGGAGCGAGACAGAGGTAATGCTCTTGCATTTAGTTAATGTTCTTGATGTAAACATAATTTTTTCTTGCTATGAAATTGCAGGTTTGATGTTCTGGGGATGCATGAGTTCGATAGTGATCGAAAGAGGATGTCAGTTATATTGGGTTGCCCGGACAATTCAGTTAAACTCTTTGTAAAAGGCGCTGACTCATCTATGCTCAGTGTAGTAGAAAAATCTTCAAGCTTGGATTTAGTAAAGAAAACTGAATCTCATCTTCACAAATATGCATCAAGTGGATTAAGAACACTAGTGATTGGCATGAAGGAACTCAATGCCTCAGAAATTCATCAATGGCAATCCTCATATGAGTCAGCAAATTCCGCTTTGATTGGACGAGCAGCTCGGCTTCGCCAGGTGGCTACCAGAGTCGAAACCAAGCTTACAATATTAGGGGCCACTGCAATTGAAGATAAGCTGCAAAATGGCGTGCCTGAAGCGATAGAGTCTTTGAGAAATGCAGGAATTAAGGTGTGGGTATTAACAGGTGACAAACAGGAAACAGCTATATCAATTGGATATTCTTCTAAGCTTTTGACAGGAGAGATGACTCAAGTTATAATCAGTGGAAAAACATCCGAATCCATCAAAAGATACTTACAGGAAGCACTTGAATCCATAAAGAAACGCGGAGCTGCTTCTTTGAATGCATTGATTATTGATGGTACCAGCCTTGTTTACATTCTTGATTCTGAACTTGAGGAAGCTGTAAGTTCAACTACCTTTCTCCTCTCTCTTTTCCAAATGGTTTCATTATTTTCGCTTACATGCATGTATTTTCTTACAGCTTTTTGAGGTGGCGAGTTTTTGTGCTGTCGTCTTATGTTGTCGAACTGCACCACTACAAAAAGCCGGAGTTGTCGCTCTAATAAAAAACAGAACTAATGCCTTGACGCTTGCAATTGGTGATGGTGAGTTTCATCTCTCTGCCCCAAGAAATGTTATCTTTTAAATTTGATAGTCTGAGAAACTAACAAAATACAATGCAGGTGCAAACGACGTATCTATGATCCAAGAAGCTGATGTTGGGGTAGGAATCAGTGGTCAAGAAGGTCGACAAGCTGTCATGGCATCAGATTTCGCTATGGGGCAATTCAGATTTCTTGTCCCGCTTCTTCTCGTTCATGGCCACTGGAATTATCAGAGAATGGCTTACATGCTTCTTTACAACTTTTACAGGAATGCTGTTTTCATTCTTGTCTTATTTTGGTAAGTCATTCTCTCAGTAGTTTATATACTTAAAAATCTAAGAAAAATCTCCAATTGTATTACTTGTGTATCATAAGCATTTCTTTATTTACATCAAAAATCTGACTTTTCTCAATTTTGCTTTTTAAAAATAGATCAGATACCAAATGTGAACTAGGGTCTGTTTGGATGCTAAAAATAATGCATTAAAGTGCAAAATCTCTCTTCCTCTTTTGCTACTAATTTTGTGCTAATATACGGTTTAGGTACGGATTCTTCACTGCATACACATTAACAACAGCTATATCAGATTGGAGCAGTGTTCTATATTCAGTAACTTACACTTCAGTACCCACAATTGTCGTCGGCATCCTAGAGAAAGATTTAAGCAGAGAAACTCTTTTGAAGCACACTCGACTATACGGGCCTGGACAGAGACAAGAAGGCTACAACTCGAGGCTGTTCTGGTTAACCATGATTGACACCTTGTGGCAAAGTGTAGTGATTTTCTTCATTCCTCTATTAGCATATTGGAAAACCGACATTGACAAAACTAGCTTAGGAGATCTTTGGACCATTGCAGTCGTTGTCACGGTCAACTTGCACTTAGCCGTGGACGTCGTCTGCTGGAACTTTATTGTCCATTTATCCATTTGGATATCCATTTTGGCAACCTTCATCTGTGTCATGATCATTGATGCTGTGCCTACCCTCCCCGGTTACTGGTAAGTCTTGCATGATTTCTTACTTCTTAGGTACCAATTCCTGTGTTTGGTTACTGATATATTTTGAACTGAATGATTACAGGGCGTTTTTCAATGTGGCGTTTGTGAATCATAAGGGTGCGGGATCGTTCTGGCTGTGTCTACTCGCGGTTCCAATCCTTAGCTTGATGCCTAGATTCATTGTCATGGTGTTTAAACAGTATTTTTGTCCAAGTGATGTTCAGCTTGCAAGAGAAGCTGAGAAGTTTGGAGGATTGAGGCATTGGGAGAATGGTGAGAATGAGATTGAGATGAGTTGATTGTAGTTTTAGATTAGTTCCTCTTCCAGTTGGAGGTGAATTTGTATTTTTTGTAGGGAAAAATGTATATGTTAGTTCCTTTTGTTCAGTTATAATTTATTGAGATGAGGTGAATTTGTATGAACTGTAAATTTCTACAGTTTGAATAGCAGTTTATATTTGTTGGTTTCATCTATTGTAAAAAAATCCTTGTAGTTGTAAAATATTTTTCCTTGACAAGCTCAATACTCAAATTGATGAAAAATAGTACCATTCTTACAATATTCCTATGATATTGGAGGGGGTTTCCGGTAAAAACATATCTTACGGTGTAAAATGTGAAGTCAGCTTAAGTTGTGAACATTATTATCTTATTTGTGTGAACATTACTATCTTATATGTGAATTGTGAACTGTGAACATTACTATCTTATATGTAAACCTTAAATATGAGCGGTTAAAGTTCACATATAAGGTTAATTGTGAAACTTATATGTGAATTAGTACTATAAGTTTACATATAAGATAGTAATGTTCACCGTTCGCATTTTAAACTGTGGATAGTCACTCATGATATTGGACAAGAAATACTCCAACACACAAACAAGAATATATTACTCTTACTCCTTCCTTGAAAATCTTCCTCCTTTAATTGTTCAATTTTAAAATTAGAAAACCAAAAACACATCCTTTAATCCCTTGTTCAATTCTAAAGTAAGAAAACCAAAACATTAGAAATAGATTGTTGTTAATGTAATGAGGTTACTCATGTAACACAGTTTGCTGCAGCAGGTTGGCAATGGCGTGGGCCGTCTCGTAATCAACAAGTCGAAAAAATTGAACGCACACTACTAACTTAAAGACAAAATCTCGGATAAAGTACGTCAGACTTTACAACCAAAATCCGGCCATGTTATATGTTAGTTTTTTACCGAAAATCAGCCGTATGATAAGCTATATTGCCCAAAACCACCCGTATTTTTCATTATTACCGAAAGCCACCCTTATAATGTATTCCGTCACTCCACAACCACCCATCATCTAACTCCGTTAATACTAATTACACGTGGCAAATTTTATAATTTTTTATTCGAAATAATTGAAACAAAATTGAAAAGAAAAGAAAAAATAAAGAAAGTTTAAAAATAAAGAAAAAGTACCTTTCTTTCTCCATCCGCTCGCTCTCTGGTTCATCAATGGAAAGCCATGAATTTGGGGCTTTTTTTTACTGTTTCAAGCTGAAGAAATTAGAGTATGGATTTGATTTTATATGTCCATTAGATTAGCCAATACCTTTTATTTCATGATTTGGGTAAATAGAACTATGATAGTGATTTAGACCCAGATCCGTGCCAAAAATCTAAGAACCCTAATCCCAAATACATACGGAGGACATCCTTCGTCGTCGAATCTGAAGGCTACACCACCAAGGTCTCCAAATTTCCAGTCCCTCGTCGTCCAATTTGAACGCTAAGTCGCGAAATCTCGTCCGAATTCAGATATGATTTTTGGAGGTCTTGGATTGGAGTAGTAGGTCTTAATAGAGTTTTTCTTCAGATTTGTTATTCGATTGGTTTTTTTGGGTGTAATCAATGGAGTTTAAAGGGAAAAGAGATGAATTTAATGAAAGGCGGTGATTAATGGAAGGTGAAGATAATGTTCAGATTTTATTACGGAGTAATACTTTTAGGTTGAAGATAGTATGTTTAATGGAGATTGAAATAGCGTTGTTTCAGAGTATGCTTTGATTTTACTATGGTGATGATTATGGAAGGTGATGATGTTTTTAATGAAATTTATATCTTAAGCTCCATTAATGGAAGGTGATGATGTTTTTAATGAAATTTATATCTTAAGCTCCATTAATGGAGGAGTCTTCCATCAACAGAGGAACAGAACGTGGTTGAAGGCAACCATTAATTTCTTTCTTCTTTTTGTATTTATTATTATACTTGAATTAAAAAAAATCAAAAGTTGAGGGTTAAATGGTAATTTACACATTAATATTTATTTCCTTTTTATTAAAAATTGAAAAAATGACACGTGGAACTCATTTGACGGATTTGCAAACGGAATATTGAGATGGTTGATTGTTGAAAGACGGAATGCATTATAGGGGTGATTTTCGGTAATTATTGAAAAATATGGGTAGTTTTGCGCAATGTGATCTATTATACGGGTGATTTTCGGTAAAAAAACCCTATATGTCAGTAGTGATACGTTCAATCAACTAGAATTGTTACTAACAAGCATGTGGTCAGGTGGTAAGGGACCCCAATCACCCAACACGAGGTCTCGAGTTCGAGACTTGGTGGAGGTTAAAAAATGTTTGTTGGGAGAGTCACCCACACAGCTCGAACTCTAAACCTAAGCGTAATAGAGGATTTCGAGACTTGGTGGAGGTTAAAAAATGTTTGTTGGGAGAGTCACCCACACAGCTCAAACTCTAAACCTAAGCGTAATAGAGGATTTCGAGACTTGGTGGAGGTTAAAAAATGTTTGTTGGGAGAGTCACCCATACAGCTCGAACTCTAAATCTAAGCGTAATAGAGAAATCCTCTAACCGCTGAAGTAGAATGAAAAACCAAAAAAACTAAATTGTTGAGTATATGCACCTCATCTCTTTGCCACAACATAAATCTTCAAACGCAAACCATATATATTTCTTAATCTAATACTCACGTACAAATACAATACACAATCTACTATTTCTATCACATACCCTAATCCTTACAAACACTACAATTAGGTTTACCGGCCCGTTATATACAAATCTATAACTTTAATATATTCCAATGAAGTCGATGTGGGACGAGTGAGATTATATTTAATCCTTACAAAAACTACAATTAGGTTTACCGGCCCGTTATATACAAATCTATAACTTTAATATATTCCAATGAAGTCGATGTGGGACGAGTGAGATTATATTTAATCCTTACAAACACTACAATTAGGTTTACCGGCCCGTTATATACAAATCTATAACTTTAATATATTCCAATGAAGTCGATGTGGGACGAGTGAGATTATATTTAATCCTTACAAAAACTACAATTAATTTGTGCTTACAAATCAAACTAATAGGAATCTATCTAGGTTAATTATTCAAATAACGAATTAAGTATACCATATATTTCATCAATTGCAATAGGATTGATTGGTTTAATTATTACGTACGTTGCTACATAGTTGTTGTTCATTTTGGTTTTCTAAAAACTTACATGGTTTTTCTAGCTATTACTACTTAATTTTCTTAATTCTCACGATCGAACATAAGCTACCATATATATATTTCTAATATTTTTAATTAAGGAAAAAAGAGAGAATAAAATGCACGAAGATCGAATACTAATTAAACTATCTACTATGAATTATATGAAAATATTTAAAATTATAATTCTCAAAAAAACAAGCTTCTTGACATTGCATACTTAAAACAAAATAATGTAATACCCTATCCCGGCTATCCGTATACTAATAGGAAAAGTTTTGGACGCACTGATCCACATATGAGCACCCATGTTAGCTAAAAGCACGTAAAATGGTTCTCACTCCCACATATAAATCTACAAGACTAATATACAAGAGTAATTGTGTTGTTTGCGTTGTTTCACATGAACAACACCGTGTTATTTCACATGAGCACATGTGTTTCACTTTGTTTTTCGGGTTTTAACATATAAATTGTCACTAATAAACACATACGTAATCACCGATGAATACGTCGTTCATCCACATATGAACACACATGTGATTAAGCCAAAAACACAAAAACTTGTTCTCATTTCCACACAAATATGTAAGACTTATCCACATATGAACACACATGGGATTAAGCCAAAAAACACAAAAACTTGTTCTCGTTTCCACACAAATATGTAATACTTACTCATGCACACTTGCATTGTTTCACATGCACACTTGTACTGTTTCATATGAACACATGGATTGTTTCACATGGACACATATTTATTTTCACAAGGACGCATAACATAACAGTTTTTTTGGATGCACACTTTGTTTTGCATGTTTGAAGACATACCTTGTCACTAATGAATACAAACATGGTCACGGTTGAACACACAATAAATCCATGTATGAACATACATGTAATTTAGCGTGGACACATAAAAATGGTTCTCGGTTCACATGCAGACATGCGTTGTTTCACATGAACACATAACTTAGTTGTGTTTTTTTGTATGACAACTTATTTGACCCATTTGAACATATGTTGTCACCTTTAGACACAAATGTGGTCATGTATGAACACAATGATGTAAACTTATGTACACAATCATTGTCTTGAATAAACACTTAACTAAATAGGTATTATACATAAGTAATTGACATAATACGAGTGTTCATCATAGAAGTATTTTCACAAACAAAATTAAGAAGTCAAATGAGTATTTATATCTTTCAAACATACAAAACTAGTCAAAATCATCAATTTTTAAAAAAAATGTTCTCAACTAAACATAAAAATCATCCTCTTCTATTTCTTCTTCCTACTGGTCACGTTATTAGGTGGTTCACTTCTTTGCAAAAGAGTTGTTGATGCTTCCACGTCAACTGGATTATGTTCAATAACAATAGCAATGGAATTTTCTTCTTCAACCAGAGATGGATCCACTGATAAATCTGTATATCAAATACACATAAGCATTAACATATGCACACACGTTTTTGATGAACACAAGTATTCACAGAAATGAACACGGAATGAAATATGAAATGAACACAATAATACATTGTGGTAGAAAAAATCCGCTCCACAATAATAATTTAAGACGATGATTGATCTCGAATAATAACGATAAAAACAAAAGTAAAGAGACGAGATTTGTTGACCCAGTTCCCCATTAATGACTACATCTGGAGGCTACCAAGCCAGGATTGATAATTTACGAGAGGTATTGAATGAATTGAAATACAAGTAACTGCCCTTTTCATTAGGGTTAGAGATACTCTATTTAAAGAGAATAGTTGACCCCTTCCTCAAGCAATATCTCGTTTAAATATGTATTAAATAATATGCTGATATTTCTTGCCTCCACAATTGCCCCTCGGATCTCGTAAGTCCGGTACGGGTTGTGTGATCCGATCTGTAATGCTACAGACTCGTTTTGCTTTCTTTCGTGAAGCAGATGACCTTCTCTTCATTCTTCGACCTATTGTCTTAATTAGCGACTTCGTGGAGTTGACGACAACGTGGTGTCGGTGTCTGAGTGCAACAAGTAGATGTCGGCTTTAGAGTGCGACAAGTAGATGTCGGCTTTAGAGTGCGACAAGTAGATGTCGGCTTTAGAGTGCGACAAGTAGATGCCGGCTTTAGAGTGCGACAAGTAGATGCCGGCTTTAGATATGTTGAAGGCGTAATGACAGATTGACTCAAGTACCCTGCAAGCATAAAGTAGCTTCTTTCGACCCATAAAATAATAGAATAAGGCGGATACTCACACTCATATGCCGATGAGGTAATAGAATGAGACGAACACTCGTGTATATGCGCTCGTGCATTAATAGAAGATGGTGATGATTCCCCTATGCATGTGCATAGATAGAAATAAGATGGCAGATTGTGCCCTTGCAATCCGTGGGCTGATATAAATAAGATAGGAGAACTCATGTTTCGTTCCTCATGCATGCATCACAGAATAAAGTGAATGTAATGGGAACTCATGTCCCAACACCCCCACAGACTAAATAGGTATGAAGCGACAACTTGTGCCATAGCATAATGAGATTGCAGTTTATGCCCCGTGCCCATAGACTAAGAGAATAGATAAGAATTCACGTCCGAGTCTTAATACCCCGTAGGCAAATAGAAATAGATGACATGCTACATCACTCATGCTTGATGTTTCTATAACCTGTGGAATTCTTCATAACAATCACGTACGAGTAGATAAAATTGCAGAGCTAATATCCTTCGTAACAATTAAAGAATTCGTATATATATAAGAATTTATGGAAAGGAGTGGAAAACTTATCTCTAGGCCATGTTCATGCCTTCTTTTTGGACTCTTATGATTGGATTCGACCTCTGTGACCCATATTCGACAAATCTGTGCAACACCGAGTCCGTAGACACCAACCTTGCGCCATTCGGACCTCAATTGATCCCCTAACGGGTTGCTTGAACTTGGCTTCTTGCAAATACAATGCTGGAAAAATATATAGTGATGTGCTCTCGAGCCTTGTTTGTGTCACGTTTATGATTTCAGTGGCTGGTTACAGGATTTTCGACTTGTATTCGACGAATGTGTGCAGCACCATGATTGCATAGCCCCTGACCTTGCCCCATTCGGACCTCGTTTGATCCTCGAACAAGATGCGCAAAGAAGGCTCGATGATAACATCTTTTGCACAAACATATAGCAATGTGCTGACAAGCTGCGTTCACTGCTCTTTTCTGATTCCGGAGAAGAGGTTCAGCCCTTGCGAACCGCATTCGATGAAACTAAGCAACGTCATATAGCCAATGACACAGACCGTGCCCCGTTTAAACCTCGTTTCAGCTACTGTCAAGACACACAAACTTAGATCCTTGCAAAGGCAAATGCTGAGAAACACGTAGTGAAGTTTTGTCATGCTGTGTTCATGCCACTGTTGCGGATCTGGTTAATAGGCTCAGCCTCCACGACTCACATTCAACAAATCTGTGCAGCAACATGAGTCCATAGCCACTGACCTTGCCCCACTCGGACCTCGTTTGATCCTCGAACAAGCCGCGCAAAGTAGCTTCGACGATAGCATATTCTCGTGTCGTTTAGGTGTCGTTTGTGCAGTCTACGAGCAGCTTGAACTTGATTATCTCGATGCTATGTTGGAGTGGACATGTTGAACTTCAACAATATAGAACTTGTTTGATTGAACTCCTCAGACGCCCTCTACACGAATTCCGTGACATGTAAGAAATTGAGTCCACTTGGACCTTGTTCGTTCAGCCTCTTGCAACCCGCACAATCAACTAGATGCTACGTACATGGTCAAGCCGCCGTCGACTCCAAGTTCGCCGACGAGACGCTCGGTGATCAAGGCTTGAATACCGTCGATCTCAGCGACAAGATGTGAGACCTCTTATGTTCGCGCCGGGATGACTATGTCGCCCCCTTGCTTGCTGCGGCTTGCGAACGTGGTTCATGTCAGGCTCGTCTAGACACTTTGAAGCCGTTGTTCCTCCGTTCAATAGTCGTTTCGACCCAATCATCATCGTTCGTTTCCCGCATACAAGTGACTGCCCCTTTCATTAGGGTTAGAAATACTCTATTTAAAGAGAATAGTTGACCCTTCCTCAAGCACTATCTCATTTAAATATATATTAAATAATATGCTGATATTTCTTGCCTCCACATACATAACTTATGAACACGGTCAAACGGGTATTCATATTCTTACAAACTTTTTTTTGGAGATTGAGGTTTGTTCATTTTAACTCTTGCTTTTGGTGATTTAGAGACACCCATTCACTTCAATATGTGTTTTTAATGCACACAACAATATTCTTATATGCATACACGTCTTTTTCAAATAAAATAAGATGTTCGTTTAAGTTGAGTTTTGGTTTAAGTATGTACCATTGAACACGGAAGCATTGATCTATGAATACAAACGCATTCAATGTTGCACAAATATATCCTTTTTAATTAACACTAGATCTGAAACCCCGCGCTTCGCGCCGGAAAACCACGGTTTTTTGTTTGCGGTTAGTCATTAAATATGCCCTAAATTTAAAACGCGTGAACGATGATATAATACAATTCAACAAACTCGTAAAATGCAAATACAACTATTGCAACGGTGTGTTACAATCGAAATCAAGAATGAAAAACCCGAGAAGACATTTGGTAGTGTACTAGGCAAGACATATTTATACTCAAAAAACCCTAAATGAATCATCCTTCAATTCAGTAATCAAGTGGGAAGATGAAAGGCTAAAGGGAAGAGGAAGAGTTGAATATTAAAGGAAGAAATCAAGCCTAATCAATAAATTTAATTTAATCCAATAACTCAATTAGGCCCGATGAATTAATTACGGTGGCCCGATACGAATTGAAATTACTTTGTCAAATCCATCAATTTTTATATAGATATAGAAGATGAGTTCACATGTAAGTTACATGCATTACTAATTGAACGTAAAAGATTAAAAAAAAAGTGGATACTTAGATGGTAGCATAATCTAATCTTTTTGATTTATCTTCCTTATTTGATTTATTTTTTCAAAGATAAATAACAAAAGATAATGTAAGATGATGTGTCAGATGATGTGGTTAATTAGGTGGCATAGCTCAGAGGTCGACACATAGGTCAATTGAACGTAACGCGACATGTGACAAAACACCTCTGTTTTAGTATATGTATAAATTGTTTATGCACTCAAACACATTTAGTGACGAAGACACTCATATATTTCCTAATAAACACAAAAGTATAAAAAGTATCAAATTCACTCTATACACACTCGAACATTATCATACATATATTGTGATGAACAGTTACATATTCAGCGACGAACACGCATGTTCTTTTTTTTTGGGTGCAAGTTGATTAAATATGTGATACACTATTATATATTGAATCGAAAAAAGAAAAACGAGAACATATCTGAATGTGTGTCTAATTCCTCAATTTGAAATCAAGAAAGAAATTCTAAAGTACAGGAGGACCAAATCGACGGGCATAATAACGACGAGAAGCGGCGACCGAATCTATAGACACTGAATATGTGATCTAATTCCTCTAATTAAAGTCACACTTCACGACCAGAATCCGACCAAGTTATATGTCAAGAGTGATGTCTTATATAAAGCAGAATTGTTAAAAATCTATCTTATATATTATAGAGGAGCCTTTTTTGAACTATTAGAGTAAGTTTAAGAAAGTTGTTAGACTATTTATTAATTTTTTAAAAACATTATTACCATATTAACAAAGAATCCGGATCAGGTGAGAATAATTAATATTGTGCGAATATACGAATATGCACATTTCTTCACATTTACATGCACATTTCTTCACATTTACATGCACATGTTGTGTGTGCATGTATTTTCATATGTTGTCAAAGACATGCACACATCTGCGAATGTGCATGTAAATGTGAAAAAATGTGCACATGTTTGTGTGTGCATGTAAATGTGAAGAAATGTGCATGTTCGTATATTCGCACTGTATTAATTATTCTCACCTGAATCTTTTCCATTAACAAATTACATTAAGAAAAATAAAAAAAATTAATCTGAAACAAATTATTTTTTTTGTACGATTAACCTATAGAGCGGTCAGTTTTCCGTTTTTTCAGTTTAGTTTAGTTTTTGTACGAATAATAATATAAATTTAAAAAATTTATATATATTTTTATTTAAATTCATTTGTCTCGTGCTAAGCAGCTAGTTTTTTTTTAAGGCCGTTTAACCCCGCACCCGGATTTTTATAACTGGCACCCGGTCTTGGGCGCATCCCGGGTGCGTCCAAAACTATTTTTCAAAAACCCGGTTCAGTTTGATGCGCCCAACTTAAACCGGAATTTTAGCCATTTTGATGGCAAAAAAAAGAATTTTTTTTTTCGACCCGAGTTTTTGGACGCACTCAGGATGCGCCCAAGACCGGGTGTCAGTTATAAAAAATCGGGTGAGGGTTTTCCCGTTTTTTAATATTCTAACTTGTTGATTCGTTTTTTTTCTTTCTTTTTTGTCACTATCAATACCTGTACTTACGTAATTAAGGAGGTGGGAAAATCTGTAAAGTTACATCCAAAAGAAAAAGGAAATCTAGGAATATGACGTTCGAAGTAGAACAAGGAATGTTCTTTTCAATGGTTTTGGTATCAATAATCTGTTTGCATTTTCCTTCGTCTGTTGAATCGAAGAGGTTTTGTCTCCACCTATTTGACCTTTACGCCGTTGATGATTTGTTGTTGCAGAAGGTGAAGAAGAGTCCAATTCATTAGTTAAACACTTAAACCTAACTACCACAACAAAATTAAACACCCATCATAAATTTCAATTTCCCTGCTCTCAGCTAAGCCCTCTTCCTCGTTGCCTATCACACGAAGTTTCCTTCTGCATGATTGCACATAAGCTGTTTGTTCAAATGTCTCTGTGATTTTGTCAACTGCTCCTTGGAGGCTTGGACGACTGCTGGGAGGTTCATTTTTTATACTTCTACAGCCCTCTTTCCTGTGAAATATATTATTCCAGGTCTGATCTCAATTGTGTTCTTCTGAGTGATTTTAATTGTCGTTTCAGTCTTTGTTTTGACAATCCTGTGGAAATTGGGTTTTGTGTATATTTGAAGTTATGGGTAGTTTAAATTCTTGATGCTCAAGATATTCTAAGATCTAGTGAGGCTGATTTCTGAAAGCTAAGCTATGGAGTTGAACATTTCTGGTGGAGATCAGATTGGTGATGAGAATACCAGGTTGATATATATAAATGACCCTGTGAAGACTAATGAGAGACGCGAATTTTCCGGGAATTCGGTTCGAACAGCAAAGTACTCTATCATCACATTCATACCCAGGAACTTGTTTGAGCAGTTCCATAGAGTAGCATATCTATATTTCCTACTTATAGCCATATTAAACCAGCTTCCTCAGCTTGCTGTTTTTGGCCAGGGGATATCTCTCTTGCCATTGACTTTTGTGTTGCTAGTTTCAGCCATTAAAGATGGATACGAGGATTTCAGGAGGCACCGTTCGGACAAAGTTGAGAACAGTAGGCCTGCTTCTGTGCTGATGAATGGTAAATTTCAATCCAAAGAATGGAGGGACATTCAAGTTGGTGAAATCGTTAAGATCCATTCGAATGAGACATTCCCTTGTGATATAGTGCTGTTATCCACAAGTGACCCAACAGGAGTTGCATATGTGCAGACAGTAAATTTGGACGGGGAATCAAATCTGAAGACCAGATTTGCAAAACAGTTGACTGTTTTGAAGGATCCGGAAAAGGAAAAGATTACTGGTGTGATTAATTGTGAGAAGCCTAATAGGAACATTTATGGATTTTTGGCGAGCATGGATATTAACGGAAACAGAATGTCATTAGGACCCTCTAATATCATTCTAAGGGGTTGTGAGCTTAAAAACACTGACTGGGTGATTGGAGTTACAGTCTATGCTGGCCGGGAGACCAAAGCTATGCTTAATAGTTCGGGTGCGCCTTCTAAGAGGAGCCGGCTTGAGACTAAAATGAACCATGAAATTATTTTGCTTTCTTTGTTCCTTGTAGCAGTTTGCAGTATAGTCTCCACGCTTGTTGGTATTTGGTTGGTGCATCACAAGGATTTATTGAATGATCTTCAATTTTACAGAAAAAAGAGTTATGATCAATCTGTACAGGGTGAAGATTATCATTACTATGGATGGGGAGTGCAGATAATCTTCACTTTCCTTATGTGCATTATAATGTTTCAGGGAATGATTCCCATTGCTTTGTATATATCCATGGAGCTTGTTCGGGTTGGTCAGGCATACTTCATGATTAAGGATAGAAGTATGTCAGTTGAGGCTTCAAAGCCAAGTTTTCAGTGCAGGGCCTTGAATATTAATGAGGATTTGGGGCAAGTAGGCTATGTGTTCTCAGATAAAACCGGTACATTGACTGAAAACAAGATGCTTTTTCAGTGTGCGAGTATTTGGGGAGTAGATTACAGCCATGAAAATGCGATTGAAGTTGTTGGGCAAGACAGTTATACTGTTCAAGGTAGATACAATCATACTTATCCAGAAATTATATATTTTAGAATAAGCTTGAGAGTTTGTCAGTCCCTTACTTTTTTATTTGCATTGTGGTGCTAGTGGATGGACGAGTTTGGAGGCCAAAGATAAGAATGAATCTTGATCCTGAGCTGCTAAAATTAGCAAAAATGGGAAAGGACACGGATGAAGGGAGACATATTCATAATTTCTTCCTTGCATTGGCCACTTGCAACACAATCGTACCCATTGTTGTGAGTTCGGCTGATCCAGCGGTGAGGATAATAGATTATCAGGGAGAATCTCCTGACGAACAGGCTCTGGTGTATGCTGCTGCTTCTTACGGTTTCATTCTTATAGAACGCACCTCAGGTTACATAGTCATTGATGTAAAAGGAGAAAGACAGAGGTAAGTTGGAATTTTTTTATCTCCAGTCAAAGATTAGTCGTTTGATGATTTGTTGACAATTTTGAAAATGAAATAGTTCTTGATTTGTTAGTAAATGGAAGTTTGTCTAGGCCTGAATGACGACTACCTAAGTTAAGTTCTGATGCTGATACTGACATATTCTAAAGCTTTTTAACTTTAATTTTGCTGTGATCTTTCCTGGAAGCTTTTTCACTTTTGTTTCCGCTTATAGATCTCTCATTAGATATAAGTCCTATCCCTTTTGCTTACTTAAACCTCAGCAAATTTGGCATTGGTGTGTTGTTATGTTCACTTCCTCTGCTGAGTTGTTGGATTATGAACCTTTGCATTTAATCACAGTGTTAAGTGTTGATATTGATCCTCACAAGATCTGCTACCTTCCTGTAATTTTAATGCTCCTTTGACCTTTCTGATGAGCTAAAGGCTCCAAACATTTACTAAAGTAGGTCTTTCAGACAAAGTAGGATAACATTAATTTTAATGGAATTTAGGGGGTATGTATGAAGGAGCAAAACTAACAGTTGATTCACTGATACAACTGTCTTACTAAATGTGAAATATCGTTTTGATTTTATTTTCCTTCAAAATAATAACTTGAATTTATTTTTTCTTTTTGCTCTTATGATAGAGCAGATTTGATGTTTTGGGGGTGCATGAGTTTGATAGTGATAGAAAGAGGATGTCCGTTGTATTGGGCTGCCCCGACAATACTGTGAAGCTTTTCGTTAAAGGTGCTGATACAACTATGTTGAGTATAACAGATAAATCCAGGAACTCAGACACAGAGGTGATACCAAAAACCGAAGCTCACCTTCACAAATATTCTTTGTGTGGTTTGAGGACACTTGTGGTTGGAATGAGAGTACTGAATGCATCAGAATTTCAGCAATGGCATTCTTCATATCATGTGGCTAGTAATGCTTTGATCGATAGGGCAACTAAACTTCAGCTGGTAGCTGATCAAATTGAAAATAACCTTACCCCTTTAGGCGCCACTGCAATTGAAGATAAACTACAAAACGGCGTCCCGGAAGCAATTGAATCTTTGAGAAAAGCGGGCATCAAAGTGTGGGTATTGACCGGGGATAAGCAGGAAACTGCCATATCAATTGGATATTCTTCAAAGCTTTTGACAGGTGAAATGACCCAGATTTTAATCAATGGAAATTCAAGAGATTTGTGCACAACTTACTTGGAAGAAGCATTGAATTCATTGAAGCACAAAATGATAGTTTCTCATCACGAGGAAAATGCTCAACAATATGCATTAGTTATTGATGGTTCCAGTCTGGTTCATATTCTGGACTCTGAATTTGAGAATCTGGTAAAAATTCATAATTTTGGTGCCTTCTATTTCTTTCTTTTTTATGAATCTTTTTTATTCATTGGGAGATTAAAAGAATTTGAGTGGATTGGTTACCTATGCCTAGATCACGGATAAATGGAAATATTATTGATAAGACATTTTTTTCTGTTATGACCAATATTTTATTATGAATAATTCCAACAACTTCAGGCGAAAAGACAGTAGCTACTATTTTTCTTTGATTGTGGTAAAATTCATAGTTTGGGTATCTGAGAATTTCCTGTTTTTTTATCTCAGCTTTTCGAGCTGGCTAGTCATTGTGCTGTTGTATTATGTTGCCGGACTGCTCCGCTACAGAAGGCTGGGGTTGTCGCCCTCATAAAACACAGGACTAAGGAATTAACACTTGCAATTGGGGACGGTGAGTATAAATCCTCACCTGTATTAATAATCTCATCTCTTTTTCCTATCAACTATAAAATATGTTAACCGAGAAAAGATTTGTCAAATTTCTACTGATTTTTATTGAATGTATTTTAGGTGCAAATGATGTATCCATGATCCAAGTGGCTGACGTTGGAGTAGGAATCAGTGGCCAAGAAGGTCGACAAGCTGTCATGGCATCAGATTTTTCTATGGAGCAATTCAGATTTCTAGTTCCACTTCTTCTTGTTCATGGGCACTGGAATTACCAGAGAATGAGCTGCATGATATTGTACAACTTCTACAAGAATGCCGTTTATGCCCTTGTCACATTCTGGTGAGTGCAACTCTTCTTTCGCTTCCAACCTGATCAAAACAGATAAAAGAAAGGTTAGTGCATCTATCTGCAACCACTAAAGAAAGCAAATCTAGAAAAATAGACTTCATCACAACAATTAAGAAAACAATTATCAAGCTATAATAAACAATTTTATTAATTACTCAACATAAAATATTTCCTAACCTGCGCCTTTTTTTTTCCAGGTATACACTCTTCACTGCATACACTTTGACAACTGCAATCACAGACGTGAGCAGTATGCTATACACAGTCATCTACACGGCTTTCCCCACCATAATTGTCAGCATACTCGACAAAGATTTGAGTAGAAAAACTCTTATGAAGTTCCCTCGACTATACGGGTCCGGGCAGAGGAACGAACGCTACAATTCAACTTTATTTTGGCTAATAATGCTGGATACCTCATGGCAGAGTGTAGTCATCTTCTTCCTCCCTCTACTTGCATATTGGAATACTGACATTGATATATCAAGCTTAGGCGACGTCTGGACTCTCACTATTGTGATCACTGTCAATCTACACTTAGCCATGGATGTCATGAGGTGGAACTTGATTATCCACCTCGCCATTTGGGGATCGTTAATTGCAACTGTCATTTGTGTTATTATCATTGATGCTATACCCGTCTTGCCTGGATATTGGTACACGCTCATGACTTACATTTTACACTTAGATTTATTGCAGTTTATACGTAAGACTGATGTTTTTGTTTTTTCAGGGCTATTTTTAACGTCGCCTTCACGAATTACAAGGGAACCGGGGTGTTTTGGTTGTGTTTACTTGCTGTTCCGCTCATGAGTTTGATCCCACGCTTAATCGTGAAGGTTTTCAGCCAATATATGCGCCCTAGTGATGTTCAGGTTGCGAGGGAAGCCGAAAAGCTTAGGAGTTTTAGTGATTGGGAAAGGGAAGGGATTGAGATGAGCAGGGTTGCATCTATTTCTTAGAGATGTTCAGGTGAATCTTCTTTTTGTATGTCCCTTGTTTGGTTTTTGTATAGGCACAGAAAAGAATGAGTTGTTGTGTCAAAATAGTTTTAACACCGGTTAGAAAACCATCCTAAAGCATACGAGATGTATAAAAATGGCATAAATTGGTCAACTCTTATGGCCTCAAGTGTTGATCAAAGTTTGGGATTTATGTATTTTGTACGGTCGAGAACGATGTACACAAACGTTATGATTCATATCCACCGGTAGAGGTGTTAAAAGGTTAACCGGACCGGTTAAATCGGATCGGAATCGGCCCGGCTTGGGACCAGACCGGCCAAACCACCTTCCTACCGGTTCAGGTTTAGGGTTCAGGTTTAGGTTCATGAGATTTTTGAACCTTGAACCGACGATTTCAATGAAGGTTAACCGGACATACCGGCCCAGAACCTAAACGTCCGGTTAATAGTCAGTTCACACCAAAAAATATAAAAATATATATATATATATAAATTGAGTGGAGGAGGAATAATTTTATTTTTTTTAATATATAAACTTTAACCTCTCAGTTAGTTTTCGATGTGTGAAGTAATTAAAAATGTTTTACGTTGGTAATAAAAAAAGCATTTGACATTGAAAAATTAGAAGAAAAAAACACCCTCTTGCACAAGCATGAAGGTGTTTTCCGATCAAACGAACATCAGCAAGTTTGTTTCCGATCAAACGAAGATAAAAAACCAGAGGTTTTCCGATCAAACACGAAACCGGCCAGGCTAAATCGGCCGGGGCTAGTTTAGGTTCAGGAACCGGAAACACCTCTATCCACCGGTGATGCACACATCTAATAACTAACGTTTGTTTACATACATCGTTCTCATTCTCAGTCTTCGCCTAAATCATCGTCCTCACCAAAATCGGAGTCATATAATACGCGCATCCATAGATTTATAGTCACACTACTTTTTTATCTATCTGGTTGAGTTTAAAAGTTTTTTAACAATACTCAACTTATAATGTTTATGGGTCTAACAATAACCTAATTAAACTTGACTAATCACCAACTTTAGAAATTAGCATTAAGTTCATGAGATGACAGCTGTAAAAGACTACGAATGTAAAGGCTTATCCTAACCACATCATCTATGTGGTGAGAAAGTTGGCATGAGATTAAAGTCATGAAACGTGAGGTAATACTAGTGTTCCATTTAGTCAAACGTCCAACTTAAATTAAAAAGAGTTAATGATTAATTTTGGATGTTAATGTTTATGAGAGATAAAATTTTGAAATTTTGAAATGAGTTATTGTGACGGCAAAAATGATTGTCAGATTATGAATATAAATATTAACTTGTTATTTGTTAACGCAAACATTTCGTTTTTTTACGTTAATCTTTCTTTCTACCCAAACTTTTTTCATATAAATGATACTACAACATTATAAAATTCAATCAATAATATTACTATAGTAAATTTTGATAATATTTCTAATTTGATGACATACCTATTAAAGACAATAAACAAGATAAGCTTATCAACATCCCATCTCACCAGCAGTAGCACACAAGAGAAAAAGAACAAAGATAGAAATAAAGCGTTGAATTATAAACAGATAACAGGTTGCTAGAAATGCATTAAAATTTAAAAAGAAATAAATGTGCGCCACAAATAAATACCATAAAAGAGAAAATCCCTTTCTCCACCTTTACACTTTTTCAGAAAAAGCCCAAACTTTAGAATTAAATACTTTAAAAATGGCTTATTTAGGGAAATGCAAAAAGAGAAAGTGGGCCATAGAGACTTGCGGCTCGGCTTCAACCCTTTATGCTGACTCGACACTTTCAACCCTCACCTCACTTTCCTTTTTCCCGGCTACCGCTTCTCCCGGTTTTTTATCTCTCTCTCTTAGTGCATTTATTCGACAAGAAAATAATTAGTTGTCATCTTAATTACAACCTCATAATTGATAATTCTATGCACCAACCAACCTCATAAAATAATGGTCTCAAACTTATAAATAAACCAATTTTTTACTAGGTTTTCAACTCATTTCTAAGAAAAAAGATTGATATATAAATATTTATTAATATATATATTGAGTCAAATTTGTATAAATACATACAATATATACAGGAGAGTATAAAATATATACATTAAATATTTATACTTTTAATTGTGATACATGTATGTTGTATTTGCATGTGCTAGTAATATTTATTTATTTTGATTAGAAAGAGACGGTACTTTCTGCGGTTTTATCAATATTGAAAAATTAACTCTGAGGATAAATGCATAGGTTAATATTGAATCGTATTAGAATTGTGTTAATTTGTTGAGCATTACAACTTTCACATACTTTTTATATATATAAATGTATTTATAATTAGTAAAATCCATGCTAATAAGTAGATTATTGTTCATAAAAGATGACTAATTTTAATTTAGTTGTATTAGAAACCTTCTCACAAAATTCTCCATTATTCTA
Source organism: Oxyria digyna (assembly GCA_029168935.1). Lineage (NCBI taxonomy): Eukaryota > Viridiplantae > Streptophyta > Magnoliopsida > Caryophyllales > Polygonaceae > Oxyria > Oxyria digyna. The sequence continues at coordinate 45,825,949 of JAPVLV010000009.1, forward strand.
AACAAAATAATTCTAGATTGTTGACGCAATTTTTCTGGTTAGGAAAAGGTGTATTCCATTATTCTAACCAAATCCCAAAATATTTTATTTAAAATAATAGAAACACAAAGACCTTTTTCTTTTTCTTTCCTGAGTAAAATATTGGTTGCCTTTCTTTTTGTAGGCGAAAAAAGCGCAAATCTTTTTCCATCACTTGTTCTTTTCGCTTCCATTTTTTCCCTCATTATTAATATTTTTTTCCTTTTCTTTCCTATTGTTTGCTTCTTCTCAAACTGTTAGATAGAGAGAGACACAGAAAGAGAGGAAGAAGAAGAAGACGAAGAGAGAGGAATCTCTTTTTCCGAGCAAAAGCTTCGAGCCATGTCGCGCCGGAATCCTATGCCGGACTTCGCCGATGCGCCTATCAAGCTATTCGGACGGAGTATTCAGTTACCAGATTCCAACTCTCCTCCTCCAGCCGCCGCCGCCGATTCCGCTGAGCTTGACGCTTCTTCTTCTGCTGAAACTGCGGTATAACCTAATGTTCTTTCGTCTTCTTTCTCTATGTTGTTTCTGTAGGTTTTTGATGTGGATTAGCTTTGAGTTGCGAGTTGAGAGCTGAGGAGCAATTTGATTTGCTGTCAGGCTTTCGTGATTTTGCTTCGTTCTGTGGTTGTGTTGCTCTATCTGGATTTGGTTGGCGATTTTTGTTTTAGTTTCGTGCTTGCTTGCGCTTCTGCTTCAGGTGACATTGGATTGTGTGTTTTGCTGGATAAGGTAGTGCCGTAGTGGCATCGTTTTGGTTAGATTTGTATCGAGTAAAATGAAGTCAAATGCGTCAATCGATTGAAGTTTTTTATTGTCTAGTTTGGCATTCTTCTGCTGTTTGAAGTTTGTGCTTGGAAGTCTTAGATCATGATGCCAATTAGAAGCTAGGATACCTGCTGTGAATCGTTGAATTACGGGGATTCTTCGCTTTGATTTGAAGTTTACTTGCTTCTTGTATTCAGGGAAGTCTTAGGGTTTGCTTGATTCAAGGTAATGTATGGATGGAGAGAAAGAAATTTACTAATCTTTGCCTGGGGTGTGGTTAGTTAATTGGAGTTTTGATCTATGTCAATGAGAAGCTTAGAGAAAATTGGTGTTGTTGAAGGATATCTTCTGTAATTGTTGAATCACCGAGCTTCCTTACCTTGCTTCGTAATTTACCGGTTTTTAATATTCAGTGAAGTCTTAGGGTTTGCTTGATTCAAGATAATGCGTCGCTGGAATGGAAATAAATTTAGTTATATTTTCCTTGAGAATTAGGTAATTAACGGGTAAGAGACGGTGGGTTCAGTGTGGTTAACCAATTAGAGTTTTTATTTTTTTGAAAAGTTGAACATTCTGCTGTGGTGGAGTTTCTGATTGGAACTCATAGATCATGATGTCAATGGGAAGCTTAGAGGATAGTTGGTCTTGTTTGAAGGATATCTCTTTTGCGTTTTCAAGTCTTAGGGTTTTGCTTGATTTGAGGTAATTAATGGATGGAATGAAAATAAATTTACTTACAAGAATTAATAATTAGAAGATAATGAGTAGAGAGTGGCTATGTGATATAGATTGCACTTTTGAAACAATTAGGTATATCTGATTTATGAATATTTAGTATTTAAAAAGAACTTAGATTTGATCACATCACGTTCTCCTTACCATTTATATCTTCCCTAAGGTAGTTACGGTTATATTACGTGTTTCTAAAGGTAAGTGACTGTATGCTCCAAATTAGATGGGAAAGTAATGCACTAGGTGGTTTCATTCAGGAAAGTGGTAGATCACATGAGTTTGGTTGATTTAATCCTTAAGACTGAGCATGAAAAGGAAACATTTGAGTCTCATGAATAAGAAAGGGATGGGAATGATCAGCGACTTCATTTTGTTTTATTGCTGCCTCTTGTCTGCTTGCTTTCTTGGTGTGGTAACTTGGGAAATATTTATGGATATGGATACTGTATAACATGCTCCAGGGTCAAGAATTTGGGTAGTCAAACTATTAGATAGTATGTAGAAGTTATTCACTCTCTCTTTAGAGGTATGACTAAGATAGTTGGAGCATTTGATCGCCAATGATGTTGGCAAACTAGATGTTTGTGATAATTCCTTATTTCAACGAATTTATGCAGTTTAACGGTCACTGTCTTTCCATTTGTGGCCCTCCTAATCATTTTACAATTAATTAAAGCTTACAAATTTGTCAGTCAAGAAATCTGCACTGTAAAGGTTTTGTATCTGTAATGTGTTTGTTTTAATTTATATATATTACTTGGAGGACCCCCTGACATTTGTGCTTCTGAAATTAGGACTGTTACGCAGAGACAGGAACAGAAGACTCAGACAATGGAACTGCTGGAGAATCTCATGTAGAAAATGGGAAATCACTTAAGAAATTGCCGGAACACAAAGATGTGAAGCCTATTGAGCAGGTTGCCAAGTGTAGTCAAGGAAATGATGAGAAGGTTTTAAAGAAACCTGACAAGATCGTTCCTTGTCCTCGTTGCCATAGCATGGAAACCAAGTTTTGCTACTTCAATAATTACAACGTGAACCAGCCTAGGCATTTCTGCAAGAGTTGCCAAAGGTACTGGACAGCTGGAGGGACAATCAGAAACGTGCCCATTGGTGCTGGCCGCCGTAAGAATAAGCAAATACTAGGGTCCCAATTTCAACCCTTACCCATATCTCCTAAAGGTGTTTCCTCAGGTTTTGCAATGGAAACCAAGGAAGTAGTCTGTCAGAACGGAAATGACCCGCCTCTTTGTAATTCAGTTGCAACTCTGCTTACCTTAAATGACCATAATAAAGCAATTGACAATTCGGGTCAAGTTGATTCTTCCGGATCTCAAATGGGTCAACTTGATTCTTCTGGATCTCAAATGGGTCAAGTCGGCTATCCGGGTCCTCCTGCTTATCCTTGGAACATCGCTTGGACAGCTGGCGGACATACAGTTCTAGTTCCTTGGAGTTTCCCGCCAATGGTAAGACCTCCTGGATTTTGTGGGCCTACCTCAGGTGTTATCCCTCTCATTCCTCCCCCGTATTGGAACTGGGACGCTGCAAATGCCTTTAACTTACAAACTAATAACCTATCACCTTCATCCTCTGCTGGAAATAGTAGCTGTTCAGGAAACACGTCCCCTCTAGGAAAACACTCTAGGGATTTGAATTCTCAGGGTGAAGAGGCGACAGAGAAGTGTCTTTGGATCCCAAAGACGCTTAGGATTGACGACCCAGATGAAGCTGCAAAGAGTTCTATATGGACAACTTTGGGAATTAAGCCTGACGACAGAGAACCGTTTTCTAGGGGTAATAAGCCTTTGAAAGATCTTCACCGTAAATCTGAAGGTGATGATCTGGCGTCAGATGGCGACAAAACTTTGCATGCTAATCCTGCTGCTCTTTCCCGATTTAAGGCATTCCAGGAAAGCACCTAAAAGAAAATTAGTTAAAATTCAAAGACATAATTCTCTGTCTCTGTGATCTCTCGTTGTGGAATTATTTATAGGAAAGAAGGGTCAGAGACATTGTTCTGGATTTCAGGAAATTCAACTTGATCACCCAGAAGAGGATCTTCAAGAATATGGTGTTGTTAGAAGACGACAGGTTGGTAGCAACTTTTAGTTTTTGATCTTTATGTGGCTCAGGACTATGTTGGTCCATTGTTAGAGACATCCGATTTCGGTTTAGTTTGCTCGCCTTCGGTTGGTAGAAGAACTCCATGAGATTTCAAAGCACAAGAAAAGACCTTATTCACATCTGAGGTATAGCATCCATATATGTAAGTAGAATTCTTCTCTTAGAAACTTTTAGATTCTACTTACAAGAATTTCTTAAACTGTTTGGTTCAGACTTGCTTCTTTAGACAAAACTTAGACATGTACAGTTGTAGTTTTGTTTTGCACCCGAGTCTGACTTCAATTTTGCTCTTTTTTTATTCAACTTTATCATGTGTTATGCAAGTGACATCTTTTAGTTCCCTTCTGAATTTCACCATATAGCTTGGTTTCTACCTTCTATGGAAAATATGATTGGAAATTACTTCATGCTTACAACAACAACAAAATTTACACTAAATTCCACATTAATTATACAAGCATTGCATTGCATTTACACATTCATGGGAGACTCAGAAATCCAAAAGTCTTCACTGTGATGAATGAACAGGCGAGTCTCCAATCTGCCATGAATCCTGAACTTGAGCTGCAAATTGGAGGTTCCATAGAACATCTTCAATTGAAGGCCGTTCATTCACGTCATTCGATAGGCACCTTATGGAAAGTTCCATTAGCGTCTTGAGCGAATCATCCGAGCATTCCTTGCTCACTGTTGGATCAGCAATGTTCTTTCTTGCTATGTCCTCTGCGTATACGCCCACTTGAAACTGCATCAGCATGAAAAGTTAAGTGTATGATCCAAATGATGTGATTCAATTGGATAAATTAAGTGTTGGGAGTGATACTTACCAGATCTCTCACTACTTGGACTTCATTTTCGGTTGCGATTGCTCTTCCTGTAATGACTTCTAGAAGGATGGCTCCGAAGTCATAGACGTCACTTTTTTCGTCCTGCTTTGGCCTGAAGAATAACACAACGATGACGACATGAAAGCACATCACATGGACACTTGTAAACTAAAACAACAAACAAGAAGCTTCAAAAAGAAATGTTATCTTATTTGCAAGTAATAATGGAAAGATGGATACTTACATTGCTTTTACTTTGTCCTTGGATCCTGAGGATTGAAAACCAGCATGAACCTGAAAGACCCGGGGTCAGAAATGCTAGTTTAGATGACTAAATGCTTACTAATGCTATAATCTTACAGGTTCTCGATTTTCAGCCAGCAAAGGAAGGTTATAACGGCTTATTTTGACATGAAGATCATGGTCCAACAGAACGTCGGTTATCTTGATTCTGTTGGCGTGCATTCCAGGCATGATACCTGTTTGCAGAAACTGAATACCCTTTGCAATTCCAATTGCAGCTGAAAGCCTTTGTGACCAACTAAGTTTTTTAGTCCCTAAATCCACCAAATGCAAGTTTTAACATTCATACGAGCGTTTATGAAAAGTACCGAAGTAAAAGTCTTACCCAAGATGGAGTCCCTTAGTGTCCCATTTGGAACGTACTCGAACACCAAATGTATCTTGTTGACGCTCGAGTCATCTGGATGACATTCAAAGCAATGTCCTAAAGAGCTTACCAAATGAACATGTCTAAGTTTTGACAGAAGCTCAATGTGATGTGTGTAGGATTGAATTCCGTGTTTTCTCCTCATTTTCAAGCTTCGGATAGCAACAAACGACTCATTTGTAAAATTCCCTTTGTAAATTGGACCAAGAGATCCTTCACCAATTAACCTTGACTTATCAAAGTTTGCAGTGGCCTCCTTGAGCTCTTCCAATTGAAAATTACGGTACGCAGGGAGACCGAGCGGTCCCAACTTCATAACTTGACAGATCTCCCCTACAAACAAGGACAAGGAAACATATCATATATCAATATATTCATAAGAGTTATCTTTAATGCTTAACCTTTAACACAACTATTATTATGGGGTAAGGATTTAACCATATTATGGGGTTTGTTGTTGAAATAAAGTGAATTTGCATGGATTATCACTATGTGCAACTTCTAATAACATAACTCATAACTCAACAACAAACCATTACTTACAACTCTAAATGACAAAAAATTAGGCTAAAAAGTATATCTTACTTGCATCTAGGAGTTGTCTTGAGGCGTAATTAGGCGTCACTTCCTCTACAATCAATCTTGTTTGAGGCTTCTTCAAACTATGCCTAGTAAACACAATTCTAGTAACTAAAAGAAAAACAAGACCTGCAAGTGAGATTCCTCCAACAGTGCTCATAGCAACTACAGTCTTTGAAGTCTGCCCTCTTTTCTGTTCTTTAGGCGGCACAATGTTAACCGCCAATGCCTGATTCCTGCAAAAAACCGACTGATGCTGCCAACGAAGGCCTTCATTCGAAAAGCAGTTCTTTCGATACTTAACCATTTTCTTGGAATCCTTCATCAAACAAGTAGGCAAATTCCCACTCAAGATGTTTGAAGATATATCCACAAACTCGAGTCGGTCGCCACAACTGATATTCTCTTGTAGCAATCCAGTGAACCTATTTCCAGATATATCAATGTAACTGATTGAAGGCAGAGAAAATATTGAAGGAGGGAATGGGCCCACAAGCTCATTTGAAGAAACATCAAGCTTTTGCAGCTGGTAAAAATCTGTCACATTCCTTATCATCCCAAATCTAAACTTGTTCCTTCTAAGGATTAGGGTTACAATTTTATCAGGTAAAATAGGAAACTGAGGCCCAAATGAATTTTCTCCCAAATCAAGAACTTGAAGGTTGGTTAATCTGCTAAGATCAGGCAACACACCAGAGAAATTGTTTTCTGAAAGCTGAAGAATCCTCAGATTCTCCAAACCTGACAGAGAATTTGGGAAAGGACCATTAATGGAGTTGTTCTTCAAGCTCAAGACAGTTAGGGTAGTTTGAGAGGTGAAAAAACTTGGGATTTGACCAGTCAACATATTATGGTCCAGAACCAGTGTCTGAAGATACCCAAGTCTGAAAATCTCAACAGGAATACTACCATTCAAGAAATTTGAGCTAAGATTAAGTATCTCAAGTGAAGAACAGTTACCAATTTGTGGAGGAAGAGGGCCCCATAACCCTAAAGAGACTAAAGTTACAACCTTTAAGCTTGGAATGAGAGTAAGAGCTTGAACCAGAGCTTCCATGGAGAATTGAGTTGACAAAGGAGAAGCCTTTTCAACTCCATTGAAGTGAACCTGTGTGATATTATCTTCATAGCACATAATAGTCATGTAAGGGCTTTCAGCATTGCAAAAATCTGTGCTTTCTTCTTCCAAGCTGGTCAAAGTATGGCTCAGAAGCTTCTGGATTGTTAGAATGGCTTGAGATTGAGAATATGGCAACTGGTACGTAAGATGGGTTGAGAGAAGAAAATACACAGAGAAGAAGATGAAGTGAGAAACCAGAGACATTGGTTTCGCCATTAAAGCTCCCAAATTTGATGTGGGTTTTTCACCATTAACAAAAAAATTGAAACAGGGAAAATATGGATTTTTGCTCAGTCCACTAGAGGCTAAAAGTAATAAAAAAACATTACAACATGCAATAAATAGAAAGTGAAGAAGACAAGTGCGTTGCACACATAGAATTATTTCCTCCCTCGTCTTCAATTTTTACACTATTTACAATTCAATACAATTCGCTAGATTATTCTCAATCTATAAGAACAAATATGGTCATGCGGGATTTTATTTTGTTCGTCTCATTGAGTACTTTAACAATATCAAAATTTTATAATTTTTAGAAATATATAATGAGAGATATTAACGACGCAAAACGTGTCTCGACAAATGTGTCAAAATGAAATGGAAATAAACGGACTGATTACAGAGAAAGGCGGTGGGAAAAATCTAACTTGTCTGCATTTGGGGTACTTTTTACCAAAAGATTTGAGAACTAGATCATATGACAGTATGCAGTTTAAATAAAAATGAATAAAAACTGTTGTTTTTTTAGTGTTATTGGTAATTATTAATGACTTTTGAGTTGAGCTTGTTTTCTTAGTGAGTTCATGAGTAACATTCAACATGGTTTCCACTTTGCTTTCACCTGAATCACATCTCAACCACAAAAAAGTGCATCCATTGTTATTTGTTTATTGGTAGAAGATGTTCTAGATTAAGGATTTAAGGGTTTTGAGAATCAAACAACTTTCAGATTAATTAACTTAATTTTAAAGTAACCCGGCCTATGTGTGTGTGGTGTAATACTACTATCAAGTCAGATAAGAGAGAAAAATGTTGACTTTGCAATGGATTGAAAGCCTAGACTGGACCTTATGAATGAAAGACTACAAGTCTAGAATGGACCTAACAATCTACTCCATCCGTCTCCAAATGTTCTTCTCATTGGTATTTTTGACACTACTTACATTGCAAGAGAATCTTCGATATATCGTCTAATATATAAGAAAAAATATAGTAATATGAGATCTTGTTTGATTCGTTTCAGCGAGAACTTTAACAATATCAAAAATTTATAATTTTTATTAACGTATATTTAGAGATATTTACGTTACAAAACGTGTCTCGACAAATGTGTCAAAAGGGAATGGAAAGAACATTAAGGGACAAAGGGAGTAACATAGTGTTTACCGATTTACATGTAAAACAAATTACTATTTTGTTAGTTTTTCATTTGTGTGTTTTTTTTTATCACATGTCCTCAACATAAAATAAGATTTCAAAATTGAAAAGTTATGTTAATTTTTTTTAATTTTCTTATAATGTTGTTTGATTCTAATATATACTTTTTTGCTTTCCTCGTGCAGATTTCATGTACGTATTTAGGGTTTTGGTTCCGGTACGTTATAGTTCATGTATATACGAGTTATAACTCATGCATACAATGTGTATGTGTCACAGATGGTGTGCATCACCAAATACTGAGTACTTTAGTTATAACGTGTGTGCATTAAGTATAGTGTTTGTGTACATCATTATCAGCCCTCATCCCTCATCTAAGAATATATCCTTACGAAATCTTTTCTCCGTATTTAGGACTTACGATGGAAAAAAGCCTCCACGAAAAAACTGAAGCAATGGCCATAATTTTTTACATATGCATGAAGCATTGAAGCATGATTAATGGTATGGAATTACCAAAACATGCCATAACTTAGCCCTTATTGACTTATTGTTAAGACTCTTATTCAATTTATTTAATATAAAAAAATAAAATTACTAATGTACTGATTTTCCAAGGCGCAAAAGATTAGATATTTATAAATGGAAAAGGATTAGCAATTTACTTGCGGCCACTAGATTTGTGTTAAATAAAAACAACAATAGTTATAATCATCTGAAATTTAGGATAACGAAAGATGGGTTACATTACAACAAGATCGGACACCGTACGTCGGTGCTTAGAACAGAAGAAGACATATGAACATAACTAGCTAGTCGACCTTAATCTAAGAGAAAGAACACAAAACAAAAATGAACTCTTTTCTTTATATGAACCTAACTAGCTAGTCGACCTTCATTAGCCTCAAGAGAAATTAAGAACACAAGAAAATTAACGAGTTCTTTTCTTTTTGGATGCATATTTATGTTATATTGTGCGGAAGAGAAGTAGAAGAAGTGTTATATTGTAACAGAATGAATGAATAGTACAAAGTAGGTGAAGGTATGTAAAGGATGATGTGTGCTAACATACCACCTAGAGCAATTTTAAGGAGAATTTATTGATCAAAATTTTAGACAAGTATACCCTTTATGGTTTAAGTAATGACATAGAGAATAAAAGAAAAAATAGTAAGAGAATAAAGGAAAGAATCAATAACATAACAGTAGGGTAAATTTGGAAAAAAAGTGTAAAATTATGTTAAAAGAAAAGTGTTTTTTAACGAATGATTTGAACTAAAGGGACAAGTAATTTTTAACGGAGAAAGTAGCTTCTTTCCGCTGAATTTATAGTTTGATATAACCAATTATATTTAATATTTTAATAAAAGATAATAACCGTAAAACTCAATGAAGCTTGTTAAGTCCTATTGTTATCGAGGAAATAACATTAACAAAATTAAGCTAAAGTTTACTAGGCGGATATTTTTTAACAAAACACTCGATCATTAGATGGAAAAAATAAATTGCATTATACAGTATGAACACAAAACAACAAGAGAATGTGACAGCATATGTTCTCTCCGTCAGAAGGACTCACGGGATAACAGTACATATGTTTCATCATTAAATATGTACGAAAGTCTAATCTATAAATGGAAGATGACGCTTCTACACTTTCTTCAATGTACTGTAATGTTTTGATTCTGAAAAGTGAAAATACTCTGAAATTTATGCTGGCCCATGACAATATATAAGACGTCATGTGATACTAGCTGAGAATAGCATAGACCACACTTGTATCAAAACAATATACTACCAAACAAAAGCTAACAACCTGTACAGTATTCAACAAGGTTAAATTTGAGTTTTATCTCTTAGGACAATAAACTCAATAGCATGAAATTTCTAAGCAGAAACAAAAGAAAACAAGACCCTTTTGCTAACTTTTGTATTTTTATACGGAAAACATTTTAACGTACTAGACAACCATGATAGGTTGAGATGTCGAGAAAAATCCGACGACAGATAGACCGTCAGACAGACACAACTACAGACAAATAAGGAGAAGAATACAACAAAGCAATAAGAAGCAGGAAGAACTGAGGAAGAGGGATGAGCGAGAACAAACGAAGGAGGCTCCTCTGGTAAATGGGTCAACTCGGAACAATCATGAGAAAGTGTTGAATGGACCACCATGACGTTGCCCCCACATAAAATGAGGGATCTTCAAGAGTCGCGACTCCCATGAGATCTTTTATGGGCCTCAAAACAACCATGACCAAAACCGAAACAACTCAATCTCCGCCAGGAGTCATCTCCACAATTGAAACGTAGTACACACATCCATACTTAAATACGAGTATATGACAAACAATGAAAATGATGTAAAGAACGCCTTGAAAAATCCGAAGCTTGACCGAACAGTTAAACGTTGGGGATTTGATTGTACATTAAACATCTTTGTTGTTATGATTTGTTGATACTATTTTTGTTTTTCTTATGATTACCCATAAAACATAGGAACAAGTAAAACCCCAATATGGGGTTAGTTTCTAAACCCTAACATAGATTTCACAGATAATTATGCATAAAATTAGTAGAAACCAATACAAAATTTCATGCAACAGAAACTCTGATGAACAAAACACTACCCGGATCGACGCTTCGACTTCTTACGCTTACCACCGGAGACGCCTAAAAGCTTCAGCATATTGTCAGTGACATCAGGTTGTGACATATTCTCTTCATCCTTGTTGTTATCGGTATGAGTCAACCATGCCAGAGCTTCAATGGCGGCGTCTCTCTCAGAAATCTGTTTGTTCCTCTTCGGTTTTCCAACAAACTGCATTCCTTTAAACTCGACCAATGATCTGAACTCGTTCGTTTTCAGGTGTTTGGTTTTGTATTTGGGAGGCGAGTGGCCTGCTCTCATTAGTAGTGTTTGTAACAAGCTTTTTGGGTTTGTCCCGTCTTTTGTGAATCTTTCTGCGTTTGATGCGTTCTTTGCTCGTCTGCTTTCACGTCCGAATACGAAACGTCCTTCACATTGGTCTCCTGATACGAGTTCTTGAACCGCTAGCATAAGATACTTGCCTTCCTTGAGAATGTCGAGTGATGGATCTTCAAGCTGGGATCAATAGTGTCGTTTAGGAAAGGGTAGAAATTGGAAGAAAAGAAAAAAGTGGTGTTTATATTTGAGTTACCTTTTTTTGAAGAAGAGTGTCGACTTCCTCTTTGAGCTTCGAGTAGCAGTCGGCTAAATTAGGATCCATAAAGAAGTCGACGTAGTCACCCAACATCTTTAAATGCCCAGCCTAAGGGAATAAGAAACGGCGATTAATAGGAGATTTCTTGTGAAAATGGCATTGAAACTTTTGACATTTTTGCAATTAGTATAGCAGAGTAGTTACCTGTGCTCCACGGCTAAGAGGACCGCCGAAAAGGATCATAACTGAATCTGATATGCCAGTGGAATCACGTATGAAGACGCTGTTGACTTTGACTTTCTCCCCAAATACGAGCCATGGAAAAGGAATCGTCTGATACCGTGAATTTACAGAGTTCTGAAAAGAAAAGAAAAAAAGTTCAGCGAGTTATTACAGAGAAATCATACAGCCTAACAAGAGCTTAACTGGAATGTGATGATCAATCTCAATTCCCAAAACTCAGTCAACAAACTTGACCATAGACAATTTATAGGCAATGTATGTCATAGACAATTTATCCACATACCGCGTACAGCATAACTTGGCCATCATCCATTGTTTTGAAGGACATGGATGTCTCCCTGTGCTGCATCAATCATAGGTAATGTCTATCAATTATTGTTTTGTTTTATTAAAAAAAACAAAAATCCAAAAAAAGGGGGATAGATTACCACAACAGAAACTATGCCTGGAAAGAGGCCAGAACAGATGACTGCACGAACCAATGACTGATTATGACTCAGTTTATTATTGGTGCTTGCTTCACTATCTATTAAGCCTGCATCTTTAAGAATGGAACTGAATTGTTTTCTAAGAGAATGTATAGCCTGAAGTGTTTGAGCAGAAAGAAAATTCCTCCAGCAAAACTCGTATGCTGCTCCTTCTCTTTCTGCGTCTTTCCATCCTTCGTAGGCACGAACAAGAGCCATGTGGTCGCTGTAGTCTTTAGCAGAGAACCTCGACTTTGCTATGCCAGCTAACTGTTTCACATTGACAAAAAAAAAACATTTAAAGAACAAGAACAAATTTTACAAATTTTCCATTTTACAAGATACTTACATCTTTTTTATCTTGAGGCAAAAGAAAAGGATCCCTAACACTTAGTCCAGCAGCAATTGTTAGAACGGGATCAAAGCAACGAAAGATGGCACCCATTATTAACATTTTTCCGAGCTTTGGATCCACAGGAAGCATTGACAGATACTTCCCTGTAAGAAGACACAAAGACAACATAACATAAGGACAACCTTCTTAAAATAATTAAAGAGCTTGAGTTGAGTTCACAAAAAGGCAGCACACTAACCAAGATTTGTCAAGTTTTCATTCACGTCCAGAGCTCCAATCAACTTAAGAAAACCAATGGCATTTTGAACCTGTATCACACAAGAAATTCAGCACAAGAAATAATTAGATATTAGGGGATGTTTCATCTAGGAAGCTCAAGTTCCAATCTTAAAAATAATGAGTAACCATGTAGTGCTATCCTAATCATTTCATTAATTATATAAACAATGAACGATATATGCCTGAGGGTGAAGTCTTCTAGAATTTCTTACAGCGAGTGGTTCTGGTGGCTGGAGAGCAGCTGAAAGAAACTCTCCAATGCTTGTAATTTGTAAACATTTAATTTGCAAGCAGAGAGAATTTAGAGGAGTCCTCAATAGTTCTGGAAGTTGATAATCAGCAAAGGCTTCAAATACACATCTCGGGTACAAGTGATAACACTCTCCTGGCTGAACACGACCAGCCCTACCCCTTCTCTGCAACAACAGAAAATACTTTAGGCACTAAGTCATCTGTTCCAAAAAAGCAACATGCAGTTTCCATACTCACTTGTCGAGAAGAGGCTTTTGATATCCAAGAAGGAAGCAAACAAGGTGTGTTGTTTAGAGCATCATAAGTAGTCTCTTTTGCTTTCCCACAATCAACCACAAAAACCACATCGTTGATTGTAATACTAGCCTCAGCCATATTTGTTGCCAGAAGTATTTTACGCACATTGGGAGGTGGCTTCTCAAATATGAGTTTCTGTAAATAAAGACAGCAATAAGCGCAGATATGTGAGTAACTAACATGAAACAACGCAGTTGCATAGAAATAAGAATCTAGTTAAAAGATGTGCAACATATCATAGGTTTGAACCAAACAACCTAAAAAGGGAATCAACTTGTGCGTATCAACAAGGCATAGTTTTGCATCGCAGATGGAGCAAAAATAGAAACCGCCGAAACAAATGAGGATGCTACAAGATGAGAAAAATTGCAATAATTTTACCTGCTCTGATGTTGCCATTGAACCATGGCAAGTAAGAAGGAGAACCCTGTTTGGATCTCCCAAAAGAGGGTGAGCCTTCAGTTGATCCCTTAATGTACTAATATCCTCCCATCCTGTCATGAAAACCAAGGTGGCCCCCGGTCTTTCCTTCCGACATATATGGCATAAAACTGCTTCTATTAAATTGAACCCGATGGAATCAGGAAACCAGCATGACAGAGAATCACGTGCACGTGGGCTGTAATTATCAAAGTTTGAGTTTTTCAAAGCATCCTGAAGGCACAAGACGAGATTCTGGAATCAAAATCAACTCCATAGTGCAAGAGAGTAAGAAAGAAGAGATGCAGTACAGGGAAGGGAAAATGACTCAGGAGCATATTAAAGTATAGAGACATTATGAATCGATCTCTATTCCCTTGTAACCTCCAGTAAGCAAGACAAAGGTTCCTAAACCCAAGGTTGCAAATGTAAATTCAATTTTTTTTAGAAAAGAATACCTCAACAAGAGCAGTAATTTGATTCAACTTTTTTCTTGGGGCCATCTGTCTTTGGGTTTTCCAAACCTTCTCTTGGCCATAATCATCAATTTGGTTGAATGAAGTCAGCTTATATCCAGTCATTTCAAGCACATCTTCTAAAAAATGAGTCCTGACAGGATGAGTAAATCCCTGAATTCAAAGAGAAAGGACACAAACATGAATATATCTTTTGATACGTAGACCAATTTGATTCAGGACAACGAATTTTAGCTTACTGGAATGTGGATCATTGGTGCTCCCCAGAAAAAATTGGAAAATAATTCAGCATTTAAAGTTGCACTCATTAAAATCAATCTCAGATCCCGGCGTCTTGGAAGAAGATCCTTCAACACAATCAACAAGAAGTCTGGACAAGACAACAAATTTAAGGACCCCCAGGAATGAAAAATTCGTTTGTACTTAAAGAAGAGTCGAGACTGAGGAAGTTTATTGTGATTATTACCTTCATTCATGCCTCGCTCATGAATTTCATCAACAAAGACATGTGTTACACCATTCAAGTTGCGGTCACTCAGCAGACGCCGCAGCAAAATACCACTGGTACAGAAAAGCAGATGGGTATTTTTTCCGCTCATTCCCTCTAATCGAACTTTATAGCCAACCTAACAAAAAATCTTTGATATTGTACGGCAATTTGAACAACGAAATTTCTACTACTGACAATCTTATAAGAAATTTCAAATGGCGCAGGGGAGGAATAGTGAGAGCAGCAGGACTCATGTGCAACCAAATTTAAACCGTGTTTTTAGTAAGCTTACCGCTTCTCCAAGGGGTTCTCCTCTCTCAGCAGAGACTCTATCTGAAACAGCCATAGCTGATATTCTTCTAGGTTGGGTACATATTATATTGCAAAATGCACCACGGCCAGATTCGATCTCTGACTCTAATATGTACTGAGGAAGTTGTGTGGTCTTTCCACAGCCAGTCTCACCAGAGATTACAATGACCTGTCATTTAATGGTATCAGAATCACTGGATGAACTTGAAAGTAAATCAAGCATATATATTTGCTTAACCAAGATTCACAGGGATCTCTCTGACTCTAAGTTGTTACATGGATGATGAAAGATCAGCTGACATGAGCTAACCTGATTTTTAGCAATTGCTTGGAGCAACCTATCCTTCTCCTTATATGCAGGAAGAGATTTCCTGAACTCCAGCATCCTCTTCCCTTCAGGTGATTCCTGTACACAGTAGATTAATCAGTTACCCATGACATTTGAGCAAAGTGAGGAATTCAAGGTCAAGAAAAATATCTTTGTTTTCCAAACAATGGAGAAACAAAAAGTGATTCTTTCATAAAGTGAGCAGAAATCACAATATTAAAATATGTTAGTAGAAATATATCTGCGCAATTGCATGGATCAATTGAATGAAAGACACAATTGATTCACTACATTCAATTGAGTACACAAGATACTGAATCTAGGATATCTACTATTTTCCAATGATAAAAAAAAAATACCTTAAAAATAATCATCCAAAAGAAAATCATCATTGCATTACACACACTAACCTGCCATGCTCTTTGCATATTACGTAACCGCAAGCTCCTCCTTTGGAGAAACTTTTCCATAAAAGATCCATCTAAAAAAGAATCTGGATCTTCATCTGGATGTACATGTTCACGAAGATCACCAGTTTTATTCTCAGTTACATTATCGTCATTATTTCCCAAGTCTAACTGCATTCTATCAAGATGTTCCTGAAGTAGACCTTCCACTCGTCTTTGCAAGCCTAATGGAATAACTACCTGCATAGGAGCAGATTTATCTAGCATTGTAAAAACCATGTGAAAACTGAATGAAAAAGAAAGGGACTAAGAAATATACCTCTCTTTGTGGCCTTTTATCATCAAGATCAGGGCGATAATTGGGAAGAGGAACCTTGCTTGCAACTACCACTTTACCATAGACCTCACTGAACATGCAATTACATAGTGTTGAAAATTAAACCATACTAACATCTAGACATCTCTAAGGAAAGACAAATATCTAATCAGAAGGTACACAGTACCAGTAGAGCCCCATTCTTTTTCCAAGATTAGAGATCTGCTCAAAGTCTCTCCTGTCCCTCTTGTCCCTAGACACAATTTCTTGCTCATTCTCATTCCGCAATAACATGCTGAGCTTCCATTTCCACTCATCGATATTGGCCACTGAAGATGATGCCTATCCACAAAACATGATATCAACCTTGAGTTTCACGATGCTCAAATAGACAAATAATGATTGCTTGACGTGATTCATAATTACATCAAATTGGTATGGGAGTTCAAACACAACATAAAGTATCATTTAACTTGCAAATTCCATTCATCAACTTCTGCCAAAAGAAGAAACAGACTAATTTTTTTCTAAGTTTACCGGATGATTTTCGAAGTCGCACTCGTACTCATCATCTGAGAACTGCTCAACGGCGTATCCACAGAATCCAAAACGTTGTCCAGAGAAACAATCCGATAAAGCTCCCAATCGATGGATAAAAGCTCGTCGATCAGAAACTGGAGACGATAGTAAACTAGAAGCAGCTCTGTAAGTAAGCGGACTCCTCCGCTTGGAGAGTGAATAAATGGATTTGCCACAAAACAAGAGAAAACCAATCCTGGAATGCATTCTAACACAGCTTGGAGCATGGCTCAACCAGCTCCATGCCTAGAGCTCAGGGACTGTGAAAAACAAGAATACACTGAAATTGAGGCGTATTCTCGTTGCTTTGAGAGCCAGTCGCTAGGATTTAGGGTCCCGAATGAGGCACAACGAGATAGAATAGGAAAGCGGAAGCAGGGGAACAATTCGAAATGCACGAAAGGAGAAGAAGCAGAATTAGAAGGTTAGCGGCCTTTCGCCGGAAAAGTGATCGTCGGAGAGTGAACAATCGGGCGGCTCTGTAATATTCAGAGTGAGGCGGGAGAAGAGATAGTGAGGTTGGACTGGAACTGGGGGGAAGCGACCGATAACTCCGATAAGGGGGTTTAGCTTATTTTAGGGTTTAACTCGATATAATAATAACCGGTTCGGTTCAGTAGACATCATCTCGACTGTGACGTCAGAACCGGCCCGGTCTAAACCGATATCAACTTGTTCAGAAATAGAACTGGCACAGGCGGTTCAGCATACCGGCTAAGGGTCTGGTTTTAATAAGTATGTTCGGCGCAGACACAAAAGTAAGTATTCAAAGTAAAATTGGTTAAAGCTTCAACGACTTTGTTTGTGTTCCTTCTTATGTGCAAGCATCACCCCAAAAGAGAGTTCAATACACGGGAGCATTACGCAACAAGATAGAAGTTACAAGTTATAGTCGGGGAACCAAGGAGAATAGATTGCAAATCTTGTTGAAGAGGAATTGGAAGACCGGCCCAAAGAAATTAAAACTAGACACCAACCACAACTCGTACTTTACAACACATAACTACTTTTTTTGGGTAGAACAACACATAACTTAGTCGTTAAGGAATCATAGGAGAACGTCAAGGTAGTAATAAAAGTTTGGGTCACAAAGAACTTTGTCATCACCAGAATTACCTTGAGACTCCATCCAAGAATAAAGCCATTAGCCAAAACCTTTGGTGGAGCACAAGTAGAATCTTGACAATGATACGACAACAACAATTTCAACATAACAACATAAACGACCTCCATTATTGAGAAAATCCATGAGATAATCGAGGTGTGATGTCCACTCAATTAAAAAGTAACGTGTTACAGGTTTTCTAATAGATTCAAACCATATTGACGAAGGTGGAGCTTCGAGAATTTATGTGTTGGATCTTAAGAAGATCGAGTTGTTTACGGGACTGGATGTGACCAAAGACCTCTTTGTTCCACATAAGGAGGTGGTGATTCCTGGTCTTAGTTGGAATGTCATTTCGGGGAAGGACACGGACTTCTTGAAGGATACCTGGCTCCTGGACCAACCTCTCTCTTTGGTGTGTAGTCCCTCTCATCTCACTGGGTTTACAAGCGGGTTTGTTCGTAACTTTTGGTGCAACGATTTTGGCTGGAAGTGGGGTTCTTTACCCCCTAATCTGGACAACTCCACGCTCCTCCGACTTGCGGCCACTCCCCTCTCCTTGGACCCTAGTATTCAGGACGAACTTCGGTGGAAATGGACCAAGAACGGACAATACTCGGTGAGTAGTGCCTTCCACTTTCTGGATGAAGACGACACTCCTAAGTCGCCCATTGCCCGTCTGTTTGACATGATATGGAAAGCCCCCATTCCGGAGAAGATCCGGGTTTTCCTCTGGCTTGTGGCTAAACGTCGGCTACTTACTAACGCTGAGAGGTTTAGAAGACATATGAGTCAAGATGATCTGTGTGCGGTGTGCACCTCTGAGCCAGAGACGTTGCTCCACATGCTGAGGGACTGCCCGAAGATCAAGAGCATTTGGCTTGCAACTGTTCCCGCAGACACTCAGGACATCTTCTTCTCGTTAGACCTGTTTCCTTGGATGGAGGCAAACCTCAGTGCGAGAGACTATAGCCGAAATGAACTCCAGTGGCCCACTCTTTTCGCGGTTGCCACTTGGTGGGCTTGGAAGTGGCGCAACGCTAAAGTCTTCTCTTCACCGGTTCCCCCCAGTTATTGCCTCAGTTTTCTCTCTAACCTTGGCATGGGTTATCAACTAGCTTGGGCTAGACGGAAATATCATGTTGTTGCGTCGGTAAGAGTGGAAAGACAGATTTCATGGACAAGGCATGATTACAGATGGGTGAAACTTAACACCGATGGAGCCTCTAAAGGTAATCCTGGATTGGCCTCGTCTGGAGAAACCATCCGTGATGAAAACGGATCTTGGAAAGTTGGCTTCACTGCTAACTTGGGAATCTGCTCAGCCCCGACAACTGAGCTCTGGGGTGTTGCCCTGGGTCTTGATCTTGCTTGGAGGAAAGGTTTCCGGCAGGTCATGGTTGACGTCGACTCGAAGCTCGCTATTCACCTCATCACTACAGGGATCCCTTCCACCCACACTCTCGCCCCCACTCTGGTGCCATGACTTATTACAGAAGGACTGGCATGTCCGTATCCAGCACACATATCGGGAGGCCAATCGGGTCGCCGACATGCTTGATAATTTTGCTTTCACTCTTCCCCTAGGGAACCATGTGTTAGAGGAACCGCCTGATGTTGTCTTTTCTTTAATTTCGGATGATTGTAGGGGAGCTAGCTTCCCTCGCTTTGTTATTTCTTAATTTTTCAATATAAGTTCCCGAGAGTGCCGCCTCTCGTTCCCACCAAAAAAAATAAAAAATAAGAAGATCGAGTTGTTGAATACTCGATCCAGACCTTATATGAATTTTCACTTATGACTAGGGATGCGTAGTATGCTCCATGTTCACCATCATTCAGTATGACCAAAATGGGATGACGAACAATTTTGAAACTCAGACCACTTTGTTATGGGTAAGTAATATCATAACAAATGTGACCTTGATATTATTCAGGTGCTTCAAATTTATGGTCGGCTATGGTCAAGTCCAAAAAACACCTGCTTAAGGGGATTCAAATTGTAATAGTAGATGGGCTAAGCACATTTTTTCGAACACCTCCTTGGGTTGAAGATGTATCATTTGAATCACAAGCAATTGGGTCAATTTTTGATGCTAAACTAGGTATCATCGTGGCTGACTATTGGGTTGGAGCTGATTGACGATGCATTTATTTCCCCCCTCCTCCTTCCGCTAGCAGTGTTGTTGAATATCAGATCTGTTTCAATAACTTTTTGGAATGTGATAGCGTCACTGAGATTTTGAATACAATTTGCTTTGGAAATCACTAGTAATGATAGTAATGGTGAAGATAATTTGATATGGAAGGTAAGTATTACTTAACACATCTTTAATTTTCTTTGGCTTGTTGCCCATGATGGAGTATTAACACATCTTTAATTTTCGTTGGCTTGTTGCACATGACACCATCATGGGCAAACACTAACAAAGGTTGTCGTCCCTGTGGAACACATCCGTTTTACGGGCAATGCTGAGAGCTCAAGGAAACCATTTTGCATATACTCTGGCATTGCACATGCGTTGTTGAAGCTTGGGCTGATTTGGTAGAGGATTCTCGAGGATGAAGTTTCTTCTCGATGGACTACAAGAATGGGTAGACGCCAATTTGCGCACTTCGTGAAATTGCCTTGCGATATTCTCGTTAAACATATGGTGGCTCTAGTGCGAGTCTTCAACACTGACCTTGACGCTTCTGATCCTCGATGACGGAGAAGGACAAAGAGACAACAATGGGAGTGCGCTCGAATGGCCCAATAACGAGAGCTCGAGTAACAGTAATGAGAAGCAAAACTCAATCAATCGTCAATCGTCTCTGGAGCTTATGCAAGTCATTAAAATTCATCTAGTATTAAATGGACCCTTTCTTGACCTAAGAAGGGTTAGTTGAGGTTCTGCCTTATCCACCCCCCTCAAGGAGGGAAAACGCACGAAGGAAGGGCATTAACAAACGTGCCTCCATGACACAAATTGTGACATGCACATTTTTAGCTCTAGATGAACTTTTGTTGTTTGGCCCGATTGGTTACAAATCGTGCCACTTTGTCATAAAGCGTGCCATTGTTTTTTTCAGCTTTGGGAAATTTTTGTTGTTTGGCCTGATTAATTACAAACTGCGTGATAGTGTAGCAAACGTGTCAAACTGGTTGTTTTATGAGATTATTGGACTTTGTTATTTTCGGAATTCTTAGGTTATAATCTTTGTTAGGGCTTCATTATTGGACGTATGCTGATTTGAATAGAATTATGAGTTTATCTTCGTCTTCAAATCTGATAGGATCCTAGCAGAAGCATAAATATTAGAAGTTAAGTGAGTTAGTTATTAGATAGAGTCCAACAATTCCCACGTTGACAACATTAATAGAGCAGTGGGTTAGTGTTGTTAATTGCTACTTATTTCCATATTTAAAGTCATTGAAACGTCAGTTTGTAGTTGTCCAGATTTGAGAAGTAAGAATATATAAAAAAAAAACGTAGGAATTCTTCCTGCACAAATCCTGTTGTTAGATTTTGACATCAGTGGGTTTCTTGGTGAGATACTTGCTAAGGAGAATCTATCATTTTGGTATTAGAGCCTTTCGATCAGAATGGTGAATACCCGCAATTCCGCTTCCGACCCTCCACCCTTCCCACCACACTCGAACAATATCCCACCACCACCACTGTCATCTCCACCGACCAACCAACAATGAAACAACCAATACTCAGCCACCCCCTGCCCTCTTGAATGAATTAACCAGTGTCATTCATGCCCTCACGACCAGAATGTCAACTATGCCTACACCACCTCAACCATCCATGGATGGCAATCCAGAAACATCACATAGGGGGTAATCCAAGGGTCGTACACACCCATATAAGTCAAATCCTCCTATAGGACGATAATCTCAAGGGTTGTTCGTATCACTTCTGAGCTCATATCCCGTTTTATAAGAGATCAGACTATTGAGTATTTTGAGTTGATCTTGAACATAGGAAGAAATGTAGGAGAACAATGTGCTGGTATGACTACATGGAGTAGACCGCATAAAGGATGGATGAAGCTCAATTGTGACAGGGCTTCTCGTCCAAGAGAAGTGCATGAGGTTTAATTAAGAGATTTCCCTGATGAAAGTCTTTTAGTTCTCCACGAGATTACAATATTTGATCGCATCTAAAAGTTGATCATCAATCATGTCTCAAGACTTGGAAATTAAACCAAGATGCTATTGACTTGTAAGATTCAATTCCTCGAGTTGGAGAGTTTACTTGTTTTAGACTATGAGATATTTAGTGTTTTTTTAAAAGTTGATAAATTGAATAATGAATTTGTTTAAGCTTTTTCATGATGAACTAGTTGAGGATTGATGATTCTATTCAAATTTCGTTATGAAAATTACATTATTATTTTATACTTAGATTATTTTGTATATAAAACACTACAAATCTCAACCAATCACTTAGCTAACATGATATGAAAAATAAACTACCTAAATTGAGAACAAGAGTTGGACAAACAAATATTAAATTACACAAGATTCCAATAAACCAAACTATATAATAGAAAGAAAACCTTCTTTAAACACCGATGAAACTAGATGAGGATGTCAACAAAAGATGATGTCTAAAATAGAGTATTTGTTTAACAACTACGGAGTACCTAAATACCTAAGAAATTTTGTGAAAAAAATGATAAGCCAATTATATATTTTAATATGGATGAGATGATATCAATGGAGGATGAATATGTGGTAAAAAATGCTAGTATAATTTTTATAGTTAGTTATAACAATTTTTAATTTAAATATATTAATTTTAACTAGTAACTAACTAAATAACCAATTATAGATCATAAATCATAATGTAAGGTAATGTATTTTAGAAAGAATCCAAAAGTATAATGGACCATTTTCATTTTAACTAGTTAATTTAATGCATTATGGATCATAAACCAAACAATCCATTAATTTACAATTTTCTCCTTAAAATAAAATACACTTGTCATATGCCACGCAATCCAAAACCGTTTTAATCTTATCATATGTGACGCGATTCATGTGATCATGAACGTAGTCCACGAGGAGTACCATGATACCCCCACTTGCTCTTCTCGGGTCGACCCGTATTCGATTCTCAAATCCGGGTAGGGCTGCCAATAAAATGCGGACGTCTTCTCCTGCGATCTTCTTCAACCTCTTCACAGAACAAAAAATTGTCATCGGAAACGTCGCCGGCCTAGACCTCCTCCTTCATCATGACTCCTGTAAATCGGATTTTCTACAAACAATGCAAATCTCATTAATCTTCATATCTGAGAGAGAGGGGAGCGCTAGGGTTAGGGTTTTGAAGGATTCAGATCGGGATTGACCAGAACAAGAAACTCGGATTTTTTCCCCTTTCATTATTATTTTTGACCAAAAACGATTACAAGAACACGAAACAATGATCAGGACGGTAGTTTATCAGGGGGATAGTCTGCTGGGAGATGTAGAGATTTATCCTCAACATCAACAACAACAACAACAGAACAACAACAACAACTACTTGAACTCGAATCCGGACACGAATAGCAGCAAAGCAGCTGCTGTTGCTGTTTTGGATCATCTGATAAGGGAAAAACGGATCCGAGTTAACCATTTCTCGCAACCAAGCGAAAGATGTCCTCCTCTTGCTGTGCTCTACACCATTGGAACCACGGATCTTTGCTTGAAAATGGAGTCCAACGACAGCGACCGCCAGAACAAAACCACGCCACTTGCTGCTCTGCACTCGACCTGTCTCAGAGAGAACAAGGTAACAACACATCACCCACCACCATACCACCACCAACCAAAGAAATTATGTACACTGGAATTTTATCACTACAGTTTGACAAATACTAATTGAGAACAAAGGAAGTAACTTGGTTTGTTAAATAAAATTTTGAAATTGATTGACTTCCTTGAAGATTTCAGGACTTTTTTGGACTCTGCAGGACTATTGATTGAATTTTTGGTAACCCTAGAGACCGAAGTCTACGTTAATCCTTCTTTCGTTCCAAATTGATTCCAAATACTTGATCCTTCTGGCATTTTGGACCCTGTGATTTAACCCAGGAAGTTAGGTTTTTTATGGCATTACTGGTATCAGGTAGATCAGTAGTAGAGGGATACTAATTTGACTGGAGTGTAAAGGAAGGAAAAGCATTTAGATGATTGTCAATTGCCTGCCTAGCCTAAATTCATGCCATTGTTTGAGCTGGTTAACTTGGTTTGACTGGGAACTGGGAAGTTACAGACTTTCAGCAAGAAAGAGTTGTGAAAATGGTGCAACTATTCTGGCTTGAGATAACGGTTTCTGCCAATGAATTTGCAGCTTGGTTAGCTAAGCTTTATGGACATTGAACTGATTCGTCAAGTTATTTCAAATGATCATCAGTTTTTATTTCCTTGCTCTTCTAATTATATCCCAAGTATAAGTGGTTATACTGCGATATTCCCAATCATGTTAATGTTAAGTCATTGATATTGAACATGCGTATGCTATATTTTGAACTTTAAAATGTCATTACACTTCTGATGTATGCCAATCTTTCTCCAAACTGATGTACAAAGGAATTTTAGATTACATTTATTCAGTCTATTGTTCATTGTAACTAACCTATAATTTCGTATAATCCTTGCTGGTTTTGACTTCTCATCTATATTTGACTTGTGCAAACAGACTGCAGTTATGGTGCTTGGAGAGGAGGAGCTCCATCTTGTAGCCATGGATTCTAGAAGGAACGACGGGAGAACATGTTTCTGGGGTTTTCTTCTTATGGCAGGATTATATGATTCTTGTCTTGTCATGCTCAACCTCAGATGTCTTGGCATTGTCTTTGATCTTGATGAGACGCTTGTTGTTGCTAATACTATGCGCTCATTTGAAGATAGGATTGATTCCCTGCAAAGGAAAATAAGTATTGATACAGATCAACAACGCATAGCTGGGATGGTGGCTGAGATCAAGCGATATCAAGATGACAAAGCTATACTGAAACAATATATAGAAAGTGATCAGGTGGTTGACAATGGGGAAGTTATCAAAGTTCAAACAGAGTTTGTACCAGCTCTCTCCGACAACCATCAGCCAATTGTCCGTCCATTGATACGTTTGCACGACAAAAACATAGTCCTTACTCGAATAAATCCAATGGTAAGAACTTAATTGTTCTGACTGTTTGTTAAGCACATGCATTGTGTATTTTTTCTTGACTTGCATATAAGGGTGCTGAGGATTGTGAGTTCATTTTGATATTATTTATCTATTTCTGCAAATAATAGTTTATAAAGGATGTGCTTTTGCTACCAAGTTTATATTATTTATTTTTTGCAAATAATAGTGTGCTTGTGGATGAGATGTAAAATTGATGTGTGGTGAATTTACTTGAATAGTTCTTAAATCGGCTAATATGTCTCTGAGAATAAGCTGTTTTACTTATTCAAATGAAAATGCTTCTATGTGTTAGATTCGTGACACAAGTGTTCTTGTGAGGCTGAGACCTGCATGGGAGGAACTTCGTGGTTATTTAACTGCTAGAGGTCGCAAGCGTTTTGAAGTTTATGTGTGCACAATGGCTGAAAGAGATTATGCTTTGGAAATGTGGAGGCTTCTTGATCCAGACTCCAACTTGATTAGTACAAATGAACTTTTGGATCGAGTTGTCTGTGTCAAGTCTGGTAAGTTTAAGAAACATTTCAGTATATAATATAGTCAAAGGTATATTACCCTCCCCCCATATTACACTTTATCTGGAATTTCATTATATATTTTTTTCCGCAGGTAATAAGAAGTCCCTGTTTAATGTTTTTCATAAAAGAAGCTGTCACCCTAAAATGGCACTAGTCATTGATGACCGTTTGAAAGTGTGGGATGAGAGGGACCAACCACGGGTGCATGTTGTCCCTGCATTCGCTCCATATTATGCTCCTCAGGCTGAGGTATCTTTAGCACGTGCTTAGAACTGTCTTATAAAGATATAGCCTCCTTTTTTGTTCTTCATTCAGGGTCTTCATCTTTATTCTCATATGTTTGCGTTGTATTGTAGGCAAACAATGCAATTCCAGTCCTATGTGTGGCTAGAAATGTTGCTTGCAATGTTAGAGGTGGTTTCTTCAAGTAAGAATTACTCTCAAGACTTCTGGTATTCTGGTCCCCCTAGTATATGTTTTCGATCACCCTTATGCTTGGCCAATTAGCATCAATTTTTCGCACCTTGATTATGGCATTCTTCAGAATTGACAGTGACCATATACAATTTGTTACAGAGAATTTGATGACGGTCTCCTGCCTCTGGTATCTGAAGTCGTATATGAAGATGATCTTAAAGACATCCCATTGCCCCCTGATGTGAGCAATTACCTGGTTCCAGAGGTATTTTAGCTCTTCAGTTTTGAACCTTTTTCTTATTTCTCATTTTTCTGGTTCTAATTTTACAATTCCACTCTGCTCCTTTTCGAGTCCAATGATAAATAAATTTCTGTTAGGCTGATGCCTGTTGTTGTGACACTTGCACATTATTTATTCTTTCTTGCAGGATGATACATCTGGGGCAAATGGTAACAAAGAACCTTCTTGTTTTGATGGAATGGCAGATGCTGAGGTTGAACGGAGGCTGAAGGTAACACTACTTTTCTGTTATTTCCTTTGAATGTTGTTATCTAAGGTGTACGGGGTAAAGACAAGGTATTCTTGATGATGTCTCCATTAGGAGTTTTTGACGTACAATGTAAACGTTAGCTTGAAATCATGTTATATGGGTTAACAATCATATATTATATGATAGTATAAAAAATGCACATTCTCAATTTCCTCGCATGTCTTTGCAGGAAGCAATTACATCTTCCACAGCTCCTTCACCAATTGCGTCATTATCTGCTAATCCTGATCCAAGGCCTACTTCTTTACACTTTCCTGCCACTGGTATTGCAATGCCAACTGCTCAGCCTATACAACAAGGGCCGGCTGTGCCTTTTCCACCTGCTCAGCTCCAACAAGTAGCTCCTTTAGCAAGACATATTGGAATTACAGACCCAAGCTTACAAGCTTCTCCTGCCAGGGAAGAAGGCGAAGTACCAGAATCTGAGCTAGATCCAGATACGAGGAGGCGTCTTCTTATTTTGCAGCATGGTCAAGCACCAATCCCTGGTCCAGGACCCGGACCAGTTCCGATGACCGTCACTTCTCCTTCTCCACCTCCGCCTCCGCCTACGGGACCACGGATGCAATCGCGTCGAGGCTGGTTTGAAGACCAGATGAACTCGGGGCAACCTGGTCGATCCGTTGCAAAAGAATTTCCTCCTAATGGGTTGCATGTTGAAAAGCAACGCCCTCTTCCACCTCCTTTTTCCAAAAAGATGGACAATTTTGTTAGACCCGAACGACCTTTTGCACCAAAGCAGAAATTTTCAAGAGAGGTTATTTCCACCTTCCACATTTACACAGCACGCAATAGGCATGTCTTTTGGTACTAATTATTTTAGACCTCCTCTGTGCAGGGTTCTCGTAGGGATGACAGTTTTCGGTCGTTCAAATCCTTTCAAGGTAATCCTCAATGCTGCAGTGCAAGTTTCTTGCTTATTTTGTACTATGTAAGCTGTGAACAGTTCATACACTATTCCATATATTTTATTTTGGAATTGAGCGTGGATCAATGATGTTAATCATATATTTAGCATTTGTGCCGAGCAGCCTGGGTTATCCAGAAATCATAAATTCTGTATCACTTCTTCTTGTTGGCTATACAAACAAGATATTCTTCATAAACTTTTACTGGTTTGGCTGTCTGGTTGCCTAAAATTGCCAATAATATTTTGATTTTGCTAGCATATAATTAATTTTTATTTCCGTCTCTTCATATCCAATGTTATTCTCTCTTTTCAGGTGAGGATGTCTCTATAGGCCGAAGCTCTTCTAGCAACAAAGACTTTGAAAATGAACCTGGTCGGTCATACTCCAGCAACAAGGATTGGGATTTTGATTCAGGACGATCTTCCAACTTTAGAGATTCTGAAAATGAACCTGGGCAAAGTGTTTCTCTATCGGAAACCCCTGCTGGAGCTTTGCGGGACATTGCTAGAAAGTTTGGTGTTAAGGTAGTATTAAGTACTTGTCGAAGGAGAGTTAGTAATAAGTTATCAGACATTTTCACTTTTTACTTTATGTTTGTTGGTTCTTACTCTTTGTTGGCATTTTGTAGGTGGAGTATAAATCATCTATTGCTGCTTCTGCAGACTTGAAGTTTTTGATGGAGGTTGTCTATTTTTTCCCTATCTTTTCTTATGAATTTTTGGATTTGCATTGTTTTTCTACACTTCTATCCAATACCACTTGCCTGAGATGCTAAATTTTGCAACAAAATATTTGACATGATGAAATAGGTTTGATTTAGACACTTGGAAGTTTGCATGCAGAACACAATCTTCTTCTGCATTGGTCCGTTTTTTATCTTCTCTTTACGTGAAATAGTATTGTAAAATTTTCTCTGTGATACATGTGTTGCGTCTTATTTGAAAAGAAGAAATAAACCAGTGCAACAAGTTGAGAGTGAAGATATTTGTCTATATTGGTATATACAAGATGTCAAGATCTAGTTAAGATTATGGAGGTTCCTATAACTCATACGCCACCTACTCTACGCAAGTGAATGGATGAAATCAAAACTTTCCCCAGTTTCATGAAAACCTTTTGACACTTGAAACTGGAAATATTGGATGCTTGCTAGTTAGCTTTCTTCTATACCATTTAGTAGCAAATTCATGAACAGGTTAACTGGTCTTTTTTTCTTGGAGTAGTGAATACGATAAAATACTCGTATGAGTTATACGTCTCTCATATACAACACATGACAGTCCGTATAAAAATGCTAAGCTAAAAACTTCATGCTAGACAAAGGGTGGGACGTCCCCTTTACTAAAATGGGCCTGCTACTTTTTAAAATAGAATTTCATATTTCGTGTAATTATATTCCTTAGCATTTGAGTGAAAACAAAAATGGAAACTGCATAGTTATTGCAAAACAATTATTTTTATGACAAATTCGTTTTTATATTTGAGTGAAAAAAAGAAGGAAACTGAATAATGTGACATTTACTCATTTTCCCAATTTGCATGCAACGTTAGCCTTCCTTTTCAAGCCTGATATCACATCTTATATGTGAGGGAACTTATTTTTTTTTTGAATTGTTAGGAAACATTTAAGCCTTCTGATAATTGAACAAAGTGATTAGTCACAGTTTTTGATTATGTCTGAGAAGTTCTTGCAATATAAAGTCAAATCTCTAACATGGCAAATTTGAGGAGTTTTCATGCTCATTATGTTTGTCCCAAAGGCCATAAATGCATGTTTTTCGTAGTTTATCCTTCCTTTTAATTCTTGATTTAGTTAAAATTTAGCATTGTCTTCCATTTCATAGATGATTTTCATTATTTTTCCAATTTTCATTTCCATGATTTTGTTTGGGTCCCTTAATGATCTTTAAGTTCATTTCCCTCCTGCAGGCGTCGTTTGCTGGTGAAAGAGTTGGAGAAGGAAAAGGAAGAACTAGAAAGGAAGCCCAACATTACGCTGCTGAAGCTTCTCTTATGAATCTTGCTGGTGAGCTTCTCTTAATTTTTTTTTCCTCACATGCATATGGATGTGGTGTGAAGATGTTTGTCAATCCTGTCATGTCCAGTCCAGGGTTATTTTCACTTTGTGCTTGATGTGCTAATTGTTAAATACTTACTACCTTATATACTGCCTTTTTACATACAAGCTCAATATATATTGGTGCAAGTCCAGGATCACTATTAGCCTCATTAGGTCTAAGAGTATCTCCCTCGTAGTTTTTACATAAACGTTTCCAAGTTGTAAAATTTCAGAAATGATATGCATTCATTGGTTTTGTTTAAGAATCCATAACTTTGTGAATAAGTTAACATGGTAAAATTAGTGCCTTGTCTCCTAGACTTTCTGCCAGATTCCATTCTACATCTGCTAACATGTTTTCTTGGAAATTGTAAATTTGCTAATGTGGGCAGATCATCAGTGTGCTGATGCTTCACAAGTCTAGATACTCTGTTTTACTTGCTTTGTCTAAGTACTCACAACGAAAGATGATTTCCGTTGCAGATAGGTATCTACTACACATAAAATCTGAATGTAGTCCTAAGAGGGGAGATGTAAACAGAATGGCAGGTGCAAATGATGGCTTTTTTAGGGATTCAAGTTCATTTGGGAACCAGTTACGACACAGTGAAGAACCTAGACGCTATTCAGAGCCAGTAGAGGCTGCAGGGTTTCATGATGGAGATGGTGGATCTCAGGATTTCACTTCAATTTCAGCACTTAAAGAATTGGTATATTACAAGAATGGTTCTCTTACAGGCTTAAATTTGCTAGCTTTTCGCTGTCTAGTTGTGAAATTGTTGTATTTGTCATTTGTAGTGCATGGCGGAGGGCTTTGGTCTTGAATTTAAAATCGAGCGTCCACATTCAGCAGACTCATTACATAAAGATGAAGTTTATGCTCAGGTAATCACGTCCAAGACCTTTAATGCATGTAGTCACAAGAAATGACTAATGGGAATAAATTTTGATTTGTCATTCTTGATAGAATTTAAACTTCTGACTCCATTAAGATGGTATATTTATCTGAAGAAACTGATATGCACTTATTTGATTAGTTGCTGCTGGGCCTATAAATTGGTATTTCAGGAAAAGTACTCAATAATAAAAACCAAATAGGGATGCTAACAATTTGCACTGTCTGCAATGTACTGCAGGTAGAAATAGATGGACAGGCATTTTCGAGAGGAACTGGATTAACCTGGGATGAGGCGAAAATTGAGGTAATGACCGTTTCTTACTGCCTCCTTGCAGTACCCGAGTTTTTGAAACACAAATCTTATTTTTGAGTTCATTTTTGTTCTGTAGGCTGCCGAAAAAGCCCTTGCAAATCTAAAATCCATGCTCGGTTATTCTAATAATCAAAAGCGTCCTGTTTCACCAAGGTGTGTGCTCTTATTCTAGCTGTTTAATTCAACTTCCCATTTTAGCAGCTTATTGAGAACTTGATATCTAGTTTTTCATTAAATCAAGATGTCCCCTCTTAATTGGCTTCATACTTCAAGATAGAAACAAAACTAGATATAACCTCATTACACCTTTAACTGACATTTCCCCCCTTTTTTTCAGAGCGGGGCAAGGCATGTCAAATAAACGAACAAGATCGGACTTATCTTCACGGAGTTTTCAGCGGTACCCTTCTTCAAGATATGCAAGAAATGCTTCACCTGTACCTTGACAACTCAATCCTCAAAAACAACACCAACCTCAATTTAACCTCCAGCAAGCAGATTATACCGAGAAAAGAGGATCTCACAGAACCGCACTCATTTCAGCTGCCTTTCTCGGTTTTCCAAGACGAAACGAGGCTTCGGAACTCTAATCTTGAAGGGGAAGATAGTGGTGAGATTTCACAACACATTCAATTTCAGGTTGATGCTGAGAAAGGGACGACAAGCGCGGGACCCGATGATCCAATTTTTGGTGTAGTATGGAGTTGGGTTGATGGAGTATAGTACTGATTTGGGGTGGATGTATAGGCTGATTTGACAACACCCTTTGTTAATACCAAAAAGTTTGTTTAGCTGCTGGGCTGATGATTCAAAGATGTGGTTCTTGCTCTTGACCTTCTTGTGTTGGTGTATTGAGCTTTGCTGGCAGATTGCATTTGAAATATAATTGGGTTAATAGTAGACTTGGTTTTGTGAAAGATCAATCGGCTTTGAAATCAAATTTCAGTGTTTAATTTTATTTGGGTAAACATAGTTTACCACAAAAGCCAACGATGTTAAAAGGTCTTAAAACTTCTTAATTTGCTCAAAATATCCTATCATTCTACTCGGTTGCGGTAACCGCAAACTCTACCCTGAACTTGATCAATTAAAATATCATATAATTATCAATTGTTGCGGACTCTATCTGAACCTTTTCTGACGATAAGTATTCCGCCAAAAATGATAACATGTCCGGTTTTGTTGATGATATGGCAAAAATCCAATTATTAGTTAAAAAGTCACATTTATTGGGAAATAATTATTCTCATCAACGTTTTTATTTATTAATATTAATACTTTCTCGAAGAGAATTATGCCTTACATTCTTTCTCATCCTTCGTCTTTATTATTCCTCATTCATCATATTTAATGCACATAACCTCTGAAGTAGTAAATGAAACTTAAACAAATAATAATATAAATTACATAGGTTATTAGACTTTTACGAGTCAAATGCACTCTTGATGGAATTTGAATGAGCGTGTTATATTTTTATTTTTTTAATTTGAATGTTTTTTTAAGTTATAGAAAAAAATAACAATGGCAATTTTGTGTGCCACATCATCAACAAAATCGGACATGTCACCGTTTTTTGCCGGAATACTCATCGGTAGAAAAGTTTATGGTAGAGTACGCAAAAATTAAGTAAGTATATGATATATTGTGAAATTGAACAAGTTCAGGGTAAAGTGTGAGACCGAGTAAAATGATAGGGTATTTTTAGCAATTTTGCCTTTCATAATTTGGGCTTGACAATTTTGAACTTTGTAAGTGAGTCACGTGGTGACAATTTTGTATTCTCTGTAAACAATGTTTTTTTTTTGAAAATGACCGAAACAGACCTAATCACTAGATTATGAATATTACCATCAAGAATATGAACATTAACTTATTATATGTGCACGCGAACGCTTTATTTTTTCTACGTTTCTACTCGCGCTTTTCTCCCTATACCAAATATACTTGGTGAGATTTGATGATTTTGGAGTTTTATCTAAATATATAAAATTAAAGCTTAGTCAAATGAATTGAATTAGTTAATTATTTTTCACATGTACAAAGAACTTCTAAGTAGATATTTAATACTCCGTATAATCGTATTGTATATCAAGATATATAAATAGGTTATTGAACTTCGAAACTCAGCATTATTCTCTTGGTTTGTTAGTTTTCTACTCGCCTTCGTTTTTTCTAGACTTCTTTAAACACATAAATCAAGATTCAAGTCGAAGAGGCAGAGGAAGCGACGCTCTTCGCTATCTAGGTAAACCCATCTCTCGCACATATACTAGTGCTCCTGATTTATGGGTTCAATTCATTTTGTGTTTATGTATTCTTAAGCCTCGTTATAGGATTCAGAAATTTAGCGGCTTTTGTTTCATGTCATGCAAACTATGTTCAAATTCCCGCTCGCGCATCTGAACAGTGCCTTGTTCGAATTATGGAACAATAAAGAGACGATTTTGATGCGTGTTTTAGGTTTTTATGTGATTTTGTTATTTTAAGCTTCCCATTTTCTAGGTTTTCTAAATTGGTGTTTTTTGGTAGTGTAGTGTTATTATTTGTTATGTTTGGATCTCTCTGCTTTTGGTGTTTTCTTTCGGTTTGTTGCTGTTTGGTGGTTGATATCTGAATCGAATGGAAGTTGCATATGACATTGATTGGGAGCTACTATGTCAATGGATTTTTCATTAAAGAAAATTTTAAGTGGAAGTATCTAACTGAGTACCATATGTCCTTTGTCTTTTCAATTACAAGCTAACTGTAAAAGGGTTTCTCATTCTTGCTCTTGTCTCATAGTTTGTCTTTTGATTTCTATGACTTGCATTGATTTGCAGCCTCTTTGATATATTAGTTTCAGATTACTCATAGGAAGATTGTGTTTTTGTTGACTTCAATTCTTTCTTTGAATTACTAGGTAATGGATACTGGAGGCAATTCACTTGTTTGTGGGTCTGATGGGGTTAAGAGAAAGGTGTCATACTTCTATGATCCTGAAGTTGGAAACTATTATTACGGGCAAGGTCACCCGATGAAGCCGCATAGAATTCGTATGACACATGCTTTGTTAGCACACTATGGGCTGCTTCAGCACATGCAAGTTTTGAAGCCTGTTCCTGCTAGAGATAGGGATCTTTGTAGGTTTCATGCTGATGATTATGTGGCTTTCCTTAGGAGCATCACTCCTGAGACACAACAGGAGCAGTTGAGGCAGTTGAAGAGGTTTAATGTTGGTGAAGACTGCCCTGTCTTTGATGGCCTTTACTCCTTTTGTCAGACTTATGCTGGCGGCTCAGTTGGTGGGGCTGTGAAGTTGAACCACGGGCTTTGTGATATTGCCATCAATTGGGCAGGTGGTTTACATCATGCGAAAAAGTGTGAGGCTTCTGGATTTTGTTATGTCAATGATATTGTGTTAGCAATATTGGAGCTGCTTAAAAACCACGAGGTATGTCAAGGGTTTCTACTATTGCTAATCTTAGGGTTTGTTTGGCATGATTTGGTACTTTTTTCTTACAAGGCCGTACAAAGGTCTTGTATATAATGCTACTGATACAATCACTTTTGCCTATAATGACCAATATCAATAATCATTATTCTTTAAACCAATAATGGAGACAATAGTAAAATAAAAATAAAGTCTTTTTCAGAAATAGTCTGAAGCTAAATATGATTTTCTCTTTGATGTTGCAATGCTAGAGAGAGGAGATTGCAAGTGGGTTGATCACTTGATCTGGGAACATGTGCATTTTAACTTAGTTCTTACTATTGCCCTAAATTACATTCACACACGTGAAATATTTTTAATGCTAGAAGTGTTATTCTTAGTGCATAAAACTTCCTAGAATTTCTGTATGTTCTTGTTATCTTGCCCACATATTTGCTTATGGTGTCCTCGTCTTATTGCAGCGTGTCTTGTATGTGGACATTGATATCCACCACGGTGATGGTGTAGAGGAGGCTTTTTACACTACTGATAGGGTTATGACCGTCTCATTTCACAAGTTTGGGGATTACTTTCCTGGAACAGGAGACATTCGTGATATTGGATATGGAAAGGGGAAATATTACTCCCTTAATGTCCCTCTGGATGATGGCATTGATGATGAGAGCTACATGTCCTTGTTCAAGCCAATAATGACGAAAGTGATGGAAGTATTCAAGCCTGGGGCTGTTGTCCTACAATGTGGTGCTGACTCTTTGTCTGGAGACAGATTAGGCTGCTTTAATCTCTCAATCAAAGGCCATTCGGAGTGTGTTAGATATATGAGATCTTTTAATGTGCCGTTGTTGTTGCTGGGTGGGGGCGGCTATACAATAAGAAATGTAGCTCGTTGCTGGTGTTATGAGGTAAATTCTGCACTATTATTGTAAGAACTGAACTGCATTTGCACTTTCTCTCTTTTGATTCATTTCTGGTACCATGCTTATTGAATTTTATAGGTAAAGGGTAAAGTGATAATCACATTGTAATTGAAGTTATCAAATCTTATTGGATAAGTAGTGCTTGCATTTAGAAAGAATTTAATCTTAGTTTTTTTTGCAAACACCAGATGATGTGTAAATTTGTAAATTTTTAACAACTTCAGGATTTAGTTAGTGGAAAATAATCACTCTCTGGAAGGATAAATCAAGAAAGTTCAAAATTTGGATCCGAGTGTTGGTCTCCTTGGAAATTGATGCCAAGGTTATCTACCTTATGGACTATGTACCTTACAGTATGATGCATTTTATTGAGATAAATAAAATGTGGACAGAGATTGGTAGACCTAATGGTGTCAATGTATTTTCATTCCATCTTTTTCTGAGAAACTTATCACCATTTCGACTCTGGAGCTTGTTGTGCTGAAAAGTCCTCAGTCATGAGCTCAAGAATGAATTAGTAACTAATATCAGATGTACCAGGACTAAACCCCTCTTTCTGAATTCCATTTCTAAGGAATAGTCTCTTGAAGAACAAAAGGTTAAAAGCAAAAATATTTTATTACCTTCTTACCAAAATGTGTATAAGGTTACAGCAGTACCATATTCAACTGCAGATGGTATTTATTAATTCATTTAATGTGACACCATATGAACATTAGCTTGGTAGATTATGTACAATTTTTCCGAAAGATCATGGTATCACTTAGTCTAGAATATGCTATATCTTTTTGACTGACTGCATCCAATTCGGTCAAGCAGACTGGAGTTGCACTTGGCGTTGATGTTGAAGATAAGATGCCAGAGCATGAGTACTATGAGTATTTCGGCCCTGATTACACTCTTCATGTCGCTCCAAGCAACATGGAGAACAAAAACACTCTTCCAATGTTGGATGAAATACGGGCCAAGCTTCTTGAAAATCTCTCAAAGCTTCAGCATGCACCAAGTGTCCAATTCCAAGAACGTCCTCCTGACACTGAGCTTCCTGAGGTAATCTTCGAATTCCTCTTTGCAACATCATCGCTGGTTCCTCAAGTTTGGCATACTTTTTTGTGTGTTTAATGAGCTTGCTGAAATAGATGGATTTAGTATTTTAGCGTCAGGGTTAAGCTTTTTATCATCTTGGCGAGCTATTTTTCCGGAGTTTTCTTCTGCAGTCTGATGTGTCTCGTTGGATAAAACTAATATAATTTCTTTTAGCAGTTTATGTTACATTGTTGTATTACTCTAGTGTGTCTGTCTTCTTACTATGCTGTAATCATGCAGGCTGACGAGGATCAAGAGGATGCAGATGCAAGATGGGACCCAGATTCTGATATGGACCTTGATGATGATCGGTAGATATATTGTCTTTTCACGTCTATGATTTTGTTAATCTTTTCTTCCTTGAGCTTGTGCTCTTTGCATCCTTTATTTGGAGTGTTATAGCTAATGGATATTATTCTACTCTTTTACAGCAAACCTTTGCCAAGCAGGGTGAAGCGGGAGATTATGGAGCCGGATGTTAAAGATCCGGTACGTTCTTTTGTCCATTACTCGTAATCTCTGTAAAAGAAACTTTTGTTGTGAGTTTGATGCTCTAAAACAAACTATAATCTATTCATATGGAATTGTTAAGATGCCTATAGTGTTGTTTTTTATACTTGAGTGTCACAAAAAATGGTGTAGACAAATAAATATGTTGCATATTATAAAAAGATCATATTTTCAGCGATTTTATTGCAAAATAGTGTGTAAATAAATGTGACTTGAGTATAAGACGGGTTGTGTCTTTAGGAGATTATGAAAGATGCAACCGACCATGCAAGAGAAATGGATACTTCATCTGTCCCTGGAATTGCTTCAGTGAAGGTGAGCATCTTACACTTTTTATCACAAAACCTTTTCTCATAATTATTATACTAAAATTTAAACTTGATCCGTATCTATGCTGATTATAGGCTCCAAATACGGGAGTGGATCAACCAGACCCACCTGTCAAAACGGAGCAGGTCAACCCGCCTCCACCTTCTGACCAGACCAATGACATGATTCTTGACAAAGCTGATCTCCCTATCACCAAGAAGTGAGAAAACACAATGCACATCATCTGCAAATCTTCTGATGACTTAATTTTAAGGTAAATGGATCTTAGGTACTTTAGCTCTCTCAACAAACATGGTATGTGTAAATGTGTTAAGCACATTTGCATGCGGTATATGTTGAGAACAAAAGTAATGGTGAAGGTATGTATTGGGTGTATATGCTGAACCCTGTATTGTTTTGGACAAAAGGAAAAAGACTGGTTATGATTTTATGGTTTTAATGTTAATGCAGGGAGTTTTAGGAATTGCTAATGGATTTTTTGGTTTTGAGTTTTTTGGAACTCTAGCTGCAACTGCTATGCAGGATGTAGGATTTGTTGATCTGGGCCATTAAATCTATCTTTTTCTTACTTGTGGGTTGCTCCATCTACATATTAAATTTACAAAGCCTTTATTTGCCACACCCATTTTCTTTATTTAGCACACCCGGAGATTCGTCACGAAGGTATTACAGCTGATCTTCGTCACGAAGGTATTACATAATAGATTCGTCACGAAGGTAAACCGGAGTTCCGTCACGAAGGTAAACAAGAGATTCGTCACGAAGGTAAACAAGAGATTCGTCACGAAGGTAAACAAGAGATTCGTGACGAAGGTAAAATATTTTTTAATTTTTTTTTTCAGATTCTTGTAGAGAATTTCAATACGAGTCCGTGCATATAAAATACGTTCAAAACGGACATCGTTTGCCCTTCCAAAAGCCCTAAAAACAAAACAGTCGTTTCCGTTAATTTCGTAATATTTAAACATAATGCATAATTATACTTTGTAAGTAATAAATTAGTGATATAAAATGATAGTATATAATTTTAATTGCATGATTTTTAACTATAATAAATAATTATATTATACAATTAATAAATTTATATAAGTTTTTGTTTTACGAACTTAACGCATGCGACTATTTTGTTTTGGATGCTTTTGGAAGGGCAAACGATGTCCGTTTTGAACGTATTTTATATGCACGGACTCGTATTGAAATTCTCTACAAGAATCTGAAAAAAAATTTAAAAAATATTTTACCTTCGTCACGAATCTCTTGTTTACCTTCATGACGAATCTCTTGTTTACCTTCGTCACGAATCTCTTGTTTACCTTCGTCACGAATCTCTTGTTTACCTTCGTGACGGAACTCCTGTTTACCTTCGTGACGAATCTATTATGTAATACCTTCGTGACGAAGATCAGCTGTAATACCTTCGTGACGAATCTACGGGTGTGCTAAATAAAGAAAATGGGTGTGCTAAATAGTAAGGCCCTAAATTTACCATTAGATTCCCTAGCTTATTAACAAGGAAGATTATTCAACTGATGTGAAAACACCAGCTAATGTAGAAAGACTCATATCCAATGGCTTGCTAAGCTAAAGCCAACTAGGATTATAGTAAATTAAAATGATACATTATAACAAATGCTATTTTAGCAAACAAGTGTAACACCAACAACACTTGTTATAATTTTGCCATTTTCAAGTGTAACACCAATTTTTCCACTCTTTTAATTTTCAATTTATTAAAGATATATCATTATTTAGTGGACCACACACACTTGACTTGCTATTTGGATTGTCAAATTTAGCAATCAAGATGGAGAAATAAAGCATCTCTAAAAAAATATTCTTATTATTTGTCATTTTAGCTTGTTGGTGTTTGATTTTTGCTATAAATTTGTTATCTCCATTTATAGCAAGCCATTGGAGATGCCCTTAGATCTCATAGAACATTTGCTCAAGTGTTCAGTGAGTGAATTTGGAGGGACTAAAATGTATTGGTATATTGGTGTATTGTGTTTAGGTGACGTGTCAGTTTTATTCATATATATACCCTTGTAACAGAATATCATCATTACACAATACAAAAAACAAAACATAATTTCTCCTCTCCCTCTCTCTCTTTCTTTCTCGTTACTCAGCTATGCTCACCTACAATGGTGAATGCTGATTTCTTCTTACTGCTGTTATACAACATGGTATCAGAGCAAGTATTTGAGATCCTCACATCCTTCTTCATCTGATTTCCTCTTTTTCCTCAGTTTTTCCCAAATCCACAAACACAGACCTAAATCATGCCTTCAAACACTAATCCTGCAATCGACACCAACGATCCTCTTTATCTTCATCCTAGCGATCATCCAGGTCTATCTCTGGTCACAGAAGTATTTGATGGCATCAACAATTTCGGAGAATGGAAGATAACGATGAAAATCGCATTATTGGCAAAGAACAAAACAAGTTTCATTTCTGGATCTTTGCCTCAACCTCCTTCTTCAGATCCTCTATGCGATCGCTGGAATCGATGCAATGACATGGTGCGAGCTTGGTTGCTGAATGGCCTGAGCAAAGAGATTAAGCGCAGTGTCATTTATACTGAGACAACACATGGAATATGGGAAGAACTTTGTGTTCGATTTGGTCAGATCAGCGGAGCTCAACTCTATGCTGTTAAGAAGGAACTTGCAGGTATGACACAAGGATCTGATTCTATTTCTGGATATTATACTAAAATGAAGGTGTTATGGGATGAGTTAAGTAGTGTAAGATGTCTTCCTCTTTGTTCCTGTGGAGTGGTGAAAGATTATATGAAATTGGAAGACGATGAGCGTCTTGTACATTTTTTAATGGGACTGAATGAGGCTTATACAACTATTAGAGGTTCTCTGTTGATGATGA
Source organism: Oxyria digyna (assembly GCA_029168935.1). Classification (NCBI taxonomy): domain Eukaryota; kingdom Viridiplantae; phylum Streptophyta; class Magnoliopsida; order Caryophyllales; family Polygonaceae; genus Oxyria; species Oxyria digyna. Next base: position 45,865,682 of record JAPVLV010000009.1, read on the forward strand.
AACCTTTGCCTAGTGTTGCACATGGATATGCTTTACTCTTACAGGAAGAGAAACAAAGAGAAATGCAGACACATTCTCAAGTTCAGCAAGAGGCAGCCTCTATGAATGTTATGAATGTTTCTAAGGGATCAGAAATTCAGAAAATGAACAGTGGAGAAAAGAGGGAACTCTATTGCACCAACTGCAAGAAAACAAATCACACAGTGGAGAAATGTTTCTTTCTTCATGGATTTCCTGCACATTATAGAGACAAGAAGAAGAAAGGAACATCAGAAGGGAAATTTGCAGGCTCAGCTCTTTCAGATCTCACCACAGAACAGGTCAACAAATTGCTAAGCCTTATTGGAGGCTCTTCAAGTGGACCTAAACAGATAGTGGAGGATGATTTTGCAGGCTTTGCAGGTAGTTCTTTCACCTCTCACATTTTTAATAAGGTCACTTGGATCATAGATACAGGTGCTAGTTGTCATATGTGTTGTGACATAGACTTGTTTGAGAATAAACACAGTATAAGTAAACCTTTTGAGATCACTTTGCCTACTGGTCAGAGAACTACAGTGGAAACAGTGGGATCAGTTAAGGTTTTACCTGCTTTGACACTTAGAGAAGTGTTGTATGTGCCTGCATTCCAGTGTAATCTGCTGTCAGTAGGGAAGTTGATTAGAGATATGAGATGTCGAGTGTTGTTTACACCTTCAAGCTGTGTATTGAAGGCTCCCTTTATGAAGACAACTTTGGTGATTGGTAAGATGTTCAAGGATTTATACTTGCTGGAGAGTGCACAACAACCAGTAGGAGATGGGATAGCAGCTTCTGCAGTCAACACTAAAGATCCTCACATTTGGCATTTTCGATTAGGACATTTGCCTTTTTCTAAATTGGAAACATTGAAATTGATCACCTCGGGTGAATGTAATAATACACCTTGCTTGATATGTGCCCAGGCAAGACAAACCAGACTGTCATTTCCTTTGAGTAATATTAGTACTAAAGCTCCTTTTGAATTGATTCACATTGATGTTTGGGGGCCATACAAAACTCCTACTTATAATGGCTTTAGGTACTTTCTCAGTGTGGTTGATGACTACACTAGAACCACATGGGTTTATTTTCTGTCTACAAAGAGTAATGCTTTTTGTCTTCTCAAGAGTTTTGTCTCTATGGTAAAAACTCAGTTTGGTAGACAAGTTAAGGGAGTAAGGAGTGATAATGCCTTAGAATTGGGACTAAGCAAGGAGTCTTCTGAATATCTGTTTGCTGAGGGGATTGCACATCAGACCTCATGTGTTGCTACCCCACAACAAAATGGGGTAGTGGAGAGAAAACATAGACACTTACTTGAAGTGGCTAGGGCCTTAATGTTTCATTCCAAGTTGCCTAAGAGATTTTGGGGGGATAGTGTTCTTACAGCTGCCTACATCATAAATAGGCTTCCTTATAAACTTCTTGGCAATACCTCACCCTATGAGTTGTTGTTTCACACACCTCCATCTTACAAACACATGAAAGTGTTTGGTTGTCTTTGCTTTGTGTCAACACTCAGACAAGGCAAAGATAAGTTCCAAGCCAGAGCTATGCCTTGTATCTTCCTTGGATATCCTCTTGGTAAGAAAGCTTACAAAGTTTTCTGTCTGGAAACACAGAAAATTTTAGTTTCTAGAGATGTTGTATTCCATGAAGAACTCCTCTCTTACCAGGAATCATCTCTTCATGACACTGTTATCCCCAACTCATATCCTTCTGTGCCTTTGGCTCATGAAGATAACCCCATTTCTTCTTCTTCTCCAGCTATACCTGCCACTTCTGATGTTATGCCAAGAAGGTCTTCCAGAACTCATAACCCACCACCTCATCTTCATGATTATGTCTGTAATGCAGTCACAGCTGAGTCAGAAGTGTTCTGCCACACACTCACTTCTACTGTAGTTTTTCCAGACTACAAATTCACTCCTACAACCTATCCAGAAACTGAACCTTTCTCTTTTGATCAAGCTTGCCAATTTTCTGTATGGCAGGATGCTATGCAAGAGGAGTTCAAAGCCTCGGCTTTGACTAAGACTTGGGAAGTTGTGGAGCTTCCTCGTGGTAAAAAGGCCATACGTTGTAAATGGGTATACAAAGTCAAGAGAAAGGCAGATGGAAGCATAGAGAGGTATAAGGCTAGACTTGTTGTGAGAGGGTTCACTCAACAAGAGGGGGTGGATTATAATGAGCTCCTCTCTTGGGATACCATCTGCAACTCTAAAAACAGTGGGGGGCTTGGCTTTAAAGAGCTCCTCTCATGGAACAAGGCTTGTATCTCCCACTCTCTCTTTGAAATCATATATGATAAGCAAAGCATTTGGCTTGATTGGATCTCCAGGTACAAACTCAACCGCTTCAACATCTGGGACGTGCCCATCAAAGATTCTGACAGCTTCACTTGGAAGTCTACTCTTGTTGTCCGGAATGAACTGACTGCTCTTCACTCCGCTACGACCATCACTAGTACGATGCTGGGCACAAATGACAAGTATGCAACATCGGATATCTACCGCCTCCTCAAGCCTTGTATCCCTGCAGCGCCTTACTTCTCTAGCATTTGGGGCGGTTTCAGCTCTCCCCGAAGCAGTTTTATTACTTGGCTTGCTTTCCACAAGCGCCTCACTACTCTCGACAAACTGCACAGATGGGGCCTCGCTGTTGTTCCTACTTGCATCCTTTGCAACAATGCCCCTGAAACGAAAGACCATTTATGGATTCGCTGCAGCTACACGCGGGATGTCCTCAGCTCTGTCTCCTCATGGTTGCGAATCAACATTATGTTCAGCTCCCTCATTGATTGGTCCGACTGGCTTGAGACCAACTGCAGTGGACACCACCCCATCGACAAGGTGCGCAGATCATGCTTAACTTTCTTTGTTTACTACACTTGGAAGAGCAGGAATCTCAAGCTTCATCAATCATCTTCCACTTCCCCGGCTGTAATTGGATTACTTCTGATATGAAAGAATACGTTAATATCAACTCTAGAGATCGTACTAACAGTTGGAGAAACATTATTGCACCTTGATTAGTCACTTTGAGCGCATGTGTTTGACATTTTGTAAGTTTTTGTTGTCTTCACATGGTTTGTCTGGAGCCTTGTTGGCTTCCATTTTGTATGATTGTGACTAAGCTTGGTGCTTCTTGTGCTGTAAATTCTCCCCTCCATTCAATGAAGAATTTTTTTTCAAAAAAACAGAGTGTCTCCTTATACTCCACAGAGGCAGAATATCGTTCATTGCGCCGGGTTTGTGCTGAGTTAGCCTGGTTTAGTCGACTTCTTGCTGAATTGGGAGTTGAGGATGTTGTTCCTATACCTGTTAAGTGTGACAATCAGGATGCTGTGTACATTGCTCGGAATCCTGTGTTCCATGAGCGTACAAAGCACATTGAACTTGATTGCCATTATGCTCGTGAGAAATTGCTTGAAGGCCTGATCACACTCTCCCATGTCTCCACGCATTCTCAGTTGGCTGATTTTCTCACCAAGTCTCTTCCTGGTGTTCGTTTACAGAGGCTGTTTTCCAAGATTGGCATGGTTGACCCTGCTCCATCTTGAGAGGGGGTATTGGTATATTGGTGTATTGTGTTTAGGTGACGTGTCAGTTTTATTCATATATATACCCTTGTAACAGAATATCATCATTACACAATACAGAAAACAAAACAGAATTTCTCCTCTCCCTCTCTCTTTCTTTCTCGTTACTCAGCTATGCTCACCTACAATGGTGAATGCCGATTTCTTCTTACTGCTGTTATACAACAAAATGTACTTGTTGGTTTTAGCTCATTTTCAACATGTCTGAAACCAAATATAGTCATGGGTTTTTATCATCAATAATACGAGTTAAATAGGGCATTATTATCGCTCGATTTCACATATGAGTAGGGCAAAGTCCAAAAATGCTATATATTATAACAAGCTCGAGTGTTAAAATCTATTCAATTTGCAAAGGTATGAGTTAAAATCTATTAGTCTATTCAAATCGAAAGTTGAATAGACTAATAGACTAAGCGCATTATTATCGAGATGGAAGTCATTTGGAATGACTTTTTCAATTTGTCGCTTTCGGAAGATTTGACTCAAAACAGAGCTCTGCGGAAGAAGAAGATTCGAGTTACAAAAGCCTAAATCTTTATTTCTTTGGAGAGGGTCTTTTTTTATTTTCGTGATATGACCTTTGTTTTGGTCTCTGTATTTTTCTTAGGCATTTCTCGTTTTTTTTTGTGGTTTGGTTCTCTTGTGTTTGAGCGTGTGAGATCGCGCGTAGGTTCTTTTGTTTTTGGTCATTTAGGTCATTTCTATCAACTTGTTGGGGGTAAGGAAATACCCAATCCCGACACCACAAACCCCGTTATCAGGATATAATGAGGCTTAATATTGTTGTTGTAACATAATAGTATATTGAAAGGTAAAAATCTAAAAGATTAACACGTAATTGTTTTTTTTAATCTGGTAGATCTTGAGCAATCTTTTTGTAATATTTGTTATATTTTGTATTTGATTTTTCAAATTTAATCAATCTTTTCATTAAAAAATTAAATCAAAAATTTTAAAAAATTGTGACCATCGAATTTGTGACATTTAGATGGTCTCAAATGAAGAATGCCACATGAGAGAGGGGTATTGTTAATTATATAAAGATTATGTTAGTTAACTTAAGAATGTCAAACCAGCTTTGTCCGGTTGAGAATTAATTTCAGTCGATCGTTAAATAGATTAAAGATATATTCATGCATTTTTTTCTTAATTAGAAATATTAGAAATATATATATGGTAGCTAGTAAATATCTACCGTATCCTTTTTATAATAGGTTTTCTTTTCTTGCATAATGCATAAGTTTAGGGTTTATAGTTTTTCTTCTTCTTTTTTTGTTTAGAAGAGAAGAGCGTAGTGCATATACATAGAGATATCAGATATATATGCTTATCTTCGATCAGAGAGAATTAAGAAAATCGAATGCATATATGTACATATACTCAACAATTCTAGTTGATTGAACATATCACTCCTAACATATAACATGGCCGGATTTTGGTTGTAAAGTCTGACGTACTTTATCCGAGATTCTGTCTTTTAAGTTACTAGTGTATGTTCAATTTTCTGGAGTTGTTGATTAGGAGACGGAATCAGAAAGAAGAAAATCACAGCAGAAGATGGGATCAGAAAGAAGAATCCTTAGACTCAAATCAATTGGAAACCATTTAGACAAACTGAATAATATCCTTGTTTAAGTGCAATTTCGATCAAGAATTCCAATGTAGAGAACTGATTGCTTCATGTAACAATACTGTGTATTCCAAACTTTCAATGTTGAATAGAATATATTAACATCAAACCTTTCCGCTCGATATTATTAAAGTGCTCAATGATTTCAGACAAGATCACGTGACTATATTTCGATTATTGAGAATAATCGAACAATCTGTGTTGACGTTAAAATAGTGTAAAGCGGACAATGAAAGAGGGATGAGAGTACTAATTATAGAAGTCTTAACAACTAAGGTTCCGTTCGGATTGACATTTTTGGGGTGTTGAAGCCGTGGAAGTGGAAGAAATGTGGAGCTGAAGTGAAAATTGGAGTGTTCGGCATTACAGCCCAGCGAGTTGAAGCTTTGGAGTTGAAGGATTTCTGAGTTGAAGTTGAAGCAGATTTTGTACCCTTGGGGGTATAGGGGAAGGAAAAATCGGAGTTGAAGTTGTGGATGTTTACGTTTTGTACCCTGAGAATTCTCATATCTTCCATTCTCATATCTTGTTGGGTTGCACAGAGGAAAGCTTCTTCGATAAAAATCAGCGACCCAGGTAAACCTATTTCTTTGCTTCAAAAATCATTGAGTTGCTTCGATTGTTTCCAAACTGTGAAATTGGAACTTCCTTTTCATCAAATTTGCATCTAGAAATAAACTTGCCTTGAATACGAAATTTGATTTGCATCCTGTAAAAACCGAGAACCTCTTATAAATTTCTGTCTTTTCCTTGAACTTGCACTGGGTTTGATTTGTCTTAGTAATGGAGTTGTGAATTTAGGGCTTTTCTGCTAGGAAAACTTGCATTGTAATTGTGCACACAAGGTGTTTGTTAAAATGCCAATGTGATTTTTTTGTGCATTTTTCAGTAATTCTTTTCTTCGAAAATCATTGAGTTGCTTAGATTGTTTGCTTCATGTGTTGTCCAGGGATCAATACTGTTATTAGGGAAATTGTTTGCAGCTTGAATTACATGTATGGAGTTGAGGACATTAGTGGTATCATCTTAAGAAACATTAGTGGAAATTGAGGACATTTGTGTGTTCTTACCATGTCTCTACTTGTCCTTTGATTTAGAAGCTTATTTATCTAGAACAGGAGAGGTATAATTCTAGAAATTAAAAATGTAGACATGATGCATATACATTACTTGATCTGTTTTGGTTAAGGTTTATATACATTGATCATGACAAGCTGTGTGAATGTGCAATGGCTTGTAGTATTGCTGCTCCAGCTCAAATGCATAATTGGTTTGCCACATAAATTTAGTTCTTAGCTGCATTTTATAAACAAAATTTGTTCAAGTTGTGATAATCTTACTTGTTATGCTTTATTGTGGGGTAACACGTTTCACTTTCATGGATGGAGTATTGTGATTAAAAATCAGTTCAAAGTCACCTGAAAAATAAGTTACCTGATGAATGGAGTATGGAGCTAAGTAGTTTTATGTGTCTATGACAGTTATTCAAATTGGTATAGCTGAGTTTTTCAAATTGGTAAAGCTGAGTTGTTTTTCCTTAAAATGCTAATGGAGCTTAAGTAGTTTTATGTGTCTATGACAGTAGTAACTTAAGTAGTTTTTTAATGTGTCTATGACAGTAGTAACCTAAGTAGTAACTAAGTAGTTTTATGTGTCTATGACAGTCGTCAAGTTTAGTAACTTAAGTAGTTTTTTAATGTGTCTATGACAGTAGTAACTTCAGTAGCTTTATGTGTCTATGACAGTAGAAACTTAAGTAACTTCAGTAGTTTTTATGTGTTTATGACAGTAGTTTTTTGACACTAGTTTTTTGGGTGCTTCAGAGCTTTTGTCCATTGTGGCTTCTTCCAACTTTGCTGGTGTTCACTCTTTAGCACACCCAGCCACTGCACAACAAGTTGCTGCATAGCCAGCTGCTGCACAGCTAGTGTTTTTAACGAGAAAAAGAGATGGGCCAGTGTTCACTCTTCTGCACACCCAGACACAACCAGCTGCTGCACTACGATTGATATCTAACGAAAAAAAGAGAAGCAAGAAGTCGTTGTTTTTTGCAGAAATGAAGCCTGCTAAGAGACGGGCCAATGTGGTAATGTATAACTCTTGATACATTTTGTAAACTTGTATCTGGTTTTAATGTTATAGGTATACTGGAGAAGCAATGTAATTAGTCATGTTGATGATTTCTATTTGGATGTAGGAATTAACAAATAATTTGTAAATCATTTTTGCAGTAGATTTTGAATTTGGTGTCTTGCATAATGAGAAGTCAACTGCAAAATGGTTGTACTGCTAAGCAGTTAAGCACATTCATCTGGAGTTTTTCCTATATGATATATTGCGGTCACAAAATTTTCTGCTTAACTTGTGGCAATAACGTGTGGCAATATGGTTGATCCTTAATTGCATACTCTGGTATAATAGAAGGAAGGGACTCAAATATTGTGTCGATTTTCCATTAGCATATTGCTTACTGTTTCTTATTTATTTTGCTTTGTCATAAGCTAACTCTTCTTGTTCTGTATGTATTGGTGAAAATAGATAGTCACTCTAGAAGATGTAGTTGAGGAAATTGTTGGTGAAATCTTTGATGAAAATGATTCAAAGGTGAATGGAGACATTTTTCACTTGTAAACATTTGCTTCAATTTGCTTCAAAGTTGATGCTTCACTATAGTTATTGCTACTTCTCCAGTTTGTACTTATCTTTTCTATTTTAAGGATAATAAATATTTTCCTTGTGGTATCTTCTACTTTTATTATTTTACTAGTGGACTCTAGGCCGTGCGTTATCTCTTTCGGTTGTCGATGGTTATGCTCGTAGTTGTTTTGTTTCTTATTTATCTTTCCTTATGTTTGTTTCCCGTGTTTTCTTGTGTTTGTAACTTTCTTCTTTCTAACACTTCATTTTAATCTCGATCTAGCAGTTGTTACCCTTGCTATAGGCGGGGCACTCCCAATCTACGGATTTTTGTTTGTTTAGTTTACATGTGTGGGTTGTCTACCCTGATGTGTACATTCAACACCATCAGTAATTTATGTTGTTTGGCCATGAATAAACTTCTGATATTTGGTTACGATATTACGATTGTGTGTCTACCAATTCATATGATATGTTTATGTATGTATAGAATTGATTACACATTTTGTAGTAGATGCACATAATTGTCCAACTCTTTAATAGTTAAAACCGCAATAGGTTAATTTGTGTGTTTCTTTTGTCTTCAAACTTATTTAATTCACCTCTACTTATCTTTTTGTTGCATTTTTATTTAGCCCATATATTGAAAATATGTGGTTATAACATAGGTTATGGCCATATGGTGTCGTACATAGGTGATTGTTTCTTTCGTCCAACTATTCTCACTTCTCATTGTTCATAATGTTATGGAAATGTGTAAATTCCTTATAATTTATAATAATAAATATCATCATATGTGTTTTCATTTGATTCGTCTAGACTATTACTTTTTTGTATGTCAATGTTTTCTTTTTCCAAAATATACCTCGTTATAGTTATTAAATAAAACTGCAAATAATAAAACGTGAGATTTGATCTTACTCTATTTGGGAGGTGTTTAGTTGTTGTATTTTGTGGACATCTCTATTTGCCAATGAAATTATGTTGTGGGTTTCAATATGTTGTTTTCCAAGTTTTTCATTCTTTAAAAATTGAAACCTTATTAAATAATTTTGCAGTTGTCTCACCCTTTAGGTTCTGTATATAATAGTGTATATACGTATATTTTTACTTTTGTAGCTTATCCTTGTGGAGATGCTTTAATTTTGTACTGAGTAGAGTATTCTACAACACCCCACAACTCCGAGGGCAATAATTAGCGCATCTCATCTTTATCCATCCCTTTTCAAATTTGTTTTTGTGTTCTTCTCCTAATATGGGTTGCGATTTCCGAGTTTGTGTACAATATTACGGTTGCTAATTAAGGTTGAATGTGGAAGCTTGAGGCATGTACATACAACATTCATTTACGTAGTATAATAGAGTGGAGATAGTTGAATTCTTAAACCTATTTAGTGTTTTTATTTGAGTTTCGTTGGGCTGAATTGGAATATAATCGTTTTTTGGAAATGAAAATTAAAAGTGGTTAAGTATTACTCTAGTATACTTGTTTGATTCAAATTGGAATGTTTTGTTATTGTTATGTGTATATTTAATACAATAGTATTGCATTTAAGAGAGGATGGGTTTTAATTTCCATAAAATATAATTTGTTTTTACAGGGTCCCGTTTTGGCCTCGCAATGGAAGTGGCATCGGTGTGTGTTTTTTTATCCTTTTCCGGGCATTTGATTCTGCAATTCGATGCGTACAAAATTAAGGAAAGTAAGGGGGCTTTAATGTTCCATGCGTTTTTTCTCCTGACGAAGAAGAATTTCCTTTACTGCGGGGCATGTTGATGTTTTAGGGGTTCTGCAAAGCTTAGCTGTGAGACGTATTGTTGTGTGGATTGTTCCTTTCTGTTGTGGGGATGAACGGGAATTGGCGTCCGTTGGTAGAATCCCTAATTTGCAGGGGTGGCGTTGTCAGTGATCAATTGTACACCCTATCTCTTCCTGCAAGTGGTCTTCCTTCATAATATTTGTGAATGTCGGTTAATCTTTTTCGCTACGCTTGTAACTTCTATTTCTTACCTGGATTTTGGTGTGGATAGGGTGAGTAAGATATATTTGGTGATATTCGTGGACTTTGTTTGAGTTCAATGTAGCTAAGTTTTGAATTTAATCCATGTACATTATTTGATTTTTTTCCTCACACACTGAATAAAAGATAAGCATGATGAAAATGACACATCACATAAAACAAACTATGGACGACGAAACCAGAAGCAACATAACTGACCACTTATTCGAGATTGACAGTCGGGGTATTGGCTGGTACATTACGACGGCCATTCCACACATAATGAAGCCTAATAGCACGGTGGGGGCCCTTATGGTTTTGTAGCCGAAATTGAAAAACGTGATCTGATACGTGTCATCGGAAGTGTAAACACGACTGATTTTACCGTACCACCAACATTCACGCTTGTACAACTCGACATGGTCACCAACTTCATACCTATCCTTTGTGTGGATGGGTGGGCGAGTCCTTATTATCATCTCGGTAACAATTTCCCTTATGCGTTTTGTATGAGTGTCATCCTCATACAAGTTTGCATACTCTACCGTATAGTAACCGATCGCTGGGCCTTTGCATACTATCTCAGCCTCATGAAATGAATCTTTCAATCCCTTTTCCACTCCCATGACTTCAACTTCGTCTCCACCAGTGAATTGAGGCCTACGGTCCATGGTCTTGCAAAACATAATAACATATAGTCCAATTCTTAGATGCTTTCGAATGTAAAATTTCCTTATATACAATGACAATGGGAAATAAATAAAGATTGGCAACAAGGTATGAGATCAATTTACCTCAAATCAAAATGTAGAATATCCTCAAATGTATGGGTCGATTTGTAGAGGTGACTTTAGAGGATGATCTTAAGACTAACATATGTTGGTCCTTAAATAGGAAAACTAAGGTCATGAATGGGTGTATAAGATGACATAAAATGTTGTAAAAGATATGGTCAAAGTTGCTATACATCTCGTTTTTGATGAGCATGCTTTTTAAGAGTTGTCCAATTCTATGTGATTTGTCATAAGAAAATGTCCCCTAGTGTACATGAATGTAATAAGTTGTGATAAGTTAAAAAAGTGGATAAGTTACAAAAGTTGTGAGAAGTTTTACTAATGTAATAAGTTACAAAAGTGGATAAGTTACAAAAGTTGTGAGAAGTTTTACTAATGTAATAAGTTACCAAAGTGGATAAGTTACAAAAGTTGTGAGAAGCTTTACTAATGTAATAAGTTACATAAGTTGATAAGTTACAAAAGTTGTGAGAAGTTTTACTAATGTAATAAGTTACATAAGTTGATAAGTTACATACTCTTATGGAGGGTTTAATAATGTAAGAAGTGGAAGTACATATTAAACAAGGGAAAGGAAAGTTACACACGTCCTTAAAGTTGTACAAATGTGGAGAATAGTTGCATGCATGGGTCGATTTTGGTGCCATTGGGAGACAAGAGTGGCATGCATGCAACAATGTCATTGTTTTTTTTTTTTTTTTAGCATTGATGGAACAATTCTCACCAAATGAAGAAGACATTGTGCATGCATGCAAATGTAATTGTCTTTGACCCTTTTTTAGCTTCAAATCGATGAGAATTGTGAAAGGGACAAGTGAAGACAATAAATAAATGCACAAAATTGTTATTCAAGGGTGGAAGTCGGTAGTGAGGAGCATAGTCAACTGGTTTTGTCATAGTGAAAGTGACAAGTGAAGCAAAAAAATTGAATGTAATGCATGCATGCATATTAAATTATGATAGTGAAAGTGTAAAGCATATTACTGATGTTTCCATAACAAATGATAGTGATGTTTATACATTTTCGAAATCATATATAACCAATGGAAATGGTAGTTTCTATCAACGCACAAAAACTTAAAATTTGCATACTTTATTTGACCTATTGGTAGAAGAAGAAGAGATGGCAGCCCCTATAGCTTTCACGGAAGTTCACAAGCAGATGTTTGTCGAGGTTTTGGTTGACTATCAAGTGAAGTATGGGGCGTATGAGCACTTCATGTGGGGCATAGTACGAGAAGAGTTTGGTCGAGTTACAGGGTTGAATTGTAGTGTCTCGTTACTGCAGAACCACTATCAGCGGTTGAAGAAAAAATGGAACATATGGAAGTCGTTCCAAACAACATGCAAAGTTGAGTGCGACCCTGTAACGGGAGCCGTTTTGAAAGACGACGATTTGTGGAATTCGTTGTTGGAGGTGAGTAAGATTACGAAGAACTAAATTTCATGGCTTCATAAGTTCATTTTTTTTATAACGACGTACGGTTATATTTTGCATACAGGACGATAACAAGTATGTGTGCTTCCGTGTGTACCCGTTCAATCCAACCATGAAGACGTTGTTATCTCGACTATTCTACCCTCAGTAGAGTCCATGTAAATGACCTTGAGTGGTCATAATCACCCATGTCTTACTATAATGTAATGTCTTACTATATTTTAAGAGTTGGTCCTTTTATTTATCATCATGTCTTACTATAATTTAAGAGTTGGTCCTTTAATTTATCATCATGTCTTACTATAGCTCAAACGATAGATAGGAATACAAACACCATATTAAACGAGAGGACACAATACATACTGAAAAGAGATGGTCAAACGACAACATTCTTAGTCGACATACTAAACGGACATAGTGAAAACGACATAGGGAAACGACATAGTGAAACGACATAGATTATTTATTACATAGTGCAAAAGGAAGGAAATACTAAGACATAAAGTGAACGTCGATGATCCTCAACTTGAAGCTTTCAACTCTTGAACGTCCTAAAGGTTACGGAAAAGATAAGCACAAGCGTCCTTCATTGTCGGGGTCATCGGGGTCCAACGGAAGTCCGCGAAATGTCGGTTCTCCTTCACAAAAATATACACAAATGAACTTAAGACTAATATCTTATATGTATAGTGTACTGCAAAACAAAAGTGCATGTCAGTCATATTACCCTGATTTTATCCGCCCATCAGTGATCATCACCAAGAACTTTGCCTGAGACCGGATCGCATGCAACATTTCCGGAGGTCACAAATTTCTTCCATAAATGCCACATCTTGACAATCTTGTTGAAAGTGTCGTTCAACAACATCGGGTCAACATGTTTTTCGGTTTTGAGGAAAAAGGAAAGTTCAACCCTTGCAAGATCGAGACCCAAATGTCTCTCAAGGTCCGGAAGGAATTCGCGTAGCACCTCGATGAAAGATAGCCTATCTTCATCACACATAAACCAAAGATTGTTTGGTCCTACATTAACGAAACATGCATATTACGACGTCATATATTAGAAAGATTGGACAATATGAAAAAAGAAGAAATTGAGCACATACTAGACATATTGCGGTGGGGATTGTTGGAATGAGTAAGCTTGCTTCTTCTACTAGAGGATGAGTGTGTTAGTACACAAGTGTGAGGAGAGGAGAGAAACCCCAATGTGCTCTTATATAGAGGTTGGTACATGGATTAGTCCATTTTTTAGAGGCCCCATGTGTTCAAAAAAAGAGTAAAAAATTGACATTACAACTTACATAAAACTTACATATAAAGATCTTATAAATTAGAGTAGCACCTACATGGATTAGTCCATCTTTGGTGGGTGACTCAAACAAGTGGTGAAATAGTAGTCCAAATTATAACTTACATAAAAACAACCATTACAACAAAAAGTTGCAAACCAAAGGGGAATACTAGTCCAAAATGACCCCCCTGCATACACTTTCATCGTTACATATAAAAGTTCCTTGCATTGCACACAGATGCAAACTACCCCATGTTTTAGTACATAAAACTTGCCCTATTACATAGCCATAAAGATGGCAACTAACATCATCATAAGACCAATAACAGCATAATGAAACCACACTACGGTTGAGCTTCGTGTCGCAACGTCTCGAAGATGTTTGTTTTCAGAAAGAAGGTCGTCACGCTCAAGTCTCAGCTGAACATTGGAAGTGGCAATTTCGGCTACATGCTCATGGAGCTCTTGGTTCTCATCATTTAGTAGTTTACATTTAGCAAATTCATCTTGAAGTCTTGAACGCATTTGTTGTAATGCAGAAGTCAGGCTTTGTAGTTGATGGGTGGCAAATGCATTTTGTTCTAATAACCTCGCAGCTTGGTCACGGAGTGCTCGAGCAGCCTCTTGAACCAATCGAACACGACTATCTCCTTGTTCAACCGAGTAATTGATAATGTAGTTGTATCGTTCCACATTTTCATCATAAAAACATTTCAAAACAAAGGAGAGAATGCAGAAAATCAATGACTTTGTGGAGCATTACTTTGATAAAGGGATACTAAAAGTAACAAGGATTCAATTGAAAAAGGAACAAGGGATAGTAGTGTTCATTACCCTCCACATAGCCTCCGGTGTTGCACTTGCAGTTGAGGAACTAGTTGTGGTTGGGATGTAATCTGTAAGGGTTTCCAACACTTCTCTAGGGAGTCCGTAGTATTCACGTTCAACCTCTTCAGCAAGCAAATGAGCTTCCATATCATGTGCATAGTATTCACCCGACATCTACAAAAGGCTTTGTTAAAAGAATCTTGTTTATTAATAAGTTCCTATACTAACATATACACAAACAAATTCACATGTTCATCAACAAATTCAGCATATGTATATACACAAACAAATTCACATGTTCCTATACTACCAGGTAAGCATCTATAAATTGGTTGCTATTTGTGTTTGTTGACAAGAACACAAAAAATATTTTACAACAGTTTAGCATAAATTATGTTGTTTTCACAATTATTTCCTCTCACTAACTAGTTCTTTCACAACAGTTTAGCATAAATATGCATTAGCTTTCATGTTGAGACTAACCATCTTCTTTTGTATTTACTGATTTATCCTCAACCATCTTATAAACTAACTTCTTTCACAATTATTATAACAGCTAAGCTTCATTGGTCACAACCATCTTAAGATGGTAGTAATACTGTCATAGTAATTCACTATATGTCATCACTGTGATAAATATGCATTAGTATTACACAGACAAAATAATCCAAAAGAAGTTATCACAGTGAGGAGTGAATTACACAGACAAACCGAGAAAACACTCATGAAGCCATCATCCATGTGTTTGGCATTTCAACAAACACATGGAGTGCACAACTACAAATGTCTATAAATCACAATACAAAATTCATATTAACCATCCTAATCGACAATCATTACACCAAAGCTTTGCAATTACAGCAGAAATTGAAGAAAATTCACATGTTGGAAATTTTAGGGTTCAAGAACTGAAATCGAAAATAAGGAAGTAAGGGCTTAGGGTTAAGCAAAATCAAAATTGAGGGTACACATACCTTGATAAATCTGAAACGAAGGTTGGATGCTCTTCCCTTTCGATTTCGCGCTGCAAAATTAGTGAAGAAAAATTAGGGTTCAGAGAAGTGTAGATAGGAGGCGATTTCTTCGTAAAAAGGAGAAAAAGGCATACCAGGAATTCGATCGAAGTGATAACATGGCCAAGGGTATTTGATGGAATATTACCAGCTTCATCTCGATTGAAGTTGAAGCATTTGCTTCATCTGGGGGGCTAGATGAAGGAAAATGGCATTGTTGGGTTGAAGTTGCCTGATTTCTTCAACTCCCATCAACCAGCTTCAACCATGGTGCTTTTTTGCTTCATCCTTGCCGAACAACCATTTTTTCCTTCAACCCATCTGCTTTTTCAACTTCAATCACAAAAAAGCCCAACTTAATACATGCCGAACGGGGCCTAAGATGAGACATAATCTTCTTTATTTAACAAACAGCTTAGCATCTCATCACATTCTTGTGGATGATTTACCCTCGAGGGCATCATAAGCCAGTTAGAAAAGAAACTTTATGATCGTGAAACTATGAGAGTTGAATGTGTTTAAAAACAATGCTACTATGCTTTTACTAGATCACTCTAACATACAATTTAAATACTAATTATATGCATACCCTTTTTCGTCATTTTACATATCAATATCAATTACTTCAACTCGGTTCAACTCGTTTTACCGAACACGTCATATCGAACTTCAACTCCTAAAATCTCAACTTCAGCTACCTTCAACTTCAGCTCACTTCAAGTACCTTCAACTTCAGCTTGCTTCCACTTCAACACATACTTCAACTCATGCCGATCCGAACGGACCCTAAAAAGGTATAGGGAGTATTAGATTGAGGTTGTGTAATGTAAAATCTACATCTCATAATCTCGCCTAGTAAATTACCAAAATGTCAGATTAAGCAATTAGACAGACACACCTAGAAGATAACGCGTTTTTCTTGAATTCCAGCCTAATTTGGGTGGTAGATCTAGTTCAAACTTATTTGCATGTCTTGTGTTGAGTGTTGCAGTACGCCAAAATTTTGACCAAAAAAACAAACGAAAAGCCAACATCTCCTTTTCTTCAATTCAATTTTCATTCTTTCTATCTTTTGACTGCTTTGAATACTCTGAGCCAAATTCTTTTCCACTGTTCAGTTCTCCTCGGAGGACTGTAAGGAGTGTATTTTGCATATGGCCATTTGGGGATTCAGTTCATTTACTAGCTTTCTTGGTTTTCCTCCTTTGTTCTTGATCTGACATTGCATGATTAAAAATCGCTTCTTGTGTCATTTGCCCATTAGGGTTTCCTGCTTCAAATCCAATTACAGCTAATCTGAGCTTCATTATCCACATTTTTGCCCCTTCTGTTGTATCATTCATTTTGAGTTTGCTGATTCTCAACTGGAATATAATATATAGAGTTGACTAATATTATTGATAGGAATGATAGCTGTAGTCTGTAGATGTAGATTTGTGATCTCTTTTAAGATTAGATCTTAGCTCTGTCTGAACTTAGAAGTTAGAACAGCTGTGTAGTAGGGCTTGTAAATCTGCATTCAAATTGTGAAGGAGTGGAAAAGAGAGAGAGAGAGATGGGGAATACTTGTGTAGGTCCTAGCATTTCCAAGCATGGGTTCATACAGTCTGTTTCAGCTGCAATGTGGCGAATTCGATCCACCGAAGGCGATACTTCTTTGCCTAATGTAGATAGTAATAGCCATGAAGCACCCTCTAAGGAGCCAGAATTGCCATTACCAACTCAAAATGACCCACCTGAGCAAATGACAATACCCAAAGTAGAAACTGAACCAATAGAGCAAGCAAAGGCTAAGAAGCCTCTTCAATTCAAGAGGGTACCGAGTGCAGGGCTTCGTATTGAGTCGGTTCTCCAGACAAAAACCGGGAATGTCAAAGAGTTTTACACTCTAGGAAAGAAGTTAGGACAAGGGCAATTTGGAACTACATTCTTGTGCATTGATAAAGCTACCGGGGGAGAATTCGCGTGCAAATCGATAGCTAAAAGGAAGCTGTTGACAGACGAGGATGTGGAGGATGTGAGGAGGGAAATTCAGATAATGCACCATTTGTCAGGAAACCCGAATGTCGTCTCCATTAAAGCAGCTTATGAAGATACAGTAGCTGTTCATCTTGTGATGGAGATTTGTAAAGGAGGTGAGCTTTTTGATAGAATCATTGAACGTGGGCATTTTTCTGAAAGACAAGCAGCTGAGCTTACCAGAACCATTGTTGGAGTGTTGGAGGCGTGTCATTCACTTGGCGTTATGCACCGTGATCTTAAGCCTGAGAATTTCCTCTTTGTTGATCATGAGGAGAACTCTCTTCTTAAAACTATTGACTTTGGATTGTCTATTTTCTTCAAACCAGGTACATTTTCTTACTGCTTTCCTCCTCTTATGCTAGTATTTATTTTTGTAGCATCAGTAGTCAGATATCTGTGAAGTCTTGTGTTTTGGTCGTCGTCTATGATGACGAGTTTGTGTACTGATGCTGATGTAGCATGGCTGATACATTCATCCAATACATTGCAGTTTTAGAAAACTTGGAAAAATGGACTCACTATTTTGACTGTATAAATATAAATGATGAGATAAAACATATATTGCCCTTGTATTCATCTTAGTACTTAAATTCTTTCAGATGAAAAGTTTACGGATGTGGTTGGGAGCCCGTACTATGTTGCGCCTGAAGTACTACGCAAGCGTTATGGTCAAGAGGCGGATGTATGGAGTGCAGGAGTTATAATATACATTTTGCTAAGTGGGGTGCCTCCTTTTTGGGGTGGTGAGGGAGCTATTTTTGTGGCTATTCTTGAATCTTTATATTTTTGTGTACGGCATTTTTCTTGGTGTTGTCCTGATATGTTACTGGATGATGAATGTAGATAACGAGCAAGGGATATTTGAACAAGTCTTGCACGGCGATTTGGACTTTGAGACAGATCCTTGGCCACAAATTTCTGAAGATGCAAAAGATTTAGTGAGGAAGATGCTTGTTCGTAATCCTAAGAAGAGATTGACCGCTCATGAAGTTCTATGTGAGCTATATAAATTTGTATATAATCTTTATAAAATCTGATATATTATAGTTTTAAAATACATATGAAAAATTCTCTGCAGGCCACCCTTGGGTACAAGTAGATGGTGTAGCTCCTGACAAGCCGCTTGATTCCGCTGTCTTGAGTCGTATGAAACAGTTTAGAGCTATGAACAAACTCAAGAAAATGGCTCTTAGAGTAAGTGTTCAAAACATAACATATGCCTTAATATCTTTATTTTTAGGGCAAATGAGCTACATTTCTCTTCTTTTTTTTTTCCTGTAGGTTATTGCTGAGACTTTATCAGAAGAAGAAATAGCTGGCCTTAAAGAAATGTTCAAGATGATTGACACGGACAACAGCGGTCAAATTACGTACGAAGAACTCAAGGCTGGAATGCAGAAAGTCGGCGCTAACTTAAAGGAGTCTGAAATATATGATCTGATGCAAGCAGTAAGATTCGAATCTTGGTTTTGTTTCAGGAAAAAACTGTATATGTCAATATTGTTAATATTGCAATTTCTTCAACAGGCTGATGTTGATAACAGCGGAACAATTGATTATGGGGAGTTCATAGCTGCAACTTTGCATCTAAACAAGGTGGAGAAGGAAGATCATTTATTTGCTGCATTTTCATACTTCGACAAAGATGGAAGCGGCTACATAACTGCAGACGAGCTTCAGCAAGCGTGTGAGGAGTTTGGAATAGAAGACGTGCGTTTGGAAGAAATGATCAGAGAAGTTGACCAAGACAATGTATGTATCCTTCCTCATTTTCATACTCAACCACAAGTCAAAAAAGTTATGCTGTATTATTTCAGTAGCTTTTTTAGTTATATCATATTTTCGTCTTTTCACAGGATGGACGGATAGATTACAATGAGTTTGTCGCCATGATGCAGAAGGGAAACACAACCATGGGTGTTACAGGTAAGAAAGGTGCAGAAAACAGTATCACCATGGGATTTAGGGAAGCCCTGAAGATCTAATTAGGTCTTTATAGTGCAAAGATTTCTCTTGTTCTACTCTGTTTTTTATTAGTTACATAAGTTTTATCAGTCTTCTCTAATAATATTGTCCACACAAATATACTGTCATTAGAATCATACAATTGTTTGATGATACTGTTTATATTGAACTGTTTGTTTTTCAAATGATGTAGTGCATCAAGCAGTAATGATGTCAGAGCTTCTCAGCTTCACATTGTGGGATTTCTTTACCTGCTATACTTTTGACTAATTAGTTCCACTAATCTATTATACTGTATCATGCAAAAAGTCATCTTAATGAATTACATAAAATATGTGAGCCAGTTAATCTGCTGACACTGCATAATCAGATTGCTTTTCTTGGACACTTTCAAGGTTCATGCTTTAGATTGCGTTCACAGATTACATGTCAATGTTCATATTTTGGATAATAATGTTCATAATCAGGGCCATGAAATTTGTTGAACGTTTTCTGTGAGGGACGCGGTGACATACTTATAATTATTGCAAACTTTAATTATTATTTTAGGTTTTTTCTCAAAATGACCTTAAAAAATTTATCGTCCTGATTATGAACATTACCGTCCAAATTATGAATATTAGTTTGTTATCTATGAATGCGAAAAAACTTTGTTTTTCCTATGTTAAGTTTTGTTCTCACCGGAACTTTTCGTAGAAATTAAAAGAGAAGATCCTGATTAAAAATTCCTCTTGATGACGAATATGCTCATCAATTTAATTTTTAAAAAATGATAATTTCAGAATACCATGCTTAGTGACATTGACCAAAAAAAATAATGATGGATCTAAGAACTCTTTTTGGGTGTTCTGGAAAATGAAATTCAAAGTGGGCTATGTTTGGTTAGTGGCTATAAACATCAACAAGGCAAAGTGGGACACGTGTCAATTTGTCGAGATGGTCAGCTCTTCCAAATTTTTTTATTTTTTATTTTGCGCATAATAACAAACAAGGGATTAATCTGACCCAAGAAGTAGTATTAATTAATTAGTTAAACAATCACCGTCTTTATATTTTGATAAACCGATAAAGGGGTGGACTCATTCGAATGATTGTGATGTATTTGGACTCGTTGGAGGAAAAAAAAGAGTTTTGAATTATTTTGTTTGAATGCATGCAGTAACAAATCTGAATCTAACATCACATGTATTTTTTTCTGATGATAATTGTGGGTTTGGTTGTCAATTAATTAGGCATCGTTTTCGTCACTACAATAGCCATAACTTTTATGTTCTGTAGTTTGGAAAAAAGTTTGAAAGTTATGTAGAGTTGTTACAAATTTGACTTTATTTTAATTATGTGGAGCAGTGTAAGGAATATATTTACTAATTATGAATATTTAATTCGACAATATACACAAACAAAAATAGATTTATATATGTGATCAAGTCAAATATGCAAATATTTATATTTTTCTATACTAGCGAATTTCGGTTACGAATAAGAACAGTGGCGGACCCAGGAATTTCGGTTAATAGGAGCATATTTGACAAAAGAATAATTTTCAATTACATGATACTATCTCAACAGAAACCTTACAAGACAAGAATTTTATAATCCACCAATACTTTGTAAAATATTTCTTCATTCTCCGAATAACATAAGAATTTAGCACAATTGAATAAAAATATATTTCTAGCTTATAACTCAGTAAAATCAAACAACACAAGAGAAAATGTAGCTAGAAAAAGAATGTTATGAACTAACAAGAAAGACATTTAGAAACAATTCACTAGTTCTTAATTTGATTTATGAACTATCATGTCAAATATCCAATAACTCAAACCTAGAAGATAATTAATAAATCAGATTAGATCTGATAGATAAATAAAAAAATCGTAACTGAATTTGCCCCTGAATATAAATAATTTCTAGCCTTCAATTATGTATGCCGAGAATGAATATTCATAATATTTTTTTGTATCATAAATCGGATGTGGAGATGATATACAATTTGGTCCATTGATTTGATGAAAACTTTCTTTAAATAGAACTCAACAATTTCTATTTGTGGAAGTTGAAGGTTTTAGAATAAGGATTTTTTTTTTTTGGTCGAGTTAGAATAAGGATTATTAGTGTTAAAATATTCAATAAGTGAAATATGCTGTAGTCTAGAGACCATGAACTATTGCAACTTCACTAGAAAAAGCAGTAGCACCAAAAAATCAAAAGTTAGCCCACTTTTTATTTTTCTCGGGGAATATATTCACTTAAACTAACATGTTATCAAATAAAACTCTCGAAACCATTAAACATCCACATAAATAAATTTATGACCATGTACAGACGAAAAAGAGAAAACAAGTTTAACATGATATTCTTTTCCTACGAATTCAACACAACGTTTGTAAAAACATCGAAAAATTGATTTGTTTGAGCAAGTGCATGATATGATATCATCTTATCTTAACGGGGACGCATATATGATACATGGTCCTTTTTTGTTCATCATGCTTATCTTATACTCCCAATGTCCCCAAATGTTCTTCTCATCTCTTATAGGCATGTATACCGATATGTATTTTGTATCGTTAATATCTCTAAATATACGTTAATAAAAATTATAAAATTTTGATATTCTTAAAGTTTACGATGAGACGAATCAAACAAGATCTCACATCACTATGTTTGTTCTTATATAGTATATTATAAGATATCTAACAAATTTGATTAATACGTGAATAGTGTCATTATTTAGAATGAGAAGAATTTTTAGGGACGGGGGAGTACATGATTCTGAAAATGGATAATTATAAGGCAAAGATATTACGAATATCTATGTTTATATTTTATAAATGTTGTATTTGTTAGCATATACAAATATACATGTACATGATACACCTATATATCTATTTATGTTTGTGTGTTATAACAAAGTTCACTCATACGAATGTGCATGATTTTTAATGTATTTACGCATATATTTATATTTGTGTGTGCTTGTGAATAGACATTTATACGTTAATATATATTCGTATCATTCTTGTCTCTAAGTTTTCATAGGCCGTTAAAGAATTTAAAAGGTATCTTGGGAAATTAAAAACATTATCAATGACATTCAATATTATCAAATTTTATTCAAAATCATTTATTTGAATGGTCCTGAATTGCCTTTCAATTTAGATGAAATTTTGGTTGTTGTCTAGATAAAAGAAGAAGAAGCTTTCAACCGAATAATATAGGAATTATCTATGAGGAATTGAAGATGTAAATTGTACTATACTGATGATTTTGTTTTTCTAGGTAAGAACCGGAAATTGACTGATGAAAAAAATATAGTTTTTATAATATTAGTATTAATACGTTATCTACATAGCTATAATTGTACTGATATTAGTCCGTTTTCCGCATCATTTTGCTTTTAAACACTCAAATCTCAAATCTGAATTCTAATACGTTTACAAGTTCATCGGACTCCTTTTTGCAGGTTGAGTGGTTTGTGAAGCAGAATTCTTATTTCAAACAATATTTTATGCTTATATATATATAGATTAATAGGACGTGGAAGACGATCAAGAAACGATGACCATGTATTTTATGCTTATAATACAATTAGGTTTTTATAGCATACCTCCATAAAACACGTGCTATGGAGTAAAGTTTATAAAACAAATTAAGTTGAAATTTCATGAATAAATATTAATTTTAGTATTTAAACAAATCTCTTTCTAATTTTAGTATTTTACCAAAACGTTACTGAAACTTCTTATTAAATGAGATTAACAACTTAATTTTTAATTAACCTGTGAAGTTAACTTAAAAAGAAAAATCGAGATTTCACCTTCAGATTTTAGATAACTTCGACTCACGCTACTAAGAGTTAGTGGACCCACTCACGAGAGTCTAGCAAGGTTTACCGCCACGTCTCCTACTTCTTCACCAAACGAGTTTGGATCCGTCCTGGTCCGTCTTGGTTCTTGGTGGTCCAACGAGGGTCTTTGGTTGTCTGAGATGGTTCGGTCACGTCTTGGTCAATGCTTGGTCTCGACTTAGTCACGGTCCTGCACACAAAGCAAGTCACGGAGGTGGCCCTAGGATCGTTGCTCCGACGCTCAAGTCAGAATTTATCTGAAGGGAAAGAATAAGTCAAGTTCTTTCTCAAGCTTTTGATTAGATTTTGTTTTAAGCTTATCACTTCTTAATCTTTTAATTTTTCTCTTGATTTCAGAGGTTTCGTTCTTTCGAATCTCAAGAATTCGACTTCCAAAAGTTCCGACCCTTGCTTCGATGTTACCTCTTGCTAGAGGATATCTCCTTGAGGCCCAATGCATGGAAGCTTCCTTCTTCTTCATCTGACATTGTACGTCTTCGAGGCTAAGAAAGGGCAACTTCCAGGAAGTTACATTTAAATAGTGCAGTTGCCTTCAGTTGATTTTTCTTTTGTAATAGTGAGGTGTATCTTTCCCTTCTCGGAGTGAGGAGACGAGTTGACGTTTTTTGGAGGAGAGGAGGAGCGATCAAGATGGAAATAGCTCTTGGAGTAGTGAGCTTTGCTTGTCCAGTCGAGGTGTCCTTCTTCAAGTTGAGGCGTCATTCCTACTCCTAATGCTTGTTTGGTTGGAGGCTAAAATCCTAAAAATTTAAAATATGCAGCAAATGGAAATGAATATCTGTGTTTGGTTGGGAAAAAAATTCTGTGAAAATCATGGGATTTCGATTTTCTGGGATTTTCAATTCCTCCATTATGTGGGAATTGATCTTACCTAGTCCCCCCTAGGTAATTCACTTTCCCCCATTTTTACACACGCAATATTAAATTCCCCATTTTAATCTATCTATTGCAAATTTTAACCAAACACATTTTCTCAAAATCACCTAGTGCTCGTTTGGTTGAATGTGAGAATTGTAAATCACAAGAATTGAATTCATGGGAATTGAATAAAGGTGATTTGTAATATAGGGGATTTTGTGAAAATGTGTTTGGTTAAAATTTGCAGTAGATAGATCAAAATAGGGGAATTTAAGATTTCATGTATAAAAATGAGGGAAAGTGAATTACCTAGGGTAACTAGGTAAGATCAATTCCCACATAATGGAGGAATTGAAAATCCCAGGAAATCAAAATCCCATGATTTTCACAGAATTTTTTTCAAACCAAACACAGATATTCATTTTCATTTCCTGCAGATTTTCAATTTCTGTGATTTTAGACTCCAACCAATCAAGCACTATACAAATCACCTCAATTCAATTCCATGAATTACAATTCCTACATTCAACCAAACGAGCACCTAGAGTTGGGCTATTGCCTTAGACTGAGTTGTTGTCTTCCAAATAAGGCTATTGCACCATGAGCTGAGTAGTTGTCCCCCAGTCGAGTTGTTGCTCTTGGAACTAAGTTGTTGTCCCTGAATCTGGTAGTTGCCTCAAATTGAGTCGCTGCATTTCAAACTGAGTTGTTGCCTTCGAGTTGGGAAGCTTGATCATCTTGGCTTAGAACCTCATCCCGAGTCATTTATGAGTCTGAATCTGGGGTCCCGGTTGGTTAGTCCATACGTTTCCCTCTTAGTCCATACGTTAAGTTTTTTTTCTTACTCGAACTTTTATCTTACTATAAAATGTCAGTATTTACACAAAGTTGGATGAGAGTCGAAAATGGAACTTAGCTGCAAAAACATAATCAATGATAGATATACGCACCAGTCTTGACATTATTATACTCTAATTGCTAATAAAAAACTCTCTAATTTGACACGTGTCAAAAGTCTCTTTTTCCAGCTCCCATGAAATTGAAAAAGCAAAACGGATGAAAATACACCCATCCTCCTCAGTCCTCACATTTAAAATTGATTATAACATTTATAATTAATTTATGTTTAAATACAGAAATGATAATAAACTATTTAAGATATTAAAAGGCAATTATGAGATTTAAAATTAATTTAATCTTTTTAATTGATTTGTGTTCAAATAAGAAAATATTAACCATAAATTTATCATAGTAATCTCTAAATAAGATGACTTAGCTAGTTGTTAAGTAAATAATTTTATTTTAATAATTATATAAAAATTTATTTAACAAAACACGACTCTAACACGGACATTTTAATGAATATTTCTATATAAATATAGATTCCCCAAGATACTACCACTTGTCACATTTGATAATCGGTAGAAAGCTACCATAAAACTCTACATAATACCGTGTAAAATCAATTCTATATTTTTTGTTTGGTTTCTCATTCTAGTTCAGCGGTTAGGGGACTTTTCTACTACCCTTACATCTAGAGTTTGAGCTGTGTGGGTAGCTCTCCCAACAAACAATTTTTAACATCCACCAATCAATTCTATATTTAACACGTGATTATACAACACATAACCGAAAAATAAAACGCGCCCGAAACGAACGACAGCTAATCACGCTAATGAATAACCGTCATCCGAAATTTGACACCACTTGCTCTGTCACGGACAGCAAATTTTACAACCTTCTCATAAGTTGTGGCCAAATTGAAAATACACCTAAATACCGGGCACAAAACGTAAATACGCCACTTTCTCTATCTATCTATACGTATACTAAAACAGAACGTTGTTTTGTCACATGTCGCCCTTATATTCAATTCGCCTATGTGTCGACCTCTAAGATATGCTACATCATCCACCATGTCATCCTCCACATCATCCGACTTTATATTTTTATATATATCATTGAATTAAATAAGTAAAAAAATCAAAAAGATATCCAATCGGTTATATTACAAAAAGAAATATCGATTTTTATTTTTTATCATATTATATCTTTATCTTATATATATATATATATCTTTATCTATTATTATGTTATCAATCTAATTAAATTGAGTTATTAATGAACTTAAACTATAAAACATAAATTGTAAACTATAAACTATAATCTATAATTTATAAACCATAAAGTATAAACTACAATCTATAAACTAATTAATAATATAAAATATAAATATATTATTAAAATATTTATTACATACAACCCCGTACATGGTACGGGCACACACGCGGGCAGACACGCTAGTTCTCCCCTAAAAAGAGACGTTAGTTCCTGTCAAAATATTTAATTAAACCAAAAAGTAATTCATTTTTAATTATTATTTATTGGCCCCCTAAAAAGAGACGTTAGTTCCTGGCAAAATATTTAATTAAACCAAAAAGTAATTCATTTTTAATTATTATTTATTGGCCCCCTCCACCATTGCCTTTCTTCTCTGCGTGTGAAATTGCGATATATATTCATCCTCTCTTTCATAAATCTTCATCCTCTCTAAACACCAAATTCCATCTGCTGGTTCTCTCAATTTCACACCGATTCATCAAACCCACAAAGTCAACTCTCTGAAATTCCGTTTTTTCGACTTAATTTGATGGTTGTGAACGTGATTAGGTGGAGGCCATGGCTTCCGACACAGTCGAGGAAGTACGAGGTTGCGATCAACGTTGGGTGTCTCAAGGGTTTGGGGGAAATCGAGGGTTTGAGTAGATTGACGGTGGAGATTCGGTGGAAAGGATCGAAAGGTAATGGTTTTAGGGCTTTGAGGAGGAAGGTGAAGAGGAATTGTACCAGAGAAGTTGGTTTCGCACAAAACGGTGTCGTTTCTTGGGATGAGGAGTTTGCCTCTTGTTGTGGCCTTTCTGGGAATCCGTATGAAGTTGTGTTCTTCGTCTTCAACGTGAGTTCTCAATCATTTCTCTTGTTCTAAGTATTGATTCTGTTTGGTTGGTGATTTGGAATAGAGATATTCCGTATGCAGATATGCTTGATGGAATATTGGAATTATTCTAACTTAGTATTCAAAGTTTTGTGTTGAACGTTTAGACAACCTGCTCTTCTGGGTTTCTTTTGCTGTCAGAAAGATTAATTGTGTGTAGATATCTTGGGGTTATCAATTCTAGGATATGTTTGTCTTTAATTCCTTTTGTCAACAACTCTGATGGATAGTCAAATTTCTGAGTTGTTATGATTCTTTGACTTTGTTTATCTCACTTTTAATACATTCAATTATTAGTGTAGTTGGTTTTTATGCAATCTATGTAATCTTTGACCTGCAAGCACAACTTGTTCTTCTTTAACTCAATTCCCTGGATTGATGTAAGAGATTAAAGTCTGATCAATGCAATGGTAGTAGTTGATTACTTACTTTGAGATGGTGCTGATTTCTCGGTCATAATATAGGGTTCAGAACGACGATCCAAAAACAAGGTCATGATTGCTGGACCTGCAACCCTAAACCTTGCGGAGTTTGCATCGAGTAATGACAAGCAAGAGCTGGAGATTAGTGTCCCCTTGACAAACTCTAGTGGCGGTGTCGAGTGTAGCCCCTCTCTTTGTGTAAGTTTTTTATGTTACAGTTTGGTTTTGTGTTGATGGTTTCAATTTTGTAAATGGTTTATGACCAAAGGTTTTATGTTGCAGTTAACTCTTCATTTGATGGAAGTCATACCTAACCAAGAACCAGCAAAAGCTGTACAGAGATCATTGACAATGCCACTAACAGCTCCTTTGTCGCCGTGTTTCGGAGTTCCTCAAAGTGTTGAGAAAGACGAACTTTCTCCTCCAAGAAAAAGTTTGAAGAAAATGAAAAGCCTGACTGAGTATATTTCGTCTAGAGGAAAACTGGAGAAAGCATGTGTTGGGGAAGCCAACAGTGATGGCAAATTTTCAACTGGAAGTGAGGATTCAGAGTACAATTACTCGTTTGACACTGACTCGTTAGATTTCAGTGATGAATTGTCAGAGGAAAATAAGGAGGACTCTGACAATGTTCCTCGAAACTCGTTTGGTTACGGTTCTCTGGTCTCTGCAAACTTTGCTGGTGGCGGTTTTGATATGAAAAGAAGTTGTGAGGATGATGATTTTGTTTACTACAGCAGAAATAAGCCAGAGGTTGATTCGTTATATCCTGATGACTTGCCTCCTAGTCCTGAGGTCGCTGCACAATCCTTGAAGCTCAGTCCAAAGCTTGGAATTTTGAGTTGGAAGAAGAGAAAGCTGAGTTTTAGGTCACCTAAGGTCAAAGTCAAAGGTGAGCCCCTGCTGAAGAAGGAATACGGTGAACGGGGCGGTGATGATATCGATTTTGATCGGTATCAGCTTAGTTCCTCTGATGAATTGTCTTCAAGGGTATGTTTCCATCTTGATATGCATGGTCTTATTGTTGTGCTTTTGTTGTGTTTCTACTGAGTTGACATGCTGCTGATTTTTTTTTCTAGATAGAAGAATTAATCAGTTTTGAGTTGGAATTTTGTAACTTAAACTGTGCAATTGTACCTCAACTTAACTCACTTTAAACCTTACAAACACTTAAAGCTTGTTTTCTGTGCTTGCTTTAAATCCTGGCTTTTAAGTAATATTTTCCTTGTGAGATACAAAAAATAAACAGCTTCAAGACACTAATTTATCCATCTTGATTGATATTGCAGTGTAAAACAGGCGAAGCACGTTTGATCTCAGAATTTGGGGATGATAATTTTGCTGTTGGCAGCTGGGAGTGCAAGGAAATAGTAAGCCGAGATGGGTCAATGAAACTTCAAACACAAGTCTTCTTCGCTTCAATCGATCAGAGGAACGAGAAAGCAGCTGGAGAGAGCGCGTGCACCGCTTTAGTTGCAGTAATCACCGATTGGCTCCACTCAAACGAGGGAGAAATGCCGATCAAATCTGATCTTGACACCCTCATTCGTGAAGGCTCTCTCCAATGGAGAAATCTTTGTGAAATCGAAATTTACATGGCCCAATTTCCCGACAAACACTTCGATCTCGATACCGTTTTGCAAGCCAAGATTCGACCCATCTCTGTAACTGCAGAGAAATCATTCATTGGATTCTTCCACCCAGAAGGAGTGGAGGATGAAGAAGGATTAGGGTTTCTTGATGGAGCCATGTCATTTGACAATATATGGGATGAGATCACTAAAATCAGCCATGATGAGCCACTGATCTTTATTGTCAGCTGGAATGATCATTTCTTTGTTCTGAAAATTGAGGGCGATGCGTATTACGTCATTGACACTTTAGGAGAAAGGCTCTATGAAGGCTGCAACCAAGCCTATGTGTTGAAATTTGACAGAGACTCGACAATCAAAAGAGTACAGGGCGAGAAATCAGTAGATGATGATGCAGAAGATGATGACGAAAAAGAGACGGTTGTGAGTAAAGGGAAAGAAGCTTGCAAAGAGTATATAAAGAGTTTTTTGGCTGCAATTCCTATCAGAGAATTGCAAGATGATATCAAGAAAGGAAGAATCGGTTCAGCCCCGCTTCATCACAGGCTACAGATTGAGTTTCACCATGCTGTGTTTTGCTCATACTGAATTGGACTAATAAAGCTTATAATGAGTTCACATGTTAGGAATGAAAAAATGAAAGAGGTGGGAAAGGGAGGATTAGGGAGGCTATTTCAGTTGACTAGGATATGTGTATGAATGTATTTTCATATGAATATGACTCTTTTTTGGGGGGTTTAATTGTGATTGTCATTTGAAAAACTAGTACTATTATACTTCTTCGCATTGTAGTCAACTGAAATCCATATTGTCCCTTATGAGTCTTAATTTATGAATCTTGTACAAGTTGACAAGTTGCACTTGAGATGACTTATTGACTTATGTTATGGACCTATTGCGCATGTACGCTCGTAAACACACGACCATCTGTCTATCTATCTATACTCGACTCACGGACTTTAAGAGACGTTTAAATATAAATAATCACCAATTTGTGTTGCCATGAACAATGGTGATGTTTGTTGAGTCTCCTTAGTTTTCTTCACTAGCTATGACCTCTCTAGTTTTCTTCCTTAGTTATGAACTACTAACAAAATTTAAACTTTTAATTGGTATTTGAATATGAGTCTATGAGACAAACCTGGTGGAGGCAACACAAGAAAGTTGCAGTCGTGTATTTGTGTTAGCCCATCCATTTTGTATTTGTGTATAGTTATCATGTAAAGGTGGTAACTGATTTTGATAAACTTGTGATGATTGGAAACTGATCAGTTGACTCTGAATTTGTCGTTTTGGGGTTATGTTAATCACGGATTTGCATATATACCCCATCACAATATGTGATTTGCATCAATACCCAAATTATTTTAGAGTTGCAAAAATACACCAAATAAGGTATTTTGAAAATGAACAAGTGTAGAAGAAAAAATTTCGGGCTTATTAATAAAAATGTCGATCTTAGTAAATAAAATGTCGGGGTATATTTGCAAAAGCATAAATACTGAAGAAAAAATGTCACCCTTATAAAATTTAATGTCACTGGGGTATATTTGCAAACATTAAAATAAATAGGTATTTTTGCAAATGAGATATTGAAATGGGGTATGGGGTTCAATTTCTCTCTATGTTAATTAGTCATCTTATTTCATTTTGTATGTTAAGAATATCTCGGTCTAGACGTAGAGCAACTCTAGTGAGTTGAGCCAGGATCAAAAAAGAAGAAAAAGATTCTGGAGTTTCTCGTTTTTTTTTTTAAGAAATAGGAAAAACATTGAAACACAACAACATGTTGAAAGAATTAAATCTTATCCAAACCGGTTGATAATGTACATCTTATACAAGGCTACAAATGCAAATAAAACTTTCATGATCTCTTCTTCTTGATCACAAGCATTGAAAATCCTAACTAAAGGATTTACAATTGTGCACTGCATTTTTCTCCCTTTTCACATTTTAAGAATGAAAGAACCACATGAAAGTTGATATACATTTTCTTACACCTCCTACAAGGCTACAAATGCAAACAAAACTTGTATGTGTACTTGAATATATTTTCACATTGTAAGAATGAAAAAAACAAACCAAACTATACATCATCTTTAACATGATATCAGAGCTAGTACTGAGAAGTCAACATCCCGACCGACTTGCTAAGAGACCGGCCTCAAGCAAGCTATTTGGTTGTTGATAAGGAGTATTTGGAACAGAATTGCTTCTACAAACAGGGCAAGTAGTATGCGCCCTTAGCCAAGAATCAATGCACTTGTAGTGAAACAAATGGCCACAACCGGTTAAAAGCCTTAGCATTTCGTCGTCTTTATACTCTCCCAAGCAAATGGAACAACACATAGAGGATGTTGACACACCCACCTTATCACCATGGACAACTTTATGAGCCTCTGAACATAGGAATTTCGGGTAGCACGAGTCTAAAGTGGCCTCATTAATACCATTCTCCATTGAAGTGATTGGATCTTGATCTTGATCAGAAGATTCATAGTCATCTTGATCTTGATTCCTTGCAACTCGGCGCATTCGGGTCCATACCATTGAGATTATGGATATGATAACGATGATAACAATGATGGTTATGTAGAGAAGAATCCCATAGTTGTTGTACCTTTTTGAAGAGTTGTTTGGTGGGTTCATAGATTGAGTTACATTGCTCATTTTTTGGGACAAAACAAGATGAGATTTGAGTATGGAAGAAGTATATTTTTTGGATATGAATCTTGTAGGATTGCAATTTGCAAGGGATAAGGTATTTGACTTGAATCTTATTGGGTGTTTTCTATTGGCAAAGATTGTTTCATTCTCTCAAAGGGAAAATGACCCTAGCAACTTGAACAATTTATAGTTTAGTTTTGTGTGTAGTGGGAGTTGACATTGTTTGCAATTAAATGATTCATTTCGTAAAAACAGCTTCATTGTCGTCCTACCTACTTCTATGAACATGTCAGAGAATTATCATATCGTTCTGAAACCAACTCTTCTAAAAGTTTAAACTGTTAAATGAATATTTTTTTTCCAGTTTGAATGAAATCACAACATTCACCCATGCTTAGTGTTACAACTTACAATATATTATATCTTTTGCAAGTCTTTATTTAGATACTCCTAATTGTTTTTGTTAGTCCTTCTTACATAGAATTTTGGCGTATAGATGTGGTAAAGGGCAACCTTTCTTGTATAAGAATCACAAAAGGTCAAGACAACATGGTTTTTTCCAACTGTAATTGGCTATAATTTTTGTTTCCTGAGAGATTTAATGAATAGGCAAACCTTTGACTTAATCCCTTGTTTAACAAAACTAGTGGCTTCGTGCCTGTATTGGCTTATTGTGTAACAATATATAACACGAAGGGTGATCCGCGATAAGACGTGCTTTTTTTTGTTTTTTTAAACAAATCCATGTATCCCAAATAATTTATAAATCTAATTAATTCGAATAAAATAAGCTTACCCATCTTAGATAATACTGTACGGATCAATAAGAATGAAACGATGAATCAACAAGCAAAAATATACCAAACGTTAATGAGCTTCAACTGAATTAAAAGCACTTCTAAACATAATCCTGTCTCGAAAAATTACAGTCATAATCATCATCGAATGCAATTATAAAATCTGTTCAAACAAATAATACCGGAAGCAGATGGAAAATTCAGAATTTCTTGCAAGAATCCTCTTAATGTCGATCTTGTGTTACCTCCTCCAGATGTCAATCAAAACATCTTATTTTCCACAACAATCAATATTCCATGTGACTGATCATCCTCTTCCTCATTGTTGAGCACACTGAACTCTTTGGGCGCCTCCTCCTCCATGCATGTCCTCGTCTTCTTCATACGCCTCTTCTCGGGATTGAGCTTGCTTCCTACGCATTTCCTCTTCAATATTGACGTCATGTAGAGTAGTCTCTTCACACTCGTCTAATTCCATGTCGGTTAGTTGGGTTGAAGTCCTAGGTGGCAGAACCGACTCTAACGCCTTGCATTGTTCCAAAGAGAGTGAGTCTGGGAATTCAACTGTGAAGTGGATGTACAACTTGCCCTTCATGAATGGTCTTTGGTACATAGGCATTCCTTCGTCGTTTATTCCCTTGAATTGGTCTACAGAAATTGCCCAACAACACAAATTTAAGTTTTAGATGAACAGAAGTGTAAATAAGGTTTCAGAGTTTCTTTAACCTCTAAGAAAGTAATTAACAAGTCTGCAAAGTTCTTTTCCTTAAGAAGAAATCACCATTATGGGCACCAATTCATATATAGTTAATTGAAATGGTAATGAGACGTATTAAAGTAAGTACCTGGCTTAATGACTTCTCCGGGGTTAGACTTGATGAGTAATTGTCTGTTATCAAGGTGAGTCAATGCAAATTGGAATCCACAGAGTGCCTCAGTCAAGGAAAGAGTGTGCTCGTAAAATAGGTCATCACCCTTTCGCTTGAATTTCGGGTGTTCCTTCTGTTGTACAACGAACACTATATCCCCGGTAACTGTGTCAGGCTGAAATTAGGAGTTGAAAGAAAGCAAGTTAATAAAACATAAATGGAAATGGAAATAATGATGTATTCATAATAAGAAAGCATTACCGCTTCATCAGCTGCTCCAGGGAACGTAATTTTCTGACCATTTTGCATTCCTTTCTCAACAACAACCTCCAACACTTTCTTCTCCTGCATGACCTTATCACCCTTACACTGTGTGCAACGGTCTTTATCGCTAATCATTTCACCAGTACCCTTACACTCGTTGCAGGGATGCTGCATCTGCTGAATCATAGACGGGCCCAACTGCCTGATTGAAACTTTCATTCCAGATCCTTGGCAGCCTGAACAAGTCATGGATGCCCCAGATTTCGACCCTTTACTGCAATACAAACAACATATGTAAGCAAAATAACGAAATTTTCAATCGAAAAATCAAAGTTTCAGTGTTCTAAAGCTTACCCTTTGCATTTAGAGCAAAGAACGTTACGAGATAAGGACAACTTTTTAGCTGTCCCGTTGTAGAGATCGTCAAGAGAGGCCTTAAGAGGATGGACCACGTCCTCTCCTTTTCTCTGCCTTCTACCTCTGCTACTACCTCCACCTGAAAAGAGAAACAGTGAAAATGGCTGTCAATATTACAGTTCACAGCTGTTTATGTAAAAGAGGATTGCTGAAGAAATTGGCACTCACCACCACCGAAGGGACTACCACCAAAGAATGATGAAAATATGTCGAATGGATCATGTCCACCACCACCTCCTCCCATTCCTTCCTTAAGTGCATCTTCACCATATTGGTCATATATCTCACGCTTCTCAGGATCGTTCAAAACCTCATATGCATGGGCCAATTCTTTGAACTACAGAAGAAAGCAACATCATATTAATTAGATAATAACATTATAGGCAGTGTTGCACTAAATTATATTAGTTTCACCACATTGAACTGAAGGATAGAACTTGCACATAGTATCAACTTCCTTAATCCACACCTGAAATTGATACAACAACCTTCTACATAAATATATATATACATACTTTTATCCCTCCAAAAAGGATCTAGGCCTTGCAGTTTCAAAAGTATAAAATACGAGAAAAATATGACTTAGCTAAGCTATTCACAGACAAACAATGAAAAGAGAAAGAAAAAAGTTCTGATCATAGGCATAATTTGTATACAACTGACTAGATAGATCAATCATTCAGACCTATGAATTTCACGAATCAAAGGCATGCTCTACTCAATTACCACAGTCCACAAGTCATCAAACTCAAAGAAATTCTCAATGAAGAACAACTGTATACAGCAGAAAACATGGTTCCCGATAGTTAGAGCCTACATAAACCAACCTAAATCAAAAGTCTCAGTCTGATACAATGAGCTTCTATATACAAAACCATCTTTTTCACCATTATCACTCAACCCAAAAAATATATACAAAGCTCAAAATTATGCCTTAGCTGCAACATACGAAGACCAGATCGGCCAATCAAGCTATACCCAATTCATAAACTCGCAAAAATCGACAAGAAATCCGATCGAAGAACAAACCTTTTCAGGATCACCGCCCTTATCAGGATGATTTTTGATGGCAGCTTTCTTGTAGGCCTTCTTGAGATCATCCTGAGATGCATTCTTGGAGACGCCAAGAACTTCATAGTACTTGGTGTTATCGCTCTTCTTAGGCGCTGCTCTCCCAAACATGGTCGCTCTGCAAATCGAAGATTCAGAACAAAAATTTCAGATCCGCCGTGAAGGCGTGCGAATACAAGAGAGGAAGATTCGTAACTTGAATGAACGATCGATGGATCTTACTTGTGAGATGCGTTTATGGTGAAGAGGAGACGGCGAAAGAGGGTTTGAGCTTGGTTTTTATTTTGGAGATCGGACGGTCAGGATTTGTTTCTTGACTTCAACCTTTTCGCTTTTATTCTTGTTTGGTTGGCCATACAAACTAAATAAAAAAGGAAAAATCTCAACAAAAAAAAGGAAAAACTTATTATACTCCGTCTCACTATTAACAATTTAAGAGAATCATCGAGATATCTTTTGATGTATAAGAAAAAAATATAGTCAAGTGTTTGATTCGT
Organism: Oxyria digyna; assembly: GCA_029168935.1. Lineage (NCBI taxonomy): Eukaryota > Viridiplantae > Streptophyta > Magnoliopsida > Caryophyllales > Polygonaceae > Oxyria > Oxyria digyna. Next base: position 45,901,248 of record JAPVLV010000009.1, read on the forward strand.
CTCGATAAATACTCTGATAATATCAAATTTTTATAAGTTTTACTAACATGGTATTAGAGATATTGATAACGCAAAACGTACATCGGCAAGTGTGTTAAAGTCAAATATGACTAACACTATGAGATGGAGAGAGTACTATATAGTGGTTTTTATTTTTGACAAATATTTCATTTTATTTTCTTTGGAAAAAAAAGATCTTGCTTAATACAAAAACTTAGCGATTCAGGTTCGTACATGTAAAGGTTCAAACCCGCTGGAACAATTTGAACCGTCAAATTCATAGATTTTGTCGACCCGATTCCGACCTATTTGACAGGTCTACTAAATATGTTGCACAATTTTTCTAAGTCAGCTTAGTAATGGTTTAATTTGTGATGTACTTATTTTTAATATATAAATTGAATCAAAATTAAATTTAAAAATCTTCAAATATATATAAATCTATTTTAATAGTTTTGAGTATATTTTCTAGAGGTATGAATAACATAATTTTTACACTATAATTTAATACAACTTTGTAACTTTTGGAGTACCATCTAAAACTAATGTCGTCCACCTTCAGAAGAAAATTATACGTACAAGATAGACCCGAGAAAAAGTGAGTTCGGGTTCGGCACGAGTCAGGTTTAACAAATTTTTCTATCCATTTTCACGAGCGAAACCCGGCTTTTGGGATAGAAACTCAACCATATCGGTCCGTTTGACGTGTCGAGTAGCCCATCGAGTCGCCAGTTTAACAATAAAAAAATCAGTTGATTTGAAAATAAAAATAAAATAAAGAAACCATTAAATCAATACCCCGTATAATTTTAATCTACTAGTATATATATATATATATATATATATTAAAGCAAAACTCTAATTTTGTCACATGTCATTGAAATTGTCACATGTCAATATGTCATCCACAATAATATTTTTGTCACTTGTAATCTAATTAACAATTTTCAAAATTATTACAAACAATTTGATTACGTGACAACATATAAAGTTTTGATAACTCAAAATTTAAAAAGTCAAACGTTCATAATTTAGATATTCCTAAATTTAAACAATTCCTAATCAAAAAACAAATAAATTGTCTAGTTAGTTTAACATGATAATATTTTTTTGAGATTTTTGAATATAAACGTAATTATATTTTAACCTCGTACATCACACTAGAAACTAAACTAGTATGTATTACTCCCTTTGTTTCTATATGTTGGCCGTTTGAGGCACAAATCGATGTTTCACTATATGGGTCGGGTCGAGAGGTCTGAATGGGCTTGAATCATGATTGTATCCAACTCGGAGTTCATGCGAACCGGGTCGGGACGAGTTTCACTCCTAGACTCCTAGTCCATACTCGCACTTTGTCAGGGTGAACAGGCCGACCCGAGTTTGCCCAGGTAGTATAAGGTTAATAACACGTGTTTCGACTCTGGACTATTCATCAGAAACAGGCCGGCCCATTGATGTGTTATTAACCTTATACTACATGGGCAAGCTCATATGCTTCATTATGCCTTAATGAAGCATACGAGCTTGCACTCTAGTAGAAAACTTATACACAATGAATAAAACGACATTGACGTGTTATAAAAAAAACGGTTTTTTTCGCCTGGTACCCCTGAGGTAAGGCTAAATTCGCGAGGTGTACCACATTTTAACCTATTTCGCATGGTGTCCTTCACGTTTAGTTTTTCTCCGCCACATGCCCTTCCGTTTGATATACTTACAGTTCCGTTTGTTTTGATTAAAAAAAGAAAACACATATTGTTCTCTTCTCCCTTCCTTCGATCGATGTCTGGTTCCATTTCATTTATCATCTTCGTTCGACTCCTGGGCTCCATCCTTCTCTTCATCCCTTCTCGATCTTGTCCGCCAGCAGGGTTCGAGCTAAAAATTCACCATCCGCTTCGCGACGCCCGCACATCCCATCAATCCATGACGGCGTCGAGTCCTTCACTTGGCGACCATCGGAAGTTTCTTCTCCTCCACTATTAAAGCAAGGCTTCATCTGAGATGAAGACCACGATTGTTGATTCTCCTCCAATCTTGAAGAGCTATAAATCTACAACTAATTTTAGACTTCATTTAGGTTTTGGAATTCAAGGCTTCAATTTGGGGATTTAATGATTTTTTTGGATTGTGTGGCCTTCAAATTGCTAAGAATGAACTTTACCCACTCTATCCTATTTATGTTATCATGAAGTGATTAATCTTGTAGATAGTACTGTTGGATGAGTTGAATGTACATGCTGGAAAATTCAGCAATGCAGATTGTTAGTGTTGACTGCTAGTAACAAGACTATTATGTTATGAATTGATTCATTTGATAGAAAACTTATTCGTGCTTGCTAAATTGAATATACAAGGCTATTTAATTATGAATCGATTACTCAAATAGAAGAGGTCCATCAGAATGTTGCCTAAAAATTTCTTCCTTGAATGTACAAGGCTATTTCATCCTTGTCTCTCCTATACATTTGAATTTCACTGCAGAGGTCCATAATCTTCTCCTCTAGTATGTATGATTATGATTCTTTCACATAAGAATTTTGCCTAAAAATTTCTTCTAGTCCTTTTTGCTCTTCATCATCATCATGCAATAAGTGGCTTTGATCTCCTCCACCCTCTCCAACTAGAAACATCCCTAATGCATCTGTAAGAGCATATAGTAACTTAATTATATATTAATATTGCAGTTTGTATTGTGCAGTTAGTGTTCTCCAGTTTTTATATTTAAGTTGATAGTTGTATATGATTTAAATTAGTCTATTAGCTCAAATGGAGAGCAATGTGTAATTACACATGATGTGGGTTCGAATCCCACGTAGATTCCAACATTATTATGGTAATATTAGCACTCAGTTTAGAAAAGATCAATATCTTATCTGCATTTTTTTTAACTCCAGCATTTTTAAGCCTTCATGTTTGCAAAATGTTGCCATTGATCAGCCTATGTGGGATTCGAACCCACATCATGTGCAACAAACACATTGCTCTTCCTTTTGAGCTAATAGGCTTTTAATAACTTTCTCACAAAAAATTATGCAAAGATTCTAGTTATATATTCAAAATACAAATTATATATTTTAATGAAACTGGGTGCAAAGATTAACCTGCAGACCCGTCGGGAGCCATTTATTCTGATGTTGTAACTTCATAAATGATCTCAACTCAAAAACAGGAAAACAATGCATATGACTTTCAAAGAGTAAGCTACTGAATCAGAATGACTAATGGAACCTCGAGTACATAGAAAGCAATTTATGGTACTAGTTGTATATCCACTACATTACCAACGGTAAACTGAAGACTACAGAGTACAGACTGAAGGGAACAAATGCTTGCATTTTCTGTAAACTAGTTTAGTACCTATTGTGAGCAATCACTATGCATAAAATCCATGTTTCATGCTATACTATGCATTGACAATGATTTAAATGCTAACCTTGCAATACAGATCATAGCCCTGTTACAAGGTGATCCATTGTAATTATTTAAAACTGATTATACATGTGTAACATCCTGATTCAAAAATGAATTCACCAACCAAAATCACAAATACCTTCACTAAGCCTAATTCACCAAGAATAATGCAAGTATCCTACTTGTTTTATTCCAATCCTAATTTTACAAATCAAAACCCTAACTGTTCAAACTCAATTGAAATCCTAATTAGGGGTTGTAAAAGTACCAGACTTCAAGAGGGGAGGAGGAGACACTGGAACAGAGCTCGACTAGGGACACCGCCGTCGAGATTCCACCGGAATTGAAGCCTTGAGTGCGGGTGCACCTGAAGCGAACTGGAGATGAAGCCGCCCCGACGAGTTTGTTTCCGATGTTGTGGAGAAGATGTTGACGCAGTGCCGAAGATGAAGTCATCAATTTGATATTAATTAAGGCTATGAAGATGAGCAAAGCCATAGAATTGAATTAGAGAAAGGAGCTAGAAGGTAAGGAGAACACGAAGAGAGGAGAACAGAACGATAAAAAAAGGCTATTTTTCTTTTCTTTTTTTAATGATATTTAATAGCTCCGTTAGTATATTAAACGGAAGGGCATGTGGCGGAGAAAAACTAAATCTGAAGGATACCATGCAAAATAGGTTAAAATGTGGTACACCTCGCGAATTTTGCCTTACCTCAGGGGTACCAGGCGAAAAAACCGTAAAAAAAATGGCATATCGCAAGTCAAGTCTAAAGTCTGATTAAGTTCCATAACACGAACTTTCTCATATCAAAAAGTCTTATTCTAGTAATTAAAATTAACATAGGATTGTTTGTTTACATGGGGTACAGAATGTGATATGGGGTTATGAAAATGAGATTTCGATATCTGTCGTTTGTTATGTAAATTTTAGAATAGAAAAATTACTTCCCAAACCAGGTGGATATGAGATTCTCATACCTTCACCAATTCACCTCAAATAACTTCAATCCTCGAACTTATAAAAATCATATACGAAATGAGATTTTAACCCAATATCCAAATTTTTATGCAACGGTCCCTTAAACACTATAAAGAAGAAACAAACCATAAGCATAAGACACAAAAGAATAGAGTATAACAAAATATTATAATCAAATCATAGCTAAATCTAGTTACAAAAAAAGTTGGTTCTTATAGATGTTGATTAAATACAATTATATCGTCAACCCTTGTTACATCTAATTAGGTTAGGAATCACATCATACGACACTTTCGACACCCGATATTTATATACTCCCTATTTCTTAGTACCTCAATCGACATTTGTCAAAGACAAATATTGCTGGATGTTCTTTAATGCAAATATAGCAACTTGCATATATCTTTTTAAAGTAAAGCGACATTATAAAGGATCTTAACTTTGTTTTAAAATTAGACAAAAATCTTACACCATTAGTTATTATTAATGAAATAACGGTGACGATTGGCCCAACAAATAACTCCACTAATTTCTCAATGGAGTTTGGACTTCATCATTTTTCTCAATCGGATCGAACTATTCACACGTACGGATCCAAAAATAATTAACATGTGTATGATTGCAAAAATAAAATAAAAAACCGAGTCATAAATTATGTCTAATATAAATATATGATGGAAAAGATTAAATTGAGAATGATCTTTATCGTACAGATTACGAATACATGCACAATCTTCAATATTCACATGTATATTCGCATGTCTTTGATAATATATGAAAAATACATACACATGTCTGCGTGTACATGTGAATATAGAAGGTTATGCACGTGAATATAGAGGGTTCATGTATTCGTATATTCGTAGGATAAAGATCATTCTCACAGGATCCGACTTCGACCAATTGCAAAAAAAAAAAGAAAAACGAGTCATTGCACCGCCACTACTATGTGACATTCCATATTTTCTTTTATGATCGAAAAGAACACATAATGGCTATTGCCGCTATTGGCTACATAAATTATCGAAGAAGCGCGAAGTGCCAAATATGGTAAACTTGTGATATGAGAATACCATGTTTTCTATAATGGTTTTGTTAACTTTAGTATTAAACCAAAAGTTTAGTAGAAATAATAGGCGGAAACATATCGTTAATAAGATATGTGTGAAAACTCCATTGATGAAAGAAGAACGAAGCTTCCAGTCTATTATATAAAGAGCCTCACTATCAAAATCTCAAAACTAACTCTCTTAAACTTTTACATCATTTTTGCATCATTTTATACTAGTAAGAACAAATGGCAAATATTCTTTAAGTTTGATGTCAACCAAATGCGCCAAAGAGGGAGTGAAATGGAGAGAAATCAATCAATTATTAAGTTTCTCTCTCACGAAGTGACAATTCAGTTCCATATGTTTGGTTCTCTCGTGATACACAAGATTTTTCGCAATGTAAATGGTAGCCTGATTTTCACATAAAAGAGGGACATGAGCAGCATTAGGGATCTATAGTTCATGGAGTAATCTGAAAAAGCAACTAAGCTCAACAACAACGCGCCGCATGGATTTGTAGTCTGCTTCAGCAGAAGAAATGACTAATTTGTTATGTTTCTTTGATTTCTACCATAAAGAACTTGAGCCAAGAATGATGTAAAAATCACTCACCAATCTTCGTGAAGAATGGTAGACAAAGTGATAAAAAATGAGAGGAATTTGATATCATGTTACTTTTTGTTAAACCAAAAGTTTAGTAGAAAAAGAAGCGAAAGGATATCAAAAATGAGATATGTGTGCAAACTCCATTGAAAAAGAAGAACGAAGTGCTCATATTGTTACTTAAAAAGTCTCACTAACGGAATCTCAAAATTAAGAATAACTAGATATATAGTCGACGTGGGACAAAATTCTCAACATTCAGCAGTGTTTATCTTAAAAAAACATTTTAATAAAAAAACGAGCAAATGTTTTTTATATTAATTTTGAGTCCATTCATCAAATAATAAAATTATGCCATACAACAACAACAACCCAGTGGATTGACCCGTATGAGACAGATGTTTGGGGAGTCAAGATGGTTTCATCCGAACCCCGAGACTAGTCGGTGGATGTTTTCTCGAATGACCCACTAAAAATAGTGAATGGAAAAAAGTATAGAAGATTACGAAATAGAAAAAAAATATGTAGAAGAAATGAGATTTATAGCGGCACATGAATCCATATTCGACTACCCATCTAGAACGTGAATCATATTCCTCTAAAAAGACATGAGCCATAGACTTCGTAAGAGACATAGGGCGAGATATTTTTTGATGACTACCATCCAATTGTAGTGCAACTAACTCCTCACAAGCAATTAGAAGTTTATCCTGAATAGTAGTTACTCCAACTTTTCTCTGGATAACTTCGTTTCAGATTCTATCTAGCCTCGTGTAGTCACAAATCCAGCGTAAAATCCTCATTTCTTCTCTCGTCAACCTCTGCGCCATCGCTTTAATTATCGGCCAACATTTTAAAACTCTCTTTATCGAGTATTGTAAGATCTTAAGAATCATTAGAAACATTCACATGATCAAAATCGTACACAAGATACTACCGATTTTATATCAAATATTAAAATCTTATATCAAATATTAAAATCTAAATTTGGTAAGATTCTATCTAGAATCGGAAATATAAAGTCATTTTCGAAACGTAAAATCATTAAAATAGTGGGAATCTAATCGAATTTTAACAACAAGAACATGTACTCATTGTGTGTGCAAATTGGTACTAGTTTTAATGGTCCCATTTCTGGTTCAGATAAAAGAATTCATGGTTAATTCTAAAGGTCTAGTGCAGGAAATAAAATGTTAATTTCTCTTCCCAAATCTCAACTATGTTAAAAACAAAGCCACGCATAGAAAGTAGAAAGTTATCTATTATATAAATTTATAAAGTATTCTTTTATTAGCGTTTCAATTTTCCAATGAAACCAAAGATTTAATATTCTTTGACTTCGGAATTATGTGGCATAAAGCAAAATAACTCATTTAAGTGTCTATGCTTTTTATTTTGTGAAGTAGACCATGCAACTTTTGACGCAATCTTCATTTTGGGTCATCGGAAACAACTTTTAAGATGTTCTTTTACCACAAGGTTTGGTTGTGTATATCCGACTCCTCCCCCCTCACCATGCTAGCGGGAGTCTTTTAATGACATTGATTTTATGATGAAACCTCATGAGCTTATCTATTAGACCTAATGCGTACGTTGCGTCTATCCATATTCCGATCACGCTTAATTGGATTTCACCTCGGAAAGTTTATGGCTTGCCCGCCCATAAAGGAACCATGGACCCACGTAATTTCACAAACTATACTCATATTTCCGGTACATGTAGTTTTGCTTAATAAACTTGTACAAGTGCATGTTTGATGACTAACATTCAGATTACCACGTACAGGTATACAATGAAAGCATATAGAACCATGGACCCACGTAATTTCACAAACTTGAATACACTTTAGATATAACAATTTTTAGGGCGAGAGTGTGAGAATGACTAATGTTTATTAAAATATACATAAACGTTCATCAATTTTTTTAACGCACATTCTTTACAAAAGTAATGTATATATATGATTTTTACCTTAATGTTATTTAATTTCTCCATAAATGTTCTTTAAAAATAAATATTCTCTAGTGTTTAGATGGTTTAAGTTTATCAAAGAATATTCACCAATTTACTACAAAATATTCATCATTTTCACATTCGCATTTTAAAATTTATTCTAACTCGATATTTTCCCAATTAACTTAATCCCAACTAGTCTAAGTTATCTTCATATAGTCTGTAAATGAATAGTTCGGACTAAGTAAAATACATATAATATGGTTGATGCTATGCCTAATGTGTCAAAGAGAACCGGGTTCAAGACCGGTTCGGTTTAATATTATTAGCAGTGGATCAACCCAACATAATTCCGTACACAAAGAAAGCATTATGCAAAGTTGCAAACAAGTTGTTGATGCGGGCCACTTCGAGCCTTTAAGAAGATAAGGCCACCTATGTAACCTAACCATGGTTTAGATTTTAGGTAGGAAGTAACCAAGGCTAGAAATGAATATAGTTTTTTAATTTCCATGAAGATACCACTTTAGATTCCATCAAATAAAACAATCAAACAAATAAAATTAGGGTTGGAGTTCAAGATTCCAACATCATCATCATTTAACCAAGAATGGACCACATACACCAATTAGGTCTCGAGTCTTGACTTTTTTTGTCCATCAAAACAAGTTGTTTTTTTACCGTCTTAATTCATAGATTCAATTTTTTTTATTAATGATAATAAACGTTTTAATGATAATTTATTAATAGATAAAATAGATCAACCTATCAATATAAGTACAATACATGTCTTATTTCATATCGGAAAAGTGTCGGGTGAGAATAACTTTTAAAATACGAACGTGAGAATGATGCACATTAGTAGTAAATTAGTGAACATTTAGTACTAATTTGATGCAAATCCGTTGACAAACTTAAAAACATCCAAAATTTCTAAAGAACATTTATTGAAAAACTGAAGAACATTCAAGTAAAAATTGTATACGTACATCATTTTTTCAAAAGATGTGCATTTGATGCACATTGAGGTATATTTTGATGCATATTAGTTATTCGCACGTTCCCATTTAAAAAAATGTTCTCACTGAAACCACACTCTTTAAGATTGAATGGAGTATATAATAAGTATATATCTATATTATGTGAAATAAAACATATATAAATTAGTTTGAGAAAACTTGTGTCAAGGTGCTTGATCATAACTAGACATAAATAATTAACCCTAGGCTCAAGGATGACTTATTGTGGAGGCAATCTTCATATCTTATGATTCAATTAATATGTCTACTCTTCATTCACATTTGTGTAATGAAGTTTAGGTGGTGGACACATTAAGGGAGCATATATAACTCCAATGATCACGAACATAAAGTAATGCAATATTGTGTTGGTTGGTACAATTCCATTTTATTTACCAAAAGAAAACAAAATGTTTATGTTTAATCCCTCAATACTTCGGAGCTGATAAATCAAAAGATTTATGTTTAATTCCTCATCTAAAAGCAATGTTCTTTTAAGGCGAGCCATCAAAATATTAGAGTGATGTCATTTGATTTGAGAGTAGTGATGTCATTTGATAAAATTACATGTGATACATTTAATGATACCTCCATCAAGTTCTCCTATAAATTACCCGCAAAGCAAGTCTTGCCAACAAATGTGATTAAAAACTCTTCTAGACCGAGTAGTCGTTTGGTTTGAGTCTAAAATCTCAAAAATTGAAAATCTGCAGGAAATGAAAATGAATATCTGTGTTTAGATTGGAAAAAAATCTGTGAAAATCATGAGATTTCGATTTTCTGGGATTTTCAATTCCTCCATTATGTGGGAATGGATCTTACCTAGTCTCTCTAGGTAATTCATTTTTCCCTATTTTTACACATGAAATATTAAATTCCCCTATTTTGATTTATCTACTGCAAATTTTAACCAAACACATTTTCTCAAAATCCTCTATATTACAAATCACCTTAATTCAATTCATTTGAATTACAACTCCCACATTCAACCAAACGAGCACTGACTATTCATTCTTTTACACTTCAAAATTTCCTTAAATGTGTAAAAACATTAAATAAATTAGTCTAATAATGGTAAATAAAATGATACGTCCAAACTCTGAGATACTCAAAACTTCAATAAGTCAACTTTTCGTATTTTTCCAGCCCCGGACTTATTTCATTCACCTCTAATTCTTTTCCCATTGCATTCTTAATGAGCAATTTTTAGTATGATTATTACAAAAATAAAGCTGCAATTTTTAATATGATTACATTGTTTTAGTTGATAGAAGTCTTGATAATATTGTTTTCATTTATCCTATATAATATATTTGCTTTTTATTTATTTAAAATACACTATATTATGTATTGTTGTTTTCTATAAATCCGAGAATGTCGTTTTCTATTTTTGAAATATTTTCGTTTCAGTTTCCGAGTAAGGTTTTTTTTTTGGTGAAAGAGAGGCGGCACTCTCTGGCTTTATTGAATTAAAACTTCTATGAGGAAATAAAGCGGGGCATAGCAGATCCCCTTACATCATCAGCAATAATAGACTTCACAGAATCTGGAGGTTCCCCTAACAAATGAAAGCCTAATGGAACCTTAAAAGCATGGTTAGCTAACCCGTCCGCAAGACGTTTAGCTTCCCGATACACATGTGTAAAACGGACTATCCAGTCCCTAGTAAGAAAGTCATGGCACATACGTACCAGGAAGGAAAGTGGGTGAGTATCAGCTACCCCTTTCGTCAAAAACCCCACCACAATCTCAGAATCAATTTCGACAATCAAGTTCATATGCCCCAACTCCCAAGCAATGTGAAGACCATAATACACACCCCAAAGTTCAGCCATGGGAGCCGAGCAAATACCGATATTAAGAGCAAAACCACCACGCCACCTCCCATCATCGTCTCGAATAACTCCACCGACAGCTGCTTCTCCCGGATTTCCTCTAGAAGCTCCATCAATGTTCAGTTTAGACCAATCAGGCTCTGGTTTGATCCAAGCAATATGAATCTCATGAGGATTCGGCCTATCCCCATAAGTTGCCTCCTTTTGCATACCCTTTGCATACTCTTTAGCCAACTTAGTAACAAACAAGTCATTATATATATCTGGCCCCTTGTCGTTGAAGACAACCTCATTTCTCCATTTCCATCCCACCAAACGACAGTAGCGAAAACAGTAGCCCAACGTTGATCAACGCTGGACATAAGCTTAGGATCAAGACTTACAAACACCCATTCTAACAGAGGCAGGGAGAAGAACTGACCTTGACTTTGCAGCGGCACAATCTTGCGCCAAACACCAGAAATATGGGTACAGTCTCTTAAGACATGAATAATAGTCTGACCCTCGCCTCGACAGACACCACAAACATCATCGTCAACTAGGTGTCTACGGAAGCGTTCTCGATTGGTAAGGATGGCCTGTTTAGCGACCAACCAAAGAAAGACTCTTATTCTTTCTGGGACTTGGCATCGCCAAATACGCCTGAAGAACAAATCTTGCTGAACCTGGGCAGACTCGCCAAATAGTCAGAGTGATGCGTCCAGCTAAAGAGAGGCATCGACTTTTCCAACCCGCCAAAGCGAGCACTGACTTTATCCAAAGTATCCACAAACGTATCTTTATTCATCCTCTTATGGAAAATAGGCATGCCGAGATAACGCCCAAGATCACGAGTACTAGCAATACCACTTTCAGCAGAAATACGATCAATGAGCGTACGATCCACATTCTCAGATACAAATTTTTTGACTTAGCTAGACTGACACATTGACCCGAGGCACCACAGAAATCAGAGAGGACCTTGCGAATAACTCGAACTTGGGCAACTGACGCTTCAGCAAATAGCAGTATATCATCTGAGAAACAAAGGTGAGAAAGAGGGGGTCCTGACCTTGAGATCCTGATGGGCTTCCAATCACCTCTGCCTATAGCACGCTCAATCTTATGACAAAGTCTCTCGATGCAAAGGACAAACAGGTAAGGGGATAACGAGTCACCTTGCCGCAGGCCGCGTTTTGTAGAGAAAGCCTCAGACATCTCACCATTCCAAACAATACGCATAGAAGTCGAGGGAACACATTGCATAATCCACCCAACCCATCGACTAGAGAATCCAACAGCAATTAATGTATTGTCAAGGAAATCCCACCGAATGCGATCATACGCCTTCTCCAAATCAAGTTTAAGAATCATCCATCCTTTTTTTCCCTTTCTTCTTACGCATGGAATGGACAACCTCTTGAGCAATGACAACATTGTATGAGATTGATCTTCCCGGAATAAAGCTACTTTGCGTTGGACCCACCAGCTTAGAAATAACACTCTTCATACGATTCATCAAGGTCTTCGTAATAATCTTGAACAGGATATTACAGAGACTTATAGGCCTGAACTGACTTATGTGGTCTGGTTTATCCGACTTAGCAATCAGGACGAGCAGAGTATCATTAGCGCCCTCAGGCAGATCACCAAACCAAAGGAAGTCATTCACAAAGTTAATAACAGAGTTTCCGACTACGTCCCAACAATGCTGATAGAAAATCGGTTGGAAACCGTCGGGCCTGAGAGATTTATACGGCAACATACCCCGAACAGCCGCCTCAATCTCTTTACTGGAAAAAGGTTCATTGAGAGCCGAGCACTCCAATCTAGTAAGTTCAAGGAAACCAGAACGAGGTAGAGACAGTACAGATAGGCAAAGATCAACCGGAGCATACAGATTGCAAAAATAGTCCACGACCATCTATTCAAGCTGAGTCGCATCAGTACACCAGGACCCCGAATCAGTCTTTAAGGCTTCGATAAAATTACGACGTCTACGTATAACAATAGAAAGATGGAAGAACGAGGTGTTACGATCTCCCAACTTTACCCACTTTTCACGAGACTTTTGGTACCACAAAATTTCCTCCTGGTCGAGAACCAGATTTAATTCATTAGTAAGCTCTTCCTCTTTACGGAGAAGAACATCAGTGGCCTGCACCGAAATTCTCCTCTGCGTATTTTGGATCTCTTTAATAATATCATCTTTACGACACTGAATGGACCCAAAAATATCTCTATTCCACTTCTTCAATTTCTGTTTAAGATAAAAAAAGAGCCTCAGGAGTAGAAACCACGGTCCCCAAGTTAGTTCTGAGAAGATTCGTGAAGCTCGGGTGAGAAAGCCTGGCAGCTTCAAATCTGAACGGGTGTCTAGTCGGATCACAAACTCGAGGTTGCTCCAGCTGGAGGAGTAACGGAGCATGATCGGACGAGAGGAAAGGCAGATGCAAAACACCAGCTTGTTTCCATTTAAGACGACCACGAGTGCAGCAAAAAATTCTATCCAGCCGTTTAGCAACTCTGGATTCAACTGTACGTCCTCGGAACCACGTGAAGCGATTACCTCTGAACCCAAGATCAATAAGAGACAGATTCTGGACCCAAGTACAGAACTCAAGTGAATCAGCAGAAAGACGACCATTACCCCCCATCCTTTCATCGAGGGTGAGGATAGAATTGAAGTCGCCTCCTACGAAGACAGGGGTATTAAGCGAGCCAATAATCACTGAGAGATCGTCCCACACCTGTCTTCTCCGAGCGGGTGTAGAGCAAGCATAAACCACAATCAGATTATACATATCAGGACCAGAACCAATTTCAGCATGAATGAATTGTTGGCCTGAATCTGGACTTTGTCATGGTTCCACAACAACCAAAGACCACCACTCTGGCCTTGAGCCTCAACTCGGAAATTACTCGAGAAACCAAGTCGACGACAAATGTGATCAGCCCTGACTCCGAAAGTATGAGTTTCAAATAAAGCAATAATCTCAACGCTATGGCGTTTAAGCAAATAGCGAATAGAACGACGGAAATTGGGATTACTAGCCCCCCGACAATTCCATAAGATGCAATTCATATTCAAATTAAGGGGGATAAACAGAACCACCGGGGAAAACTGTTACGCCTGATGCGTAATCGTCTCACGTCTCGGATCAGCCTTATAAGGTAAATGTTGGCGATCAGTATCACTGATATTAGTAGTTGAATTGATCTTAACAGAAGTAGCAACGACATTCCCTACATCTTGAAGAGCAGTATCATCCTTGTTACCTGTGGAGAACCTTCCACCCTCACGACACAGATCACGATCCTCAACCCGAACTCTTTTCCCAGTGGTCTTGAGTCCAAAATTCTCTTTTTCCAGCCCAAAGGTATTATTCTTATGAGATGGGCCCGATTTAGTGGACTTAGGTTTAGCAATCTGACCATCACCAGCATTAAAAGCAATTTGACCACTCTGTCCCTGCGGAGCAACTTTACTTGGGGGATTTGCCGTAACATTAGGATTAACCGTAATATTAGAATTGATCACTTTCCCCAACTTATTCTTACCGTGACTGACAGAAACTTCCTTAGACGTAGATCCCGATTTTTTTGCCTTTTCCACCGTATCACTTCTTTCCTTAGCAGCAATACCAGAAAATCTGTTCGAGGTAGAGATTTCCGGAGATTTCGGAGCCAAATCTTCTTTTGTTTTATTCTTTCCTTTACGGACCACCTGCTTCCATTGGCTTCCCAGCCACCTGCCATTATTAACATCCACCGGCGCCGACGTAGTGGCCGTGCTGATGAGCGGAGTCGACTCAGACGTAGGTTCTGAGTTAGTAGCAGCTGCAGTCGCATTCTGATTATCAACCACCATGGCGAGAGCCTTTTTTGGACAGTTAGCAACCATGTGCCCATATATGCCACATTGACCGCAGATCGGAGTGAGCCCCTCGAAAGTGACAAAATACCGATTACCATTAACAGTGACAGACCCTTTCAACGGTTTCTTGATATTGACTTCAACACAAACTCTCGCGAATCTCCCTCGTTCAAAGTTCAGCGTAGTCATGTCAACCTTTAAAGGTTTTCCAATACCTGCTGCAATGCCCATCAATATCGCCCGATGATAATAGATCATCGGAATGTTCGCTATACGAATCCAAATTGGTGTTGTATCAATATTATCGACAGACGCATCGAAGTCGGGGGATCAATTTTTCACAAGCAGATAGGACCCAAAGATCTTCCATGGCCCTCCCGTAAGCACCTTCATGTAATCATCTTCCTTCTCAAAGCGGATCAAGAAGAATTTTCGGGGCAAATCAATGATACTCATTCCCCGGTAACGACGCCAAATTTGATGAGGCTAAAGTCGTAGTGCCAAATCAAAGAAAATCCTAAACACTAACTAGAGTATAGCAAGTAAGTAGAGGTCGAACCCAAGGGAATCAAAACACCAAATCAATGCAGTCAAGTGAAATATCAACTAGTAATAAGTAACCAAAGGGGGGGGGGGGTTGATTGCAAGAACACACAAGTAACCAGTAACAAGCAGAGGAAGTTTGGGTGAGAATATTATGCGAAAGGGTTTCACCTAGCAAGTATCCACACAACAGTCAATCAAGTTGATCATAGATTTATCTCAAGTTCTATTCAATCCCAGGGAATGTTCTTATTCCAATCTTTAATATATCAGCAGGCCAACCAGTCCTGATAATACTTACTATTCAGCAATCAGGGAAACCTCTCAAGATTAGATGAAATAGCAACAAAGGGCACATGAATCATAAGGATGCATGCAATAACTTACAACCGTCAAGTATTAACATGCAATCAATTCTCTTTCATAAAAGCAATCAACTACCAGATCATGCAGATATGAGTGCTACAATGACAAGGAATTCCACCGTATATTCCTAGTCTAGCAATAGAAAACTATCAATCAAACTAGGTGATCAAGCTAGCAAAACTAATAGAAATCAATAGATGGAGAACAAGAGAATTGATACAAACCCATAAGAAAAGAACAAGAGTTAGAAATCTCACAACTTAATAACTGAAGGTTTCAACCGCTAAGCAAAACAATGGAGATTAGTTCCTGCTCATGATTGCAAAACTAAATTGTCTGATGGAAAAGATGATGATCCACTAATGAAAGCTGCTAGGGTTCTTAAATAGAGACTAACCCTAAAAATATATGGTAAAACATATATCCTAAACGAAATAATAAAATAAGGAAAAAGAAATAAAACAAACAAAGGAAAATAAGGAAAGTCCGGAATGTCTTCGGCCTTGTTGTGGCGATCGCCATAGATGCCTGGCGATCGCGGTCTTCATGTAAAGCTCTGCCGTGGTCTCTGTCGCCCCATGGCGATCTCCGTAGAGTCATGGCGATCGCCATGATCTCTCGAACTCATGTAACGCTTCTGTTGTAGAATGACAATCACCATAGTGATGGTGACGATCGCCGCTGCTCCGCAGAATGTCTTCAAGTCTTCATGTCTTCAATCTTTGATCCTCTTCTTCTTCGGTTCTGGTCTTCATTTCTTCACTTCTTCATAAACAACTCAGAACATAACAATAGCTCCAAATACTTGTGATAACACTCCTAAACTAATGTAATAACCCCTAGTTACGCCATACAAAGTGTAGCGTATCAATTATCGACAGACGCATCGAAGTCGGGGGATCAGTTTTTCACAAGCAGATAGGACCCAAAGATCTTCCATGGCCCTCCCGTAAGCACCTTCATGTAATCATCTTCCTTCTCAAAGCGGATCAAGAAGAATTTTCAGGGCAAATCAATGATACTCATTTGCCCTATAGGCTTCCACGTATCATGAAGTTTCTTCTCCAGAGTTGTCAGCGACACCACTTTTCCTAACAACTTCACCACCACACATTGTTTCCACAATCCAGCCATTGCATTTATAACTTCATCACCAATGACAATTTCAGTCTCACCATCCACCCCATTCGGAAAAGAGATTTGAATTTGTGACGCCACAAATTCATCCGGGTAAGGTATATATATAGTTCACAACTATGGTTTCTTAGGAATATTATTTCGTACATATATGAAACCTCTAGCCCAATACTAGATATTTTTGGAAATAGCTTCTCAGATATTAGTAACATTTTTAATCATATCTCCATTAGTAAATATAAGTTGAATGAATTGAAATATGAAAGCTATGTTGTCGTGGACATTTCATCTTTTTGTGCCCTCTCTCTCTTTCTTTACTTTTTTTTTGCTTTCAAGTAGCCAAGGAGAGAATCAAGATTTGCTTTCTTCTCTCTCTTTCACATAAGCTTTCTTGAGTTCCTCTCTTACATATTTATATAGAAATTGATCCTTTTCATGTCTCCTTCCTTGAAACAAGGGTTTGCCTTTGGTAGAAACTGACTGATTCAAGTAAGCAACCAAGCAACTTCTTTGAGCACCATCAACCTAAAACAAGCAAAAGTATGACTCCTTTTTCCCTATCATATCTCTGAGGTTTCTTGATTATTTTGTGCTTTAATCTCTCCAAGTTTGTGTCTTTTGTTCTTGATTTGTTGTTTCAATTTGTGGGTCAATTCAAGATTACAGTTTCTAGCTTCTTGTCTTAAATCAAAATCAGTACTAATTTCACAAAGATATGAGATCTTGATGTATAATATAAATCATGAAATTTTTCAGGTGATTAAAGATTATAATAATCTATAATTAGAAGATGCAGAAGACTGGGAACAAATTAGATGGAGGAGGATTTCTCCAAACTCCTGATGCTGAATTTTCTCCAGCTGTCCCATGGTGGGCTCCACCAGGGAATCTGCCAGCTCATCATGCTGACGACATCACCCACGTCAGCAGTCTGAACCAACATCATCAAAACTCTGAAGGTTAATATGCTAATTATGCATTTATTTTTACTTTATTTGGGTTCAGTAAAGTCAGAAATAAGGCAAAAAAAAAAAACAATGTTGTTTTGGCTGGTTTTTGCTTATAAGTGGAATGCATTTTTATCATTTCATGTACTTTATATTCTCAGAGGACTACTTTTTCCTGAGATAACTGTACTGATACATATCCACATTAAGTCAAGAATATTTCTGAGCAATTGTAAAAAATGAAAGAAAAGTAAGAAAAGAAGATAATGTTGGGAAAGTAAGAAAATGATGATTGGAGGGAAATCTCAAATCCTGGCCCGAGTAACTATTAGCTAGCTTTAATAAGGGATAGATTTTAACTGTTGTTCCTTTGATTAGTCTCATGCAAATTCAAAGGTGGTAGCTAGAGGATAGTTACTTTATATGACTGTGTGAACTGTGAAGTGAAATGTTGGATTTTTTAGTTTGGTTCTACTTATAGTCACTCTACTGACTTTGGACGAGAGCTGAACGATGAAGGGTCGTTTAGCATCTAGACGCTATAGGGAAGTCCAGATAGATTAAAAAATGATGATATTTCTTATATTTCAACCACAGATCTTTTACTAAGGAATAATCCATAAATATTATAGTTTCCAATATAACCACAAAACCATTACTAACTTAATTCTTTGTAATACGGATTTTCTCCCTTCACAAAGTTATGTCATGCGTTATATCATCTATAAGTGTCAGATAAATAAGATAGATCGATAAATAAGATATATAGATCGATCGTTCTCGGCATGAGATCACATTTGAATTAGTAGAATTATAGATAGTATGTGAAAACTTGAATTGGGGCATTATTCCATAAACCTTTGGGTGTCAAATACAGCTAGTGGCTGGGAATTTTTGGAATTTACTAGATCTTTCATAGGTCATTGATGATGAAATGAATGATGGTGACCCATAGTTTCATAATTTGGTACTATATTATTGTCCTTGATCAAGGAGAAAATCACATTCTGATAGCTTGTTGAGATCAAAATATTGTTTTTCTAATGTTTGACTTTTGATTAATTACAAATTTAAAACAAAACAATGATTCATGAAAGTCAAAAAGTGCCAAAAATGTTATATTTGGATCTGAAGTATACTTGACAGTAAAAAAACTCAGCAGAAGACATATAAAACTAATTTATATGGATATGAAAGTACTAAGCAATCTAAATTCCTGAATATTAATTTGTAGCCTTAGTGCATCCGGTGAAACTAATTAATATGATTTATTAGATTCGGTGATCTTTATTTGATGTTATTGAATCATGATGATTCTTATGACCTATTCTCATCAATCAAAACTCTCCAACTTGATCTTTCTGAATTGAATAATTCAGATTAATTATAAGCTAGTTTTGAGCTTGGTCAATTTCTGATATTTTCCCTACATTACGCACACACACACATATCTATATATAGTCTTAAGGAAATCAGTTTTTGAAAGTCAGGCTAGTGTGGATTGGAAAGAAGTGATATACAATCATGCATTGTTCAGGTTGTTGCTTCATTTATATTGCATATTTTGATCAAGAATTGATCGAAGATTAGACTGATTCGCGCGCTTGAGCTGATTATGAATGTGTTACTTCTCCCTTTAGGTAACAAAATGAGCTTGGAGAAGGGAAAAGAAGCAATCATCTCATCAGCTGATCATCAACAGAAGGATCGTTTTGAGATTACGCTTGCGCAACCGATGGTAAGTTAATCAAGGTTCATATTGTGTTAATTAACTCTTAGTTAACATGATCAAAAGTTTAAGGATCATATATATTATATTCTTTTGTCAGGTTTCTCGCCCACCTCAACTCTATGGCTTGTTTAGTTATGGACCTCACCAAGCCATGGTGAGTTGATTTGGAATTCTTATAAGATAGCGGTCTTAACGGTTACATTTTTCGTTTAACGGTCAAGATTTCTTCAACTGTACTCATTCAATTTTTCTTCAATGATCATATAGGAGCCAATGATGTTGCCAATGAGTCTGGCAACAAACGACGGGACAATGTATGTCAATCCGAAGCAGTATCATGCGATCTTACGTCGAAGAGAGAGTCGAGAAAAAGCAAAATTGAAAGCTAAGCCGCGCCCCTTTAACAAGGTACTTATGCATACTTCAAAAAATTTATGTCTTATGTAGGGTTTTGACATACATTTATTACACATTAATTATTGCTTGTTAGATGTTATTAATACTAACAAGTTTACAATTTTCTCATAAGTTAAGGGTTTAGGGCATGTTGGGCATGTTTGGTACAACCAAAATTTAGCTTTTCAAGTAGTATTTAGAGTTCTAGAAAAAAGTTAAGAGTTTGGAAAATTTAGCTACTTTCATTAGCGTTTTTTGAAACGCTAGTTTCAACCGCTATTGTCATACCAAACAAGGTCTGAAGCGCGCATTCCTTTTAGCTAGGATAACCGTTTCCAAAACGTTAACTCAATGATTTTTTATTGGCAGCCATATCGTCACGAATCGAGGCATCGTCATGCAATGCGAAGGCCAAGGGGCGCAGGAGGGAGATTCCTCAACTCAAATGAGGTTCAAGCACTAAAGGGATTACCAACGAATGACACCACCAACAACAACAACATGGTAACATTAATGAAGAACAAAGTCATTAGGTCTTCAAATGATCATAACTATAATTATGATCACCATCACCAACTATCCTCTAACCCGTCTGGATCATCAAACTCCGAAGTCTTCCAAAACCCGAACCCATCCGGTTCAGAAGCCACAAGCAGCCTTCTTTTCTATGGAAAGCAATTTGATTGGTTTCAGCCAACAACTGATCATGGCTGTTGTGACTTCCTCAAGGTTTGATTCATCATACCAAAAGGGTTATTTATATCATAAAAAAATCATGTAAATACTTATGTCTTTCACAAAATTAACCACCCATTAACTCAGTATTTATATGAATATTGAGTTGATGAGTGATTTTGTGAAAATCTGTGGTTAATTTCGTATGAATAACCCTTAAAAACCCACAAAAGTAGGGTTCGAATCGGCAAGTGATCCTTGGCTAAATTTGGTCTCTCTTTTCCAAGTAATGTCATCTGCATGTAATTTTAGTGATAGGAAATGGAGATGACCAAATATTGTATAATACTATTGACTTAAGAGAGACGGGTTATGGTTTCTGTTTATTTGTGTTAGCACTGCACTTGAACTTAATTGCAGTGTGTGAAGATGTGTAATCTTGTTTGCCAACATGGGTTTATCTTGATTACTTAATCTCGAGTTTAACTGGTGGACTAATGGGATTTTATCGTCCTTAATTATCTTCTTACTTTATGGACCAAAGGAAAACATATTGAACTTGTTTTTATATGTTGGGAATAGTAGTACCACATCTTGCACAAGGGGAGATCACACCCGATAGACGTTTTCCGTGTCGAAAATCTTAGGAATTCGGAAACTCCTGAAAATCTAGATTAAACATTTTCTAGGCGTTTTTTAATGGTCAACTTTTCCGTTGACCATAAAATCGGAAACTTCGGTGTTTCCAACTTGTTTATGCCTTTGTTAG
The DNA here is from genome assembly GCA_029168935.1 of Oxyria digyna. Lineage (NCBI taxonomy): Eukaryota > Viridiplantae > Streptophyta > Magnoliopsida > Caryophyllales > Polygonaceae > Oxyria > Oxyria digyna. The sequence continues at coordinate 45,922,531 of JAPVLV010000009.1, forward strand.
TTATTTTTACGCAGTTCTCCTCTAATTCTCTTTCTGTTGCACTCTTAAAATTTATGTATCATAACGTTTTAGTTGATAGAAATCTTGATATATCGCTTTATCTATTCTATATAATATATTTACTTTAATTCTTATTTTTTATTAAAAAAATAGATTTTTCCGTTTTCTGCCATTTCCTAATTTTTCCATAAATTTGAAATTGTTGTTTCCAATTACCGAAACGTTTTCGTTTATCGTTCCCGGATAACATGGGATCACATCACACTATACACAGAAAGGAAAAGCCGATACACAATAGTTAGTATTTTGTGTTACAAGGCGAATCTTTATCTCATATCTAAATAGTACAGGTCCCGTAAATATTTATATATTGATACAAAATAATATATATTAAAATATTCGTTACAAGAAAATTATAATTATATTTAGTAAGGAAATATATGTAAATTTGTTCTAAATCAAGTTAATACTTCATTTTATAAAAAAATTATACAACAATAATAAAAAAAATTGTATAATAAAACACATTAACTTATACCTATACCAAGTTTATCGCCACATATTCACTTTCCCACTTTTTTCGATACACTATCGTATTTTAACAGCTTCACATTTTCCCACATCCAAACTTCTCAAAGCTTTAAGATTGTTATTGTGGTCAGTGGTCACTATTAGGCGGATTATTAGAAATGAAACTCATTGAGTAGCAAGAGACATCCAAATTTAAGGGAAACAAAACGTCAAGGCCTTTTATAACCTTAACCTCCAACATGGTATACTACAAACAACACAATTCACGATAAGAATTTCAGTAAGATATACATCTATGTGGCTTTTAGTTTCTTCTCAAACACTTACTTGTACTTAAAGTAAGTTCTTTAACCATAGTCCTCTATTGGACCATATTTAGCAACAATAAATCAGGAATACCTTCACCACTGTTAATCGAGCAGAAGTGGATAAAAAATATTAGCATGTGGATATCTCATGTAATTTAAGCATGTTAGTATAAGAAATTACAAGTCTTAAGAATACCGTTCATGAAGTTCATTTCAACATACATTCTCCATGCTCTAACAGGCCAACATTTCAAGATCTCGAGTCTTGACTAATTTGGCATATGACAATACATAGGGCTTGTGCAAAGATTGAAAATATGTTTTTCAAGTTTTTTTATATTCCATCCCTGCACAAAATTCCGATAGAAAGTCGATATGCAAGCGAAGGTGATCGAATTAGATCACGTTTTCAACATGAGATTGACATGAACCATAGATTTATTAACCTTCCAGATCCCAAAGTAGAACCGACTTGCAATTCTTTGCACATCGCTACGAAGTGCATGTCCTCCATTTTCTCCCTTAATTCAGAAATATTGTGATCTTGATATCTTTCAATGATGCATCCGAAATTAAGTAAGGTCATAATATTAATTACTATAAATGTCAAAGGGTAAAAACTTATATCATTGAACCGTACAACTTACAATAGGAAGAACTTAATGGTAGATCTATGACAAATTACATAATCAAGATCCTTTAACGAAAAAGGAAATTTTGGGAGAGTATATTATACTTAGAAAATGACATACTATAGCATTTATTATGAAGAGACATGTCAATTTTCATGTGTTCAACCTTTTCAGGAAGAGTTACACGATATTCTTGTTGGAACTGATTTTTGACTGGACTTCCAGGCACTTTTCCGGTGGTCTGCGGTCACCGGTTGTGCCAGATTATGGGAGCGTTGGCTTCGTCTCCGCGAGCACTACGTCGTAGTGTACTCACACGTCAAAATCGAGTTCCGTTTGAATGAGAAATGAAGGCTCAAAGTTGGCTGCTTGTCTAAGTACATAGAACAATTTTGTGAGCTGAATTTGATTTGGGGTTTTGTCCCGCATCGAAAATTGGGGTAGAAGTTGAAGGGTTTATATAACCCAAACCCCATACCCTTGGTAAGACCTTGGGAGAGGTATGGAGAGAGGACCCGGGGGCCCCTCGCGCGGTCCGTCCGTCCGTGGTCCGTGGTCCGTGGTCTTGTGGGATGGGTCGTAGGCCCAAGCAGCAGCTTAGCTTCTCTTTTTGAAGTGGGCTGGATCTGGAAGATTTGGGCTTCCAGATTTTTGACTGTCTCGTTGGGGACGCCCAACAGATTCGTCTTCAACACTTCGGTAAAACTCTTTCTTAATTCTGTTCTTTAGTTTATTCTTTACATATTGTTCAAACAGCGGATTACATGTCCTACAATCTTAATTCTGTTTATCTTGTCGCTAACAATCTGTTTGAGTTTTAAAGGAACAAAAAGTTGCATTTCGAAGAAAATTGCCTGTACTGCGTACAGTTTCGGATCTGTGTTCAGATTCGAGTAAAAAAAATGAAAATTATTTTTCAATAATTCTGAGGTTGTTGTTGTATTTTTTTTTAGCCAAATGATAAATTTGTATTAGAAAATGATCAAAATCCTCAACTTACAAAGAGTATCAAAGGGTATCAATCAATGCCAATCCTAACAATCCAAAATGAGCATCTATACATGTAATCTCCTTCTCATAGCATTACCTCTCCTATCCCTTATGCTAAGTTTATGTAAAATTTTAGTCTTACAAGAACCTATTATCTCTTTTGCACAAAGATCAACATTAATAGGCCTAGCTTGAAAGATGACTTCATTTCTCATCTTCCAAGTAAAGTAAACAATGCTCTCTACTGTCATGAGTTTGCTAAGATAGATGTTATTGTTCTTCTTAGTGCACTCAAAGAACCAACTCCACCAATCAGCCAAAGACAGCTTCCTTTCACCTATTCCTTGCCAGTTCAATACAATTGCACTTACTTCCTTGATGATTCTGCAATCAAACCAAAGATGTTCCTCAGTTTCCTGTGCAATCCCACACAGAGAACATAAAGGGCTGGAGATTATGCCCCAGGAGTAGAGCTTAGCAGCAGTAGGGAGCCTATTCAAAGTAGCAAGCTAGCAAGCAAAGCTCCACTTCTTAGAGTGCACTCCTTTCCAAATCACAGCACACCAGGAAATCTTAGGAAACTGTGGCCTAAGAATATGATATAAGGTTGTACAATTCAGTTTGCCATTAGCTCTACTTAAACTGTGATCAGATAAAGAGCTAGTCTGAGGTTGCAAAAGTAGATCATCTCTAACTTTAATCAAGCTCTTCCACATCCAAGAACTAGTACCAATAGAAGCTATATGCCAGATCCCCTGTCTTCTCAAAAAATTCTGTCTAGCCCAAGTGGTCCACATATTTTCTTTGCCAATATGAATATAAAAAATAAGTTTACTCAGAAGAGACTTATTCCAGGAAAGTAATTCCTTAAAATTCAATCCACCCTCTTTCTAATCTCTACAGGTAGATTTCCAAGCCACCAAAGCTTTTCTGCTATCAATGTGTCCAGACCATAAGTATGCTCTACATATGGCTTCAATCTTCTTAATGATCTTCTTAGGAATGAGCAAGGATTGCATCCAAAATGTGAGAACACCTTCAAGCACAACTCTCACAATCTGAGCTCTCCCAGCATATGAAGTATGTCTTGCATTCCTTCCATTGAGAACAGATCTAAGCTTATTAAGAAGAGGCTCATAGTCACTCCCTTTAAGCTTCTTAGAATGAAGAGGAGTACCCATATACTTAAAAGGGAAAAATCCTTGGTTAAATCCCAGTAAGTCAATGCACTCTTGCTTTCTTTCCACACTAAGGCCCCCAAAGAACACTTTGGTCTTATCTGGATTAGCCACTAAGCCAGACTCCAACCCAAACTCAGTCAAGCACTCCTTAATCATTCTCAGAGAAGAGTTATTAGGCTTGCAAAATATAAGCAAATCATCTGCAAAAGCAATATTAATCAATCCTAGCTGCTTACACTTAGGATGGAAACTGAAACCCCTTCTTTTACTCATCAATCTCATTTTCCTTATCAACATTTCCATGACAATCACAAAGAGAAAGGGTGAAAGAGGGTCACCTTGCCTGAGCCCTCTTTTTCCTTCAAAGAATCCCCTAGGTTCACCATTGATGATAATGGAATAGCAAGGAGTTGTTACACATTCCATTATCCATCCAATCATAGTCTCAAGGAAGTTCAAGAACTGAAGAGCTTTTGCTAAATACTCCCAAGACATACAATCATAAGCTTTCTGAAGATCAATCTGAATTAGACATCTAGGAGATGTACTATTACTGTCATAGCCCTTCACAAGATCCTGAGCAACAACAATATTATGGATGATGGACCTCCCTGGCACAAATGCACCTTGATTTTCAGAAATAATATCACCATGAAATGAGCTAATCTTAGCAACCAAGATTTTAGAAATGATTTTTAGCATTGTATTGCAACATGAAATAGGCATGAACTCCCCTATACTAAAAGGGTTATCCACCTTAGGAATGATGCACACAAAGGTAGCATTAGTCTGTCTGAGCAACCTCCCTCTATTGAAGAAATCAATCACTGCATTCTCAATATCAGAATTCAACCAACACCAACCATTTTTGAAGAACCAACTGCCAAAACCATCAGGCCCAGGGGATTTAATATTGCCAAGATCAAACATAGCTTTTCTTACATTTTCTCTACTAGGCAAAGCACACAAGAGCTCCAGATTATCATCTTGCACCATATTACCCTCATATCCATCAAAATCAGCATTCAAGGTATGTTGATGAAACCCAAACAGCCTCTTATAAAACTGGATAATCTCATCCTCAATCTCAGCTTGAGACTCCAAGTTTCTACCCTGATCATCTTTCAATGCAAATATAGTGCACCCAGCTTTCCTAGCTTTAATACCATTATAGAAAAGAGAAGAGTTCTCCTCTCCTAGCTTAAGCCAATCAACCTTAGCTTTCTGTGCAATAAAGCTATGCAATTGACTCATTCTCAGTTCAAGATCATCCTTAGCATGATTAACCACTTCTTGCTTCCTAGTATTGAAGAAATCATTCTGTAATTCCTCATTAGCCTTCTTAAGCTTCTCAACACATTCTTCCACCATAATCTCAAGCCTTCTAAACCTGCCCTTCTGCCAGTTTTTCAAAGCAATCTTTACTTTCTTTAGCTTTTCTGCAACAATATACTGAGCATTGCCTTGCACATTCTCATTCCAGATCCCCCTAACCAGATTAGAATAATCTCCTTCCTCAGTCCAATAGTTCCTGAACTTGAATGGAATCTTCTTCCTTCCCTGTGTAGGATTTAAGTGAAGAATTCTAGGAGAATGATCTGAGATACTAGGGTCACTAAAAAACACAGTAGAAGAAGGGAACTCCACTTCCCAATCCTTGTTTACCATCACTCTATCCAACTTACAAGCCATTCTATCATTCCCCTCTTGCTGGTTACTCCAAGTATACTTAGCCCCTGAAAAAGCATGATCAACAACATCCAACCTACTCATAAGGTTAGGAAGTTCATCACTCACACTTATATTCCTCCTTCTATGGGAAACCTTCTCAGATGGATTCAATATACAATTAAAATCTCCTAGAATAACCCAAGGACCAATAGATCCAGCTAGCACAGTCTCCATATCATTCCAGAGCTCTTCTCTACCAGCCAAAGCATTAGATGCATAAACAAAGCTAGCCAAAAATTTGCACTGGCCATTCTTACTCTCTATAGCACAATGTAACCATTGTCTATGAATATGAATAACAGTCACATTCAGAAGAGAAAGATTCCAGGTAAGCCATATTCTACCTTTCTGGGTAGTAGAACTATTAGTCACATAACTCCAACTTGTCATCAAACAATGAGCCACATCTCTCTCTCTCTATCCAGGGGAACTTTAGATTCAAGCAAAGCAGCCAAACACAGCTTATTCCTCTTAATGAAATCCCTCACCATCCGAGCTCTAGGGAATGTACTACATCCCCTAGTATTCCAAGCACTAATGATTAACTCAGTCATTAGAGATATCAATGGAGTTGCTACCCCCCTTTCCAATCCCTTGAAACCTATTCTTCAAAGGAATTTGTGCTATCTTGTGGCCCATTTTCTTAGCTCCACCCTTCTCAACTATAGTGAAGCCATTGCTAGCAATACCATCTTGTGGCTTGCTCTGGTCTTTCTTAGCAGCTGAACTATTCAAAGGAGCTTGATTAGTCTCAGGGTTTTTGGTCACAATGATAAAAGGATTATCATTACTCTCCTTTCCCTGAGACTGTTGTTGTAGAGTGTCCACATTCTCAACATTCTTTGATTGCACTTGTTTCTTCTTATCCTTTTTACCACACATCTCAGGACCATGGCCAAACACTCTACAATTCATACAATGCCATGGGATCCATTCATACCAAACTTTTTGTTCATACATTCTACCATCTAGCCCCTTAAGAATCACCACACTTCTCTATGCTTCTTCAACAGAAACACTTACAAGTAATCTGGCATAAGACATCTTCTTCCTACTAGCCGTCATACTATCCATACAAATAGGAGTTCCAATTATACTCCCTATAACACTCAACATATGATGAGAATAGAAGATCGGATCCAAATCTTTCAACTGAACCCACACAGGCACTGATTCAAAACTAGACCAAGCCATAGCCATTCCTGGTTGCCATTTCTGAAGAGCCAGAGGCTTAGACCCTCCAATGAGCCAAGGTCCTTGCTCCATGATCCAATCCAAGCTCTCTGCCTCTTTAAATTTGAAGATCCAGATCCCATTTTTCCTCATCTGAATCTCAGGTATCTCAGAATCCCAGTTTTCTCTCACAAACTTGTTCATCTCATTCATTGACAGATTCTTGCCAAGAACTCCACCAATCAATACAGCTCGCCAGCTATTAACCTCAGATCTTACTTCCTCCTCCGTGAAACAATAGATTTCCTTGTTAATCTCAGTGAAGTGATCAAGATCAACCACATTCTGAGGTTTATAGTCAACTTTCCCCTTTCCTTTGGCAAGATCCATCACAGATTTCATTCCTTCCCCTGTAATTTTGCTTCCTGTAAGATCTGGGTCTCGACTAACCTTAGGAAGCCAAGAATTCACCACAGGAGCAGCTAGATTGGCCGATCCCTTCGAATTGGTAGAATTGATAGAAATTCCCTTCGAAGAACTGGGGTTTCCAGATTTCAGTGTCGGGAATTCCTCCTCCACCAATTCGACTTCATCATCACCACAACAATCCTTCTGAGCTCTCTTCACCACCGGCGTAACCATCACGCACAATTCTGTTAGGCCCAACTGTCACGCTTCCTTCCCCCAATCAGAGAGAGAGAGAAAACGGAATTTCCTTATGAGGTTGTTGTTGTATTACAGAACCGAAAAATTGTGTTTACAGTTCACAGAATTTTGATTCTGTATTTACAGTTTGCAGAATCTGTGTTTTACAGTTCGCAGTTTTCAGATCTGTTTTACAGATTCGTGGTTTCTGGATTTTTTTACAGTTCGCAGAAATTCAGTTCTGTTTTACAGATTCGTGATTTCTGGAATTTTTTACAGTTCGCAGTTTTCATATCTGTTTTACAGATTCGTGATTTCTGGAATTTTTTACAGTTCGCAGAATTTCAGTTCTGTTTTACAGATTCATAAATTTCTGGTTCTGAGTTTACAGATTCGCAGATTTCTTGTTCTGTTTTTTACAGTTCGCAGATTTCTGGTTTCTGCGTTTACAGATTCACAGATTTTTGGTTCAGTTTTTACAGTTTGCAGATTTCTGGTTTCTGCATTTACAGATTCACAGATTTTGGTTCAGTTTTTACAGTTCGCAGATTTCTGATTTCTGCGTTTACAGTTTGCAGAACAACTGTGTTTATTTTTCCGATTTCAAAAATCTGTATTGCAGAGTTTCTTCTAAGTCATACTAATATTTGTTTGTTTTATTGAACAAATACAATGACTAACGGAAATGATAAAACTGCTGCTGACGCTGGAAAGGTCACTGGGTCGCCCCGAATTCAGTTTGGGACAATGCCTCTCGATCTGGCTCAGATAACTGACAGAGGTCTAGCTGAGAACAGTCCGGGTCATGAGAGTCTGGCTAAGAACAATCCGATCGAGGAGACCCCCCCCCCGGTCGTCGAAGTAGATCTGACACAAGTGCCTCTTCATCCGGCTCAACCGAGTCATCCGGCTGAAACGAGTCATCTGGCTCAAGCTCTTCATCTGTGTCAGACGAGTCATCCAGGTCAGATAAGTCATCCGGGTCAAACGAGTCATCCTATGGACCTGTCTGATGTTCAGTTGCCTCCTGTGCATGTTCCCTACAGGCCTTATGTGACAACTATGCCGAACACGATCCATGCTGGGGTCCTGCCGACAAATTTGACGGGAAAGGGTTCAGAATATGGTCTCAGAAGATGCAGTTCTTCCTGAGCATGATGAATCTTGACAGGTTCTTGACGGAGGAGAGACCTAGGTTCTCCCCACATAACACTGACGCCCTAGCTGATTGGGTGAAAGGGGACTATGCATGCAAAGGTTATGTTACTCATCGCGTGATTGACTCCCTGTACAAGATCTACTGTAACCATGATACCGCTAAGGAATTATGGGACACTCTGACAAAGAAGTACAAGACGCAGGATGCTGGCTCCAAGAAAGCGGCAGTAGCAAAGTTTTTGAACTACAAGATGGTAGATTCAAAGTCGGTCGTGGAACAGGTTGAAGAACTACAACTGATCGTCCATGAAGTGATCTCCGAAGGAATGACCATCTGTGAGGCGTTCCAGGTAGGTGCCATCATTGAGAAGGTTCCTCCATCATGGGAGCAGTTCAAGGTCTACTTGTTGCTGAAGCAAAAGGCAATGAGGGTTGAAGACTTGATCGTGAGGCTTCGGGTCGAGGAGAACAATAAGAGGGCCAATGGAGTTGGACCTTCTAACAAGGCAAACCTGGCTGAGCATAGGGACAAGGGGAAGAACAAGAAGTTTGAACCTCAAAACACCACAAACTTCAAGAAGCAAGAAGCCAAGAAGTTCAGTGGAAAGTGCCACAAGTACGAAAAGATTGGGCACAAGGCTGATGAGTGTTGCAGCAAGCTCGACAACAGAAGAGATAAAGGGAAAAAGTCTCAAGCCAATTTAGCTGAAAACTCGCTGACAGCAGACGACCTGTGTGCGGTGACTGAAGTGAATTTGGTTGGGAGCAACCCAAAGGAGTGGTGGTACGATACAGGTGCCACTAGACACATCTGCTCGGATAAGGGACTGTTTACCACTTATCAGAAGAGCCGAACAGAGGAGAAACTCTTCATGGGGAACTCTGCGACATCAAAGGTTGAAGGTATTGGGAAGATTGTGCTCAAGATGACTTCTGAGAAAGAGCTGACTCTCAACAATGTGCTTCATGTGCCAGACATTGGAAAGAATTTGATTTCAGGGACTCTTCTCAACAAGAATGGGTTTTGTATCAAGTTTGTGTCTGACAAGTTAGTTCTTTCTAAGGATGGGATTTATGTAGGGAAGGGTTATGTGAAGGATGGGCTGATCAAAATGAATGTAATGACAGTCCTTCCGAAAAAGATTGTAACTGATGGTTCAGTGAATGAGAATAATTCTATTGCTTATGTCGTTGAGTCTTTTAATATTTGGCATGAAAGATTGGGACATGTTAATTATAAATCTATAAGTAGACTAATAAGTATGAACATGATTCCAAAATGCAAAACAAGTAAAGACAAATGTGAAGTATGCGTACAAGCGAAACCCACAAAAACGCCATCACCCCATGTAGAAAGAACAACCGAACCTCTAGGACTAATTCACACTGATTTATGTGATTTAAAGTTTGTGCAAACTAGAGGCGGTAAGAAGTACTTTGTGACCTTCATAGACGATTGCACACGATATTTTTATGTATATCTGTTACATAGCAAAGATGAAACTTTGGAAAAGTTTAAAGAATACAAGTTGGAAGTTGAGAACCAACTTAGTAAAAAGATTAAAATGATCTGAAGTGATAGAGGAGGCGAGTATAGTGAACCATTTAATGCATTCTGTAGAGAACATGGAATCGTTCATCAAACTACTGCGCCTTACTCACCTGAATCTAACGGGGTTGCGGAACGAAAGAACCAAACTCTAAAAGAAATGATGAATGCAATGCTGCAAGAATCTGGGTTACCCCATAACATGTGGGGGGAAGCGTTGCTAACCTCCAACTACATTCTCAACAAAATACCGCATAAGGTGACTGGAAAGACGCCTTATGAGTTGTAGAAAGGTAATGTACCTTCGTACAAATACCTCAAAGTGTGGGGGTGCCTAGCAAAAGTGGCGGTGCCACCCCCTAAGAAGGTCTCAATAGGACCAAAAACCGTTGATTGTATCTTCATCGGGTATGCACACAATAGTAGTGCGTATCGTTTCTTGGTATACAAGTCTGATATACCAGATATACATGCAAATACAATAATGGAATCAAGAAATGCATCCTTCTTCGAAAACATGTTTCCATGTAAGGATAAAGAAAATCTGAAACGGACTCGTGAAGAAGGTGAAGCAAGCACTTCTGTTCAACCAACAGAAGAGGACAATGATGAACCTAGACGTAGCAAAAGAGCTAGAAAGGAAAAATCATTCGGTCCTGATTTTGAAATGGCTTTTCTTTTGGAAAATGAACCTAGAACATTCAAATAAGTCATGTCAACACCAGATGCACCTGCTTGGAAGGAAGCGGTGAAAAGTGAAATCGACTCCATTATGCAAAATCATACATGGGAGTTAGCCGAGTTGCCATCAGGCTCGAAAGCTCTTGGAAGCAAATGGATTTTCAAAAGAAAATTGAAAACCGATGGCTCGATAGACAAGTACAAGGCTAGGCTTGTGGTGCAAGGATTTAGGCAAAAAGAAGGCTTGGATTTCTTTGACACCTATTCTCCAGTAACGAGAATAACTTCAATAAGAATGCTAATAGCCATTGCAGTTATACGCAATCTAGAAATACATCAAATGGATGTAAAAACAGCTTTTCTGAATGGAGAGCTAGAAGAGGAAATTTATATGAAACAACCTGATGGTTATGTTGTCCCTGGACAGGAACACAAAGTGTGTAGACTTGTGAAATCCTTATATGGACTAAAGCAAGCTCCTAAGCAGTGGCACGAAAAATTTGACCAAGTAATGATGTCAAATGGTTTCAAAATAAATGAATGTGACAAGTGTATCTATGTCAAGGAAACTGCAAAAGGATACATTCTGTTGTGCCTATATGTGGATGACATACTCATCATAGGTAGCAACAATGACATGATCAAACAAACCAAGAACATGCTTAATGGAAAGTTTGACATGAAAGACTTGGAACTAGCGGATGTGATCTTAGGGATCAAAATATTTAGACATTCAAAAGGAATAGTCTTGTCTCAACAACATTACGCCGAGGCAGTACTTGAACGATTCAAGAACTATTCAAATGGGATTGCAAAAAATCTGGTGGACCCGCATCTCAAACTGAAGAAAAACTCGGGTAATGGCATATCACAGTTAGAGTATGCTCGTGTGATAGGAAGTCTTATGTACTTGACAAATTGTACAAGACCAGACATAGCACATGTTGTCAACGTACTGAGTAGATATACCAGTAATAGAGGACACAATCACTGGAAAGCAATAACTCGAGTATTGAACTACTTGCGACATACTCGGAGTTACGGGCTGCACTATGGAAGATATCCAGCCATTCTGGAAGGCTATAGCGATGCTAACTGGATATCATATTCAAAGAACTCAAAATCCACCAGTGGGTATGTGTTTACGCTGGGTGGTGCAGCTGTATCATGGAAATCCTCAAAACAAACGTTATTGGCCAGATCCACAGTGGAATATGAGTTCATTTCTTTAGACAAAGTAGCTGAAGAAGCAGAATGGCTTCGAAACTTTATGGAGGATATTCCTTTGTGGGAAAAACCAGTGTCAACTTTAGGTGTACACTGTGATAGTCAATCCGCTATCTCTCAGGCACTGAACACAATATATAATGGTAAGTCTCGCCACATAAGACGACGACATAAAACCATAAGACAATTGCTCTCAACTGGTGTAATCTCAATAGATTATATCAAGTCAGCTGACAATCTAGCAGATCCGTTCACTAAGGGATTGTCAAGAGAGCAAGTTGTAAAGTCATCTAGAGGAATGGGTTTAAAGCCTATGACTAAAGAGGATGCTTGATGGAAACCCTACCTAAGTGATTGGAGATCCCAAGAAATAGGTTCAAGGGGAAAACAAATTCAAGTCGAATCTAGAGAGCACTTGGAGATATTATATCTTCTTCCCCTGTTCCTAGGATGATAAAAGTGCAATGGCAAAGTAGAGGTTAAGCATTTGCTTTTAATGATTCCATAAACTTTGAAGAGCAAAGTAGGGTATAAGCAATACCATTTATGGTCAATCACCTTATGAGTGTGAAATGGGGCCGTTTCTAGGAGAAAGAAGAGAGGTTGCTTTCTCCAAGTTCACTCATGAATAACCAGGGATGTTCACGGCCAAAATGAACACAATCAAGAACCTAGTTCTGTGAGAAGATGAAACTGTGTGATAGTTATTGTCTAGGTTTACGTCAAAGTCCGGTTGGTTCAAGACATCATGTTCACTACCTGGTCGAGTAAATCCGATAGCTACTCACAATGGGTGGTTCAAGGCTGAAAAACGCCACCAACTCAGATGCAGTGATTCTTCGCCCATACTCTTAAAAATTTCTGTCTGTCTTGTCTAAGCACGTGTAATAGAATCATTTCTATTCATGTGGGGGATTGTTGGAACTGATTTTTTACTGGACTTCTGGGCACTTTTCTGGTGGGTTGCGGTCACCGGTTGTGCCGGATTATGGGAGTGTTGGCTTCGTCTCCGCGAGCACTACGTCGTAGTGTACTCACACGTCAAAATCGGGTTCCGTTTGAATGAGAAATGAAGGCTCAAAGTTGGTTGCTTGTCTAAGTACATAGAACAATTTTGTGAGCTGAATTTGATTTGGGGTTTTGTCCCACATCGAAAATTGGGGTAGAAGTTGAAGGGTTTATATAACCCAAACCCCATACCCTTGGTAAGACCTTGGGAGAGGTATGGAGAGAGGACCCGGGGGGCCCTCGCGCGGTCCGTCCGTCCGGTCCGTGGCCCGTGGCCTTGTGGAATGGGTCGTAGGCCCAAGCAGCAGCAACTTAGCTTCTCTTTTTGAAGTGGGCTGGATCTGGAAGTTTTGGGCTTCCAGATTTTGGACCGCCTCGTTGGGGACGCCCAACCGAGTCAGCGCAACTGCTTCCATGATTTTTTCCACTTCCCCACATCTGCCTCCACTATCTCCTCCTCTAACAAACCGAGAATCTCTATTTAAGAGAGTTCTGGTTCTCATTCTCTGCATCCGAAATTACACAGCAATCTCCTATCTCTTCTCTTCTTCTCCTTCTCTGAGAGTACATCGCAGAACAGTGGGTTTGTTGGCTTCTGTTTTTGATTGTACAAACCAGAAGAATTCGTAGTTGTATCTTGGGATTCTCAACGCCGGTAACCGTCACATATACGGGGCGTTACAGAATTAAGGAAAGAGATTCTTTCTTGACTTTACGCAGCAGATTCGTCTTCAACACTTCGGTAAAACTCTTTCTTAATTCTGTTCTTTAGTTTATTCTTTACAGATTGTTCAAACAACGGATTACAGGTCCTACAATTCTCCACTTAGATTAAACATACAATAATTAGTTTAAAATATACATCAGACAATTTCATGGTACAAAAGGAAGAAACATCTTCAATAATTAGTCTATTCATACCTTGTTTGTTAGCCTTCTCTGACTAAACATGATAAACTCCACTACAAAAGGAAGAAGTATCTTTCATTACTCTCTTCACCACATTAATTTATGTGTCACTTTCGGTTGCAGATCTCATCTCCCTCTAATTTGACAATTGAATCTTTGGTTATAAGGTCCAAAATCAAAACAAAAACAAAAAGTTCGCCAATGGGCTTGTAGCCTGGTCTCCCTTTACCGGTAGGTGGTGAGTTCGATACTCACCATTGGCATCTGACCCCAACTTTAGCTAGGGTAGGGGCCCGTCTATAACAAGGGGATCCCGTGTCTTGCCTGCACAAAAAAAAAAAGCTCATTAAATACTTCGAACCAAATTCAATATTATTATAGTAGAAAATATAATATTCAAATATGAGCACAAATTACATTAGCAGTGCACATGCAAAATCAGATTCTAAATCTTGCAAAATCCTGTCATAAATGACAGAAATAGAGTATTAGAACTCAATTAGCAAGTAATGTTCTCTAAAGAGAGGGAGAAAACATTGTGGAAGAACTTCGGGGAGACGACATTGGTTGCAAATCATAACTTCAGTCCGGAAGAACTCTATGGAGTAGGCGTTTATCGTGTCAAAAATCTTAGAGAATTCGAAAACTCCTGGAAATCTCGATTAAACATTTTCTAGGCGTTTTCAATGGTCAACGTTCCTGTTGACAATGAAATCGTAAACTTCGGTGTTTCCAACTTACTCCGTGAACTACGGGTCCCTAATGCTGCTCATGACCTCTCTTATGCGAAAACCAGAACCAAGCTACTGTTTACATTGCGAAAAATCTTATCTACCACGAGAGAACCAAACATATGGAACTTGATTGTCACTTCATGAGAGAGAAACTTAATGATCGACTGGAAGCTTCGTTCTTCTTTCGTCAATGGAGTTTTCACACATATCTTATTACCGATTTGTTTCCGCCTATTCTTTCTAGGCGTTTTTATATGTAACATTATAAGATATGTACGGATAATTAAATTTATATTATACCATAAGATCAAATTAGAATTACATAAAAGTATTCAAAACATATACTCTTTTATATTAACATTTATTTTATTATATTATAATTATAATTTTTATATACACGCGATTACGCTAGTTTTAATAAATCATGATTTATACGGCCCGCTGATTTCTTATATTGTAGGCGTTACATACTTTTTCATTACACTCATTAATTGCAACAAAAAAGTAAATGAATCGAGGACTTGTGTCTTAAGGCATAAGAGTTACATATCCTAAGATCTAATGTTGTATGAGTTACATATCCTAAGATATGTACGGAGTACGGAGTATAAGAAAACACATCTTGCAAGAAGAAATCAGAATCTATTATTTCCAAATAACACATTTTAGTGACCGTTGACTTACTTTTCTTTGTTCATAATTACATTTTTTAATTAGGCGGTTTTCTAATTTATGATATGAAAAATGCATATAAAAACCACACCGCAATACTCCTTTTCTCCTTATATTTTCTACATTTCTCCAATCTCTCCAAAACTTCAACTAGTTGCTTGCAAATGAAGGGTTTGAGATTCTTAACCCTGCAATTGGTTATGGCTATTTGTAACCCTAATGTGTTCTTCTTGTTACAAGCCCTCCTGGAATTTCCTCCAAACTTGGATGATGGAGAATTCTGGCTTCCGTCCGATCTCATTTACGCGATTCAGACGTCTTCTGATATAACGGAAAGTCCAGTGTTCATACGTGTAAGTTATCATTAATAGTCGAACAAACATTAATCTATTACTTATGTTACATATTTTCCATGTATATTTGATTATAGATCCATTAATACTTCATGTATATATGTCATAATTCAGCCAATTGAAGTTCCACCAAAAAAAGAATTGGCAAAGATAGACCCCAAAAAAATGTTTGAAGCAACTCAAGAGAAGAAAATTGGGCCATTGTCGACAAAATACAAAGGCACAGGGTTCTTTCTTCCTCGTGCAAGAACTGCATCAAAAGGCAAAGGAAAAGGTACAAATTATTACATGCTTGAATGATTACGATTCTAAAGTGAATGACTCTCGAGAGCCGTTTGGTAATGATATCTAGATATCAGGTATGAGTATAAGATGTCACTCATATCCACATTTACGTTTGGTATAATCAGTATATCAGTTTGATATCTGTTGTTTCGTATGAGCCAAATATATCAGGTTATGGATATCAAAATGATTTTAGAGTGTTGTTTTGATATATCTCAAAAATTGAGTATATCAAAGATATCACTCATACTCATACATTTACCCGATATCTTATACACATATTCAATATCTAGCTATCGATATCAAACGAAGGTAACTGAGATTAATGGCGTTCTATTTTGTGAATTAATGATAAAAGCAATAACTAGTAAATTTATATTCCATACAATTAATTCAAATCAGATTTTAATGAAAAGTTAAGCCAGATTAGCAATAAAACTTGTATGCTTTTAATGCAATATTTCCTCCCTTCAGAATATACTTAAGTTTTTTTTCCCTTTTATAAAAAACCTTAATTTTTGGTTCAGATAAATTAGTCTTTTTTTATATTTATTTTTGACAATCTTTATCAAATTTATCTTTTATTATTGTTTTTTGTTTGTATGAATATTCATTTTAGACGCGTTTTGAAAGTAATTTCCGTTATAGGTATTTTTTTAATGTTCGAAAAAGGACTAAGGAAGAGAGGCGCTGCTTTCCTAACATAAAAATATCTATAACGGAAATTAGTTACAAAACGTGCCAAAGATTACAATTATTTATTAAAATAATGTGTATTTAAGAAAAAAAAATTCCTCTATGTTTACAAGAGATACTTATATTTATGTACAAAAAATCATTTGTTTATGTAGGAGCTAGAGAGTGTAACCGTCTGCATCAATTAATGTTAGAGTCAAATGTAACTGAAGAATTAAAATTTTAGTGATGATTGACCCAACCGCCTTCTCTAATTTAAGTTTGTGTTTTTATCTGGTGTTAGGTTTGAAGATGGTGGCGGATATGAACAAGAAGTAGAAGAAACTGGATTCAATGAGAAATAAAGTTCAAACTCGGACTCATATAATATTTTCTTTATAACAATAAATTAATAAAAGAAAGTCTTTTTGTTGTGTGTTGCTCCAAATCCTTTTCTTTAATATGTGCCTTGATGAATGGAGATTAACAAATCAAGTGCATATGGTAAGTGATTTAATTTTAAAAAGATATACATTATATATTCAGCTAATGAAAAAAATATGTTTTCATGGTGAATTAACTATGAAGTCCTTTACCCACCCTTGTTTTCATTTCTTTTAATTAAACCTTATGTAAGGTTTGCCCTATTATTGTTTTAGGTTTCCAGACTTTGATATTGTATCTTCAGACTTTGTTATTGAATACAACGTTTATCGTTTTTCTTCCAGAGTGCATTGTTGTTGAACTCGCCCTAGTTGTTCTTGTATGTGTCAATCTCTTCCATAAGATTGGTGCTAACGAATCTCCATAGAGCATCCTCCAGGTGTCTTGGCCTACCATAATCATTGTGTTTAGTTGTAATCCATTGAGATTTATTCATCATTCGGTAAGGTTCTTGTTCTTAAGATCAAGAGTTTTGTCGTTGTTTGATTTTATTCCAAATAGCCTATCATTCGACTTGTCTTTCTATCATCTTCTTATCTAATTCCGCAATCTCTTCTCTGTTCGAGTTTCTATTCAAGGTTTGATGTCTAGATCAGACAATTGCGGCTTATCCCCGCATCACAACCTATTTTAATACTTTATATTTTCTTACAATTAATACAAAATAATTTAATTTCTCTGCTTTAGCACCTCCGTTGTGCATTAGACTCAAAATATTACCAATTGTATCATAATAAATTTATAATGCTGTCTGACAAAGCAAATGACAAAATATTTTTCTTAATTGATCTTTTTCCAATAAGATTAAGAATTAGATTGGCAAGTTTAAGCTGAGCAAACTTGCTAACGATGATGGACAAGATCACATTAGTCAAAACATTAACCTAACCAGCAATTCAATAACTTGAAAAAACAAGAGAAAAATAAGAAGATAGATATAGATGAATCAATTCTTGATTGCAAATAAATATGATATACTCCTACCTATGCTAAATTATCACTATCAAGGAAAAACTTTGGACCGGAGACCAAACCGGATTAATTTATGTCCGGTCCGGGAACATACACCCCTAATTTTACCAGATTAAACTAAGTTGATTATTGTTGTGAATAAAACATACTAAAACTTGTTTTAACCGTGCCTTTACAGGATTATACTAAGTTGACTGTTGTTGAACATACTAATAGAGAGAATACTAATCAAGAAACGAAGAAGAAAAAGAGGAGCATAGAAGAAGATCCACAAAAGCACCCACGATGTAGCGATGGTTATGGGTGCCATTAACGGTCAAATAACAAGCGATAAGGTTTTCAAGGGAATCCCAGTTATGGAGAAGGCTAGGATAAGCTCCCATTATCTCCTCCATCGACTTTCTGAAGTCGGAAAAAGGTTGATCTGACTCGATCTCCACATCCTCCACCACCACTCTACTTTCTGAAGTCGCTATTGACAAAATGTTCTTGGTAGGGGAAGGATCAAAGAAAAGACGGGTCTCTGAGCAGGCCCCGAGAATGACATAGTTGTCATGAATGATGTATCGGTTGCGCGCGCTTGGCCAGATGGAGTGTTCTTTGGGATTCAAAATAGATGGTATGATTGGTATCTTCTTCTTCACCTTCAACCCCATTAGAGAAGTTCTAGCAGATGATGATCAATCGAGGGTGTATCCAGGTTTTTGTATTTGGTGAAAGAGAAGAAAAATGGATGAACAATGGTGGGTTAAGAGAGTACTTATACTTGAATGAGTGTAGTATGGATTTATCTATACTTGAGTTTTCAAAGATCACAAGTGAAGTTGCATAGTTTCATGTGAAAGATTTAAAACAGCTAGTCGTAGGGGTCACACTTTCATCCTCTACCATCAATTCTAGTTGTAGATAAATCTCACAATTGTGAAATAAGGGACTTTATAAGCCTCAAAAGTAGGCTATGGTCTTAGGGCATATTTAGGGGCTCATCTATTGGCCGAAAATACAATAATATAAGAATTCATTATTTGACAAATGCAAACTAAGGGTTTGTTTGAATCACGCATATAATGCAAACTTAGCATCATAAATTATAGTTGGTATCAGAAAACCAGTAAGAGATGGATGCAACTCAAGAAAAGGAGACTGTTGTCTAAGAAGTTGAATTGATTGAAGTCTTGGTAACAACAAAATCCATTCCTAGTGATAAACCAGACAAACAGAACTTGAAAACAGAGCTACAAATAAGCTTAAAACAAGATCCAAAATATATCATCTTTCAAAACTCATAAACCGCTATAACAAAATCAGTACCTCCTGCCACCAGGAGCACCACCACGAGCAGGGAAGGGAGCAGGGGCCATTGTCTCAGGCTTGGCTTCTACAATCCCGGGAATGTCAGACATACCGAGAGCAGCAATCATCTCAATGGTTTCTGGGTCAACTGCAATGTGGTCGATTTTGATGGCGGACTCAGCAGGAACAAAGTCCAAACGACGCTCACGTTCTTCCTCTTGAAGCTTGAGTGAGATACCACGAACTGTACCTCCTCTCTGGATCCTCTTCATCAAATGGGTGGAGAATCCTGCAATCTTGTTGCGTAGACGCTTGGTGGGGATGATGGCAACTTCTTCCAGAAGTCTCTTGTTGGTGTGGAAATCCAAGGTCATACGAGAGTAGTACTTCTCGATCACCTGACGGGAAGACTTCTTGACGGTTTTGGTACGGACACGACCCATCTTGATTGATTGCCTAACTTACCTGAACTAATGTAACAAACAATCATCAATTAATCACTATTTTTATCACCATGTACAGATATGGTCTTACGGTAAATAGTTGAAGCTAAACATTTAGAAGATGACTGAGAAACAGAAAAGTTCAGAATGAATTCAGGCAGCTCAATTAGCTGCTATAATTGTTCTAGTCATCACCAATGCACAAACTAGATCAAATTGAGAAACTCTTTTATTTGTGTATTAAGATATATCAGCGAGTCTTACTTGATCATCAACCTTAAACAAACTCCTACCAATACAGATTTACACTGATGTCTAGCACAATCCAAACATCACCTAAGCTTTCGGGGATAGAAAATTGAAATTAAAACAAGGAATTTGGCTACCTACATTGAACATCTATCGAATTAAAACTTAACTGGCTACACAGCAATAAAACAACAATCTTTCACATTCAGGTAAAACCAAAAGCAAGCAAGAATCACTCGAGCGAAATCATAAATCGACGAATCGAACATGAAACTACAGGCAGATAGACGGGTAAAGTAAAGACGAATGAAAGCAATGCCGAGTATAATACCTTTAGACGAGGAGGATCGAAGGTCGAGAAGCGCGGCTCCGAGCAAACAATAGCGACAGAGGAAGAATCGCAAGCGTAACAGGCAAAAGGAAAAAACCCTAATGATGATATATATCAGTTTCCCTCTCTATTGGACTTGAACGGCCCAACAGGATTAAAATGGCTCAAATAAATTGGATTTGAACGGCCCAATGGGGTTATATTGGCCCAATCAGATAACTATTGGTAACGATCCGTTTTACTTATGACTTATAGCGCCAATATCTTATTTATTTATTAAGATATAAACTCATTATGAGTTTATAACCGACTAGATTCGGAAACCCGCGCTTCGCGCGGGTCTATTACGATTCATGTAGACATTATGTAGTGTTAAAATAGATTATGCCAATCTAAAGTCGGAGTTTCAATTAAAGCTCTAATTTTATTAGGGATGAGCAAAATTTGGGTCGACCCAGTTTTTGGGACCGGACCGAACATATTTGTGGAAATCCGGTTCCGTTCCGATCCGGGTCGACCCGGTTTTATATTATATATAAATTATAAATATTTTTAAATAAAATTATATATTTCTATACTAATATTTTTTGATATATTTATAAGAAAATTTGAATTTGAATTTTTTTTAAATTTTATAATTAATTTTGCAAAAAATCTTATTGTCCTCGTCAGCCTAGCTTGGAGAATGATCCTCCCTAATTATATTGCTTGCTTGTGTTGTACTTACATCTGTGTTTGTTGCATACAAATTATACCCAAATTCATCGTCTCATTTTGGAGGTTCCATCTAGAAATTCCAAATCCAATGAGTATCGGTATGAGATAAACACTTATATTTCAAAATAAAGGGATAATATTAATAATTAATAATAATGCATATATAAGAGCAAGTTCCCAACTTACATTGTTAAAATTAGAAAAAAGTAAAAGCCGAATTAACATTACACATATCAGTCTCAGACTTGTTTTCAACCTTTGACCTGCAAGATTAAGAAAAATTCTGCTCAAATCTAACTCTAAGTTTCTTTGCTAATGAAGCTTGTGAACTCACACTATTCTTAAGTTGCTATAACTAACAGAACCAATCCACATATGTTAATCATCACACAACATTTACTCTCCATAAGTTGCTACAACTAACAGAACCAATCCACATATGATGCATTATTGTGTCATATAACAGGTCTTTACATAATAAGAAAATACCCATGTAATCATCCTGATGAAATGACAAATGCTACTACTGCATTACATCTGAACATTCTACAGTTGTAAGGTTGGAGGTAGTACTCTTCAAGTTGAGTAACAATCGACATGATAAAACGTCCAAGAACCCAACGAACTAAAATAGATGTATTTTTTGGGATCATACTCTGAAATCGCAGAAAAAGAAACATTGTAAAATTCTGCATATGGTTAGCCATGAGATGAAATGCAATTGATATAGGAAGGCTTGTGTAAATTCGTCCAGATACTTAACTAATCCAATGTAAATAGATCACCAAGGGCTTCAACACCAATAACTCTTGTCAACAATTTTCTAATCAAGTTTGAAAAGAGAAGAGCCAAATTCCAATTAAAATAAAGCCTAGAACATGAAACATCAAGTATATTAAAAAAACTCACTATGGCTTCAGGATTGTGAATCAACACAGAGGTGCATCTATAACTAATGAAACCAATAATTTTCAATTGAAAGTGTCAAAAAGAACAAAATTCAAGAAACAAAACAGAACGACCAATCCATACCTCTATTCAGTAGTGGGATCACAAAGAAATGGGGCTGTAATTGTGTACCCTACTAATATTTTCACAAACCAGATACAAAATTAAAGACTAAAGCCTCCAACATTGATTTGATAGTAAACCACAATGTCAAAATTGAAACAAACAAATGTAATAGCAAACCCTACAACAGAAGGTGAATAATAATAGAGCAGGATTGAGATCAAATAAGTAGATCATTGACAAAATTGAGACCTGAAAAGCCATCATCATTGATCTTCTATCGGGTGTGAAGTCGAAGTTGCGCTAAGACGGCCACATGTAAGAACTCGGATCAGACTGCAGAACAGAACTATAAAACACGGTGATTAACCGTCATCATTTTAAATACAATCTCATATCAACCTACTGGAATTTCAGTAACTGAAGAATGTTTATTCGCGTCACACTTTTACAATATTGTAACTTTATTTATAGATTAAACCTTACTCACAGATTAAAGCCCAAGACCAACCTATCTCCATCGAAAACATAGGAAAGAAATGAAAGTTTCAATTATATATAAATGGCATTATATCTTACCCATGTTCTCTTCTACCCGAAGAATAAAATATATGCAGACAAAAATAGTCCAAGTAAGAGATAATATCTTTTAAGATTAGCATCATATGGTAAGTTATACTATGAATATACAAATACATTTACTCTACCTGCTGCTATCACTCACAGGCTTCAAAGGATGAGGATCCTCTTTTCTCAAAACACCCTGAGCATACAATTCACCTATTCCAAAAAATTGTGAATAGATGAATAGAAGTATGTTTAAGGACATGTTGGTGTGGTTTGTTGATGTATACTTATGATTATGTAACTTGCACTTTGCTTAAGTTGTGGTCTCTTAGAGCCTGGTGCTATTAAGAGTTCCAACAACAATGTTACCAACTTCACTTGGGTTCAGATTTGTTTTTTCCATTAATCCCTAGAAAAAAAATTGTAAAACCACAAATTGTTACAATGACAAATCGAGAATTTAATTTCATAATAGAAAACATCAGGATCATAACTGATGCAAGAAGTTCATCAGGAAATGTATCCTTCAATCCACCACGTTTCGCCATGCAAATCGGTGTTCGAAAGGCCTTATAAAATGCAAGGGACAAATGAAACAACATTCCACACTTCAAATAAGATTTGATTTATATAGCTATATAAAAATCTAAACAGAAGTCCATATTGGATCACTATTGACTGTGAGAACCATTTGAAACTTCACAAAATTCAAGCATACTGATGAACAATCAGAGATCTTATATTTTTACCCATCATATGCATTCTTTCATCTACATCAGACTTTGTCAAATGCCTAGCATTCAAAAGCTGAATTATATATATTAATCAAGACCTAGCATCAGAAAGGGAAGAAGAACAAATCCAAACTCAATCATCACAGTAGTGAACAACAGTAATAGGCAAAATCAAATTACCTTAGTGGTGAGCTTGAAATCGTTCTTCTTCCAGCTTCCACTACACACATACCGATCACACAAAGGAATCCTCCTCAGAACAGCAAGCATTGTACGTGAGAAATCTGCCTATGCATCAACCAATCGACTATCGTATAATCTGCCTAGGTTTAAAAACTCTCAATTCAATCAACTTCGTCAATATTCTTAACAAAGATGATTGTTTGGAGTGCCTAATTTGCCTCAATCATCTAAGTAAGAACTCATAACAATCTGCAGAGAACATAAAAATTGAACATCATACAGAAATTGATGGGTACCAAAATTAGGAATCTGTTGGTAATGCAACATAAAATGAAACTGTCTGAAAAGTAAAGTTTCTATCTAGGTTAGGTACAAATTCTTAGTTCTAAGCAATTTCATTAGATACTCTTAGCAAAGTTGATTATCCATAATACCTAATCGATTTGCATCAATCAATTTTCTCCATAACAACTCCTAAGAAGCTCATTGAACGAAAACTAAAAAATCCATACCGTTTCAGATTCGGCACCAATGTCGGGCGAAGTAGGTTAAACCTGCAAGAAAAATTCAAAGCAATTACCTTATGTCCAATCAAATCAATCGCAGGCAAAAATCAAGGGAGAAGAGAGATTGAAGTCGGTCATCGAGAGAATCCGCAGAAGTGATCGTTTTTCTGAGATACCAATGCTTCAGGCACGACAACAACCTTTGTTTGGAGAAGGCTTACTCGGTATTAGGCCCGAGAAAAGCATAGGAAGGAGAAGGACCGACTGTAGTCACTCAGTAAAAATGCTAATTTATACAGAAACCTGCCAAAGTAACGCCGGAATTAATGGGATCGGGATCAATGAATAGGGAAGGCGAAAGGTTTACCTCAAGAGATTTTAGAAGTTGCTCAATCGAAGATGGAGGCCTAAGCACAATTTGGGGCAATAAACCATTGGCGACAATTTGGGTGCCACAATTGGAGTCCTTGAGAGAAGTCACTGGTTCTGTATTATGTTTGTGGACAGAATGTCCTTGCATTCGTCATTTTCTCACAAAAATCTGCAAGGAGAATTTGCAATATGTCATTGTTTGAAGCATAAAGTGAAATGACAATTATGATATCATCATCCTATTTTCATTAAGAAAATAGAGAAATGTCACAAAAGCATGAAAATGAAAATCATAAAACCTGGGGAGTAAAAAAGCATTGACACCATGCGACACTATGCAATTATCAATAGATAAATAACATTTTGATTATTTAAATTGAAATAAAGGAAAAATTCACACCTGGGAGTCCATGCTTTCACCTTTGCAACTTATGGTGCAACATTTGTAGTTTCACAGGAACTCTACAATGGCAATGGAAAGACATCAGTAAAGTTAAAATCCAATTTGGAGCTAAAAATCTTCAGACAGTGTCACCAAACATTTAAAATTAGGCGATAAGTAATAAATATCTCGGATGAGGGATCAATGGGTTTGTAATGAAAACAAAAGAAGAGGCATGAGAAGTAGGACCGGTAAAACTTATCAGATTTTAAGAGTCTGCACATTATATAGAACCAGAAAAACTTCTCAGATTTGAAATGTGTATGATTTTTTTTTTCAAAGTTAAGACTAAGATTAAGAGAAGCCCACTTCCTAATAGAAAATCTATGCCTTGCAACCAAATCCTTGTTCTACAAACATATAATTGAACTCAAAATTGAAGAAAAAACGTCAGAAAATGCATAAATATGATATAGATCACCTAGAAGCAAACACGTAAAACAACTAAATCAACGTCAATATTCACATCAAGGCCAAGCTTCCCGGGATGCTGCAAAACCTATCTTAGAAAATGAGACCAATGCTGATCAATACTTTTTTCTTGTGATGCATATAGTGCTTAAACAACATATGAAAGAGAAGTATTATGAGACCAATGCTCTCTAACATCCTAAATTTAAGTGTCTTGTAATTGGTAGAAAGAAGAAACACTGCACTATTAGTTGCTTGGCATCATCAAATCTTGTTAATCTAATCTTCTGCTTTCACTCTTGAGATAGGAAAACTGATGCAAGCAAAAATGAAAAGGCAATATCAACATAGCAATATGGTCTAGATTATGTACTAAAAATAGCACCACCAAATTTCTAATATACGTTGGACTCATGGCTCTAAAGTTCAGTTTATAGTGAAACAATTGTATCAGACCACCAAAATATAATATATTTAAAAACACAAACATGTAGCAGGTAGTACTAAGAATAACAATGGGATAGCTGAAATCAGTTTCTTAAACTCAAATTTAACTAAGCATCCTATTGTATTTCATCTCGATATTAGTTGATACTAAAATAATTCACTATCTCAACCTAAAATTTATGCGACACACATCAGTATATAGATAAGAGGCTCTAAAGCAACACACACACAAAAAGATAATGGGTTTCATTATGATAAGCAGAACTAAAATTGTTCACTGAACTTCTCATCATCTTCTTCATAGTCCAAATCCAGATCAGTTACATATGCACCTAAAATCAACATTGATCTGGTTAGTACATCATGTCGGTCCGCATGACCCTGATCTTTCTATACCCTCCAACTATGAATCCGAAAAATAGTAGCATTAACAAAAAGATATGAAAATAGCAACCCATCATACAAAATTCATTAATCACAAATTCAGCAGAGATAAAAAAGCATAACTAAGAAAACAGAAATCCCACTACTAAATATAAAGCATATTGAAACGGTCAAAATTTGTTTCTTAACACCATGAAAACCGTTTCAGTAGACCTAATGAAATGATTTGTGACCGTTAAACAAAGCTTAAACGTGATTAGGTACACAATATCATAAACCAATTCAAAATCCTAAAAAATTAAGCTACTTAATGGTTCTTTTCTTTGTTTTCCAAGAAAAGACAACTATATATATAGCAAAATATTCCTATACCAGATCTTTTTCTTGCATGTCTCCCACTGACTTCTTTTCTTCTTTTCTTGGTTTCTTCACTCAAACATGTTCTGCAAGAGGAAAAAAAACTCATCCTCATTACTCTTCAATCCAAATTCATTAGACTCTACAGCTGACCGCAACAATAAGATTGAACAGTTCAGGTAAACACAACCACAAATTCACAAATTTGGCTGAACAAAAACAAACTGAACAAAAACAAATCTGGCTGAACAAAAACAAACAGGACAAAAACAAACATATGCATTCACTTTGGCTGAACAAAAGCCTGGTTGCTGGTTTGATTGATATAAATCTGGCTGAACAGAAAAACCTACAGATCTGGCTAAACATAATTATTAAATCCTACAGATCTGGTTTTTGGTTGAACAGAAACAAATCTGTTCAGTTCAGCTAAACGGAAACAAACCTGGTTGCTTGTTTAAAAAACTAACAAATTTTCATCATGCTATGCATAAGGACATTCTAAGCAATCTCATATCCACATATATGAAAGCAAGTATTCAAGAAAACATACGCAACAACAACATGGCTCTCATATCCACATATATGAAAGCAAGTATTCAAGTGCAGTTGCAGAAACGAAGACAACAAATATAATAACATCAAAGTATGTTGAGACTGAGAAGGAAAGACTTTTCTTATACAAAAGAATACATGTCAATACTATGATACTATCTATAAAGAACAATATATAATAAATAAGATTATTAAATTGGTCAAAACGTATAACAAAGGGGAAATTATTTTGCAACCGTATATAGATGGTAGTCCTAGCAAATATATCATAAATTTGTACTATTTAAGAAACTGAGGCCCAACTGTTCTTTAAGCAATCCAAAACAAAGTATTTGTGTTTGTAACATATCAGAGAAGTTAGCAGAGAGGTCTTTGGATTTTCTTGTACTGCTATAAAGCAGTGCACTGGTCTCTTTAAGTTGTAAAATGAGGTTTTATCTTAATCAAGTGTTGTTAGTTGTGCTAAGTAAGTTTTAAATCCATTCCACCTTAAATATTAACATCTGAATTGAGTACTTCCTAAGCAAAGCACATTATTTCTTCTCCCTTTGGTTACCTCCAAGGGCTACAATGCAATACGATAAGCAAGTAAGCGGATGAGGTATCTAAACTGCAAGGAGAGAAGCAAGCGAACAACTGAAAACATCAGCAGGCCCGACACCTCCAATATCATTAAAGAAGAACAACTTGCCCTGTTTATCAAACAAATGTCAGTGTGAATATCAAATTTCAAAGAAAAGGCAACCCGAAGTACTCTTTTTTTCTCTTACTTTACATATGAACTCCTGATGCTTTTTCATCTTGGAATTTCTCTAGATATGCACATCATTTATCATTAGCATATTCAGAATCGTGCGTCAACTCCGAAAAGGGGAGAAAACTTCTTCACGGTGGCTTGATGCACCGGCCGCACTCAAGTGTTTCAGCAATCACTTCCCCCTCGATTTGTCGGAGCCGTTGATGAATGCAGAGAGTTGTGAACACACATAGTTTGTACGGAGGAGTAAAGCAAATTGGGGTGGAAGAAGCAACAAATTAAGGAGGTGAAGAGACTGGACCTTACGAATTGCAGTAGAGGAACAGACGTCGGAGAAAGGGCAATTCAGGCGAAGACAGTTGAAGGAGGAGGGCATGAAAGCAGGCGAAATGAAGAGACAGAAAAACAATCGGGAAAATGCAAAATTTAGGGTTCAAGAATAAAAAGCCCATAGGCCCGCGAATTAATTAACTGGCCCAAAGACGACCCGATACCAATTACCATTACTGCTGCAAACTCGTGAATTTTTATATAGAGATAGATATTGTCATTGATCTTCGACAACTTACCACGAGTCTTATTTCCTATATTTTTCGAGAGGTTAATAATGATATTGCTAAAATACGCCATGTGTCATCAGCACTCGATTTTTACAGCTCTTCAATATCTTTTCGGATCTCATCCTTTGTTATTGCTTAGAACTCTTTTTTTCTAGATAGGTAAACCCACTTTCCTCTTAAAAATCCTTTGTTATTGCTTAGAACTCTTTTTTGATCGATAGATAAACCCACTTTCCTCCTAAAAATGGATATCCATCGACTATGTCGACACGGAAGACCGTTGTACTTGCCTACTATATTTAAGACCTGAAATTCTTAGATCACTTATAAAAGCATGAATACATATAGTAATCTTACAAACACCATTGCAAATCCATTTGCAAATCACTTCTCAACACAAATTATACCAGCCATAATTAAGCAACACTATTATCACAAGAGTATGATGCCATCAAACACCATTGCAAATCCATTTGAACAGCTAGTAATCTTACACACTTTTTCATCAAACACAAAAAGAGTGACATATATTTGCAGTAGTAGAGAACTATAGATTATTGCTTAGTAACGGTGTTGTTGTTTCTCCCTCTCTTTGTAGTACTGAACATAGCTATAAACACCGACAAGAGGGGCGATAAGAAGAGTGGCGTTAATCCAATTGTCAGAGATCTTATGGCTGATCTTCATAGGAAGATCTCTCCACAGTCCAGGCATCACCTTCTGTTGGAAAGGCGACAATGCATAGACGACCGCCTTCATCCTCACTGGCGTTTCCCCCATAATTCTTGGTTAATCTTCACACACAAAAAACCTATGCAAATTTCATAAGCCAAACATAATATTGCAACTCAAAACTACAAATTCATTCAAACTTGTTGCACTAACAAGTTCAGTTCAACAACATAATCATAACTCTACACACGGAAATAAGAAATCGACCATGAGATAGAGAAATGGTCGATCATATCCAATGGCGTACGCAAGATTCGAACCCAGGAGGGGTTAAATTATATATTAATTTTAATTAATAAAAATACGTACATATCAGGAGGGACTACATCAGAAAAAAGCTATTTTTTACACTAATTTTTTTTTTCCAGGAAATTTGTTTTTCGAGGGGGGCTATAGCCCCTCCTCGGCCTATAATGTGTCCGCCCCTGATCATATCTACATTAAAAAAACACTAACAAGTTCGCTTTTGCACAATAGGGTACGCGGTATTTTATGAGATAAGTATAGTAGGAAAACGAAGCGTTTGCGTTCACAAATAACAAGATAATATTCATATTCTGGATTGTAATGTTCATAATCTGACTATCATATCCATTTCGGCCCTTTTCGAAAAAAATGTCACCTCCCAGACTATGAACGTGATCCAAAATATTTTCTTTGTTATCTGTGAACGCGAACGCTTCGTTTATTGCCCATTTGCCCATACAAGGCTGAAGTAAATCGGACTCTGGTGAGGTAAAATAAGTTGCTCAACTACATCGAAGTTTCATAGTACAAAGTTCAAGCTTCCAAAATACTCCTTCCGTCCCATATTGTTCTTCCCATTTCGAATAGTTTACACTATTCACGGTTGAAGAAAATCTTCTCATTTTTTCTTGATATATAAGAAAATATATAGTCATGTGGGGTCTTGTTTGATTCGTATTAATGCGTACTTTAATAATATCAAATTTTAATTATTTATATTAACACAAAACTAGAGATATTAAGGATATAAAACGTATCTCGGCAAATGTGTCATGCAAAAATGGGACGGAGGGAGTAAGAGCAACACCATTAAGCCGAGCTCAAGTCTAATCTAATGAAAGATAACAAAACATACTCCTAATCACTTTCGTCTGTCTACAAAAAAAGGAAATCGCACAGTGATATTGTTTATCAATACATGCATCCATCCATCAATTGAAACACTTAATCAACTTGTTAACATCTAAGCTACAGAAAAAGAAA
Source organism: Oxyria digyna (assembly GCA_029168935.1). Lineage (NCBI taxonomy): Eukaryota > Viridiplantae > Streptophyta > Magnoliopsida > Caryophyllales > Polygonaceae > Oxyria > Oxyria digyna. Next base: position 45,952,670 of record JAPVLV010000009.1, read on the forward strand.
CCATAACATCGCCATACAAAATACGAATCATCAGCAACAAAATTGAAAGACGGAAAAGAAAACCACGAAATCAACTAATCGTATTTACTAACCGATCATTGTTGTAGAAGAAGAAAGAGCAGAAGTACCTGATGAAGAAGAGTGCAGACATTTCCAGATGTTCGAGACACAATTCTGAAGTTCTGATTACAATAACGTATAGTCGGTTCTTGGGCATGCATTCACAATTCAAACCTATGACGTATCTATCTTATATATTAAAGTTGAGCCCTTTAGAGCTCTTAGAGTGATTTTAGGCTTAGTTTGTTACATAATTATTATTATTTTTATCTTTAATTTCAATTATTAATAGATTGGATAATTATATTAAAAAATAAATCTTAAAAAATTATCATTCCTTTCAACAACATACATACAAGCTATTTTATTGAGAATAAATATTATGTTGAAGGTTACTATATATTTTTACGATAAAATTAGGATTATTTTCGATAATAAAAATTAAGTCAAGTTACATACATAACCTTCGTGAAATAAAATATACTTTTATAAATAGTCTTTACAAGAAAAAAGTTAATCCTAATATATTGATGAACTCGATTAAAAGGTTATACAATTTCATACGAATAATATGAAATTTTCCGTGCATGGCACGGGCCACTACACTAGTAGTGTTATTAAGGTTAAACATTTGGATTTGGTGACTTCTTTAACAACGACCATTTTAATACGTATTATGTGAATACGTTTTCTTACAAACCTTAACAAAAATGTGACGTAGAGCAAATAACTTTACATTTCATCATCCACAACACATAGTTTTAATAATAAAAATGTGGCAGGTGGCAACCTTATCCAAACCTGATGTTGACCAACGTACTGCAAGTGTAACACACGTGTCATCGTATAGAAGAACCACGTAGGAAAAAAGTAGTCGTATAGGGAGGTTTTGGATTACGGAAATATCAGCATTTTTTAAGATTTTTTGTGACAGCCGGCGGTTTGAAAATGACAGGTAATTAATGATTAGAGAAAAATTAAATACTAAGTGTCAAAAATTACAGGCTGTTACTGCCGACATTACACGTTTTCACGGCCCCCACCGCCACGTTATTTCCTTACACGCCTGTTTGGTGTGCTGCTACTTTCACACTACTTGTATTTAGAACCGTTATTTCCTTACACGCCTGTTCGAGATAGAAATCGGGTTAAATGAAGAATCGGGTTAGATGGAGATTATCAACTTTAAGTGTTTGATAGAGAGAGATAAATTATAAAGTATAAACTTATGTACAAGTCATATCTTGATTTTTATCTGGGTATGAGATATAGGGTAATTTGTTCATATGAGAATAACTCATACTCATACATATTCTACTAAGCACAAAGACAAGTTTAGCTCATTCGCATACCAATTATCTATATCTAAGGTATACAAACAAACGACCTCTTAGAGTATAAGCAATGGTTGTCCATTTTTTTGTGGGCATCAAATTTAATAATATTATCTCTCTCTTTTATCTATCAATGCCCATTTTCATACCCACTTACTCTCTCAATAGTTGTCCACTAATATTTTGGTTATTCATTTTCTCTTTCCTACTATTTTTACATAGCCCCCTTATTTTTTTTTTTTGTCAAAAATGAAAGTTTTTGGGACACATGTGAAATATATGTTGAATGCCCATTCTTTCACCATGGTGATGAGAATGTCCATGACATTGTGTCTCTCTCCTCCAAAATCTTATTTTTTAATATTTTAACATTATTTTTGATTTTCCTCTTCAAATGCCCGTCCCAAATGGGCAACCATTGAATATGCTTGTGAGTTCAATTTGTGTTCGAATCATAGTGAAATGACTTAATAGGTTTCGAATTGAATATTATAATTAGATCTATCAGGATGGTTCGTAACAATATGATCTCAAAATATTAAATTAGTGTTTATTCGGATCATCTTTTGGGTGCTCTAAGTTATCCATCTCTTTGTTTTTCATGCCTTTCAAATTTTGTGGAATTTCGTAGATTAAGTTGGGTGATTTTCAGGTTGGTTCATATCAATTCAAGTGTCATGCAAAGTGTAAAATGAAGACTCAAAATTATAATTACTCCCTCCGTCCCATAATGTCAGTCCCATTTCTTTTCGTGACACTATTTACAAACCGAGAGAATCTTGTAGATTTCTCCTAATATATAAGAAAAAACATAGCCATGTGGGGTCTTGTTTGATTCGTCTTAATGAGTATTTTAACAATATTAAAAAATTATAATTTTTATTAACATATAACTAGAGATATTAACGATGCAAAACATGTCTCGACATATGTGCCTGATTGAAATGAGACTAACAAAATGGGACGGAGGGAGTATAATTTTTTTTTTTTAACGATACTATGAAAATGCGGGTCAGAGTAATAAAAAACGCAAAACGCAAACAAGAATGAGAAAAATTAGAGAAACACTATCCACTTGAAAAATTAAGACGTTTTATTTGCATTTTGCAGCCATCGTTGCATTTGTTTTATAACTTTAAATCTGAATCTCTTATAATGAACCCAATCGTATTTTATGTGGATAGTAGCCACCGCCGCCACCTCTTGGCAATCTAGTTTTTGGCATTCGTTCTGTAATGGTCCCCTTTTGAACTTTGGATATTTTCATACTTATTTTACAAATTGACTCAACCTTCCACATGTTGATTTTCTTCCTCTTTAATTTCGATGAAATCGAATAAGGTATTCCATCCGTCCTAATATATAGATTTCATTGTTTTTTTATACTATTTACAATTCAGAAAATTTGATAGATTTCTTACAATATATAAGAAAAAACATAGTCATTTTAAATCTTGTTTGATTCGTATCAATGAGTACTTTATTAACGAAACAAAACACGTATCAACATGCGTGCATAGATTGGGATAGAGAGTCCTCCATAAAATGTACTACAATATTTTCCTCATAAAATTATTAGATGGATTAAAAAATGGAGGCAGAAAAAAACAACAAAACGTGCTCAAAGCTCATAGAAAGTACTGTAGAAGCAAAAATATTAGAAAAATAAAAGGCAGTAAAACATCCAAATTCCAACCCTTTATATATACGCCCCCAACCACAAAATAATCACCAAATTCGCCCCCAAAATCATTAGCACACACAGAAATTCAGCAGCATCCGAAAGAGGAAATCCCTAAATTCCGGCGAATCGAAGAACACCGAATTTGAGTTTCACCCCCAAATTCCTAGGGTTTTTAAATGGTTTGGATGATAGGCGGAGATCGGAAAGGCGCGACGTGGACTCGAGTCGAGGACAAGCTATTCGAGGAAGCTCTGGTCAAATTCGGCGACGAAGAAGACCCTCACCGGTGGCGGAACATCGCCGGCACAATTCCTGGTAAGTCCCCGGACGAAATTAGGGTTCATTACGAGGCTCTTGTTCATGACGTTAGGGAGATCGATTCGGGTCGGGTTGAGCTTCCGGTTTACTCAGACCGGTCTTCTGCGTGGTTACGTGAACCGGATTCGCCCCGGTCTAGTCAGATTTCATTCGGGTCGGGTAATAGGCATAAGCAAGGCGGTGGTGGTGGTGGTGGTGGTGATGAGAGGAAGAAGGGGACTCCTTGGACTGAAGAAGAACATAGGTACTTTTTGTTCTTCTTTTTTCTGTGTTTAATCAAATTGGTTTTTTTAATTGGGTTTTGGTAAGGAATTCAGTATCTGATTGGAGGAAGAAATGAAATTTGATAAATCTATATTTGTTGTGGTATGGTTATATTTGATGAATGAGTTTCCTATTTCACTTAAGCTTACTTGTTTAGTAAACTATTACCTATAGTGGACTAAGGTCCGTTTGGTATTGATATCTAGAAATCAGGTATGGTATGGGATACCACTCATATCCATATATGCGTTTGGTATAATCAGTATATCGATATCAATCTAATATCTGTTGTTTGGTATCAGCAATCTAATATGTATATCAGGTATGAGTATCGAAATGATTTTATATTGTGTTTATGATATCCCTAAAAAACTGGATATATCAAAGATATGGCTCATACCAATACCCATGTCCGATATCTCATACCCATATCTTGATACTCATACCCGATATCTAGATATCGATACCAAACGAGCCCTTAATGTGTCAATTCATTTTGTGCTTGCAGGTTGTTCTTGACCGGATTAGAGAAATACGGGAAAGGCGATTGGAGGAGCATATCAAGAAACGTAGTGGTGACTCGAACACCGACTCAGGTGGCAAGCCATGCTCAGAAATACTATCTTCGCCAGACGTCAGGCAAGAAAGAGAGGAAGAGGTCTAGTATCCATGACATCACGACGGTTGAAGATAACTCAATGGCGAAGCCAATTGACCAGAGTTGGATTCCTCCACCGAGCAATGGCTCAAGTCAGCAGGGTCATATGATGCAGGGCTCGTTTAACCCTAATCAAGGATCGGCGTTTGGGTATCAGAGGGTTAACTTCCCCATGTAGAAGAAGCAAGTATATTGTACTCCATCTATCCCCAAATGTTTTTCTAATTGTTATTTTTGACACTATTCACATTACAAGAGAACCTTCGATATATCGTCTAATGTATAAGAACAAAATAGTAATATGAAATTTTGTTTGATTCGTCTCAGCGGGAACTTTAACAATATTAAAAAATTATAATTTTTATTAACGTATTTTTAAAGATATTAACGTTACAAAACGTGTCTCGGCAAATGTATCAAAAGGGAATGAGAAGAACATTAAGGGACGGAGGAAGTATATTATGGGTATGGTACTGAATGTATTTTAGAGTCTTGTTTTCTTGAAAATGGGGTAGGATTTGTACATGTAAATATATGTAGTTCAGCAGGTTTATCTGGTTAGTGGTTTGGTTTAACAGAATGATTTATCCATGTGATGTCAGAGTTGAGTATTTTAGTTAAGATGTTCTTGAGATTACAAACACTATAGATTTTGTTGTATACTTGTTCAGCACTCAAGTAGAACAAATGTGGATTAGTGTCAATCATATTACAAAAGGTTGGTTTGGCAGAAGGATATTAGATTATTGTCATATAGAACGCCTACCCTCGTGCCAAATGAAACCTAATTACTGTGACATGTGGTATATCATATGAGCTAAGTAAGATATTTCCGTATTAAATGATGGACAACATAAGCAGGCAAAGCTTTAAACAACTGCATGATAGACTCTACAAAGAGACGTGAGTACGATTCAACCAAAGTTACAGCAACACACGAGTTCTGAAAGTACCTAAAATGAAGAACATGATGCAAGCAAGCCAGTTTTTACAGTGATTTGGTTGTTTGTGTGTCGTGTTTGTCACGTGTATGTTATTGTGCAGTTGTTGTCATGTGCAGCTTAGGGCTTGTTTCCTTCAGATTTCTGCAACGAGAAACATTGTACATGTTACTTTTTGGGGCCATTGAGTGCATCGAAGACATTAGAACATATACAAAACAACATACTGCATAGGATAACGACAACATGAGATTCTGCGCTCAAGGTTACAGCAGGTACTAAACAAACTCAGGGTGCTTACTCCTAGTCACTGTCAGCAGCGCTTGGATAATATTTGCATAATTTCAAGTTGACACAGGACCATCATTTTTTAATAAAAAGCTAAAACATGAATCTGAAGAAAGAACGGTAGCTTAATGAATAAGAATAGACTTCAAGAATCCAAGAACAGCAAGCATCACAATAGGACAATGCTTAATGTAGAAATCCTATCAATAGATAGAAGCTCTTTATGCTATTAATGCATCCATTTATATGCGGATTTGATAGTAGAAAAGGTACTCCAATATATAATCCGGCTCAAACAACTCTAATCTGAGAAGTCACGAAACACTGAATGTATAAATACGCTAAAGGGGTAATACTCTAACATCACCACTGTTGAAGATAACTCAATACGATTTTCCAACCTCCCTTATAACAATAATGGATAATGACAACACGAGAATATGTGCTGAATATTTTCTGGTAATAGTGACGCATCATGCATATATACTTAAAATCGAGCATGATAGTTGTACTTCAAGTTAACTCAGGACCATAAGCTAAGAAAATATAAAACATGAATCTGAAGCAAGAAAGATAGCTTAATGTATAAGAATGGACTTTAAGAATCCAAGAATAGCAAGCATCACACCAGGACAATGCTTAATGTAAAACCCATCACTTTTTAGAGGAAAAGCTAAAACATGAATCTGACGCAAGAACAATAGCTTAATGTATAAGAACAGACTTTAAGAATCTAGGAACAGCAAGCATCACTCTAGGACAATGCTTACGTGTAAAAAATCCCATCAATAGATAGGAGCTTTTTATGCAGTAATCCAGTATATATGGGGATTCAACAATAGAAAGGGTACTCCAATATAAAATCCAGCTCAACTAGCTCAGAAACATGAATCAAAAGACAAGAAAGATCTCTAATCTACAATAACTTGACTAAACATTATCATTAGTCACATTACTTGATGACTAATGCAATAATTTTTTTTGAGCGGAACTAATGCAATATTTTTTTTTGAGCGGAACTAATGCAATAAATTGAGGAAGCCTGAGCAGCTCAAAACTACCTTGTTAGCTGTTTCCTTTTGAGCCTTCTCTTTTTCTGCCTTCAGTTTTACTTTCTCCTGCCTCTCTTTCTCCATTTTCTTCACACAAACGAGATAGTATTTTCATCAGGCATAGAAACCAATTGTAAGCGAATTAACCAAACAGTCCATTTGAAAAATCATTAAACGAGATAGTGTTTTCTCAAAAACCCTAACTGAAGAATATTACAAGAACAAGCGGCTTGCTTAACAAAACTAAAAATTACAACGATCATGGCTACCAATATCATCTCACTTAACAGTTTCAGTCAGATTAATCAAAACAACAATCAAACATCAGAAAAAAAGAGGGAGAATAGAATCTACTATAATCGGACTCCATTTTGAAGCATTTCTTCAACAAATCATCAGGAAACAAACAGAAGATGGACGAATACGAAGATTCGAGAGATAGAGAGAGAAGTTGACCTTAATATAAACAGTCTCAGCAGCGCGCTCCTCTTCGCCGAGGATGCGACCTTTTCCGCCATCGCTGAAGTGGCGAGGGAGAATGGAGGGGGATCCACGAGCTCCATCCATGATACAACGAGCTGATGAGCGCAAAACGACAACAAAAGCAGCGGATCTCATCGCCATTTTTTCAAGTTCAGAAGATATTGTTCTCTTGTTTCTACTGCTTCAGCTCGCCTGATGTGACAATCCAGAGAAGAGTACGAAATAGCTGAAATAAGCGTCGAGTCGTTGGACCAGATTTTTCCTATTGGGCCTAGTTAGTTTTGGGCTTAAAATAGAGGACGTTTGGGCCTAATGCTACTAGAAGCCGAAACTATAAAAATACTGAGCCCAAATGCCCTTCACGACAAACTTGCGCCGTGAATATCACGGGGTTATTATTTATAGAATACTTATAATTTTCATAAAGACATTCTTAATATAATAAATAAGTTATATTTATATTTGTGAAAAATAAATGATAATAAAATGTTCATACATGTTTTCATTGTAAAATATATGTATATAAAAACAGAGTGAAAACACACTGAATGACCAACCTATCGTATAGTCAATCAAAAATCAATTAAATAGTCCTATTTAAGCATAAAATAATGTTCATGCTATCAAAAAAATAATACTGTAAACATAACCGTTTTACATGTAACTAATTTAAATATATTGGGGGACGAAGTGAACATGTAAATTTAAATATACCATATTTTCTTCAAGTTTTTTTTACCAACAAACATGTGATCGGGTGGTTGGGCAACCAGCCAGCACGAGGTCTCGAGTTCGAGACTTGATGGAGCTTAAAAAGTATTTGTTGGGAGAGCCATCCACGCAGCTTGAACTTAAGAATGAATTCAGAGATATCAAGGGAGAGTGTGATATCTTTGACAGAAAAAACCAATGGTTTGAGATTAAATTCTCAAACCCTTTGGACAAAAACTTCATATGGAACCATAGGCCTTACCACATTTTTGGTCAGCTTGTGGTCATCAAACCTTGGAAGCCAGACTTCAACCCAACAATGGAGCCACTATCAACAATAGATATTTGGATTAGAATCCCTAATCTCCCCATAGAGTATATCAACCCAGATGCTATCAAGATCATTCTGGAAACCCATCAGATGGGCACCTTCATTCGTATGGACTCCATTGATGATAGGCCCAGCTGGGCGAGATTCAACAGAATCTGTGTGAGCATGCCCCTTGTCAACTGCATCAACACCTCTGTCATGATTCTAGATGAAGAGCTGGGAATGAAGGAGTACACTGTCTGGTTCGAAGACTTTTCAAAAGGTTGTGGGAATTGTGGAGCCAAAGACCACATCTTTACCAAATGCCCACTAAAAAACCTAACCCCTAAGAAAGTTCAGATCCAATTCAAGAAGCCAAAGCAAGTTGTCAATCTTGATGAAGAGTGGGAAACTCCTAAACAACATAGAGGTAAAGGTGAAGGAAAGACCAATAACCTCAACCTTGGCATTAAGCCATACATCAATGGGAATGGAGGAGTTAATATTGTCTACCAATTTGACCAGTCAGGTTCTCCTAGCTCCATTTCTGGATCCCATACCACAACTAGCTCCTCTAGGTCTATCCAGGAGATCATCACTGAAGAACAGCCACAAATGGTCCAAGATCAACCACCAGTTATGTCTCATATCATGGATGAAATCATGGAGGGAGTGAATAACTGCAACCAACCATCCTTCTTCCAAATGATTCCGAATTTCCAGCAAGAGGAGGAGCACTTAAACATCAACTGGTCTTCTAGGAGACATTATCCTGGCAAGCAGGAACCAACAAGCACTAGCGGATGAAGAACCATGGGAAGAAGAAGACTACTTGGATAAAGAAGATGATCTTCTTGGGGAGGATCTGACTGAAGAAGAAATGAACAAGCTGCTCAACACGGAAGAAGACTTTGGTGAGCTCATTTCAGAGACATCCAACAACTCTTATCACTCGGTCCACACAACAAGCTCAATGGCCAATAAGTTGAGAGACTTAGAGGTCAACAATGACATGTCCACTTCCGGCTCGAGTAAGAGAAAGCAGCTAGGAGGAGAAGAAGACACAGCCAACTCCCACCAATTGGGACACAAGAAAACCAAGATCTAATGATGATACAAAAAGGTTTGAGAGGCAACTCACCACAATCTACCAATTGTCTACCAACAACCAATGCTGCAGGATGCTCCTTCGAGGCAACTCACCACAATCTACCAATTCCCTCTACTCTTAATAATTTACTCGTGCAGAAAAAGTTGTGATAGATACACCTCTCATTCCTTGAGAAGAACTAGCTTCAATTCAGTTTATCCTTTCCAGCTTTTAGAATCAGTTTGCCTTAATGTAATTGGCAGTGCTTGTAATCCCTTTGAGGTCTTTATAATAAGAAATTGCAATGGCAGCAGTTCACCAAACTATATACTTGCCTTTACTTTTAGATTAATCTCAATATATGAATCCAGTAACTACTCTGTATCACCGTGTTTTTGTTGGCAATTTTTTTATTACAGAATTTGCCCTTTTATTAACCTCCCATCAACGTTCTGGAAGATGACCAATTATACCAACTATCAACAAGGCACTATTTTTACTCTTGTTTCATGCAGGGATCCAACAAACAACCAAAGAAGAAATTGACAAAGATAACCAGCTAACAAATAAAAAGAAAGTCCTAGGACCCCTGGACGATATTACAAGGAACAAAGTCAAATACAAAGTATCATTGCAGGGTTTCATTTACCTTAACATAAACAATTGTAAAAGGCCTCATATGGTGACCAAACCTTTAATTAGGCGTGGGTGTTTTGTAAGCTCTTATTTTCAGCCATCAACAACACATAGGTACGGTAACTACAACAGATTACAAATCAAACCCGACAATTTTTTTAATTGCGAACAATACACAACAAGAAGAATTAAAATGAAACAAAATGACGTGTACTCATTGACCATGCTAAGAAACAAAATGACGATTGAACATCTTCTCCATAACCAGGAAAAACAAATATACTCCCAAGTGCATAACACAATCAATCAACGGCCCAGATGGGTGTCCTCAATCAAAAACATAAAGGAAAAGGATACCAACACATACATACAGAACATCAAATCTTACCAATGGGGTGCTGATATAGAAAGATCATCATGAAGATAAGCCTATGGAATGTTAGAGGTTTGGGGAGAAAAAACCTTTGGACAGACATAAACTCATTCTGCAAAATTAACCACATCCAAGTAATTGCTCTTGTAGAAACAAAATCTCAAAACACTCCTGAAGAAAAAATCTGGAAAAATGCAGGTTTCGATAACATTGCGTCCTCCCCGGCTACTGAATTATCGGGGGGAATTGTAGTGCTATGGAAAGAATTCCAACTTAGGAACGAAACCATCAGACTACATACTATAGACACCCGATTCATTGCACTAATATATAAAGATACCCAAAACCAAAATGAACTATGCATTATCATGGCATACGCTCCACCCCAAGAAAATGGAAAGGGTGAGTTTTGGTCTAATATTGATTCATTCATTAATAACCTCCAAATCCCATTTATCATTATTGGAGAACTCAATGACATTCTCATTAGCGAGGACAAAGAGGGGGGAATAGCAGCAACCCAAAAAAAGCTCCAGAGACTAAACGAGATCGTCAACAAATACGACATGATTGATCTCCCTACACTAGGTAACAGATTCACCTGGAGGAGATCCAAAACACTCTCGAATACATAAGAGAAACTAGATAGGATCTTAGTTCAACACCAAATTATGGATTGGTATCCTAGTCTAACAAAAAAAAATCGTGCTTTCACCACATCTGACCACTGCCCTATCTCGCTCGATATTACCAACAACACCCACCACCAAGCACAACCTTTTAAATTCGAAATGATGTGGACTAAGAGAAAAGACTTCGCCAACTTAATCCAACAAACATGAAGAAGCAATGCACATGGCACACCTTCATAGTGACCAAAAAGACACAAAACCTAAAGATTTTTTTTTTAAGGAATGGAACAAAACCAGGTTCGGGAACATTTTTGAACAACTTAAGAAAGTCGAAGAGGATCTTATTAGAATACAAACAACCCCACAAGACTCTATACTAGACAACTTTACAATAAAACAAAATAACCTAATATGCAAAAAACAAAATCTACTAGCATTCCAAAAATCATACTGGGGACAAAGAGCGAAAACAAAACATATCAAATCAATAGACTCAAATACAAAATATTTCCATAGAATAGCCACGGGCAAGAGAGCTAGGAAGAACATTAAAGAAATCACGACCAATGAGGAGACAGTAATCATAGGACAAGAAAACATCAGAACAGAAATTAAAAATGACTTTGCAAAACGGTTCACGAAACAACACATTAATCCAAACAAGATCAATGAAGTACTCAAAAACATATGAGAAGAAATCACCCCAGATGATAATTGAGAATTGACAAAAAATGTAACCAATCTCGAGATATCCACGACACTCAAGGATATTCGAGAAGATAAAACACATGGGCCTGACGGGATGCCATCAAGATTCTACAAGAAATATTGGAGAATCGTCGGACCAGACGTCATAAAGGTTGTCAAAAGCTTTTTCCATTCCGGGAAAATGCTAAAACAAATCAATCATACCTTTATCACCCTAATACCAAAAATCGATAACCCACAAGCAACCAATCATTATAGACCTATTAGTCTGTGCAATACAATATACAAAATCATATCTAAAATACTAACGGAAATAATTAAGAAAATTATTCAAAAAATCGTACACCCCCTACAAGGTGCATTTGTCAAAAACCGATGCATACAAGACAATGTACTCATAGCACATGAGATCTTCCACTCTTTCAAAACCAAAAGTGGAAAGGACGGATGGTTCAGCCTTAAATTGGACATGGAAAAAGCTTATGATAGAGTGGATTGGACTTTCCTTCTACAAACACTACAAAAATTCGGATTTTGTGACAAATTTATCCATTGGATTAGGGAGTGCACTCAGACCCAGTGTCCTTCTCTGTCCTAGTTAACCAGGGACCAACTGATGTTTTCTATCCATCAAGTGGTCTCTGTCAAGGAGATCCGCTCTCACCATTCTTATTTTTAATAGGAGCGAAAGTACTCTCACGAAATCTACAGGTAGCATCACAAGTTAAAAGAAACCCTATAGGCATCAAAATTACAAGAGGTGGCACTAGGATTCCATTCTTGGCCTTTGAGGATGATATCATAATATTCTCAGACACTAAAAACACCACATGCCAAATAGTTAAACAAATAATTGATAACTACTGTGATGTCTCTGGTCAACTAGTTAATTTCCACAAATCAGCATTCCGAGTGACGAACAATACCAATAACATAGCAAAACAACACATACAACAAATTTTTCAAGTCAACCAATCAACCACAATGGAAAAATATCTATGATGCCCAATAATTAATGAAAAAGTAAACTATGATACATTCTTTCCGATAGTGGAAAAAACAAACAACCAATTAACTAAATGGAAGGCTGACACACTATCACAAGAAAGAAGAAGAGTACTAATAAGATCCAACCTATCAGTACAACCCAACTATATGATGCAGAGCTTCATGTTACCAGACAAGATTCACAAAGAACTTGATAAAACAAATAGAATATTCTTTTGGAACAAAGGAGAAAAACATATCCCAAGTGTAAGTTGGACGGAAATTTGCAAATCAATCAACAAAGAAGGATTGGGAATCGGAAAAGGCAAAGATATGAATACAACACTACACATGAAACTTCTTTGGAAAATCATGACTGAACCTGATAACATTTGGGTTACCATCATCAAGGAAAAATATCTACAATTTAAGAACATATTAGACTATAAGAAACCGAGAAACAAGAAAGCATCCTGGCAATGGGCCCAGATGATCAAAATCATTCCTGACTTTGAAAAAGGACTTATTTGGAAAGTGGGTGATGGTAAGACCATTAAGTTTTGGGAAGATAACTGGTTTCCTGAACCACTACTAGACCAAACAACCACAAACCACCCAATACAAGAGGAAGATACGGTAGCAAAGTTCCTAACACCAGGAAAGGAATGGAATAATGAGAAACTCGGGAACTATTTCGACAAAGATTTAATCCAAAGAATTACCTCTTACCCAATACCGAAAAATGGTATACAAGACAGACTCTACTGGAAAACAAGTAAAAATGGGTGGTTCTCTACACATAGTGCAATGGAACTTATCTGTGAGAAATTAAAGAAATATGGAACCATCGGAGAATGAGTGGATATGGAAGCTTCAGATCCCACCAAAAGTTAAAAACTTCCTATGGAAAATATCAAAAACATCCTCTCAACAAGAGCAAGACTTAGGGAACGACATGTACCAATACCAACTGACTGCCCAAATTGTGATAACTGCTTTGAGGACACACATCATTTTCTGTTCAAATGTCCTGAAACAAAACAAACAATAGATAACATCAATAAAGACATAGGTAAAACACTTGAAGCCATTTACGATGATCGAGATCATCCGACCACCTTCCTAAACAAAACTCAAGATAGTATTAAAAAAAAAGAACTAGAACAACTAGCAATCACTTGGTGGTCACTCTGGTTTCATAGGAACTTGAAAATATTTGATCAAGAAAAATACAAAGAAGCACGTAACATAACCCAATTCATACAAAAACAAATAAGAGAATGGGAGAAAACTAGGACGGATTATGAAATCAACGAACCACAAGAAACGGTTAAAAAAATACCAACAAGAAGGAAAAGAAGTCACATTAGATGGAAAAAACCACCAGAACAATTTGCTAAGCTCAACGTTGATGCTTCTGTCCCTCTTAACGGACACGCATCATTTGGGTTCATAATCCGCGATTACCAAGGCAAACCAATCCATATGGAGAATGAGAACCTTGGGTTTGTATCAACCATGCTAGATTGCTAGCGGAAGGCTTAGCCATGCATCTTGGCATTAGCACTGCAATCCGTTTAGGAATCTCTAAAATAGAGATTGAGGGCGATAATCTTCGCCTTATCAATGCCATAAAAGGCACTTGGGTCTGCCCATGGGAAATTGACCTACTGGTGACGGACATTAAGATTGATCTTATGAAATTTCACTCGTGTCATATCTCCCATGTTTTCCGGGAGATAAATGGTGTGGCGGACCTTCTGGCCAAACTACACCAACTTTCACTGTCACCCGACTTCGAATCCCATCCAGATCTTCGTGATCTCATCCTTCGGAATGCTCTAGGCCATAGTGTTAGTCGCTAACGATACCGCCTAAACTCTTTCCTCATCAAAAATAAAAATAAAAAAATGATACGGAGTACCTTTTTATATTGGTAATTTTGTGAAAATTCTCATAAAATGAAAATGTTTTGTTTCGTGTGATATAAGCGGACTTTGAAGGGAGATGGAAAGGAATTCACGATCTAGCCTTGCAAATTAAGTAAACTGTACGCTCTCTTCTTCTTCTTCTCTCATCTTCACATAGAATCACAGATATTAGCAGCTTGATCTTAGATTTCTTTCAGGTATATATCCGATTCGACGATCTATTCATAAATCTTTCATTTTTTTTGCCACTGCTAATTTGCCTCTGTGAATTTCTGATGTTGAATTTTAATGGAGTTACAGTTAATTGTCGATTATTTCCCCCGCGTTCACCCATCATCCTTGATTTCATGTTTTCATATCTCTATTCTGCTGATTTTTTAGGGTTTTTGCTTTGAAATCTTAATCGTTCTCCATGTATTCATTGGCAATTTACACTGATTGAAATAGTTTGACGAATAGCCATCTAAGATCATGCTATAAGATGCTGGTTGTAAGATTCATTTAGTATTAGGTATCATTTTTCGGTCTTGTATGAAAAGATTCTGCTAATTTTTAGGTAGTTTTTTTCCACCTAGGTTTGACAATTGACATAGTTTGATTGTGCTAAATGCAGTCAGCCTCTGATCTGAAGAAAGATGAATCAAAAAGGGCTAATTTATAGCTTTGTTGCGAAAGGGACAGTTGTCTTAGCAGAACATACTTCGTATTCTGGGAACTTTAGCACCATTGCTGTCCAGTGCTTGCAGAAATTGCCCAAGAACAGCAACAAGTACACCTTCTCATGTGATGGACACACTTTTAACTTCCTTCTCGATACTGGATTTGGTA
Organism: Oxyria digyna; assembly: GCA_029168935.1. Classification (NCBI taxonomy): domain Eukaryota; kingdom Viridiplantae; phylum Streptophyta; class Magnoliopsida; order Caryophyllales; family Polygonaceae; genus Oxyria; species Oxyria digyna. Next base: position 45,967,958 of record JAPVLV010000009.1, read on the forward strand.
ATGATTCCACCTTCCTGGTTGCGCATCTTCTTGTGTAACGATGTGCAGAATATAACCGAGTTCATTGCCTTGCAGTTTTCCTTGTTGTTGCTGATGAAGCGTCAGGTAGGTCATTACCTTTTGTCTTTCTTGAGAGGGTGAAGGATGATTTTAAGAAGACGTATGCTTCGAGTATTAAAGATGATGACCCTCACCCTCTTGCTGATGAATATGATTCTGATGATGATTTGTTTGAAGATCGGTTTAGTATTGCTTACAACCTTGACAGGGAATTCGGGTACGCAATTAATCTTGTGTCTAATTATTTTCTGATTGTTTACAAGTTACAACAAAATACTTAAATCATGTCAATACAAGTAAAAATTCGCTTTTGGATTTCAGGCCTAGGCTTAAGGACCATATGCAGTACTGTATGAGTCATCCTGAGGAGATGAGCAAACTTGCTAAGGTGAAATCTCAGATTTCTGAGGTCAAGGGAATAATGATGGATAACATTGAGAAGGTTGGTGCATTGCTTCATATCTCCAAATTCTTCCAATTTGTTTTGTGCATAATATCGTTATACAACATATATTGTGTGGGCCAATCAATTCGAAGCATGAAAATTTAGATGCATTTTTTTTGGATATCTGCAGAAATAAATCACGTTTTTGTGTGATTGTTGCTATTGTGACAATTTATCTGAGTATCCAGTATCCACTTCTGTCTATATTGGAAAATATCGGACTCTTTGTATTAGAAATATTAATTTGTTTTGCTTGTAGCTATGGGTCTTTGTTGTTTGTTGCTTGCCTTTTTTCAGTTGTTATTAATATTTCATTATGTCTTGCTGCATTCTTATCATGTCCTTCCTTATTGATGATAGTTTTGAGTGTTAGAATGTGCGAAGTTATGTGAAGTGTAGACGCTTCATGCTTATGTGTGCTATGTCACATGCACGATCTGTTTTGATAAAATAACGTGAGATGCTGCTATGCAACAATTTGAAGGCATCATAGCATAGTCTCAAGAGAATAGTATATATTACACAAAACCACCTTGCTGTACTTTTGGTATGTTTGCTTTCAAAAGTGAGGTTTTTTTTTATATCTGTTACTCAAGGGAGGTTATTCTATTTACGTTTATGTTTTATTTAACATTTTCTAGAGCTGTAAATAGATATGGGTAATAACATGCTAACATGATATGGACAGTGTGTGGTCAGTTAGAATTTTCCGTGAAGGGTGGTTTTGCGAAAATTGCCCTAATTTAGGGTGGTTTGTGTAGTTCAACTGAAAATAAGGTTTCATAGTCCAAATCATTCTTACCATTTTCCGGATCATCTCATGGCTTCCATATTAGTAAACCAAAAAAGATAGGAACTGAACAACTATTTTCTCCATCTATAAAACAAACAAGAAACTGAATCACTCTCTCCTAAATCAACTCTAGTATATTATTTCATCTCTTAATACCAGCACTCTTATTCATGCCAGGTATTGGATCGTGGTGAGAGGATTGAACTTCTTGTGGACAAAACAGAAAATCTTCAGTTCCAGGTACATCCAATGTCCTATATATCATCAAAACAGAAGCCATCGTTTTTATTTTATTTTTTGCTGATGACATTTTTTTTCTTGCTGATATCTTCTTGAAACAACAGGCAGATAGTTTCCAGAGACAGGGCAGGCAGTTACGCCGTAGGATGTGGTTTCAGAACGCTCAGATGAAGCTTATTGTTGGAGGCTCTATCATCGGTTTCATTCTTATTGTTTGGTTGATTGCATGTGGAGGATTCAAATGCTGATTGAAGAAGTTAGCAGGTGGGCTTTTTAAAGCCTTTAACCTTGTTTCTTCTTGTTCTTCAGTTTGCTGTACAAAGTCAGAAAAAACAGAATAACTGAGATTTTATGATGAAGTGATGTAGGTTGTGTTTTTCTGTTGCAAATTGAAGTGATACCGTTTGCTAAATGTTATATCTGCTTATCATAATGTTACACATACAAAATCATAACAAAGCAACCTATTTCTATTATTAAATGTTAATTAGCACGTTGTATTATTTCGTCCATTTTTGTTTTATATTTTTGGTGATCATTATAATTACTTCAATTATTTCCATCTTCATCTACCTTTATTTTATTTAAATATTACTATTCGTACGTTTGTTTTTCTTTTCAAAGAGCAAAAGGTGAGCTAGTTTAGGGGCCAAAGTGGCTACTAATTTCCCCTTCATCTGCTTTATATATAACTAGTTCAGTCTCCCGTGCGATTTTATAAAATATAAGTTTAATTTAAATATAAAAATAGCTTTGGTTAAAATATTTTACGAAATTTATTTACCTTATACAAATTTAGTATAACTTTTAAACATAATTGTATAATTTAAATTATTATCTAAAATAGATAAAGTAAAAAGATATCAATTCTTTAATATAATTTTTTTGAATTAGTATGATAAATATTTTTAATAAAGAGTGTTAATCAAACATTTTTTAAATATTTAAATATATTTCGGTTTAAAGTATTTAAAATTTATAAATTATATGATAAATTTTATATATAATTATTAAATAACAGTTGTAAAGGAAACTTGCGGTTTGTAGCAAGACAATATAGAGATTATGAAATATCATGTGATTTAAAATATAAAAAAGGCAATACAGAAATTAAAATTAAGGCTTGCCACGTGACAATCTAAAAAATTAGGAAAAAATTTAGAAGGTTTGTTGAAAGAGGGAATACCATGTGACAAAAAAGGAGGATTACTTTAATAGATTTTTTTGATATTTTTTTATGAGGAAATATTTCACCCTTTATTTAATTTATGGATGCGTGTACAATCAAAGATCAAAGAAAATTCCTACACTTGTATTGCAATGTGCAAATAGAAAAATCCAATTCTTCTCCATTTGCAAATTTAAATTCATTTTCCCATACATCGGGACCTTGTACAGTTTGTACGTGATTTATTATTATTTCCTATGTGATATGGACAAGAATCCTCATCTCAACAAGAATTTGTATTCATCCAAAAAAATACCCACAAAATCATTTTTTCAGTTATAAACCTTTTCAAATCAAGCACTTCGGATATCCCGTATATTATAAGTACAATGTTGATTTACATTTTAAAAGACTTCGGACATGAGAGAGTTAGGCATCTCTCTTTTTTGATGAACCATAGTTAAAAGTGGGATTATCTTCTTTCCAGAGCATACTACAAATCTATCCAAACCACACACAAAAAGCTATCCAAAACCACCTGCCATAGCTCTATTTCAAGATCAAACAACAAAAAGAAGTGGAAAATTCAAAATAAAGAAGAGAAAGATCAAAAGATTTGTTCTTGTCTTTGCTTTACAGATCTTAGGATAAGTGTTTGTCCTTAAACAAAACAAATCCAGTTGCTCAGAAGAATATATAAGAAGCTGAGGTGAGGAAACCAACTGTGAAATCTGAAGATGGAAATCAAGCAAGCAACTTTACTTCTTATGATCTTTTTCTCTCTTGTTCTTGTATCATCTTCAACCAAGATTCTGCATCCAGGTACTTCAATCTTTTGATTAGTTACTTTCTTTTATTCTTAACAAGGGTATGTAAATTTTTAGCCATTCTTGATCAAGGCAAGCAAGCATCTTTGATCAAACTGGTAATTCTAAGAATTGTCAGAAAGTAGTTCTTCAGTTATGGTTTTGAATATGTGAATGTCAGTTTTGGTGAACAGATTATTTTTTTTTTTGTAGAAAAACAGCAGGAAAACAACAAAGGAGAAAGAGCAATAATTCATATTGGCCATGGCGGTACGAGCGGAGGTGGTGCAGGTGGAGGTAGAGGCACGAGTGGCGGTACATCACAGGGTGATACAGGGAGTGATACACGAAACCCTTCTGGCGCTTCAAACATGAACCATCATCGCCGTGGAGATAGTATCAGATTACAGAGCAGTGTTTTTCTCACCTGGGTTTTAGCCATTTTCGCCACTCAATTTTGTACACAAATGTTGCAACTGATGGGAAACTAAATGGTTGGTTTCACTTCTTGATTGTATTTGGTGCGTCACTTCATCACTCTTTTGTATATTTCTTTAAAAACTTCATGTTGTTAATGATGCAAATATTGTCAATTTTGTGGACTGCAGGAAAAAAAAACAATCTGCATAGCAATTTCATGGTAAAACAGTGGCAGCTTACAGTAAATTGTATGAACTCAGCATGAATTCATTAAGCTGCTATGCCAAATTTTCTTTATTCTTCAATTGTCATATCAAAGTTGCGAGTTGTGACAACTAAAGGAAGTTTTTTTATAAAAAAAGCACTAATTCAACAGACAAATTTTCAACCTTTTATTGTTGCAAAACAGAAGCACAAAAATGGAAGTTCACGAGTACCCAAAACAAATTAAGCACACAGAGACACACACTTGATCCAGCAAAACCCAGTTTAGTTGCTAGAAAATAGTTCTAAACTAATCTCAAAACATGCCTTCTTAGTAAAGATCTCCTTCCTTGTGTGTATGAATCACACAATCTTCCTTAGGGTAGGAAATGCAGGTGAGTAGATAGCCCTTTCCCATTTGATCATCATCAAGAAACGACCCATCAGATTGATCGACACTTCCAGACGCCATCTGTCCAGCACAAGTCGAGCATGCTCCAGCTCTGCACGAGTATGGCAAGTCCAGTCCAGCAACCTCAGCGGAGTCCAAAATGTAAGCGTCATCAGGAGCTTCAAACTCATTCTCTTCACCTTCTGGACCTATCACCTTTACTTTGTATACTGCCATGCAAGTAGTTCTGAAGGAGGTCGACTTTATGCCGAATGATTTGGATACGCTCTTGATTGAGCCCACATAAGTTTGGGGTTTAATTAGAAAAGATGATCGGATTGGTGCTGTGGTTCTGATTGAGCAGTTTGTGGGCAGGCTCATTGACGCCATTTTTGCACCTGCAATGTGACATGCATGAATCTTAGCCTCGAATTTACAGCCTAATTCTTTCAAAATATGACATGCATGAATCTTAGTCACAGAAGAATGAATCACAGCTTAATTCTTTCAAAATACATGCATGAATCTCTGATATCATACCAAGTCCACAACAAGGAATAACTATAAAAATTCACAGTCATCAACTACATTATAGTAGTTTGATTTCTTAGCATATGTACTTTTACCATGGAATAGCAGAAAATACCCTCAAATTCTAGTACATTTCAAATCATGAAATTTTACTAGATCTTCAAGGAAATTTAAAACAAACATTCCCTCATGCCTGGGAATATACAAATAACTGTTTAGAAGCAAAACTTGCACAAAATTATTATGAAATGGCAGTAGTGTACATAAACATGAAACAAGTGTTCTTAAAAATAGCTATCACAAAGCATCAACATCAACACCTCCCATCTCCATCAAACTCAACAAATCTAAAAGCATATGCAGTTAACACAAAACAAAATATCTCAGCTTTGACGGCTATTCTCTTAAAATTTTCCACATAATTTTCACCTGTTGTTTCTTCCTCCACACATCACACACCTTCCATGAAAATTATAACATAATGACCAAAGAAACACAGATTATCCCTAAGGACCACTCCATCTACATGTGACCATCCCAATCCATTAAGGGTACCCTAAAAAGCCTCACCTTTTACTTGAAACCAGTTGCAAACTCATAATCAATTGGAACACAAAACTTGGATTCATTACTCAACAGAGCAAATCCTAAACCCTTCTTAAAGAACAAATCATAATCAAACTCACATGCATCCCCACAAGCAAATAAATCAGTAAATCACTCCCCAAAAATCAAAATTGAAAGCGAATTTGAAGATGCAAATCATGAAGACTAAAGGAAAGGGAGAGAAAGAGAGAGAGTACCGAAAACTGGAGTAAGTTAGGTCGAGAGAGAAAGCGAGAGGATTAGCAAAACCAGGTGCGGAATAGAATGGAAAAGCCCTAAATATAGATGCAGAGAAAATCTGTGGGTTTGGACTCACGGGTGATGCAGACGTAGGTGTAGTCCACATTCAATTTTATTTATTATACTCCGTACAAGAATATTAATTTTGTTTCTATCTTTTTTTTCCTATTAAATTTTTTAAATCCTGTGCTTGTCACGTGAAATAAAATGGGCTGGGCTTTTATTGTTTATGGTTGGGCTGTTCTATTTTTGTTAAAGGCCCAGCCCAAAAATATTACACCTCGTCTTCCTCCTCTCCTACCTCTCCTCCTCCATTCTTACAAGCAGAGCAGCGACAATGGCGACTAAATAGTAATCCAGCCTGATTCGCTGTTTTTGGAGATTCGGAACGGGAACGAACCGCGTTCAGGAGCGTACGATTCGGTTTGTGATTCGCCCTAGGTGAGAGCGAATCATGCAACCCTGCTCTTAATTTCACTGCTTAGATGAGTCGACTTCGGGGTTTTTTATGTTTGCAATTTCTTGATAAAGTTCTCTACCTCCGGCAATCAGGATTGTGATATTCCTTACTGTTGTTGTTCGATTCCGATGCTTATATGAGTCTACTTCTAGTCTTTATAGGTTTGCAATTGTTTTGATGAGGTTATCTACTTTGGCCAATCCGGTCTGTGATATTCCTGTATGTTTTGTAGTGCAACTATTTTAGTTGAGTGGTTGATTGATGCTAAATTTGCTTTCTGTTGTGCAGAATTGATACATAAGAGATCAAGATGTCCAGTTTTGCAAAACCGGAAAACGCTTTGAAGCGTGCTGAAGGTATTAAATTGTGATTTACATGTATTCAGGGAATTAGTTTGAAGTAGTTGTTCTTCACCTGACTAGTACCTCCATATAGTTTTAATCTAAAAGTGTGTAATCTGCATATTTGATTGCTTTAATTCTCCTTTACAGAGCTGATCAATGTTGGTCAAAAGGAAGCAGCATTGCAAGCCCTCCTTGATATTATTACTTCAAGGAGACACAGGGCATGGCAGAAGCCCTTGGAAAGGATTATGTTCAAGTTCATGGAGCTTTGTGTTGACATGCGTAGGGGTAGATCTGCAAAAGATGCGTTGATTCAGTACCGTATTGTGTGTCAACAAGTGAATGTGAGCTCTTTGGAAGAAGTGATCAAGCACTTTTTGCATCTCTCCACAGAGAGAGCTGAGATAGCTCGGAATCAGGCTCAGGCCTTGGAAGAGGCTCTTGATGTTGAGGACTTGGAAGAAGACAAGAGGCCAGAAGATTTAATGTTAAGTTATGTCAGTGGTGAAAAGGGAAAAGATAGGTCTGACCGAGAACTGGTTACACCTTGCTTTAAATTTTTGTGGGAGACCTACAGAACCGTGCTGGAAGTTTTACGGAACAACTCTAGACTGGAGGCTCTTTATGCGGTGAGTTTATGCCACCTTAGCCATGAACAGTATAAATATTTGTTTGTTGTTTTTATTATTCTTATTTCTTAGCAGTTAGATATTCCTTCCCACTATAAAATTAGCTCTCGGTTGTACCCGGACTTGATTAGGGTTCTTTACTGTCTTCGATCATATAACCTACTCAGCTACATTACTGATTGCTGAACCCACAATATAAGATGTTCTTTACTGTCACCATATAACCTACTCAGCTACATTACGGATTGCTGAACCCACAATATAAGATGTTCTTTACTGTCACCATATAACCTACTCAGCTACATTACTGATTTCTTAACCCATAATATAAGATGTTCTTTACTGTCTTTGATCATATAACCTACTCAGCTACATTACTGATTTCTGAACCCACAATATAAAATGTTTGCTGATTAAGACCCAGCTACATGTTTTGGTAGGTTTTGATTATTAGTTTGACTGAAAATATTATTTTTGATTTTATTTCCCTATTTCTGTCAGGAGATAAACTTTATATTTCATGGTCTGTCCTCTGTTAGCTGGATTATTTTTTGTGTAAACTTGATAGAAGAATATTAGGATGTGTACATGCCTTGCCTCTAATTGTCCTTCTTGTTTTTAGATGACAGCACACAGGGCTTTTCAATTTTGCAAGCAGTACAAGCGTACTACGGAGTTCCGCAGGCTCTGTGAAATCATCAGGAACCATTTGTATAACCTCAACAAATACAAGGATCAGAGAGATAGGCCTGATCTTTCAGCACCCGAGAGCTTGCAGTTATATGTTGATACACGATTTGAGCAGCTTAAGGTGGCAACCGAGCTTGAATTATGGCAGGTATGGCTTTCAGTAGTTGTTTTTTGCTAATTTCTTGTTTGGCATTGACAAGCTGATTCTGGTTTCTTATTATCTGCTATATGTAATAATTCATTTGTATATTATTTATTTGGTTTCTCTTTTTACTGTTTGATTGATTTTATCCAAGTTCTGTTTTCATTGTTGTTTTCTTGATTTCTTGTTTGGGTGTTGACAAGCTGATTCCGGTTTCTATTTGTTTACTGATTGTAATAATTCATTTGTATTCTATTTATTTGGTTTCTCTTTTTACCTTTTATATATTTTTTCTGATTCTTTTTTTGCTCAATTTCTTGTTTGGTGTTGACAAGCTGATTCCGTTTTCTCTTTATATAAGTGCTTCTTTTCTATGATTACATGAGAAAAGTGTGAGAACTCTGATAGAGTTTCACGTAGTCAATTGTCCATTTTTTGTTGGGTGAGAACGCTGAGGAGAAAATTCTTCTTGTCTAATGTGTTTTTCTTTAATATGTTGATTCTTCTTGTGGTCAAATCTAACTTTGGTTTCTCCTATGTTTATTCTATCCTTCTTGCTCTTGTATTTTAGTTGACCGTTTTGAGAGAATGTCAGTGATAGACCCCGTATACGCAGAGGATAGTTTTTCTGTGGGACCCAGCCTATTCCCTCTGTGTCTTATTTTTCTCAGTTACCTGTTACAGAGTGTTACTAAGTACTCTCATTATTTTTCTCTTTTCTGGTTACTTCCTTTTATTTCCAGTTTTCTTTCTTCGTGTTTGATACTTGCTATTTTCATTGTTTATTTCAATTTTTCTGTCTGTTATTTATTTTTGCGTTTCTCATATTTCCTTGTTGTCCTTGTGTGTGTTGCTGAGCTTGTGATTCTCAAGGATGTTCATGCTTCCTGTTGTTGTGACACACTTATCTTCATTTCTTTTCTTCTTAAGCTTTATAATTTTTTTAATATATATTTTTCTGTACACTTCTCTAAATCTTTGCATTTTTATTTAACCTTGCAGGAAGCCTTCCGTTCTGTTGAAGATATTCATGGACTGATGCGCTTGGTGAAGAAAACTCCTAAGCCATCTTTGCTGGTTGTGTATTATGCGAAGCTCACAGAGATATTTTGGGTTTCAGAAAGCCACCTCTATCATTCTTATGCATGGCTCAAGCTGTTTTCGCTTCAGAAGACCTTTAACAAAAACCTGAGTCAGAAAGATCTTCAGATGATAGCATCTTCTGTGGTTTTGGCTGCACTTTCAGTTTCACCGTTTGACCATGTACGTGGAGCATCTTATTCAGAACTTGGCAATGAAAGAGCTCACGTCATGAGGATCTCGGACCTCATTAATTTTAATCTTGAGCCCAAACTGGAATCAAGAGAAGTGGTAATGCATCAACTCATATTTTTCTTTTCATTTTTCTATGTTGTCTTTATTGTAGGATCTGATTGTATTTTTATCTCTTTGCAGCTCTCACGATCTGCAGTTTTAGCTGACCTGGTAAACATCTCTCCATATTCTTCTAAGATTGTTTGATATCTTTTTTTAATTTGTATCTCATGTTTATTGCAGGTGTCCAAGGGTGTAATGTCTTGTGTGATTCCAGAGGTCAAGGATCTTTACCACCTTTTGGAGAGTGAATTTCTTCCCTTGGATCTAGCTTCTAAGGTGCAACCTCTGCTGTCTAGAATTTCAAAGTTTGGCGGAAAATTAGCAACAGCGTCATCAGTTCCTGAAGTGCAATTGTCAAAGTATGCCCCTGCAATTGAAAAACTTGCCACCTTGAGGTTGCTTCAGCAGGTAAACATAATGTCTAGTGTGATTTTAATTTGCCTTTCTGAATAGCTGTTTGACTCTTTTACTTTCTGCTATTTCAGGTGGCCATGGCTTATCAGACCATTACCATCAAGAGTTTGTCTCAGATGATTCCATTTTTTGATTTTTCTGTGGTAGAAAAGATCTCAGTTGAGGCTGTCAAGCATAATTTCATTTCCATGAAAATTGACCATATAAATGGTGCTGTGCTATTTGGTAGTTTGGTAAGCCCAATTCCCTGCATTGTTGTGTCATATCTGCAATACCATTTATACTGAACTTATAATTGCCTTCTGTTACTGGTTTGAGCTAATAACTTACTGAATATCCGATCTGCTAGATCGATCTTACTACCTCATCATGTTAAAACTTAAAAAGTATATTGGTTTAGAATGCTGCTTGTAATTAATGGTGCGACATTTCTTTTCAGGAACTTGAGTCTGATGACTTGAGGGCTCACCTCAGTTTATTTGCTGAATCTTTGAACAAATCAAGGGCCATGATGTATCCTTCTGTAAGAAAGGCATCAAAAATTGCTGATGTGCTTCCTGGTTTAGGTGACATAGTTGGTAAAGAGCACAAAAAGATTCTTGCTAGAAAAACTATCATTGAAAAGAGAAAAGAAGACCAGGAGCGTCAACTTCTAGAGAAGGTATGTTATGTTCAACAATCTGACAGGATGGGCATATCTTAATTTTATTTACTACTTTTTCTGAGTAACCTTGCCTTTGATAATTTTGACGTTTTCCCCCTGTGAAGGAACGCGAGGAGGAGTCAAGAAGGATTAAGCAGATGAAATTGAGTGAAGATCAAGAAAAGAAACGTCTTGCAGCTGAGTATGAGCAAAAGAAAAATGAGAGGATCTTGAAAGAAATCAGGGAACGTGATGAACAAGAAACTAGAGCCATAATTGAAGAAGCTGAGAAACATAGGAAGAAGGGAAAGAAACCAATTTTCGATGGGGTTAGTTCATATTTATCTTTGTAAAGTACAAAGTTTGCAGTGTATTTTCTTGGGCTATACCTTTCTATCTTTCACTTGGAAACTTGTTGATTACTGTGTGCTTTGCCATGTTCAGGAGAACTTGTCAAAAGAAGCCCTGTTGGAAATTGCTCACAATGAGAAGCTAAGGGAGAGACAGGAGATGGAGAAGAAATTGCAGAAGTTAGTTCGGCTTATGGATCATTTGGAGAGGGCCAAAAGAGAAGAGGCATCTCCTTTGATTGAAGCTGCGTATCAACAAAGGTTAGAGGAGGAAAAGATATTGCATGAGAAAGAACAAAAGGTGGGCCTACAGTTTGTAGATTCCAGAATTCAGAAGCGTGTTCTTATTAAAGTTTTTAAATAGATTTCCTTGATATACCTAAGAGCAATTAACTTCATAATGCAGCTGGAGATTGAGTTAAGTAGGGAACGCCATGACACTGACCTTCAGGAGAAGAATAGGCTGGCCAGGATGTTGGACTACAAGGTTTGTAAAAATGATCTCTCATCCTACTATTCAAATTTAAACCAACATGTAGATAATTATTAACCTGGCTCACACTGCTACTATTTTTGCAGAATGCATTTGAACAAAGTGTAAAGAGTCGCCGCCAATCTGAGTATGACAGGCTGAGGCAGGATAGGGAAGAACGCATCTCACAGGTTCTGCAGGAGTGCAAACAGGAGAGGTTGCTCAAGAGGAAGATGATCTTCTTTTTGAAGTCAGAGGAGGAAAGAATTACCCGCATTCGCGAAGAGGAAGAGGCTCAAAAACTCGAAGGTAACATTCTTCTCTTCTCCCCTTACTTAGGGTGTGTTTGGATGTATTCCGTAATGTCATTTGGATATTATCATGTCCAACATACCCTTGTTTGTATAGTCATGGTGAAATTAAGGTATGCTTGCATGGTCACTTCAACTTGTTACTAGTTGTCAATTTTTTCAAAAAAAGGAAAGAAGAAATGAAGTTGGTACTAGTTGATTAACTGGAACTCAGAATTAGTTAAATAGTCCAATCATGGCCTTAGTATCACCCCTTGTTTTTGTAGTCATGGTGAAATAGTGTAAGGTCTGTTTTGCATGGTCACTTCAACTTGTAGTTGTCAATTTTGCCAAAAAAGAGAGGAAAGAAGACTTGGTTAAACAACTCCTTATAAGAATATCAACTTCTATCAACTCGAATCAGTTAAACAATCCAAACACAGCCTTAGTAACTAGTTAATATGAAATCCTTAGAAAATAGTCTTAGTTAAACAATCCAAACACACAGCCTAAGTATCTGGATTGGTGATTGCAGAGGCTGAGAGGAAGAAGAAGGAAGAGGCTGAACGCAGGGCCAAGTTGGATGAAATGGCAATGAAGCAAAGACAAAGAGAGCAAGAGTTGGAGGAGAAGGAAAGATTGAGGAGGGAAGCACTTCTAAACGCCCCGCCAGCTAGACTGCCACTCCCGACTGAAGCCGCGCCACCTGTCGCTGCACAACCGCCAGCTGTCACTGCTGATGCTGGCGGTTCCGCACCCGGAAAGTTCGTGCCACGTTTCAAAAGAGGGGCGTCTGCTGCTGCTCCACCCCCTACAGACTCTGACAAGTGGACATCTGGAAGACGAGATGATGGCCCAGCTACTGACAAGTGGCGCAGCGGTGGTGCGCCACCTGCTTCCGGTGGGTCCCGACCAACTTGGCAATCGTCCCGTGGACCTCCTCCTGCACGTCGTTGATCATGCTGAGCTGGTGAAACGCTTTTTACTCGTGCAAGGCAGATGAATAAATTTGAGTTTGCTTTGGAGGTTTACATCAGTTTTTGTATGACATGTTATTCACTTCGGCTGAATGATTTTTGCAACTTCTATTGAATTTTGCCCTTCCTGGGTTATTCTGATTTGTAAGATACATCTCATTGGTTTAGGAATTAGGATTTTTCGTCCATTGGTTTCATTTCATCAGTATCTCCTACTCCAACAATGACAGAATGCAACGACTTGCAAATTTATATTTTGTGTGCATCAATATCAAAAAAAGATTGTATCCGTCCCAAAGTATAGATTTCATCTTATTGATGAGTTGAAAGAAATCTACAAATTCTCTTGAATAGTGTTAAAAACAAGATGAGATTTATAAATTGGATGGAGGGGTATCTGTTAAAATTTAAATAATCCATAAAACTAGTCCCAATTATTTTCTACAATTTTTTGTGAAAAGAAATCATTTATTTGTAATGAGCTTTGTTTTTTCGATTTGGTTCATGAATTTCTTTTAAAGGAGAGATATTATATTATTTGATATATAATTGTTTTTTTATAAAAATATAAGTCAATATAAATCATTAGTAGTTTAATAAATTATAATAAAAATATCAATTTTTATATTAGTAATTTCAAATAATTATCCTAAGTAATTATAAATATCAATTTCAATCCTTAAATTATCTATCTATATACATATACTAAAACAGAACGTTGTTTTGCCACATGTCGCCCTAATATTCAATTCGCCTATGTGTCGACCTCTAAGCTATGCTACATCATCCACCATGTCATCCTCCACATCATCCGACTTTATATTTTAATATATATCTTTGAATTAAATAAGTAAAAAAAATCAAAAAGATATCTTATAGGTTATATCACAAAAATAAATATCAATTTTTATCTTTTATCATATTATATCTTTATCTTTATCTTATATATATCTATATCTATATCTATTATTATGTTATCAATCTAACTAAATTGAGTTATTAATGAGCTTAAACTATAAAACATAAATCGTAAACCATAAATTATAAACCATAAAGTATAAGCTACAATCTATAAACTAATTAATAGTATATAATCACAACAACAACATCAAACCCCATTTATCCCAAAAAATGGGGTATGGGGTGGTCGGGATTGGTATTTCCTTACCCCAACAGGTTGGGAGGAAGTAACCGATATGACCTAACAATACATGGGAATACCACAAGAGCTAAAAACCGAAAACAGAAAGGTCAAAACAGAGAAAAAGATTATACGGCTCCAAGCCCGAGTAAAAGGATACACCACTTCATGAATCCCAGATCAAGCTTCTGTAACTCGAATCCTTTCCCTCCACAAAGCTCTGTCTTGAGCCACGTCAACTGAAAGCTCCAGAGCGGCAAGGTCCTTGCGGATGACCTCCATCCAGCTCTTCTTTGGTCGCCCTCTACCCCGGCGGTAGTCCCCCAACGCCAGAACTTCACAACTGCGAACTGGTGCACCAAGTGGCCTCCTCTGAACGTGGCCAAACCATCGAAGTCTAGATTCTCGCAACTTATCTTTAATACTAGACACTCCGACTTTTCCTCGAATAACTTCATTCCGAACTCTATCCAATCTAGTATGACCACACATCCAGCGTAGCATCCGCATCTCAGCTACCATAATCTGTTGCTCCTGAGCCACAGTAATTGGCCAACATTCGCCCCCATAGATCATCGCTGGTCTAACTACCACCCTATAGAATTTACCTTTCAGCCTAAGGGGGACTTTCTTGTCACACAAAACTCCAGAAGCCTGTCTCCAATGATGCCAACCTATCTGAATCCTGGACTTGATGTCCTCATCCACTCCTCCATCTCTCTGCAAGATAGAGCCTAAGTACTTAAAGGAGTCTCTCACGCACACAGAAGACTCTCCAAGCAACAGCCCCACATCCCTATCTGACGAAACTCCAAAATCAAATTCCACATACTCGGTCTTGGCTCGACTCAGTCTGAGGCCCTTTGGTTCTAAAGCTTCTCTCCACTCTTCCAATCTGTTACTGACACCCTCCTTGGACTCGTCAACCAACACAATATCATCTGCGAACAACATGCACCATGGGACCTCCCCTTGCAAGTCACCTGTAAGCACGTCCATCAGAACCGTGAAAAGGAAAGGACTTAGAGCTGATCCTTGGTGCAACCCAATCCGCACCCCAAAGTAATATGTGTCTCCGCTCGGTGTGCAGACGCTTGACTTCACATCCTCGTACATATCCCTCAGAATTCTAATGTACGTCCCTGACACACCCTTTGCTTCCAAGCACTCCCAAAGCAGTTCCCTAGGTACACTGTCATAAGCCTTTTCTAGATCAATGAAAACCATGTGTAGACTCTTCTTCCTCTCTCTGTAACTCTCAATGAGGCGCCTCATCACATGAATAGCTTCCACGGAAGACCTTCCCGGCATGAACCCAAATTGGTTACTAGAAACTTGGACCAAGCTTCTTAACCTCAAATCAATAAGTTTCTCCCAGATCTTCATAGAATGACTAAGGAGTTTGATTCCCCTGTAATTACCATAGTCCTGCACATCTCCCTTATTCTTATAAATTGCGACCAACTTACTACATCTCCACTCATCAGGCATTTTAGCTGTTTTGAGAATGACGTTAAATAAAGTAGTAAGCCAGTCCAAACCTCTGACCCCCAAGCATTTCCAAGCTTCTGTAGGAATCTCATCTGAGGCAACAACTCGTCTGTTCTTCATCCATCGGATAACATACTTCACCTCCTCTCTCGAAATACGCCTACTAAAAGTGGAAACTGTTCAGTTTCCGAGACTCGGAGTACCCTCCTCCGACTCAAAACCTTCATTAAATAGTATATAATATAAAATATATTATTAAAATATTTATTACATACGACCACGTACATGGTACGGGAACACACGTGACTTTAGTGAATGGAGGGAGTATATTTTATAAGTAGCCACGTGCGTGGCTAAATTTTGATCTCGTTTTATGTAACAATCAACATTAAAAATCAATCCTAGATCAACGCGTGCCATATATAAGAGAGATTCTTGAAGATTATCTCATTAGAAGATAATTGTCGAAGATAATTGTATGATTTTAAATATGTTGATATAATTCCAAATATTATGCTAACATACACGTGATTTTACACTGTATAAAACTAATACTCCGTAGTCTAGACGTTGTTAGAATTAGAATGTTATTTGCTGCTCTACCCAATTTCTTGTTTCTCAAGGAAGTATAATTTCCTTCCTTACATATTATCTCAAAAAACGAAAAAATAATACTTGGATGCACTTAAAGATTAAAACCACCGTACCGACAACAAGCCCCTTGAACATAAACCTAATCCTCCATCATTCAACAATCAAAAGCTTTTCCCATTAAACTCCTTCCGAATCAAATTAAACTTACAATTTCCATGGCGAATTCACAAGCTCCTCCCATGCACCTTAAAACTTGCTGTTTCTGCGGCACTCCAACCATCTTCAACATCTGCTCCAAGTGCTACCACCGCCTTCACACGTCGCCTACCAAAACGACATCGTCGTCTCTCGTTTTTCCCGCGCTTTCTTCGTTGACCGATAAAGATGTTGTCAATACGACGTCGAGTAGATGCGGCTCGTGCAATAAGCGTGTCGGATTGACGGGGTTTAAGTGTCGGTGTGGGACCACGTATTGCGGGTCCCACAGATATCCCGAGATGCATTCTTGTTCGTTCGATTTTAAGGCCGCGGGCAAGGAAGCAATCGCCAAAGCCAATCCTATGATCAAGGCTACTAAGTTAGAGAATATGTTATAGGAATCAATCAATATGTGTATTGCTAGAAACCCTAATGGCCTTGCTTTCTTGAGAAACAAGAATTCTTGTTTAATTTGTTATTACACCGTGCAAATTTCTGTTAATTCCACCGTACAAATTTAATTTTAATATATCAAGCAATCGCATCATACCTTATAATCTATCACATGTAAAAAACTTTGCAGTTTAATTTGTTATTACATTTACTAGTGTATAGACCCGTGTCATGCACGGGTATACTTATGATAACAGAGAACTTATAAGCTTAGCTAGATGGGAAGAATGAATCAGATGCGAATGATGAATAGAACAATGTAAGTGCTTGATTAATAGCTGATATCCTCAATACAAAGTCGTAGTCTTGTATGAAGGATGGTTACAGAGTGTTTTTGGTATGATTACGACGTAGAAAAATATGAATAACTATCTTATCTATCTATAATGATAAATGAAGACCTAGATTTGTTGTTGAAGAATGGCTGAGATCCTCTCGAGAATCTCGGATATCGTTCAACGGTCACATCGTCCACGTCGTCCACTCAAACGTCTTCCCTTCCAACGGTCAGATTCTTTATCTGAAACGAGCTTCTGGGCCCACGAACGAACGAAGACTAGAAATTGTCCGACGAGATGGTGATGGTGTGGTTGCTCGAGACATAGTCCATCGAACAACCCCGCCATCAGCGTCTTCGTCGGCCGACTTCACTCTTCGTATTTCTTAATTGCAACGAAATAATTAAGAAGCCCGTTAACCGACTTCATTATTTCTCCCTTGTTTATTCATTAGTTAGAATACAATACTAGTATAAGCTTTCTAAATCAATATCTTGTATACAACAATATACTACGTACTAACCATATATACTACCCTAATAATAAAGCATAAAACAAAAAGATAATTAACCTAGTAAAACAAAAATATACTTAACCTAGTAATCCATGGGCTTTATGTACTCTTCCATGACAAAGTTTTCTTTCACGACTTTCGATGTGGGATTAGACAAATACTCCATCAATTAGACAAACGAGACAATTTATACATATAGATAATGTAGAAAATATAAAAATACAATTTCCTTTATCTTTAATACTATGAAAACAAATCCACCACCAACAATAGTTCTTCCGATTTACATTGAAAAAAGGGTTCTCATCAGGTGGGAAGAGCCCTTAGAGTGAAAAATGAGAATAATATTCATCCCTTTGATGAGAACCATCCAAAAGATGAATATCAAATTAGCACATTTGATCGTTGACCATTGACCATCCATTAAGTGTTACCATTGACCGTTGACCGTTGACGTTGTGTAAAAAATGTGCACATATTTTTTTTGCCCAAAAACAAATATTTGGCGGAATAAAATTGGCGGAACTGTTGACCGTTAAAAATGTGCACATTTTGTGTAGAAAATGTGCACATATGTTTTTGGCCCAAAAACAAATATTTGGCAGAAAAAAATTGACGGGACTGTTGACCGTTAAAAATGTGCACATATTTTTTGGCCCCAAAACAAATATTTGGCGGAAAAAAAAATTGGCGGGACTGTTGACCGTTGACAATGTGCACATTTTTTGTAGAAAATGTGCACCTATTTTTTTGGCCAAAAAATAAAAATTTGGCGGGAAAAAATATTGGCGGGACTATCGTTGACAATGTGCACATTTTGTGTAGAAAATGTGCACATATTTTTTTGGCCCAAAAACAAAATTTGGCGGAAAATATGCACATGTAATTTTGGCATCAAAATGAAAGCTTTTCATTAAAATAGAGCTCGTCAAAACAAGGTCAAAAATTGTGTTTGGAGAAAATGTGCACACCTTATACAACTATATGTGCACATGTAATTCTGGCCGAGAAACGAAAATTTGTCATTGAAAAAGGCTTGAAAAACACAAGTTAATATTTTGTGTTTGAAAAAATATGCACAACTTATACAACTATTGTGCAGAAAAATGTGCACATATAATTCTGGGGCAGAAATGAAAATTTGTTAGAAAAAAAAAGCTCGTAAAAAAACAAGTTCAAAATTGTACTTGAAAAAAACAATGCACATCTTATACTATTTATGCGCACATTTTGTGTAGAAAATGTACACATATTTTTTGGCTCAGAAACAAATGTTTGCAGGGAAGAGAGAAAAATTTGGCGGGAAATTTTTTTGACCGGTCAAACTTTGACCGATGTTGACTGTTGACCGGAGTTGACTGTTGATTTTTTGAGAGAGTTAATCTACACCCTTAGTTTGATTTTGATCTAAAGCCTAATATTAATTCTCACTTTCCACCTTAAATTTCATTCTCACTTGATCATTCTTCATATATAAATATGATTATTCTAAATCTATTGATATCATTTCCTTATTTAAATGCATATCAATATAAAAGATTATAATTCAATTGAAATTTATTTTATTTATATGATATTGATTTAAAAATCAATTAAAATAAATGTAATTATATAATATATACCTTTATTTATTTTAACGTTATTTCTATGTGTTTATAAATTATATAGTACATAGTTATAAAAATCGTTGTGCAAATTTCGCGCATGGCGCGAGAATAAACCTAGTTATTAAACTAAACAATTAAGAAACAACAAATTTGAGAGGCAATGGTCGAAGATAGTTAAAAGATTTCTCACATCTCAATCAACATACCATATCTATCAATCTATCTCAACCCAAGACAACAAAAGAGATATATTTCCAAATATTAATATTCTAGAAGTTGTAAGAATTAGAATGTTAGTATGATAATTGATGGTATAATTTCCCTTCTTACATTATCTCAACAAAATAAAATATCTATATAACTCACTTGTTTACCTTCAACCACCTCTATCCGCCTACCAAAACGACGTCGTCTCTCGTTTTTTCCGCGCTTTCTTCGTTGATAGATAAAGATGTTGTCAATACGACGTCGTGTGATCTGAGTAGGTGCATCTCGTGCAAGAAGCGTGTGGGATTGACAATGTTTAAGTGTCGATGTGGGGCCACGTATTGCGGGTCCCACAGGTATCCCGAGATGCATTCTTGTTCGTTCGAAAGAAGCAATTGCCAAGCTAGAGAATATGCTATAGGAATAATCAATTTATGAATTGCTATTTGATGAGGCTAAAGTCGTAGTGCCAAATCAAAGAAATAAACTCTAAACACTAACTAGAGTATAGCAAGTAAGTAGAGGTCGAACCCAAGGGAATCAAAACACCAATCGCTATGCAGTCAAGCGAAATACCAACTAACGAACAAGTAACAAGTAACCAGGGGGGGTTTTGATTGTATGAAACACAAAAGTAACAAGTATCAAACAAAGGGAGTTTGGGTGAGAATATGATGAGAAGGGGTTTCACCTAGCAAGTATCCACACAACAGTCAATCAAGTTGATCATAGATTTATCTCAAGTTCTTATCAATCCTAGGGAATGTTCCTATTCCAATCTTTAATATATCAGCAGGCCAACCGGTCCTGATAATACTTACTATTCAACAATCAGGGAAACCTCTCAAGATTAGATGAAATAGCAGCAAAGGGCACAGGAATTATAAGGATGCATGCAATAACTTACAACCGTCAAGTATTAACATGCAATCAATTCTCTTTCATAAAAGCAATCAACTACCAGATCATGCAGATATGAGCGCTACAATGACAAGGAATTCCACCGTATATTCCTAGTCTAGCAATAGAAAACTATCAATCAAACTAGGTGATCAAGCTAGCAAAACTAATAGAAATCAATAGATGAAGAACAAGAGAATTAATACAAACCCATAGGAAAAGAACAAGAGTTTAGAAATCTCACAACTTAATAACTGAAGGTTTCAACCGCTAAGTAAAACAATGAAGATTAGTTCCTGCTCATGGTTGCAGAACTAAATTGTCTGATGGAAAGATGATAGAACTAGGGTTCTTAAATAGAGTCTAACCCTAAAAATATATGGTAAAAGATAAATCCTAAAAGGAAATAATAAATAAGGAAATAAAATAAAACAAAACAAAAGGAAGCAAATCCGTAACAAAGGAGAGCTCGGCTAAATTGATTTGAGCTGCTTGCTTCCATAAATGGCCAGCAGCTAGCTTGATTTAATTAAGCCCAATCCATCGGCCCATCACTTCAGCCCAACAAGTGCAATACCCGCGATCGCCACCATATCACCCGCGATCGCGGTCGCTGATTTCTTCTCGAATGGCTTCTGTTGAATGATGGCGATCGCCTGGATGGTAGTGGCGATCGCGGTTGGCGTCGCAGAAGCATCTTCATTCTTCAAGTCTTCAATCTTCTTCGGTTTTGATCTTCATTTCTTCACTTCTTAATAAATATCTCAGAACATAACAATGACTCGAAACACATATAATAATACTCCTAAACTAATGTAATAATCCCTAGTTACGCCATACAAAGTGCAGCGTATCAAATACCCCCATACTTAGACTTTTACTCGTCCCGAGTAACTTACAGAAAAGCTACCCTTACAATGAAAAGCTCAAAGCCTCAGGAAGTACAAGAATATCTCCTAGTGATTACATAACCAATAAGCTCCTCCAAAACATAACACAATAATAATAATCAAGAACAATGTGATAAAATAAGCACATACCCAGAACTACACCTTATTCCTCCAAGTGGCCTACCCGAATCCTCCTATACGCCTCCTTCTTATGTCTCCATACGCCAAGATGATAATGGTCCTAAAACACTCATTTTTATTTTATTTTTATAACACTCATCTTGCTTGGGCGCCCTTTCGGGTTTTCATCCCAACCACTCAATAATTGTTCCAGGCTCACAAAACTCACATCACTCAAGACTTATTTTTGCTCCAGCCTAATGCCGGTCAAGCCACCTTCTTATTGCATAGAACTTGCTATCCAAGGATTTTATATGCTTTTTTTCAATTTTTGTGGCTTTTTCATACAATATATATAATAAGCTCATGCAGATACAACCAGCACCCAAATAATTACATGTGAATACATTCTCCTCCCCCATACTTAAACATTGCATTGTCCTCAATGAAATGGAAGACAGAAAAACGAACCCAGGGAAAGAGACAGAAGACTCACATACAAGGTCGGATGACCTTCCTCCAATAAAACTCCGAATGAGAAACTAGATGAGCACTAAATGTAATCCAATTAATGCATGCTCATCTAAAGCAAAAGAAAGAATACCTCTAATGTAGAAGGTGACCCAAACAAATCAACTCCTTGCAAAGAACATGGTCACCAACAAGCTAAGCTCCAGCGAATACCTCCAATGTAGAAGGTGACCCAAACAAATCAACTCCTTACAAGGTCGGATGACCTTCCTCCAATTAATGCATGCTCAGGAGGGCAATGTAACCTCAACTTGGAATAGTAGCACAGAACACGAGACAAAGCGCTAGAAAAGAGGCGTCAACAGTGCTTTACCTCAAAATGACCTTGATGACACTTAGAAGCAGGAAGCGTTCGTTGAGGCGAGCCATGACTTGGCTTTGAACAAGACAGGGGCGTAACATACTAGTTGTTCAATATTTACTCCCTTCTTTGTTGCTTTCGTTTAAATGAATCGAGCTAATTACTGCTTAATTGGCCATGTGGAATGATTACATGTCTAGTTAATCATCCAGTTTAGCCATGTGGAGTGATTAGCCAACAACACGTTTGATTTCTCCGCTTGATAGTTAATAAGGGCCCTTTGCAATTTGATTATATATACAAACTATTTATTTGACACACCTTAAAATTTTATTTGACACACTTTTATCTTCGTTACGAATGTATTAGAGACGATCTTCGTCACGAAGAAAAACCACCAGAGATTCATCACGAAAAAACCAGGAGTTTCGTCACGAATCAAAAAAAAAATCGAAATCTTGTAGATAATTTTAATACGAGTTCGTGCATATAAAATATGTCCAAAACGGACATCGTTTGCCCTTTCAAAAGCCTCCAAAACAAAATAGTCGCATGCGTTAAGTTCGTAAAAGCAAAAACTTTTATAAATTTAGTATTTGTATGATATAATTATTTGTTAGAGTTGAAAATCATGCATAAAATTATATACTATAATTATATATTATCATTTAATATCACTAATTTATTACCTAAAGTATAATTATGCATTATGTTTCAATATTACGAATTTAACGGAAACGACTATTTTGTTTTTAGGGTTTTTGGAAGGGCAAGCGATGTCCGTTTTGGACGTATTTTATATGCACGGACTCGTATTGAAATTCTCTACAAGATTCTGATTTTTGTTTGGGTTCGTGACGAAACTCCTCTTTTTCTTCGTGACGAATCTCTTATGTTTTTTCTTCGTGACGAAGATCATCTGTAATACCTTCGTGACGAATCTTCAAGTGTGCTAAATAAAGAAAATGAGTGTGCCAAATTAAAGCTTAGTATATGTATGGTAATGTTAAGGTATAAACTCCTTTTAAGGTAAGTCGTCAAGAGATTGACGCCTAAGTCCCCCAAACTCCTTATATAACTCATTTGCTATGCTACATTATACTCTTTATATGAACTGTGACTTGGGCGTCAAAATGCCCTTTCCGGAGAGCCCCATCTCCGGGTTAGACTTTTGCAGGAAAATCCGAAGAGAAGCACGAAGCAAGAATCTTAGAGACACGCAGAAAGAGACGCTCGAAAGCCATTTATAAGACACAACCTTAGCAACGAGGAGGAAAGATACTCGAGAATCCAGAGTGTTGCTGGCTTCTCACCCGTTGGAACGAGGTTCCACAATATCGAGTTTATCGACGATCACAATATATATATATATATATATGGCGAATTCTTTGATCAAGTTATGAATGATATGTAAATATAGTGAATGAAAAGATTGGGAATAAAGTGTTTATGGGTTAATTTTTATTACTGTAGTGACCAATTCTTTCTCTTCCTCCATAGGTTACTGGATGCAGAATATTGTGATGTTATAAAAATATTTATGTGATTTGAGGTGCAAGTATACAATTAATTAATGAACATGATATTCCTGATGAACATGATCTCATCTATACAATTAATGAACATGATATTCCTGATGAACATGATCTCATGTATACATTTAATGAAAGAAGTCATGCCTATCCTAGACTATCCATGATCAATTAATCGTCGGTGGGCATCTTATAACGGCAAAGAAGACACTTCCAATGAAACACATGAATATTGCATCCCATCGTAACTAAACTACTCCATGTCTCCATCTCCTCCATGCAGATAACGCAATCCGATGGCGTCCACCTACTCTCGTGTAAATCTCCCTCCTTGTCTTCTGCTTTCCACTTGGTCGCCATCAGCTGAACTATCGAGTCAGACGAGGTCGGCTTCATCTTGAGCCTCGCTTGATCGAACGAATCCCTCAGCGCTATCTCCATGTCAACGTGACCAGTCTCTGGAGGTTAGACACGGATTTCCACCATATGAACTCTTGCGTATTGCTTCGTGCCAATCCTTTTATCAACGCTGCTAAGCTAGAGAATATGTTATAGGAATCTATATGTGAATTGCTATTGTTTCAAGTAGTTTAATACTAATGTATTGCATAGGCGATTTCATTGCCGAGATGGTGCAATCTCGATTCGAGATCTTGAAAACGTACTCTGCCTCAAGCTTGTTTAAGAGAAACCCTAATGGCGTTGCTTCTTGAGAAACAAGAAGCTTTTATGTTAATTCCACCGTACAAATTTAACTTTAATATATCAAGCAATCACATCATACCTTATAATATACCACATGTAAAAACATAGCTGTTTAATCTGTTGTTACATTTATACGGATGAGGAGGAGTTCGTCCCCATCGCGTAAATACCTCTCCTTTGTAGTCAGCAATCCCGTAATCATCGACACAAAAATTAAACGATCGTTTGGCTGCAATTCGTGATAACGAATCGCCTCCATTTACGATGTTAGGGCGTTTTCTAATCAATCACCATGAAACGCAGTAGAACGAGTTTGCTAACTAGGGTCATCTTCGAATATGAACCGGGGACATTGTTTTGGGCAAATAATCACTAAGAATCAAATTGTCTTAAAGTGAGGTTAATCAGACGAAACAGAAGAAATATTACGACGTCCTAGACAATAAAATCAAATGGAAACAAGATAAAAGAGAAATTATAAGCTTAGCAAGATGGCAGAAGGAATCAGACGTGAATGACGAATAGATGGCAGAGAAATTATCCTCAATACAAAGTCATAATCTTGTACGAAGGATAATTATAGAGTATTTTTGGTATGATTACGGCGTAGAAAAAATATGAATGAACTATCTTATCTATATATAATGATAAAGGAAAACCTAGATTTGCTATTAAAGAATGGCTGAGAACCTCCCGAGAATCTCGGAGATCTTTCAACGGTCACATCGTCCACTCAAACGTCTTCCTGAAGTAATGATTGATTCTAACCAAGATATCCCTAAGATTGCCTAACTGACCGAACAACCAAGAAAGCAATAAAAGGACACGCAGAAATGTTCACACGGTTCGGATAAACCTACATCCGCGGAGCCTCTAGAAGGGAGACTCAACCCAATCACACTAGAAGAAGCTGTAAAGCAGTATCTGTTACACAGAGAGCAAATGGCAAACTAGAAACCAACTAGCAAGGAAGAACTCATAAGAAGGTTAAGGGATTCAACCCCCTTTAGGCAGATGAAACTTCTACGCAGAAGCTTCGTAAGCAAGTGACCAAGATGGACACCACGAGTGTTGGAACTGAGCCGGAGATCTTCACCGGAAACTCTTGCCAGAAACGCTCGTCAAGTCTTCGTTCTCTCTCTCTGGAAGTGTGGATCTGTTGATTGTGTAAAAGGAATGAATGCAGATAGAAGAGCTTGGGTTAGCTCTTTATCTCATTCTCAGAATATGGCTTATGGGCCAACATACTTACAACCCCGATCCAGCCCACGTAGCCCAACTAACTTAATCTACTAACAAGCCTCCAAACCATTTATACTTATGGGGTGGTTGTATTACAAATATAAGCTCATTGGGCCATACTAGTCTAATTCCTATTTTGCCATCTAACCTCAATCTGCATAAGATACACTACCTAAGTATAGAAACAAAGGATTATAACACAACACTTCCCATCTAACGATCAGATTCTTTATCTGGAACGAGCTTACAGATAGAACCAGTGGCGGAGCCAGAAATATTTTAAAGCAGGGGCTCGATTTCGTATGTTTTGTGAACGCGACTAAACGCAATTAATAAATAGCAATATAAAATAATCGGTGTTAATTTACTTATATATTTTTAAAAATATAATAATTAGTATTATCAACATATTTTATTGAATATATAAACTTGAAAAATTATAATAAGATAAGTTTTATTTTCTTTATGTAGAAGAATAGTTATATGATAATTCTTACACTTACAATCTAAAAAACAAATTACAAAAATACAATTTTCCATATTTATTTAAATCCCTTACACTATTTTAAATTCATTAGCACTAGAAAATTAAAAATCAATTGTATTTTTTTAGTTAATAATAAAAGCAAAACTTGTTACACTAAAATTCTCTATATTAAAAAAATTAAATTCAAGTAGGTCTGAACTTGAATTTAGTGGCCTTGAGCCCTCGTATGTATGACTTTAAATGATGGGCCTTAATGGGCTTCCCATAACATACAAAATACAGAAGAAAATGGGATAGTAACATTCTGCAAATGAACGGCCACTGTTTTGAAATTAATAAGATATATTGTTGATTTTAAACCCTTCTTCCCCGACAGATAGCCGGCCCTAGCATGTTGGAGGTGCTTCAATGGTGATTTCTCTAAAATCAAAGGTAATCTTGACGTTCCAGGCGGAAAAGCGGGTGCTTGAGCACCTTCAAGCACCCCCTAGCTCCGCCACTAGATAGAACGATTTAGAAAGAGGCATGTGAAATCATAATGTCTAGTCAATATCAATCTAACAACAAAAAGAGTGACTATAACATTGAACCTCAATCTTGTACCACGAACGAACGAAGATTAGAAGTGGTAACGGAGATTGAATGTGATGTTTCCGTGACGTCGCGCGCGAAAGAGGGGGAACGGAGATGAAGCACAAACTTTTCAACGAGAAAATATAAAACGAAGTGGTAAGCTTCCATTGAAATCATGAGACGATGTGGAGGGAGAACGAGATCGCAAAAGGAAGATGAGGAGGATGCATAGAGATTAGAGACTGTGCACAACGTAAATTTGTATCATTCCCATGAAAAAGCATTCCCTCGAAATATTTCCGCCCCCGCCTAAATTAAAACGTTTCCGTTTCCGTGACGAAATAAACTTTTTTGTCAGAGTAAAATAAGTCTGGGGCGACGTAACAGTCTTTTGGTAGCCCAGACCAGTAACTAGTGTGACAAAATAAAATTTCGTCATCTTTTGTACATTTTCAGTGACGAAAGAAAGTTTAGTCGCTGAATTCCACTTTTGGGCGACAAACAAAAATTTGTGACATAAAGTTTAAAATTTCGTCACCCAAGAGCATTTTTATTGTAATGAGTGAAAGTGTCAAGTGTCTTCCTCATGCATATTTGCCAAATCCTACGTAAGTATATCATTGTATATAGTAGCAAGCAATATACCTTACTATAGCTATACAAATATAAGCCTAGCTTATGTTCTAGTTTCCCATTTTTTGATCGCGCTTTCTCGATCTTTAGTACTCTCCGTTAAGAAATACTTGTCTCTGGAGCAAGTCTATGGAGAATTTATTGATCAAAATTTTAGACAAGTATACCCTTCATAGTTTAAGTAATGACATAGAAAATAAAGGAAAGAATTGTGAGAGAATAAAAGAAAGAATAAATAACACTAGAGTAAATTTGAAAAAAACGGTGTAAAATTATGTTAAAAGATAAGTAATTTTTTAAAAATAATTTGGATGGAGTATATTTTGTAAGTAGCCACGTGCATGGCTAAATTTTGATCTCGTTTTATGTAGCAATCAACATTAAAATTTAATCCTAGATCAACGCGTACCATATATAAGAGAGATTTTTGAAGATTATCTCATTAGAAGATAATTGTCGAAGATAATTTAATGATTTTAAATATCTTGATATAATTCCAAATATTATGCCAACATACACGTTCTAGAAGTTGTTAGAATCAGAATATTTCCTTCCTTACATATTATCTCAAAAAACGAAAAAATAATACTTGCATGCACTTAAAGATTAAACCCACCGTACCGACAACAAGCCCCTTGAACATAAACCTAATCCTCCATCATTCAACAATCAAAAGCTTTTCCCATTAAACTCCTTCCGAATCAAATTAAACTTACAATTTCCATGGCGAATTCACAAGCTCCTCCCATGCACCTTAAAACTTGCTGTTTCTGCGGCACTCCAACCATCTTCAACATCTGCTCCAAGTGCTACCACCGCCTTCACACGTCGCCTACCAAAACGACATCGTCGTCTCTCGTTTTTCCCGCGCTTTCTTCGTTGACCGATAAAGATGTTGTCAATACGACGTCGAGTAGATGCGGCTCGTGCAATAAGCGTGTCGGATTGACGGGGTTTAAGTGTCGGTGTGGGACCACGTATTGCGGGTCCCACAGATATCCCGAGATGCATTCTTGTTCGTTCGATTTTAAGGCCGCGGGCAAGGAAGCAATCGCCAAAGCCAATCCTATGATCAAGGCTACTAAGTTAGAGAATATGTTATAGGAATCAATCAATATGTGTATTGCTAGAAACCCTAATGGCCTTGCTTTCTTGAGAAACAAGAATTCTTGTTTAATTTGTTATTACACCGTGCAAATTTCTGTTAATTCCACCGTACAAATTTAATTTTAATATATCAAGCAATCGCATCATACCTTATAATCTATCACATGTAAAAAACTTTGCAGTTTAATTTGTTATTACATTTACTAGTGTATAGACCCGTGTCATGCACGGGTATACTTATGATAACAGAGAACTTATAAGCTTAGCTAGATGGGAAGAATGAATCAGATGCGAATGATGAATAGAACAATGTAAGTGCTTGATTAATAGCTGATATCCTCAATACAAAGTCGTAGTCTTGTATGAAGGATGGTTACAGAGTGTTTTTGGTATGATTACGACGTAGAAAAATATGAATAACTATCTTATCTATCTATAATGATAAATGAAGACCTAGATTTGTTGTTGAAGAATGGCTGAGATCCTCTCGAGAATCTCGGATATCGTTCAACGGTCACATCGTCCACGTCGTCCACTCAGACGTCTTCCCTTCCAACGGTCAGATTCTTCTCGTTCTGGACCAATTTAGAAAGAGACATGTGAAATCATAATGTCTAGTCAGCGTCTCCGTCTTGTACCACGAACGAACGAAGACTAGAAATTGTCCGACGAGATGGTGATGGTGTGGTTGCTCGAGACATAGTCCATCGAACAACCCCGCCATCAGCGTCTTCGTCGGCCGACTTCACTCTCCGTATTTCTTAATTGCAACGAAATAATTAAGAAGCCGTCAACCGACTTCATTATTTCTCCCTCGGTTTATTCATTAGTCAGAATTCAATACTAGTATAAGCTTTCTAAATTAATATCTTGTATACAACAATATACTACGTACTAACCATATATACTACTCGTTTTCCCGCGCTTTCTTTACCAAGAGAGAAAAATGTTGTCAATACGACGTCGTGTAGATGTGGTTCGTGCAAGAAGCATGTGGGATTGACGGGGTTTACGTGTCGGTGTGGGGCCACGTACTGCGGGGCCCACAGATATCCCGAGATGCATTCTTGTTCATTCGATTTCAAGGCCGCGGGAAAGGAAGCAATCGCCAAGGCCAATCCTTTGATCAAAGCTCCAAAGTTAGAGAATATGTTATAGGAATCAATCTGTAAATCACTATTGTTTCGAGTGGTTTCATGATGTATTGGATTTCTTTAAGGTTCATGTGTAATTAACAACAGCAACAATAAGTTTATAAACTTTATAAACTATTGTTTCGAGTAGACACACCAATTTAATTCACTATTGTTTTAAGTAGTTTTATGCATTATTAGATTTAGAATCTTTGCATAGCTTTCTTTGGTTCATATAGTGAATAATATGATTATGATCCACCCAAACTTGACCATAATTGGTCAATGATGTTTAGTAGGCCAGATCGAGATATCTATAAATTAATAAGAAAATATTGAGAACAATGAATATGTATTTCAAAGTATAATGAAAATTATGAGAACAATGGAAATCTTGAAAATTATCGAGTTATATCTGCTTATATTAATGAAATTACATTTTGTTTATTATTTTACAAAAATAAGTATTTTAGGATCTCGAGATTTTTTAACAAACAAATTATGTAGATTAAAGTACATACATATTTGTTTTATTAATTTAGTAGACTACAACAAAATTTGTTAAAATAAATTTTCATAGTTGATTATAATAATATATTTAAATATTTTAAAAAAACTAATAGATTAACAAATTGTTCATACAATCACTCTCAAGCTTTGAAAAACATTAGCTTTAATATATAAAATAGATCATCTTCGTACAAATAGGAGTCGTAATTAATTAATTACAACAAATTTGAAATAATCAAGTGTGAATGGTATAATTACACAAACCTTAAACACTTTTATTCCATGATTGTGAATGATGATAGACCATTGCATTGCTTCAACCTTAAACACTTTTATAATATAAATTTACCTTCTTAATTTATCTAGATTGTATAGATAAATGACATTTTTTAATTTCTAATTAAAAACTCTCGAAACCTGAAATTATTGAACCCAAACTAACGTGAGAATATGCGTCCTGAACCTCACTTGATTAAAAAACGTAGAGTATGTTAATATAAGTATACGTAAATTCATTTATTTATTTAATAATTTTTATTGTTTTAATAAAAATTAGCGTTGTTAACCCATACCGTCCGCTAACTTGTATTGACAGACCTAGCTAGCTTGATCCACTATCAGAATTGACTCTACACGTTTTCAATTTGAACCTGGAATGATCGAATCCTACTTGATCGATTCGATTGATTGCTCTAAATCTAATTGGATTAAACACCCGATATATATGTGATATTACCTCAAATCGCCATTCTATATATTGAAAGTTATTTTTTCCACATATAACGGGGTTTTTTACGAAAAATGTTGATGATGACAATGTGTGGTTAATTGTCTATTGAGTTGTCTTCATATATGGGTGGTTAAATTAATTTTCAATAAAGCTGATGGTTTAGACTATGTCGTCTATATGACGGGTTGTTTAATCCAATTTTACATAAATATTAATTGTATCAATTATTAAGATAAAACCTAATATAAAATATCTTAAAATTTTAAGAAATTATACGAATCTCGTACACGATACGGGAGTTAATCTAGTAAACAACTGAACCCGCATCGAAAGTGAAAAACTTAATGGTCTAGTATATAGGTACATAAATTACTCTTCCTATTAACAATCTATATTATTATTAAAGCAAAACACTATATTCATCAATAAGACATGTCACGTCATCTACCCATCAATAAGTTATGTCACGTCATCGTCATTTTTTATGAAAATGAAATATTTATGTTCAAAGATAATTAACCTAATTCTAATAATATCATTTCCTTATTTAAACACAAATAAATTAGAAATATATATACAAAGATTACTGTCATAAATCTATTGATATCATTTCCTTATTTAAATCCATATCAATATAAAAGATTATAAATTAATTAAAATTCAATATATTTATATAATATTGATTTAAAAATCAATTAAAAAATTATAATTATATAATGCATATTTTTATTTCTATTAACGTTATTTTTATGTGTTTATAAATTATATATAGTTAAAAAATGTTTTATAAATTTCATATATGGCGCGAAAATAAAGCTAGTTATTTTAAAATTAAATCTTATGAACTTGTGTAATATTCCCACATCGAAATCGAAACGGA
Organism: Oxyria digyna; assembly: GCA_029168935.1. Lineage (NCBI taxonomy): Eukaryota > Viridiplantae > Streptophyta > Magnoliopsida > Caryophyllales > Polygonaceae > Oxyria > Oxyria digyna. The sequence continues at coordinate 45,999,407 of JAPVLV010000009.1, forward strand.
GAACTTGATTCCCTCTTACTACACTCAAAACAACAAAACGAAATAATTTCCAAATAAAACTAATATTTTCTCGACCGGAATCCAACTTAGTTCTTTGTCGAGGGAACTTGATTCCCACGCGCTTGTGATAGATTTGTGTATTGCCTAAATATCTTTAGAGATGGTAGTTTAAAGATTTTCTCGACCCAAAACAACAAAACGAAATAATTTCCAAATAAAACTAATATAACTATACTTTCCTTTCTTACATATTATTATCTCATACAAGAGGATAGAATTTCCAATTATGATAACTACGCCTAAAGATTAAAACCACCCACAAGAAGTCCCTTCTATATAAACCAAATCCTACATGCATATATCATTCAACAATCACAAGCTCGACACGGTTTAGTTCTTAGCTTTTCAACTCCTTCCGAATTCAAACTCAAGTTTTAGTTTCCATGGCGGATCAACAACAAAGCCAACAATCAAACGGTCCACTTTTCTGCCGTAACAAGTGTGGTTTCTTCGGCAATCCCTCGACACTCAACCTCTGCTCCAAGTGCTACCGCCTCCATACGAAATCAGAAACTCATGTAGCTTCATCCATTG